>JAGUQL010000011.1:235898-835898 GCA_018410145.1 Penicillium corylophilum | reverse complement strand
ATAGTTTCCAGGGTAGCACGCTTCCGCTGGTTGAGATTTTTCTCGAGTTGTTCAGCGTACTCCTCGAGAATCAGATCATTGACACGATCCTGTTGTTCTTCGCGGAACAATTTGCGGACGATTGCACCCGAGCCGTTCTCGTCCGTCTCGGCCTTAATATCTTCCTCATCCAGTTCCAACGCATCGGCAGCCATTTTGCGTGCAATATCGTAGTCTTCAGGGTGAACACGGGTGTTGTCGAGGGGGTCGGCATCTGGGTCGGCGTTCTCGAAATCGATGTAGACGAAGCTAGCGCAGTTGTTCCATACCTTGACACCCATGGCGGGATACTGTGCGTTAACACCCAAAAGCTCCACACGGTTGTTCACCACTCCGCCGTTCATGTTAACGATCTTGAGCAAGTGGGCTGCCTTCCGAGGTCCAAGGCCGCAAACATAGGGAAGGAGGTTGGCGCTCATAGTGTCAGTAACCGCCTCATTCAAGTCGACACCGACCAAGTTGACCATGTCGACCAGAGCAGTTTCCAACTGTTTCAGGAGCAGTTCTTGAGACACTAATTGCTGACCGGGCTTGAATTGGATGGAAATGATATCGCGGCCTAGCGAGGCGTACTCCTTCAGAGGAGACTGCAAGTATCGACCCAGGGCCACACAGTAGTGGGTCAAAGGACCAAATCCAGGGTTGTCTTGACGAGCACGGGGGCTGTTGTGATAAAGCCGGGCAACCTCGTCGTTAACAATGACCACCTCCAGACGATCGCTGACCTCTTCGTCACGATCATCGGCGTAGGTAGCTCCACGGATGTCTTTCAGGTCGATAAGCTCAGAAAGGTACTTGTAGAGACGGCGGGTCTCTGGTGTCATTCCAGATACACCAATGACATCCGGCTTGCGACGCTCGACCAGCTCTTGGAACTTGGCGACATCGGCACCATCCGCGATACCACGGCTCTGGTCACCGACTGACAGGTCCTTGAACTTGCCATTCTCAAGAACACGACCATCCTCCTCGATGTAAGCCCAATGAATCGGATCTCGGCCCACGTTGCCGGTTCCGCAGGACAGGGCGATGACTCGTGGCACTGTACCCAGGATCATTCCCTTGGGCTTGTAAGGAGCCTGATCCAAACGCTGAGAGAAGGCCTCGCGACACTCCTTAGCCACGTGGTTCTCACATTCCTGTCGGATGTTTTCCTTGACGCTGCGATTGATGACCCGCTCCAGCTTGCCGAGGGCCAAGTCAAGTACCTCGCGACGAAGACGGTTCCACGCATCAGCAACCTCGGAGTAATTGTCGGACTCGATATCCTGATACAAGCGCTGGCGGAACTGTTCAAAGTTCTCGAAGCGGACCTTGACCTCCATTAATCCTTCTTCCTCCGCCTTCAGCATTCGCAAGAACATCTCTGGGCGTCTGGCAATGTCCATGAGCTGCTGGTTTCGCAGGTACTTGAACTCGTAGTATGGATGTTGCTCGTCAATTCGACGCAAGCCCTTCTCTGTCCGGAAACAGTCGACCACTCCATTCATGTAATAAGCTTGACGGATGACCTTTCGCATTTTAGGGCTGAGAGTCAGCTCCTCGGCAAACATGCTCTTAGCGGCTTTCAGAACGTGGGAGGTGTTAGAGAAGTCGGCGTCAACGAATTGGTCTGCCAGCTCCTCTGGACCCTCGCTGGGATCTTCGGTATATTGCCGGCGACCTTCCTTGGAGGCATTCTGTGCGAAAGCGTCGGCGGTAATACCAAACGCACGCACCATACCATAAGCCTTGCCATTACGCACCCGTTCGAAGAAGGATTTGTTGGAAGCCTTGCGCCGATGGGGCTCTCCATTGGAATCACCATTGACCATTGCCATGTCGCGCAGCTGCGCGGCGTATTGGAAGTGGATGTAGTCCTGTACATCTTGGAGTTCCTCCATAGTAGCGGCCGCGGCCAAGAGATCCTCCACGTTGGCATCATTGACACTGAAAAGGTTCTGCAAGTTGTTATAGGCTTTCTGAATTGTGTTACGCTTGTCGACCAGCGCACGGAACTTCAAGTCGTAGTCGAAGATATCCCACAAATCTGTCATGTTCAAAAGCTTCTCAGCGCGAATGCTATACTGAGCTGATTCATCGCCAGGATCGGCTCCGTTGATGGGCTCTTTAACGGCATGAATCATGTAGTCCTTGCGGTGCTGGAAGATAAATGGAACTTCCCAGTCGTCTGTGATTAGAAATTCCAACATCTTGGCCACCGAGCGTTGGAAAGGCTCGCGCAGCTCCGGCTCCATGCGCTTCTTGAGCAACATCAAATTAGAGATCCAAATAGCCTCTTCGCGGAATTGGTCCTCCGACAGAATCACATGCTTGTAAGGCTTGCGGGCGACCTGGTGACGTTCGGGCTCGTCGAGCAGACGGATTTCGTTGTCCTCCTCCGTTAACATCCTCTCGGCCAGCTCGGAGGGCTCAAAGACATCCTTCAAATCCAGGCGTCTAGACTCATCCTCCTTTTCATCGTCTTCTTGGTCTTCAATATCGAGGGCGAATCTATACTCGGTACCGTCACCGAAAGCGGCGCGCATGTCTTCTAATGCGTTCTCGTCGAGGCCAGCCGCTTCAGTAGCACCAAGACCGGGCATGCTCGGGCGGGCGGGAGGGGCAATGTCCATGTCGTCTTGCTCTCGCTGACCATCCTCGTCGGAAAAGGTATCCTCCTCAATGAAGCCTTCCATCTCATCGTAACCACCACGGCGGCCGGATCGGCCATGGCCATATTGCGGAGCTTGAGCTTCCTCTTCATCGTCCGAGTTGAACATATCGTCAATTCCTTGGGGTGTTTGCTGCTGCTCGCGATCTTTGCCTCGCTTCAGGCGCTTGAACTTGGACTGTTGGTACGGAAGAGCTGTTGTCAGTAAAACCTCACGGCCCCCGACGCCCTTAAAAAAGGACGACGGTCCAAAGCCATCGAATTTACATACCTCGGAAGTCGCTCCTCTATTACCGGGAGCGGTTATGCCGATCAACTCGAGATCTTCTTCATCGAGGTGTTCCTCTTCGTCGGCGGCGCGCCGTTTCCTGCCCTCGCCGCGCCGGCGGTGCTTGCGATTCTCGACCTCTTCATCTTCGTCGACAATGAAACCCTCGCGAACCTATCGCAGCGATTGTATGTCAGCGCACAATTCGGCATCCCGAAGCTCCAATCTAGACTCACGGCGCGCTGGGCTTCCTCGTCGTCTTCATCTTCATCGTCTTCATCGCTCGAGTCATTGTAGTGATTGGTATTTTCGGCACCTTCCCGGCCTTGACCGTCATAGTCGTCCATGCCCTCATCGTTCTCATCGTCGTCCATCAAGGCCTCGCCATCGACCAGGTCGCGAAGACTCATTGTGGCTGGTCGGGGAGAAAGCTACTCCCAGTGGGTAAGGAATCGCAGGTTGAAGGAGAGTGCAACAGCGCAGGGCACCCGACAGTGCCCGAAACGCGGAGGTGATAAGAAAAGGGGTTGAGTTGGTGGGAAAAAGAGAGGCGCTCGCAGAGAAAGGAAGAAGCACAACTCCGAAGGAGAACGCGGTGGCGGTGATTGCGCGCTGTGGCTGTATGTGGCGGGTGCTATCACGTGACAAGACAGTGTCTCACGATGTGAAAGTAAACAAAACTTCAATCTATGTTCAGTTTTTTCAAAGAAATTCTCCATACGAATGGAACGACATAGGATCACAAGTAAAGCAATAGCATGGGGCAAAATTTTTATTTTCATTGTTTGATATGTTATCAACAGAGAGTAGATGCTCAAGAGGAGTTCGCGGGCGGGCAATGGGGTGAAGAACAGTGGAGAAGCAGGAACACCTATGTTTCAGTGTTGAGGCCTTAAGTATCGCCAGACCTTTCCCCTGAACGAAACCACCAAACTCCGGGAAGCCATACAATTCTTCCATTTGGCGCCCAGTGCAAATCCGGTTGTTTTGTTGGTCAAGTCGATGCGCCCGCGAGACCCAATCAGCACCGCCAAGAACGACTGTGATATCGGGTTCCCCGCCGCGCTTCCTTTTGTTCCTCCGTCAGCGCCAGGGCCTACCTTCTTTCTCAACAATCCTCTACTCCCGCCATGGCGGACCAGTTCAAGGCCCGGACGTTGAAGCGCAAGAACGTCAAAGGCCTCGCCCTCAATGCGACCCCCAAGCCAGCCGCCACTGCCTCCGATGGCGATGCCCAGGTTCCCGGTGCGGTGGGAAACTCCGAGGGCAATCATACAGATACGCTAGAGATTGGGCTGGAGTTCCGTCTGGATCTCCGCAGCGAGGACTTGGTGACGTTGAAGGAGCTCGGAGCTGGAAATGGAGGCACCGTCTCCAAGGTTATGCATGCCTCGACCAAGGTCGTGATGGCCCGAAAGGTGCGTGTTTACTAAATGCCCGGATATTGCGAGTATCTCAACCGACTGACCTTGCCTGCCACAGATCATCCGAGTTGATGTCAAAGAAAACGTGCGGAAACAGATTCTACGGGAACTCCGAGTCGGACACGACTGCAACTCGCCCAATATCGTGACATTCTATGGTGCCTTCCAGAATGAGGCCAGGGATATTGTTCTGTGCATGGAATACATGGACTGCGGGTAGGTTTTTTTGATGAATCAGACTGAGAGGGGGTGGCTGACGCCGTTAACTGCAGGTCCCTCGACCGCATCTCAAAGGACTTTGGTCCAGTCAGAGTTGATGTCCTGGGCAAGATTACCGAGTCCGTGCTGGCCGGTCTGGTCTATCTCTATGAGGCACACCGCATCATGCATCGTGATATTAAGCCGTCCAACGTCTTGGTCAACTCGCGCGGTGACATCAAGCTCTGCGATTTTGGTGTCGCCACTGAAACCGTCAACTCCATCGCCGATACCTTCGTTGGCACTTCGACTTACATGGCCCCGGAGCGTATTCAAGGAGGCGCTTACACCGTTCGCTCCGATGTCTGGAGTGTGGGTTTGACTGTGATGGAGTTGGCGGTGGGTCGATTCCCATTCGATACCTCGGACTCTGCAGCAGGAGACCGTGCCAGTGCAGGCCCCATGGGTATTCTGGACCTTCTTCAGCAGATTGTTCACGAAACCGCACCAAAGCTTCCCAAGAGCGATGCCTTCCCTCCCATTTTGCACGACTTTGTGGGCAAGTGTCTGCTAAAGAAGTCTGAGGAACGACCAACCCCGCGAGAGCTCTACGTACGATCAGCCCACTCACCCGATAATATACACCGCTAACTTTGATACAGGACAAGGATGCCTTCTTGCAGGCAGCCAAGCGCACGCCGGTCGACTTGCAGGATTGGGCCATCAGCATGATGGAACGACACAACCGCAAGTCGTATTTGGCACCGCCTGCTCCCAAGTCCCTACGGGATACACCTTCAGCGAGCACACAATCACCAGCAGCGGCCCCGCCCCCTCCAATCTCCAAGACCACCCCCATCACCAGCAAACCCCTTCCACTTCGTCAGCAGGCCCCTTCGCCGTATCAGCAGAACCCGCCTTCGGCTGAGATCCCAGGAAACGACGCCTACCGCTATTACGGCCCCCCGAGCAGTCAAAACCACCACTACTCATCCTCGCGTTCCGCACTGTCCCCACCGCCCCCATCTTTGGAGCACCTCTCACTGGAGACTAAGGATGATAACGAGCCACGATCCGGCCGCATGCAATCGCGCTTCCTCGGCGATCCCGTCTCCGCTGTCGAGGCTCCATCCCGCCCATTTATGAGCCCCCGGTCCGTCAGCTCGCACAACTCGAAGTCTCGCACCAACCTCAACCCTGCCACGATGCCCATCCGCGCGGCTCCTCCGCCGAGCGGACCACCACCACCTCCCCCTATGCCCGCGGGCGGAAACTGGCGCGGCTACCCTAGCCAAATGCCAGGAACGAGCTCCTAAGGGCCACGGGATGTTGATATGTCATCGAAACGACTCATACTCATCGTGATGTACACAAATGTGAATTGCATATGCACATGATTTTGCGACTCTCTTGCACCATTTCATTCCCTTTTTCATTCTCCATTTCCTTCTGTTTATATGACATTTGCCATTTGTCATTCATCCTGGTTTTTTCCCTCACGTTTGGCATTCTGCCTCGTTTTCCATTTCTGGCGCTGTGTACGGAAAAGACAAGGCAGGGCTAAGCACATTTCCCTTTCCATAATCTATGGATCTTTCCTTTTTTTGCTTCTTTTTTTTTCATTTGTCCTGCTTTCTATTCCCCACTTGTGGACTCTTCTCTCCTTTCCGTGTCCGTTCTCCATTTCCATTTATTCTCGTCTCGATGATTTGACTCGGCAACGACAATGACTTTGCCAATGTTTGTTTTCCTTGCCTGGATATGTTCCTGCATGATACGGCGTACATAAATGCAAGTTTTGATGATATTTCAATATCACTTTGATCTGAGTATATTAGATCGTAGATAGCCGCGGGGGCCTCGAAAATGTAGTTCAATATTCGACCGTGGCCAATAAAGAACCTAAGTCTGACATTGTCTATTAATCCTACAAATTCACGGCGCGGCCAAGGATATACGCAAGAACCTAAAATCTTCACTCCCTTGGACTTTCCGAATCAGCGTCAGAAACTAAACGCCGCATCCATGAAACGAACAACTACACTTGACAACTGTAAATTGAAGCAAATACAGAGGATCATGGTTTACCTCTGAGAGGACCAACTATTGGGATGTAGGCCGATTTGTAGTCTAGATAGACTTCATCTCCATAGCACTTATCTATCACTCTTACAAATCTACATAGTCAGATACAAGGCCACAACCATGGCAGGACTGATTGAAAGCGCAAATGCATGGCAAGCAAGCCATTTGGGGCAATTCCACGGGTGTGAAGAGTAGGTATAAGCGATCTTTCTCTTTGTAAATATGATATTTTGGCTCATTTCCAATGTGCTATTCGCAACGTTTGAAAGCTTTTGCAATACGCGCGGGAGATCAGATCACTCATGGTCGCCTGTTTAGATGTACATTCTCGGGCTATTGACTCAACCTCATCTCAGACAAAAATAGCATGAACAAATCACTGCATAAATAGGTGGTGTACTATCATATAGATACAAAGCTGATGCACCAACTGGAAGCAACAGAAAATAGTCCCAGAACCCGGAACCATCACAAGCGAGATAAAATATTCAAAGATGAAGGATAACGCCACCCAAACACCCTAACATGACTCCATAACAAATGTATCTGTTCACTGACAGTAGTCTATTTCATGACGAGCTCCGGCCCAGCCAACGGACTAGGACCAGGCGTTGGGGCGAGATTAGAATTGGGATTAGAAGGTGTTCCAGGTGTCGAGGAGGGCGCTGGAGCGAGATCCATCATCGACATTATGGGCGCGCCTGAGGAGGGTCCTGATGAGGGCCCTGATGAGGACTTTGCTCCGCGGGTGCTTGTACCACCCCCACGTGAACCACGGCCTCGGCCTTCATGTGCGGTGGATGCGTTAGCGCCGCTGCGTTCGGGGGTGCCTTTGTCGCCCTCAGCAGCTTTTTTGGTTGTCCGCGCGCGGCGCGAGGTACCGCCTCTTGAGCCAGGGCCGCGGAGGGGTAGACCGGTATCTTGGGAGATGGGCACTGCAGCTGCGATAGGGACGTGTGGGTGGGAGGTGAGGGCGCGGCTTCGGCCGGTTCCTCGGCCACGGCCACGACCACGCTTGATAGTTCCGTCGGCACTAAAGATCGTTAGAATCGGATTCCTAGACTTGAATAGACGGGTTGCGTACCGTTCCACTTGGACCTTTTCCCCAACCGGTACCAAGGGACCACTGTAAACGAAGAATCCATCTTTGCTCGCAGCAGCCTGCTCCTGCCATGCCATTTCGCTGTCATCGACGAAAGGATCATCACGGTCATATTCTTCCACCTTCTTACGGCGTTTTTTCTTGCCATCGCTAGCTTCTGAAGGTGCGCCGTTGGTCCCTGCTCCAGCACCGCTCATAGGAACATCCCCATCCATATCACTACCATCAACATCGAGACTTAGATCCTCGTCGGCGCTTTCGCCCGCCGACACACCTTTATTCTTATCATTGCGCTCTAATACGGCCCCCGCGGCTGCAACACGGGCTAGACGCTCTTTATGAGCAGCTAGGCGTGGGTGCAGGGCAGCGAAACCGTATTGTTCTTCGGCGAGTTGCGCGAAGTTCACAATGTGGTTACCCTTTTGCAGCGGAACGTGTACAATGATGTTAGGAGTACTACGCTCATCGGGTGACTTTGAGTCGTCCGTGCCACCGAATAGTGCGTTGGATATGAGACCGGAGCCCTGAGGGAGCACAGGAGCTTCTTTAGCTGCGCGAGCAGGCTTAGGGGAAGGTGCCTTTGACGAAGGTGCAGTGCCGGTGCCCTTCTCTTTCTTTGCGCTGGGCGCAGGTTGGTCCTTCGTGTCGATGTCCATCGCGTCAGAGGGTTGAGCAGGTCGCTGTGGTGTAGAAGCTTGCACAGGAGGTTGAGCTGGCTGCTGCGGTTGTGACTGTGGCTGCGTTTGAGCGGGCGGAGGGTGTTGCTGATATTGCGACTGCATTATGGGCGGGGAAAGTTCCAGTTTGGGAGGCTGTGTTTGCATGGGTCGCTGCTCAGACGGCGTGTAAGGGGAGTAATTGCCAGGTGTCATGTGTTGAGGTGTATGGGTACCTCCATGTGAGGGAGAGGTCATTGGCATCGGGGAGGGAGCTAGGGGAAGATGTGAAGGCGCTGGTACCGCGGTAGGAGGCGCTGGAGAGTGTACGGTTGAGACATGGCCTGACGCAGAGCGGTGAAGTGGTGTTTGGAAGGTATGGGCGTTTTGCGCCGGCGGGTCAATGATGCTAGAGATGGCGGGCGACGCGCTGGCGCGATAGCTGATCCGTGGTGATACCACATGTTGTGTGGACGGACTATAAGCAGGTGCAGGAGAAGGATTGTCAAAGGCGGATCGAATTGGATCGAAGTTCTGACCACTCTTGCGAGGAGGAGCTTGGGTGGGTTGAGGTGGCGGAGGTTGTGACTGTGGCCGAGGCGGGTATTGTTGCGACAGGGTATAGGTAGATGAAGGAGCCGGGGGGTGGGGACTTTGAGAGTATGGTGGGGTGGAAGTTGGAGCAGGAATAGGAGCAGGAATAGGAGCAGGAGCAGGAGCAGGAGCAGGCGCAGGAGCAGGCGCAGGAGCAGGCGCAGGAGCAGCAATAGGAGCTGGAGAAATGGAAGCCGGAGGCTGAGGAGTGGAAGTGGGAGCCTGAGTCGGGGCTGTCGGCGGTGCAGGGTTGGGGTCCGGAACAGCAGCAGGTCCCGAGGTGGCTTCGTCTGTCGCAGCCTCGAGTTTGGCCTTTTTCCGAGATGCTGCTGTCGATGTTGATTTTTCTCGAGGGCGACGACCACGGGGTGCCTTTTCCTTATCTTTCTCTTTTGCCTCCTTAGCCTCCTTCACCTTGGTTTTGGGTGTTTCGGCCTCGTCGTCCTTCTTGCGACGCGACCGTCTGGCACCGGAAGCACGTCTGTTGGGAGCTTCAGCTTTGGCGTCAGTCTCGACAGGCTCTGCTTTAGGCATACCCGGTCCCGGGGTATCAGTGGACATGGTTGCGGATCAGTGGCAAATGACGAATTGATGAATAGTGATAAATAGTGATGAATGGGATGAGTGGCCCAAGTGGTGGTGGATACGGTCGGGGCTGAACACCCAAGTGTATCACCAGGTCGGGATTGGGGATTGCGAATGGAACGCAGAAGACAAATAGAAACAGATAAGACAAGTTTGCAATGTTGGGGCGGAACACGTAAACTCGAACACCGGATGGGATGGAAGAGATCCGTGGAGAGGGGAAGAGAAGAAGGGAAAATTAGGGAAAGGGATTGCAGGGAAAAAGGGAAAAAAAGGGCAGGAAAGGGGAAAAGCGAACAAGGAGCCAGTTTGATGTGCCAGATTTTAGGTCTGTTACCTTAGTTATGTCGACTAAGCTTAATTTACTTGATATCGGACAGTAGGGAGAGCCCGATGGACTCGTGGATTTGTGATGGGACGATAGAAATGTGGATAATTGAAACATAATGTCTATTCTATTCACTGCGCGCAGGATAGCTCAGTAGATTGCTGAAGCAATACATTTTGCATGCGCGCGGATCTGGCGTCAGTGGAGTTGCACATTTCCCGCGTATAGTTTCCACTATGTCCCTCGCCCGTTTCGTCTCATTTTTGGCATGATCATAGTAGGCTTTCTTATCGCATGGTTTGATACTCTGAACTAATACCAGGTGGATCATAAGCGATCGGACTAATACAATCTATCAATTCATTACTCGATCCATCTGTCTGGTGACCGGAGATTTGTTCCAGAATACGGCCCTCCAGTGGACATGGATCGCCGTCAGCTGGAAATCTGCCGAAAGTCTGATCTCAGCCTAGTCGTGTTCTATGTTCATGTGCCATCGAATCTTTTATAGTCAATCACACCCTGTCTATACCTCTCGAGCCTTTGTAGTGCTCATTTAGAGATGACCCAACTGGTGTACCTTTCCAGTTTGGGCAGAGCATAATTACCCCTTTGGGACTAGCACATCCGCAACTGACACTAACCCGATATAGCTAGCTCCTGCATCCCCCGTTTTTAGCTTTTTGAGCCGCAGGCCCCGCGCTGACATAACTTCCATCTTTCACGCCATGGCTTTTCGCGGCGAACGTTTTGTCCTTGATCTGGACGATGAGTCCCCTGATGACTTGAAACCCATGCCCTTTGATCTCATCGGGGAGATCCGTGAAAGGGAGCCGACCTCCGCCAACCCGCCCGCGCCCGCCCCTCCAACTCCCACCGCTTCTTCCACCGGATTCCCCGCGCACCGCAAACGCAATAAAGTGTCCTCCTTCAAGCAGCGACGAGCGCAGCAGGAACAGGAGCAAGATCAGGCACCTGCACCGGCCCCGGCCACTGACCTATCTCCGCCAACTGCCCAAGATGACAAGAAATCAATCGCCGAGGAGAACCGCCGTCATCTGGCCTCCATGTCAGAGACGCAGATTGAGCACGAGCGGGAAGAACTATTCGCGTCGATGGATCAGGGGCTACTAGAACGTTTCCTTCGTCGAGCCAAGATTGAGGATCCCGGACACGAGACCAGCGAAGAGCCCAAGCCGGCATCTGCAACTGAAGCCCCGGCGGCATCAAAGCCAAAGAAATCTGTTTCCTTCGACATCCCAGCTGCTAAGCCCACATCTACCCCCAAACCACCGGCATCGGCGGTCTCAACACCTAAAGCACCCACCAAACCGCGCGGACGTGACGATGCACCCCCGACACAAACCCCAACCGACCTCCATCCCGCCTCAGAGCGACACTCCCTCGATCCAGCCATAATCGAGCCCTTCCACTTCCCGCAACCAAACCAACCAATGCCAAACCTTGATCCATCTTCTCCGAATTTCTTCTCCGAACTCCAATCCCACTACTTCCCCGAAATATCTCACGACCCAACCGCGCTCTCATGGCTCCAACCCCCACCAGACGACGAAGAAGATCCCGCTTCAACCTCAGCCTACCATCCAGCCAGTAGCGCCATCTCCGTTGCGCCATCTGCCATCCGCTTCTCACTTCGTGGATCCCTCATCGCCCCCAATACATCTCTCTCCCTCCCCACAACCCTTGGCCTGCACCACCACGGCGACGATCCCCATGCAGCAGGATATACGATTCCAGAGCTGGCAATCCTTTCACGCTCCACATTCCCCGCCCAGCGCTGCGTAGCCTGGCAAGTCCTCGGACGCATTCTATTTCGTCTCGGCCGTGACGAGTTTGGAGAACGCGGCGGACAACTATCAGAGGGACTGTGGTTTGTCATTGAGAAGGAAGGTGTCGTGGGTGGCATGTTGGCCGAGGCTGAAGGTGTAACTGACCCTAAGGGCCGGGCTGCAAAGGACGAGAAAGAAGAGAGTGGTGCCAGTGCTACACCTTTGGCGTCTGGTATTGGACGCCACGCGAGTGCGACTGCGTGGGCGACTGAGGGTGTTTGGTTGTGGCAGAAGGGCGGTGGTGGTGATCGTGGATTGTTGAAGGACGGACAGAGTCGGCCGCGGTAGACTGAACTCTCTGTGGTTCTCAAGATGTAGTAGTTCGAAACTGTCACTGACTTGGGATTAAAATGTTAGAAGTGTGTCATGTCATGACATGTACAGCACTTTATTGAAATGCGAACTATATAGCATTTTTCTTGAATATACAAGCATCACAAGCATATACAGCCCATAGCCTCCGCATTTTTGGAGATCAGAGAGATGATCATTTCATATAGACTATACATTCGACCTGGCGAGACGTGCAGAATCGAACAGCAAGAAGGTAAAACTGCATTGCATTGCATCATCATACCAGGATATAGACTATCGTACAAGAATACCAAGTCCAGTGTCAATAGACAAGGAACAATAAATCTAATCAGGCCACGAACCCCGAACCCCGAACCACGAACTAGAAACTACCATGCTTCAAACAAACAACTTAAGCCACATCTTATTCTCCACTTCGATCTTCAATCTGTACCCCCCAAAGCTGCCACCTCGCCTCCTCAACAAAGTCTTTCCTTAACCAAAGACTCTGTGCTTGCTGCACTTGCTGTAACCCGCCAGACAAAGCATTAGGCTCATCACCGCTCTGCACACGATCCAACCAATCAAACAAGAGCTTAAGCTGCCAGACGCGGTCACGCAATTGATCGGGATCCGCGCCTCGGCCTCTTGCAGACATCACAATATTACGAACCGTATGTTCGAGAGCGAGTCTCGCGTCCACGGCGGAAGTGCGTAGCCATGGTGGCGAGGTGACGAGTGTGTTGATACGAGGTGATGGGGATGGGAAGGAAGACGGGAGAACGAGGGAGCGTTCGCGGATGTCGAGGGATTGCAGGGAAGGAAGGGAGAAGATCCAGTCCCACGGGCTTTTATCGGGAGTTGATGCCGCGGAGAGGGTAGTTGAGAGTTGTTTTGTTCTGTTAGGCCAGGCTGAAGGCGGGAGGCCCTTTGCTTGGTTTGAGGATGCCGCTGTAGTGGGGAGGATATCTTGGGCTTCGCTTAGGCCCGTGAGGGTCGATGCGAAGACAGATGTGGACGTGCCGGAGGGACTGTAGGTTGCTTTGCGGCGGAGGTAGACTGACGGGTCTCCGTGGCGGAATTTGTTGCGGAGGGTGTCGTCTTGGCTGAAGTCTAGCACCAGTGGCCAGTGGTCTGGGCCACGGATCTCGATACGTATGATTCCGCTTGGGTCTGGGAGGAGACAGGGGGCCGGGATTGTGCGGGTGGAGCCGTCCTGAGATGTGATATTTATAGGGATGGAGATTGGACGGCGGGAGTCGAGGTCGCGGGGGATGAGACAGCGTGGCTCAGCTGCGAGGACCCAGAGGTGGCGGAAGGCCTGGAGGTGGCATTTGTTGTCGAGGACGGTGGTTGGGAAGATGGGATAGAAGGCGCAGAGGAGCATAGCCACTGCTAGATTGGACGTGCCGAGTGTGTAGCTACCGCCGCCGAGGAATAGCATGCCAATGGCCATATGCGCTGCCATATGGCTTCCGTACGGGGTGTCTGGGTCGATTCTACCGTGGAGCGAGCGCAAGCGTCGGAACAGTGCCAAGTCACCTGTGCCGGCCATGACAGCCGCCGCGGATAGAGACACGATATCTTGGCAGTTGCGGACTGAATTGCGTGCGAGTTTGGCATCGTAGTTCATCGCTGGAAGTCGAGAAATGCGAATAAACTGATCCAGATAGAAAAGTAACAGGTCCCGAGCTTTCGTGTGGCCAGAGCCGGCATATCGAAGACCCAGGGCAAAGCATAAGCCCGCAAGGATGTTGAAGAATGGCATATCCTCACTACGGAGATGGCTAACCTTCGTGAGGCGGGCCCGTCGCTTATACACCTTGGGGAGGCTCGCGTGAATCCATTCCATGGTGGGATCGATGCTGTCCCACATGATAAGGTGTCGTGCCAGGGTTCGCAGGAGGAAAAGATCAGGCCGCACATAATCAAAACGAACGGTCGTGTCAGGGATATCGATCTTATGAGCCAGAACGGAATCGTTGGTCTTCATGAAGATGATAGCAATGGCGATTGTTGCTCCTGCGGTGGCACGATCAAGCACATGGGCCAGATCAACGTTCTTGGTGCCCACAGCGATGGCCAGCAAGCGCTCAACGATGTGCATGTCACGCATCCCTCGTAGATCTTTGCCTTTGCCCAAATTGATCAGACCAAGAGCAAAGCCAGCAGCAAGACGATATCCTTCGTCTCGCAGGTCTCCTTGCGAGGTCGGTTGCTCCTCTTGGTCAACATTTTCAATTTCAGATAGCATGACCTCGCTCATACGCCTGTGCTGAGACCCACAGTATAGGAGACCAATGCCCATGATGCCGGCAGTTTGTGTCAAGGAGGAGAGATTGAGCTCTGCTGCACCGAGTGGTAGCATTCGTGTAACATGGACAGATAGCAAGCGCGTGATGAGCGTGTCCATCGTACCCATGTATGATGCAGAAAGACCGAGCAAGAGACCGATGGAGGTCATGGTATGCTTGGGGGTCAAATATTTGAAGGCAACCCATTTGGCCAACGATTTCAGATGGCCATTCAGACCCAGAGCGAGCAGGAAACCGGCATGTCTGTTTGTGAGGTCTTGGGGCTTGTTGAACAATATCCAAGAGGTGTCAATGCCCTTGGATCCCTTGGAGATTGCCAGACCGGTCGAAACACCATTGTGGAAAAACGCCCAGCAAACCTTCTCCTCCGTGAATGAAGATCTTTCGGCACTGACAGTCACATTGGAAGGTTTCATAACACATTGTAGCGAGAAAGATGGGATAGGAAGTTTTTCTGTCAACAGAGGTAAGCGGCCACTGAAGGCAAGCATGGCACGACCTGCCGGGGTAGACAATGTTCGGAATGACACCAGTTGCACAATTTCTTTCTGGGCTTCAAGGAGATCGGAGTCTGTCCAGTCAGGTTCAGGAACACAGTCCGCAACCGGTGCTTTAGATTGGTTAAGAAGACGGGCGGCTTCCAAGAAGCGTTTATCTTCACGGAAAACCAATCTGGTAACTGAGAAACGGTCGGCCTCCGCGGATGCCTCAAAGGCATTGATGGCATCAATCTCCAAAGCTGAGCTGCTGATGTGATGGAAATCGCGCATAGAATCATGGGAGACAGCAGAATGCTGCGGCGGCGCGAAAGTTTGAGCATGAACTGGGTTCATTGACATGTAGAGATCCTCTCGGTCGATCAGCTCGAGAAGTGTCGCATTCCAAGATGTTGAAGCTTCGATTTGGCACTGCATGACGGCCTCATAGAGCGGTGCGCTAACACCTTCAGGGAAAGTGTCAATGATGCTCTTGGTGAACCCCCACCGATGCAAGAGTTTGACTTTCTCTAATGAAGTCGTCACGTTGTGAACATCGGTAAGGAAGCCGTTGAGTGCTAGACTCCGCGGTGTAATGGTGAAGCACTCCTGCCACATACGTCCTTTCCTGGGGGTCCGATCTGATGCGGAGACAATGTCAAGAAGAGTGATGAAGGATGGAGATGATTGACGCGCACTGTCCATGAGGAAGGCGAAAATTGAAGGGGGAGGGAACGGCTCGCCCGGGACATTGAGCTGAGATATCCGAGTGTCTTCGAATTGCCATCGTTCCATACTGGCCATCTCCGTGCCGAAGTAAGAATCTTCAGTCCATTTCCATGACTGCCAGCCCAGCCAGCCACCAAGCTGCGCGAGAACAGGGGCGAGAAGCCCGAGGGGACGTTGAGACTCCTCGGTGTCACACGTTGAGAGCTTTTGTTCTTCGCGTAGGAGCTGTAGACCAACAAGAATAGTACCCAGGGCAGTGCACCTTGTATTATCAGGGAAAGCACCAGAGATAGGCAAATAGCCATCGCGGCCGGAAGCCCTGGCACCCAGAGGACTCTGCAAGAACTCACGGGTCCAAGTGATGCACCGTGTCAGATAAGAGTTCTGGCGATAGGTAGACCGGCTTGCAGTAGGTTGTTCACCCTTCGGTGTACGGGATGCATCACGAGCCGCCAAGTCCTCCATGGCATCTTGTTCAACAATCCACCCCCAGGAACTGCCCATCATCCACGGAGCCATGACGCCTGAAGGGCCCGATTCCAAATCAAGCATAGCCTCCCAGCTTTCCAAGTCCACGTAAGTACCACTGCTCGATCGTAGAAGGCCCTTCTTGCGGCGAGTGCGCTTGGCTGGGGTCTGTGGCGGCGGCTGCTTGGTAAATGGAACCGCCAGAGAGAATAGGACTATGACCATGGCAGTCCATTCAACATCGTTTTCAATGTCTTCTTTCTCCTGGAGCCACTTCATGACCTCCCACCAAGCTACCAGAATGCCATCTCCAGCTTTCTCTGCATCGCGAAGTACAAACTTGCAGACCTTGAGAACTTTCTTGACCAGGTCATTTCGGGGTTCCATTCGAATCTGAATCCTGTGTCGTTGCCTATCTTCGTCCACCAAATCAATCTTTCCTCTCGAGCAGCCGTGATCGAATGCCGAGAAAACGAGGTCAGGGTCTGCCATGACACGATTGACGCCACTTTCTCTTGGACGGCTTACTAGTTTGCCGGCGGAGATTCCATGGGGCTCGTAGATCTGCAGTGGAGCAGGGATGTCCACTTTGGTAGGGCTACCCCAGAGAGTTTGCAATGACAGCTCTCTCTGCCCATTGTCGGATACACTTAGGGTCAGAATACGCGATGTCTCCCCATCACTGACCCGGGAGACATCCCAGACATTAGGGACGTGCTGGATGCCAGTTGCATTGACCAGCAAAGACCGTCTCTCTGAAGGCTTGGTCTTCTTGGAAGGGGCTATTCTCTGCTTCTTGGAGACGGCTACTCTCTCAGCTCGCAAATTCACCACACTCATGGTTTGGGAATCCCGGTCCACAATACACACAGCCACGGAAGTTGCGTTTCCATTTTGGGTGTTACCATAGTCCGATGAGCATAGCGTGCAGACCTTTAGGTGGCGAGTCGATGCTTGTTGCGTGGAGGCCCGGAAACTACCAGAGAACATGGGAGAGAAGCTCTCTACCTTGGTGAGTAAGAGCTCCTCTGGCAGTCCGGATGCCCCTTCCCTAAGGGCAATGTTCTCAAAGCCTTCGGATAGGGCATTGCTATTGAGCTCCTCCAGCAATCGATCCACTGGTGCATCGATAAAGCTTCCAGCGGTGCTATACACAGACCCTGTGGCCGGAGGAAGTGAGGCCCGTGGGTTGAAGCCAAAACTCCCACGCATACTGCCAGCCCCAATAGATTGTCTAAGTCCGCCGTGAGACGCGGTAGTAGACTGAGTGCCTGTAGCAAGTTCTGAGAAGGTGAGTCGATCTTGACCAGTGGCCAGATCAGTTCGTGCGAGAAGCGAGCTCACTCGTCTAGAGGTCTTAAGAGGAACACCAACATCTCCGAAATCCTGGGCAACCCTCGAGACCAGGTCTTCTTCGGCGTCGTTCTTGGACTCAGTTTGTTGGGACGAAATTCGATTATCCGTCCAAGGCCCGAAGCTTTCGCGAGCAGCTGAAGGTCGAGCAGCTGGTGTAGTGGTGCCATTTGTCATACCATAGTGCGAGCTGCGCCTCTTTGATTGAGTGCCTTCAGTATACCGTCGAGCCTTTTCTTTTGCCGAAGAGCCAGGTTCGTCATCTCTGTATCTTGCAGTCCAGACAGTATGCACTCCGGTACTTGTGTTTGTAGTGACCACCAATATCAAAGGCCCATTTTTGGAGAGTTGGCTCGAGCTTGATAGTTCGTCTTTGGGGGAAATGTAAACGATTTCATCGGCAGGGTCCAGGACTTCCAGCCCTGATGGCCTCCGCTTTATGCTGTTGACGCTGCTGAACAGTGATTGAGAAGATTGTGAAGTCACTACAAGACCCATCTCCGAATGAGGATCGATAAGTGAAAAGACCCGCGGAAGGTCCGAGGCCAAGCTAGATTTTGGAGCCCATGGGGCATGCCGAGGCGCGGAAAGCTTCAAAGACGGTCGGTTGCTTTTGGTGGAAGCTGGTGGTATATTCAATGTCTGCGATGCACGGGGATCAAATAGCGAGGACGTCAAAAAAGAATTCGGAGGCGCTGTTGGATGCTGGGGTACAGAAATCTCCTCCGGTATCTTTCGCTGAAACAGAAGTCCACGAGGGGTTGCAAAGACGGATTCAACTTCAAAAGGAAGTGGAATTGTGTGACTGGTTCCCGCAACGAAAAATATATGAGCTTGTGATTTCAAGACCACCACTAGAGCTCTGCACATCTTCGCATTGGCCTGCTGAGGATTGACCACCGCTACCAGAGCATCCCCATTCAAATTCAATGTCGATTCTGAAATGGTTGGTTTCTGCTCATTCCCCTGGCGCTTTCCTTGGCTTGGCCGCGCTTTCATTCCTGCGTCGACGTTTCGAGGATGTTTAAAGCTCGTACCGTCATGAACAGAGCGCTTGACATGACCGGCCATGAACTGGGTAAACAAAGCATGTCTAATGTCCTCCTTTTCCGGGTCTAGGCGAAACACTCGCTTCACCATCCCTGCGCGAGACCATACCACGCAATGTTTTGTCCATATTAGCTCGTCGTCCACAGGGCCAGTTGATCCATTATCGTCCACACTAGTTGTCCATTTGTACTGATCTTGTGACGGGTCAGGTTGTAGAATTCCCTCTGAGACCAGGTAGGAGACAGCCGAGGGTTCGTGTAGGCCGAGCGAGCGAGTGGATGCCATGGTGGGCTGTTAGACAAAGTAGCAATCGTAAAGCGCCGTCACGGGAAAAGTTCTGGCGGCATGAGCTGCAGAATGGATCATTTCCATTGTCTGCGCCAAAATCAAATGAGTAGTCTGCTCTGCCAGAGAGTCATCTAGAGTAAAAGAGTGGTTGATTGTTGCTCGGAGTCGACGTTGGAGACGCGCAGGAACGCGGGATTGGACCGACTTCCCCAAAGTTCTTTTGCCCGACCATAACACACCTTTCCTTCTCCTCATTGCAACTCACCAACGCAGTTACCCACGAAGCACTACGAAAAGAACCGGGAATTTCTACTCAGCTCGCAGCACTCAATTCGTGAGCTTGAGCTACCGATACTTAGCTTGTCAGCCTTCCCTGTGGTGCCCTCCGGCGCCTTTGCTCGAAGCTCTCGCTTTCACTCGGCATCGCAACCAACATCATGCCTTCCTTTCCCACGGCGCCACTGGTTCGGCCAAGAGAAGATGGTTTGCAGCTAAGGTAGGCACTGCGGTCCTTGCCCTTGCGACTCTAGCTTGCCACTAATCCGACGTTTCGCAAATCCTTAGCTACCGGCTTTCCCACCGCGTTCACGCAGCTCAAGGCTACCCCCTTCGAGCTCCCAACGGCTCCTCGATTATCGTCTACGGCTATGAGACCGGTCTGAAGGTTGTATGGAGAGGAGGAAGACATTTCACAGAACTGGAGCAGCCCGACTCAACTCAGGAAAAAAGCGCGGCGAACAATGGAGGCGATTCAGTCATGATCATTGACTCCGACGAGGAGGATGCGCCTGCAGCATCTACTGCACCAGAGGCACCTGCCTACGATTTTGTCGCCGAGGAGACTGAGGTCGATCCTGCTTTCCCATATGAAGAGGTCCTGCGACAAATCGATATCCCTTTGGGAAGCCGAGTGCTTGATCTAGCAGTCCCTCGTGTTCTGCCAGAAGAGGCACGCTCGCCTCTGGATCCCTTCCCACCCATTGTGAAGAACCACATTGTTGTGTCAGCTGTCTGCTCTGATCTTTCAACGCGAGTAGTGATTCTGCCACTCGTTCCGCCTCATCCAGCCCAGACCGATCCCAAGACCTGGAATATTCAAACCCTCACTATTAACGGAGGTGTGACCCATCAGGATATCCCCCGCGGTGTATCTCTCACATTTACCTGCCAAGAAATTGAAGAAGAGCAAGATCGCAAGAAGTCTCGAAGCCGGATTGGAGGATCAGGAAAATGGGATTTAATTGTTGCAACACATTCTGCTGAAGGCTCCGGCGTGCTGCTCTTGCATCGCATTCCGATTCAGGAGGACTCATCTGCCAAGGATCTAACCTACCGCCTGATAGAGGAGGAGCTCGTTTCTCAGCGACGTATCTTGCCCTCTCCCGCTCAGACAATTGCTTTCAACCCTTCAACATATCCGTCTTCTCGGCACTCGAACTTGTTGGTGGCGTTCCACAGCGGATGTGTTAAGGTATACTCCTGCTTTTCCGTCCAAAAGTCCTCCAAATCTGGACGACGTGCGTCCAGCGCGCACGAAGATTACGATCCCATTGACACTGAAGGGCGCTGGCTCATCAGTCTATACCCTGGCTTTGATCAAGGATCGACCGGGTTCCCCCGCCGCAAGACGATTATCGATGCGGAGTGGGTTCTGGGCGGCCGTGCCATCATGGTCCTCCTGGTGGATGGTGAATGGGGTGTTTGGGATCTAGAGGGAGCTGGCCCCGGTACCACCAAAGGTCCGCTGCACCGTCAGTCGAGTGTTCAGGGTGTCACTGGAGGCTCATTGACAGCATATGCTGTCAGCGGACGTATTATGACGCCGCCGAGCAACAGTCAATCCGAAGCAGAGCAGCGTCCACGATTTGCGCCCATGACTCCATCTACGAAACGGGTGCGCGAAGACACTCTTCTTAAGGGATCGATGACCGCAGCTAGTCCATCTCTGCGTGGCCAGATCTCTGTGTACCAGACCAACTCCTCCCAAGACCAGCTGCCAGACGAGTCGATTCTGTTGCGCCATGGTCAACAAAGTGCTGTCATTCCCAGTCTGCTTTCGCTCTGGCGCAATGCAGTACGGACAACCGGCACTTTTGACTCCTCAAATAGGTGTCGTGTGACTCCGTTCCAAGATGTGAACTTAATGGGTGAGAACTTCCAGGCCATTGGCCATCTCCCTTCACCAGCCCGCCGCTCGCGGGCTGCTGAGCGCCACACAGTCGATGTTCTTGTCGCTGCTGAACACCAGATCATGGTTCTTACGCCGCGCTTGAAAGAGTCTGAAGATTCTGCGCCAGTTGCAGCAAAGCCGCACATTGTTGCAGAGAATGACCAGATGATGCTGCAACGGGGCGAATTGGACGTAGAGGGAATGGGACGTCTTCTGAACGGCATGCAGAGCGGAGCTGCATCTCTTCGAATGGGGAGTCCCGTGAAGCGGACTCGCATCTTTACTTGATCAATGGGCATCAAATTCGACTATAGATGATACCCATGCCAACGATGATAATTTACTTTTCTCTTTGCTCACCCGTTCTCGATCTACTAGGAACCCCCATTCGCGCTGTAAGGTGGAGCGCAAGGCGAGATCAATGCCTTGAAATTCCTTCCTTGGGAGGAATAAGCTCTGTATCGGATGCGATATATCAAAAACCATCATAAAAGGTGCATGCGCCTTTGCCTCGGGCCTTGTGTCCTTCGCGGCATTCATGCTGCAACGCCTTGTATTTGATTTCCGGAGTCCCTGTTTTCTTCTGCTGTCTGTACAGTTGCTGATCTGTCTCGTGACAATCTCTACATTGGAGACTGTGGAGATGGTATGAAGAGAATAGTCCGGTACGAATGCGGTGCGTAATTTGGCTCTGGTGGGACATTATGTAGACATTGAGATCATAGTTAGACGGTGCAATCTTCTAGTCTTCGAAGTCTCCGCAGATCGGAGGGGCACTCGTATCGATAACGAACTCCGATCTTCATCTTCAATGCCAAACTTTTTCTCCTCTTCTCGTCTCATTCTCCTTCTCATTTCATAATCCTTCGTTTCATAATTCTCGACTTTTTCAATAGTCGATAAAAGCATCATGACTCAAATACAAAAAACCCCATCCACCCCCAAGCGGAGTAAGTGAGAACCTGCAACCGCAGCACATCCCACCTAAGCAGCAGCATCGCAACCCCATCCAAGTGCTCAGACTCCTGGACTAACTCATAAAATCAGTATGGGCCTCTCTAATCACCAACATGGACTACCTACCCGGCCTTCTTACTCTCCACCATTCCCTCAACCATCCGCAACCCGATCCCAGCATCAAGGCCACCAATACATCCACACCTCCCAGCCAAGGCACTCGCTACCCCTTCGTCGCATTTTACACCTCCAGCTTCCCACCTGAAGGTCTGAAGATTCTTCAATCGCGCGGAATCCCCGCGCAATGGGTGCCCAATGTCGTCCCGGCCAGCACGCGCGAATATACAGCAGACCCCCGATTCGCCGACACATGGACGAAGCTGGTCGCATTTTCCCTAGAGGAATACGAGCGCGTGGTTCTATTAGACGGCGATATCCTGGTGCGCCGGAACATGGACGAATTGATGGACATTGAGCTAGACTCGAAGACGGCTCTAGAAGAAGGGACCGGAAAGCGGGTATTCGCAGCGGCGCATGCTTGTGCGTGTAACCCAATGAAGAAGCCTCATTATCCAGCGAACTGGTTCGTTCCCTTCCTCCGAGTTCAAGCCTGTGAAGACGTTGTAGATGCTATGTTGGAACTTTATACAAGTACGAGCTAACCCAACCCAGGATCCCCGAAAACTGCGCATACACAGCCCAACACCCAAACCCAGAGACAGCACACAGCACCGCTCCGCCACCAAACGCAGGCGTTGGTATGCTTAACAGCGGTGTGCTGGTCGTAACACCCTCATCCAAGATCTATAGCGAGATCTTAACCGCGCTGCAAGAGACAGAACGGATTGAAAAGTACGATTTCCCCGACCAGGAGCTTCTATCCGATGTCTTCGATGGGCGGTGGGTTGCACTTCCGTATGTGTATAATGCGCTGAAGCCGCTTCGTTGGGAGAATGTGCACGGGGCTATTTGGCGGGATGAAGAGGCCAAGGCTGTGCATTATATCTGGGCCAAAAAGCCATGGCATGAGGTGGAGGAGGCGAAGGAGAAGAAGTTGGATGAGCTAAGTCAGTGGTGGTGGGAGGCTAATTGGGAGAGGCAGAGGTTGGAGAGGGGAAATGGGGTGGTTGATGCGTTTTCGGGGTGATCTTGCTACATAAAAGTTCGAAGCTTTCAATGAGCTACCCCTTGGCGGCTGGTTTATGTACGGAGTACGTCCCTGGTAAAATTCGTTATGAACTCAACGCCTAGTGCTCTTGCTGAGCTCTATTTTGTAGAGTGGTCATCCGCATCCCCGCATGTTCCAACAGTTCCATTCTCTCAATATACTGACCTTGTATCGATGCAGTTGAGGCCTATAGCAGGGCATGCGAAAACGCGCGTCTAATGGTGGCTGTGTATGATAGCTGTAGGATGAATGTAGCCCTGGATATAGAGAACTGTAGATAATAAGGGAACTTCTGTTAGGGTTCAAGGAATGTTAGCAGGATGGAGCCTACATTAGGAAGGAAAAAGTGAATGGCGTAGCAAAAAATATTTGAGGGGCTCAATCCCTTATATAAGTTGAAGGACTAGTAAGCCGGCCAACTAGGTGAGGTTTGAAAGTTGCAGCACAAGTCGACTCAATTTGATTTTTATATTTTCGAGATAACACGGGTTCTGTACGTCTGGAATGCAATATACAAACGGGTTTTACAAAACCCACTGCACCGCATCATCCACTCGTATTTGCAGCTTACCACATCACGCTCAATCACTGTAGCCGGAAGCAGCAAGCTCCTTCCGCACGGAATCCTCAGTCTGAATCTTCTTCATCTGAGTATCCTCCAGTTTCTCACCACCAGCAAGACGCATCTTCAGCTCATCAATAGCCCGGATCTTCTTAAGCAGGCCGCGGATCTTCTTATCCTGGGCCGAAGGCTCAATAGGACCAGCAGGCGCAGGAGGAGGCGAAGGGGCGCGCTTGGGAGCGTTTCCGTTTCCGTTTCCATTGACGGGGGGAGTGTTCTTGCCACGCGAGCGGTTGCGATCGGGGCTAGGGCCGGTAGGGGCGTTGGCGGGGGGAGCATTTTCGTCGTCGCGGGCCTTCTTAGCGGCCTCGCGCTTCTTCTTGTTCTTGGCTGCAGACTTGGAGAGCTTCTCATTCTCGGCGCCCGGAGGAAGGGGAACGCCGCCGCCAGGTGCGGCACCCGGGGGCAGATACTCCTCGGCGGGCTCGGCGCCGGGGATTTCACGGCGGCGGGGCTTGCCGAAGCCGTTCATGCTAGCGCCGGGGACGCCGTCACGGACGTAGGCGGCACCGCCCTGATCCTCACGTTTGAAAGCGAGGGGGGTAAGTTGGCCGCGGGCTCCGGGAGGACGGTAGGCGCCGGCGGGCTTGACGGGGGCCTTGCGGGTGCTCAGATAGGCGGTGGCGGAGGGGTGAGGCACGGGCAGCTTGGTGAAGGGGTCACCGAGGGGGTGCTGCTCGATGGTCTGGGGGCGCCAGGTGATATCGTACAACTCGGTCATTTCCTCGTTGTACACGAGGCTACCGCTGACGTGCCAGATGCGGACGCCGTTGTCAACACGCAGACGCGGGCTGGTGGTGGCAGTCAGGATGTACTGACCGTCGGGAGACCAGGAGCACACACTAGCATTGGAAGCCTCGACGGTAGCAATCTTGTGGTAGTTCTTCTCCATGTCGTAGAGATCCATCTGGCCTGCCAGGTTACCGAAGCCGGCAACCAGGACGAAACGACCATGAGGAGAGAACTGGATGGTGTTCCGCGGGCTCAGAGGGAAGTTGTGCTTGGGCACACCACGCAGGTTGAAGATGGTGGTCTTGGCGGGCATGTAGCCGTAGACGACACCGAACTCCTTGGAGTTTGGGTTCCAGCTCACATCGTGGATGGGCCCTTCTTTGTCTGTTCGCGCAGATTAGCATTTGGTCAATATTCTAAGATATATAAGGACATACCAAGATCAACCCGGGAGTCGAAAGCACCACTGGCGCTGAGCAGATACAAAGTAGTCTCGCCGTAATAACTCTTTCCAGTACGGTCGACCTCGGTCTGCGCAAGGACAATACAGGTAGTACCAGAAGAGTTCCACTTCAGCTGAACCTTGTCACCTTTGAAGAAGCTCTTTTGAGATACGGGAGAGCCAAACTGCGGCACAATAAAGACCTTAACAGCAGCAGGCTGGCCCTTGCGCTCAGGAATAAACACAGCAATAGACTGAGTCTTTCCAGGCGAGAGAGCGAAATCAGCCACCCCCTCAACGTGCAACTTATTCCAAACAACGGACAAATTGTCGCTCTGGAAGAACTGGACCTGGTTGGTCACAACACGGGCACACAGCTTCTCGTCGGGGGTATACTGCAGGTTCCAGCCTGTCTGCGACTTCTGGACATAGCTGCCCACAACAGTGTGCTCGTCTCCACTCTCAACAGCGCGCCACACCTTCAAGTTCTTTGTCGCATCACCGTTCTCGTCCTTGCTGGCGCGTTGCCAGGTGATAACGTAGGTGCCGAGCGGGGAGAAGCCCAGCTCGAACACGTTTTCAGCGGGGATGGTCGAGACAACGTTACCCGAGGAGGCGTCGACAATGGTGACCCTGAATAGATTTTGTTAGACCGCAATGTACACAGACGCTATTGGTTCAACGTACTTTTCAGGAGATGCATATGCGTAATAACGGCCGCACGGGGAGTAAGCGCTGCAGCGGAGGTTTCCCTCAGGTCTGTAGGGAAAAGAAGAAGTTAGCCACTCAGTCTCGGAGTCCAGATCCAGCGCGAAACCAACCTCGCAAAACCCGACAGAGCCTCATAAGTAGGGGCAGCATCCATGATGCCAATGCCCTTGAGGGTACGGTCTAAAAATAACGTTAGCACGCACATAAAAACAACCACAGACCCCAATGGCTCCAGGCAGCCGCCATTCACACATCGGGGGTATCAAAGAACAACGCACAAGCAAGCTGCGTCGGAGCCGCCATGATGGAATTTGAAAAACGAAATCTGAGATGAAATCGGCACCAAAGAAAATCTTCAAATCCGCCTTTTCAGAGACAAATCGAAGTCGCTATTGAGTCTAAATCAAGTCTACCAAAAGACCAGATTCGATGCAGACGTCCGATCGGAGAGGCCCAAGTCAAAAGTCGCAAGCGGGGTGCAGCGAGCTCTTAAAAAAGAACAGGGGCGTAAGATCCAGCGAAGATAGCAGGATAGTATCAAGACGAAACAAGTCGACCGAAGGACGACGGAAGTGATATTGGGGCGTAAATCGGATCAGAAGCGAAAACGTGGCAAGGCAGGAGGAATGGCGAACAGGGCTCAATTGGAGCGAAGCGCAAGAAATAGGTTGCTAGTCGGAGAGATGGATCTTCAGTGCTAGACAAGTCAATGCCAGCAGAGGGCGGAGTCCGAGGAGGGAGGGGGAGGTGTTCGGGGTGGGGAGGTTGAAGAGTCAAGTCTAAGAGTGGAAAATTCGGGCGGTTCAGCTCGGCGGCATGCCGTCATCTGTCCACGGACTGCCTAACTTGTCTATTACTATGACTATGACTTCTACCTATTCCCATCTTCATGATTCACTTTTTTTTTTATTTCATGGCCATCTACTAATTTTTCCATAGCAATGGATAGGATAAATGAAGTAATGGTATTCAATGTCCGTTCTTAAACATACAACGCCACACACCAAAGCAGCAAACCATGAACCACAATCCCATATTGCTAAACTGCGCTGAAACAATTCATAGTCGATACATATCTGTCGTGAGCATCCATCAGGGTGCCTTATTGCCCTATCCCCATCCTGCAATAGAAATACATCTCACATCCCACCCATCGCGAGGGTAGAATCAACCCAAAGAAAGACGGAATCCACCCAGAAAATAAATCAAACGAACGCCATCCAGCTCATCCTCTCTACCGATCCCATACCCCCATCCTATTCACGACTCGGGGAATCAAACATACTGCTACTCTGATTCGGAGTCACCAAGCGCGGAGTCCTCGCCGCAGTATCAACAACATCTGAATCATAAGTCATCCCATCAACCATACGCGCATCCTCAGTAACCGGCTCAGGCGTAGTCGAGCCCGTCGGGCTCGCCGAAATCATCGGCTCATCCCCAGCATGCTGACCCTGTTGCTGGAGATACGAAGCAAGCTGATTCGGTCTGCTAACATTCGAGCTCATAGAAGTCGGTCTGTTAAGTCCACCGGACGAGATGCGATTAAGACCCGGCGGCAGGCTGACCGGACCGCTGGTGGTACTATTCGCACCCTCTCCGAAACCAACCAGACTAGCGTTTCCCTCATCGCTCATGTTGCCAATGCTGGACTGACCGTCGTCAGCATCCGGATCCTCGCTCATCTTGTCTGCTTCGAAGGTATCGCTGGATGTCCAGGTCGTGTGGCCGCCGAAACTGCCCGTAGCGCTGGCGCTGCCGACTGTGCTGCGCTCTTTGAGGGCATGGCTGTCGAAGTAGCCCGGGCCATGGGTGACTGATGGGGGGGCGGTGGTGGAACCTTGACGGGTTGTTGCGACCCGTTCGAGGCCGGCGAGGCGGGAGATGCGGTCGGCTCGCTCGGCTTCGAGGGTTGTGGTAGAGGAGGTTGAGGCGGAGGAGGATTGGTGGGCGTGGCGGGTGTGGGGGAATGGTTGACCTTGGTGGCCATCTTTGATGGCTGTGGTGGACAGCGCAGAGAAGGAGGTGGTGCCAGAGTTGGGGGTTCCCCTGGAAGATTGTGAGGTTAGTTGAATTGTTTTTAAGAGATTGTACGGAAAGGAGATCTTACGGTCCCATGTCGGACGGGGTGACCGGGTCCGAGGGAGGAGGAGGGAGGTTGATCAGCGTTGGCGTAGTCATGGTGAGTTCAATGCGACAGTTTGAATACGTCAAGCGTGGATTTGAAGGGCAAAGTGGAAAGTGGAAATAGAAGTGGAAAGAGAAATGGAAAGAGAAGTGGAAAGTGAGTTACGATGGAAATTGCGGGGAGTAACGATGGATCCGCGAATCGATCCGCGAATCTTTGGGAACATTTCGATGATCGCTGCGCCTCGACGTCATGTTTGGCCTGAGCACCCCACCTCTTCACCTCTCGATAGGAAATCCGTGAAAGAAGTAGGATTTGATACATTTCATTCATACAAGTCATCTCGGTTATAGAACAGATCCAATGATGCAGCCTGCTGCTTATTTCTCACTGGCCTTGCGCTCGCCGAAGGTCATCCACCTCTTTCTGTAATCGCGACAAATCCGCTAATATATCACTTGCATTGGATGGTTGCGGCAGGGGTGCTTCTTCTGTAGTCTGCGACACTGCACCTCCATCACTACCACGATTCGAGTCCCGTCCTCGCCGAGGCGGGGGTGGGGGAGGTACCGCAGGGGAACCCGTTCCTATACTACCATACGATGAAGTACGGCGTCCAGCCTGATTGACCCTGGAGCTTGAGCTTGGGAGAGATGAGAATGAATCTGTAACCCCAGATCGAAGCTCCCCGGAAGGCGGGGGCATGCTGATGCGCTTGCGGTCCTGAGACATAGACGAAGCAACGGAACGGGTGCATGGGCCTGGACTCGGGGGCTGAGAGCTATCGTTACTCTCCGAATCAAGCGAGGACATGGTTAATCGACTGCCACTAGATTTGGATTGAGCGGACTTTGACCGCCGCATTTGGCCTTGGCGTCGGCTGAGCGGCGGCGTCGGCGGTCGCTTCGGTTGAGAATTGCTGCGATGGAGTGAGTCGGTTGAGTCGGTTGGCCCTATCGTTTCAGAAGGAACCGAGAAGTAGTCCACTGGTGGTGCATTGTAGACCGAGCTAGCATTGGGAGTGCCTGATACTCGTGCAGATGTCAAGCTCTCTGGGGAAGATGCATGGTATGGGCGGCGGTTATTTGGTCGAGGTGGCGTGGCGATCGAGGGAGAAGGTGTACTGCCTGCAATACTAATTCGCTTTCCATGATGGCTTCTAGGCGGCGGCGGAGGTTTCTTGTCTTTGGAACGGCTGGTGCCTTGTTCCTGTTCAGAGGACAATTGTCTTGGCCGGGCCATGGAAATAACACCTTCTGTCGAGTTTGATGCTTCAGTATCTGCTGTAGACCGCAATTTACGTTCGGATGGTGTGAATGACAGCTTTGACGAAGGTGTAGTCGATGGTCCATCGGATGGAGCTCGGTGTGGAGCTGACCCAGACAATGCTCGCGGGCGATCGACGAGAACAGGAGAGCTCTTGGGGCTCTCCGCAGCGTCCTCATCGTCCCCATTATGGTCGCTCACTGGTAAATCGGGATTGAATGGGTCGGCAGCCTGTTCATCGGAGGTCGAGTCATCGGTCTCGATCTCTAGCGATAAAGACGACTTTCTGAGGTAACCGTTGGGCACCGGGACGGAGGGGTTGGAGGGCAAGGGGGGTACATTGCTGGTAGCTGGGAAAGCTGGAGGCTGTGATGCTATAGCCGTGACAGAACCACCTGTTTCACAATCCATTAGCTCGATGTGGGGGGCGAGATGGAATGCTCCTTGCATCACGTCTTATCGGAAGTGGCGGGCGTCGGGAGAAGAAAGCACTTGAGGAGGGGCTCACCGTCTAAATTCCTGCGAAATGGATTGGATCCAGACATCGCGATGAGGCAGCTCCGAAAGCAAAAACGAGCGGAAGACGGAGATATGAAGAGGAGGAAGAAGCATCCCCGCCGAGCTTCTTATCCAGTTCTACGCGCCGCTTTCCGATTGACGCAGTCCGGGGGCCCCGAGAGGCTACACCAATAGTATACTTCTATCGAGAAACCCATCACACCTGTCAAAATTGTCAAGACTGTCAAAACAGAGGAAATATTTCAGTTTAAAAGACTGGTACACGAATAATGCAATATATGGTACAAATGAATCACGAATAAAATGGCCTCCCCAGGAGATAAACAAGGAACCCAGCAATAAAACCTTCCCAGGAACCCGACAATAAATAAATAGAAACGACCCTTTCATCTCACCTCTCGTTATACACATGCCACGTCTCATCTTCCTCAAAAAACTTATGCGCCAACCGCTTGCCGCTCTCCGTAGGCTGGCTGAATGCGATCTGGTCTTTGGGGATCTCCATGCCGTAGATGTAGTTGCTCACCACACAATCCAGGAGATCCAGGGCAATACCCTTGCGTCGCGACGCACCAGAAGTCCAGATGCGCGAGACACCAACGATGGCTGGGTGCACCTCGTCTCGTACCGATACGGATGAGTTGTTGCCGTTCGATTCCCCCTGTGCGACCGGTCGCGATTCCCAGATGCGCTCTGTCAAACAGAGCCCGACACATCGACTGTCCTTCATATGAAGGAACACTCGGTATCGGTCCACCCTGTCCTCCCCGTCTTCCTTCTTATCCTTCGGAGGCTCTGTCTGGCCCCAGAGAAGCTCGTCTTCAATCTCTGGAGATGACAGCTCCTTGTTGACCACTTCAAGCACCCTCTTCGCTTGGTTTTTGGCACTGGGTGATGACTTGCGATCCACAATCACCACGTAGCCCTCGTCGAATCGCGTAGCTTCGTAGACCCAGCGTGAGGCATTCGCGCGCATGAAAGCTTTGCCGAGATCAACACCGGTTGAGTTCATCTCATGGAACTTTTTATGCAGGGCGGCATCCTCGGAGTTGGATGGAATATATTCCATGCCACAGGTCGCACAGGTCTTGCGCACCTCGTTTCCTAAATCAATCTGCATCTGGCGCATCGCTGGTTTTTGCGCCTTGTTCTTGGGCGGGTCAACGGAAGAGCGCACGCTGTTAGAGTTGACCTCTGTCAGGGGAGACCCGGTAGACGCGTCCTTGTGCTTGCGCTTGAGAAAGGCGAAGGTGGGCTTGCGGGTGTTGGCTGGCGGGGGAGTCAGTCGCGGTGGCGGCGATGATGGCGGCGTGGTGAGATCGTCGATGTCGTCCAGGGTGCCTTCGGACGGGACGACCGAGTTGCGGCGCGAGGGACTGGACAGTACGGCGGCGGACGATTCACGGATCGCATTCTGGAGATTTGTCTCTGCCTCGTCGGACTCGTCTAGGACGCGTCTTTTCTTCGCGGCCCGCTCATCGTCATAAACGCGCCATGTCGGTCTTCCGTATGTTTTCATCAGGCCTCTGCGAGGGGAGTCAGAAGGAGTGTTGAAAAGGGGTTGGAAGACATACCGCTTAAAAGAATTGGTGACAGTCCACGGCATCTCCCTTATGCCCAGAATCATGGAAGAATGTGTTTGTTATTTCGGGGGGGTTTTGCACTTTACATAGGTTCCACTGCACGCGTGGCGCTAACTTGTTTAGGTCATATTGTTCGGTGACAGGGAAGCTCGACTTACACTTATCCCTTGCCGAGTCGCGGTCTGGGGAAGATGGAAGTTGAAAATTGGAGGTGTCAAGCTGGAGGGGTAACAGAGTCCAGGAGAGGTTTCCCTTTTCGATCACGATTGTCAGGCCAGTGGTGGAGGGGGGTTGTTCGGTATTAAGTAGCTCAGGTCCAGAATCGCCACCCGGGAGATGAATGAAGACGATTACAGTACAAGCAACTGGGAAGACACCGGGATACATACTATGTACAAGGAAAGGAAAGTGCCCAGCCGCTTCTTTGAATTTGGTGCCATTCCTGGTGAATTTCTGCCTGGCTTAGGTATGCTTGGGCAGACTGACCCCTTTCCAGGAACCAGTCATCCACACGCTTATTTCACATCTCATCTCGCCCCATTTTTGACACTGACTCGTGGGCTCAGAGCCTCGTCCAGCCCACGCCCAGCCATCAAGGTTCAAGACTCAAGTCTCAAGGCTCCTTTCCATCTTGCATTGCATTGTGCAAGGCGTGTCGCCGATCGCAGACCGCTCTCTAAATGATCCTGGATTCCGTCATTTTCACTCGTTCTCACTGGTTTTCAGTCATTTCCTCCAGGCAGCCAGGCCTCCTGGCCTTTTGATCGGGCTTTGCCGATCAGACGAGATCGGTATCGAGCTCACTGATTGGCGTGGATGGAGATGGCGGTTACAGTACGAGGTTTACAAACTTACGTACGCCTTCCCTTCAACCCCCCGGATTTCCACGCTGGCTATGCTTGCACAGCATAGAGTTTCAGAGTGAGCTGGACTCGCCACTAGGCTGCTTGGCCCCGAACCCAATACCTGTGACGAGCCGGATCACTGCACCGCATGACAGCCATGACAGCCACGGGCTCGACGGGCACTACTGGCACTACTATGTACTGACACTACGTTGACACCAGGAACTAGCTTCAATTCGGGTGCGCGGCTGTGTTGACCCTGCTCGTATCACCTCAGATCATCTTTCGGCTCAGTCTGCCCGGATCTTGCGGACTGGCGGAACTCCGGCGGTTACGATTCCATTGCTTTCGATGGGCTCCGCGAGAAATGATTGGCAGAAGCTGGCCAGTGACTCTGTCGCAGCTTGTTACACACGCGTACCATCCGCTCGACTCAACAGAATGCCGGGGCTCTCTGTACAGGCACCCGTGAGTGCAGGTGGTGGGTCAGTACCTACAGTAGAGGGGATCTGGATTGTCATTATGGTCTTCCATTCTAGAAAAAGTGACCTGTAGATCATAGGGTGACACCTCCCTGCCCCTCATCTCACAAGTGGTAGAAATATACAGCTGAAGAATATGCAGGCAATGCGGAATGTATAACTCCGGCTGCAAAGTTATTCCATGTTGCAATGCAGTAGCGTGCAGGATAAGCTCACCAGAGACCGAGCCATAAGGGAATCCACACCAAAGTCGGTGATCTCTGTTATATAAATATCTCAAGATTCTCCGGTATATATCAAGGAGCTAATTAACTTTGAATGATTCAAATATCCTGGAACAATTTTCCCTTACTAGAATCTCAGTCTGTTGTGAAGTCAAGTGCTGGTCCCGCTTTTGACCCGCGGAACCATCTGCGGAGCCGGAGTCAACTCAAAAATCTCTTCTGATTCCTCCCCAACTTCATTGCCCATACCAACCATGTCGGACGACGCATCTGGAGCAGGAAAGCGAAAGCGCGCGAGTGAGTGGCCCAATTCCTTCCTTTCACCTTGAACCCTCGATCTTTTCCAAGACCGGGGCCCAAGTTGTTTCAAACGGATACCCAGGATCTGCGGCAGGACAAACCGTTGAAGCAAGACTCCCGCTGTTTTTTTCAACGCCGTGTCTTTGTCTGTCTTGATCCAGCAACCGACTCCGTCAATTCTATTCGCCTCCATTTCGTGTTATAGCATACCGAGGCTTGCGGGATTTCCACATGGCTGACAGGACTGTACTTCCAGGGACCCAGTCGTGCCCCCCGCCCGAGCTGCCTCAACTCGTTGCGGAGCAACACGTCGCCATTCCCACACACGACAAGGATACCCAGCGTTTGATCGTCATTCTCTCCAATGCCAGTCTGGAAACCTACCGGGCCTCCGCCGGCCGCGGTGGCAAGGATGAGAAATACTCTCTGCTGAACAGTGACGAACACATCGGTATCATGCGCAAGATGAACCGTGATATCAGCGAGGCTCGCCCGGATATCACTCACCAGGTAGGATTTATGATAGACAAGCTTTAATCACAGCGGTCTAACAAGTTTCCTCTAGTGTCTCCTCACTCTTCTGGACTCCCCCGTCAATAAGGCCGGCCGCCTCCAAATCTTCATCCACACAGCCAAGGGTGTTCTGATCGAGGTCAACCCGTCCGTCCGCATTCCCCGAACCTTCAAGCGGTTCGCCGGTCTGATGGTCCAGCTGCTCCACCGCCTGTCGATTCGCTCCACCAACTCGCAGGAGAAGCTCCTCAAGGTCATCAAGAACCCGATCACCGACCACTTGCCCCCGAACTGCCGCAAGGTGACCATGAGTTTCGACGCCCCCGTGGTCCGCACCAAGGACTACGTTGAGTCGCTGGGCCCCAAGGAGAGCATTGCGATCTTCGTCGGTGCCATGGCCAAGGGCCACGACGACTTTGCCGACTCGTTCAAGGATGACACCATCAGTATCAGCAACTACAGTTTGAGTGCCAGTGTGGCTTGCAGCAAGTTCTGCCACGCGGCGGAGGAGGTATGGGATATTCTGTGATCGGCAGGCTGAAAATTGCGCAGCTGTAAGCGCGCCTCTGCCCTCCGTGTGCAGATTCGGTAGATTCCCTGGAATTGCCATGAATCCCAACGAATTTCCTTGCGACGAGTTGACACAGCGGATCGAGATTCAAGTCCCTTGACCTCATGCGTTGACCAACGGGTTCGTCTCCGGTACATGAATTTCGACAAATATCTTATTTTCTTTTCGACTGCCGTCCCGAGACACGCCTTGTATCTACTCTTCTCATTTTGTGTTTTTTGAAGATCTATTGACTGTCGGGATGCTCGAGAACGGGACGGCTAGCGTCGATGTTGCTCTAAGAGCAGGGTAAAGGGTGTGACTTGAATGAGTCCCTCCTTCGACAAAAGAGACACTCGGACTGGATGGCATTTGGTTCCTTTTCGCGGTCCAGTCCTGAATCCGACTCTCAGCCCGCGAGCGTGGCGAGACCAGAAAAAGTGAACATAGAGAGGAGTCTGGCTCCTGTTAGGCACATACTGTGTGAAATACAATGACTTTCGGTTGCTCATGATCTACCTGGGGATACACTATGGAGTAGTCCCGGTATCTCGTACTTTGTAGACGTAGGTTTTGTAGTCACCAAGTCACGTAGTCTAATGTTCGACGTGGCATGCCATTTGCCTCGCTTTGCGACTAGTTATGCGGCTAGTCGGGACGATGCAGGTCTGTACCGACGAATAACCTTCTTGGCTTCATTCGGGCACTGCACTCGTGCCCAGAGTCGACTCTCGAGACCGACACACTCCCCACGGGTCCATAGACCACAATCAGAAGATAATAGCAGGATAGAAGTGACTCAAAAGGGTTCGTAAACCACGTCCATAGTGGCGGTCAGCACCACTGCCCCAGAGCAGAATCACGCTTCGCAAATGAGCGTTTCAATGCATCTCCACCTTCACCACGTCCCGCTTCACGATTTGTCCACCCACCCAACCGAGCATTCCACCAACCTCCATCTGTGGCCCACCAAGAGTCCTCGCGATGACCTGGCCCCCTTGAGATCCGAGCGGCCACCAATCCACCACCGAACCATTCCCCAATGAACACCCTCCAGTCTGCACCGAATCTAGCCAGGAACATGTCCAGGGCCCCCCCCTTCGGGCCTACATCCACCTACCGCAAGACTAATCAACACGCTACAGCAAACCAGGGCTTTTCCAAAATGCCGCCTCACTCTTACTCCAGAACCAGCGTTTCACCTCCCGACGTGCAGATCGCTCAATGCGGCAGGGGTGTACTGTTCACGCTGCCAACAAGCGGACCGATCCACACGGCATTGGCAATTTGTTGCTCCACGCAGACAAAAGGGACCCAGTCGGGCCGTGGGCCTACCCATTCTGGGCCTGTGGACAGCCGGAGACATCTTGGGCAGAGAGGGTCCTCTCTGCCTATTTTTATGGTAAGTCATGAGAATACAAGGCGATTCTTCCCTGTCTGATTATACTGCATCCGACTGGTCCCTGGCATCGTTGCGCGTGGTTTGTCATAGTTCAGGGCTTTATAGACTCTCACCCGTATATATTCCATCCCTGACCGGGTTGCATATTGTCTTTCTTTCTTCAACCTATTTTGTTCACCAATCATTCAATACAACTTTATAAGAGTAAGAAGATCGTGACGCTGGGACGACACGCGATCTTTTCGATATGCCCGTCTCACACCTTACCGTGACGGTCTCCCATCTGCCGACCTCGACTTCGTTCTTCCTGTCTTGTCTCCAGCCTCTGGGGTACCAATTCATTGGTCGAGTGGAAGAGTATATCGGGTTCGGACAGAAGGCTGGTGCTCCTGCCGATTTCTGGATCACCGAGAAGAAGCCTGGGTAAGTTTTCAAGTTCCAGGATCCCAAGGTAATTTGCTAGTACATAGTGGGGAGAATGGCTAACATGATCTTCATAGACTTGCGGTCAGCGCTGTCCACGTCGCATTCCCAGCCCCCTCAAAAGAGGCCGTTCAGTCCTTCGTCTACGCTGCGGTGAAAGCCGGCGCAAAGCTCCATGGCGAACCGAGGGAACGAGATGCAATATCCGGCTACTACAGTGCCGCTGTGATTGACCTCGATGGGAATAGTGTCGAGGCGGTACACCGCCCCGGTGCATCAGTCGTTGCGTCAGAAGCCGGAGGACCGACAATAGCGCTCCTGGAAAATGGATCCGTCGTGTCTAAGAGTAGCAGAGCTACCTCTGTCAAGGCTGAGAGCGTTGCTCCTCCCAGATCTGAGGCCAAGTCTCGTGCTGTCTCCAAGGCTCCCACTGCTGTTTCGAAAGCTCCAACTGCAATATCGAAGGCGCCCACTGCTGTCTCCCACAAGTCTCAGGGTCCGCCGCCTTCTTATACAACGCAGACGGTCCAGAAACCCGATGATGGTAGCAAAGTAGCCAAGACCATCATCGGTACTCTGATCGGTGCCGCTGCTGGTGCCGCTGTTGCATATGCAATGGTCAAGGGAGACTCTCAGTCAACCACTCAAGAGCCCAAGGAAGCTCCGCAGTATACGGTGCCTGAATCCCACCAGCTCATGGCACCACCATCGCATGTCTCTTCTCGCAAAGAGGAACAATACCTCATGGGCACACCATCCCATGTGTCTTCTCAACAACCCGTAAGAGCCATCGAAGCTCCCCCAACGCGCAGCATCTACACCAGCGCCTCGGGCCCTCGATCCACCGTCACCCGCAGCGCGTTCTCCAAGAACCCACGCGCCAGCACAATTTACGAACCCACCGAATTCTACGACGACCGCGGCCGCCGTGCCTCAGACGGCAGCGTCTTCAGCATCCCCGAAGACATCCCCCTCCGAGCAATCGAGTACCCACCACCCAGTCACGGCTCGCAGCAGCGGCACCCCTGCAGCCCAAGCACCTTCATCAGCAGCTACGCAGCCGACAAGCCTCGATCCGGCAGTGTGCATACCGCATCAACAATCAAGGGATCCCAACATAGCCTCCAACGCCGCCACAGCCATGACGACAGAGACAAGTACTCCTCGCACAGCTCATCCCATTCCGTCAAATCCCAATCCAAGGGTTTAGACGCCGCTAGCATAGCCTCCTCAGCCCGCTCAGCGCGCAATATCCCCCTCCCAGCGGGCTCAAACGCAACATACTACAGCGCCAGCGCGCACCCAAATCAGGGCAACAAATCACACATTTCCGCACGCGAGGTGCCCCTCCCCGATAGTGTCATTGATGTGGATGTGAACTCGCATGTCACGCCCGATGACTCGATTAGTCAAGTTGGGAGCCGGACTCGGTCACATCACTCGCATCGCTCGAGTCATTCGAAGGCTTCGAAACACTCGAGTCGATCGAAGATGGATGAGCCTATCAAGCCGGCTGATAGTGTGAGTCAGGTGTCGAGGGCTTCGCAGCGAACTGTCAAGGCGGGTGGGAGTAAGGCGCCTTCGCATTCGGGAAGTCGGAGGGGAAGTCAGGTTGCTGTTTGATGCGTGAGATCCTTGTTTTGGGTTTTACTGCATCTTGCATCTTTGCATCTTGCATCTTCTTTCCATCTTCTTTCTTCTCTCGAATCTTTCATTTTGACCTTGGTGACTTTGATTTGAAACATTGCACTTGCATACTGCATACAGACGACAGATGACATTCGGTTCCAGTTGTTCTTTCATTCGCATTAATATTTGCATGGATATGGTACTGCATTCTAGAAACCCACAATTCACAATACATTTGCATTTACACAGACTTTTCTTCATTTGTGTTGAGATGTAGCATTGCTCAAAGGTCAAGTTAGCTCTCTAGTAGTCTTGTAAACAGTAAAACTGCCACTTCGGGAATCGATCGGCTAGGGTGATTTGCTTCCGCCCTGAGCTGCTCACGGAGCGGCCCTGAGCACTTTCGGCCCCCATCTTGGCTCAAGGGGCCATGGGGGCCACGAGGCTCGGCTACATTCAAGGTTCAGGGGTCTACCAGGGTAAGGCATGGACGGCCTGGGCGCCCCTACCAGCAAGCATGATGTTCAAGCTTCGTGAAAACCCAGTATTCATTTACCTGGGTTCTCCGCTGTGACCTTTCTCCCGTCTTGGGTTGGGAGGCTCCGTGAAGCCTCTCCGGTCATTGATTAGATCCCTCTCACCTCAAAAGGTACTGTTAGAAGATTCGAAGGATTTACTGTAGTGACGCGCGTCGAAGCGGGGTAAGGCGAGGCCGAATTCAAGTGCGAAGCTCTCCAATCCTGAACGAAAGTGTACAGTCCCTACACACATACAGGGGGTACACACATATATTCAGTACCCACTTGAGTATCCATTTACTTTTCTGCCAATCACCGCCTTAAGCATCACCCAACCCAATATGTTTGTGTAGGGACTGTATATTCAGTACCCACATTGCCACATGATCAATGTTTCTCCTTCACGACCACTAATATATCGGGTTGGGTGATGCTTAAGGTGGTGATTGGCAGAAAAGCAAATGGATACTCAAGTGGGTATTGAATATATGTGTGTACCCCCTGTAGAAAATGTGTCCAAATACAGGTTTCGGGACAAAACTGGAAATTGGGATCCTAACTAGGATACTAGCCCCGCGCCCCGCACTGAGAGGCTTACTGTACCTTGAACTTTTCTCCCATATCAGCACAACCTGGCTAGCAACTCTCTCTGAATTATAAATACCCTCAGCCTTTCGCAAACTATTTTTTCTTCGAAACAATGACAACAAAGAACCTCAATCGAACCAACCGCGATATAATATTAAGCGAGTACATCTCAGACCTCGCTACAAACGCATCGCACCCAGTCCGCTACCTCATCTTCGACAAGAAATTTACACAAGATATATTCTACGAGATTCATCAACCAGTTGATCCAGAGGTACTGAAGCGTGCCTTAAATCAATATATCAAAGAACGCGGCAATACCATTCACTATCAGAATGATGTTCTCAAAGTTTGGCCACGCAAGTCTGACTCTGGGTCTCAGCCTGTTAGCCCTGAGCAATCTCAGTAGTGCCTGGACGCTTGAGATCTTTGCGGACAGCACCTGCGATGGCACACCAACGGCTGCCCCCAGCGGCGATGGTGATGCGGATTGCGCTGAGCTCACCACCTCGCGCCGGAGTTTCGAGTTGAGTGACGTTGGGAACTGTATCTTCACGTTTTATTCGTCAACAGACTGTGCGGATGATACCGATGAAAACTATTACGATGCTGGTGAGCAAGGAGTGTGTGTCCCGCCCGACTATACTTGGAGTTCGTTCGATGTCACCGGGTGTTAGAGCGTGAAGTGCTAGCCACCCAACTACCACGTAAATGTTTGGGTTGACAACAACAGGCTATGAATGGTTTTATTTGCTTACTTTGCTTACCATGTATTTAAGATAAACGGATTGATGATTTCGTTTAGAGGAAAATGGCTCGGGTCCGTCGGAAACATCTCAGTACATGAGTTATAAATATTACTCTCTACTACTCCGCTATATTTACGGAAAAGCCGTATGGTTGAATCGGACAAGTCAGGCATCTAAGTTAATGAAGATGAGCCTTCCTAGAATGGCCACTCGGCAAAAGCTCTCTTAAGTATCTCGCCATTTCTGGTTAACTCCACTGGGATATTATGGCGATATGGGTTAATCAACATAGCGAACTTTTAACGGATGTTGATGGGTCTTTCCGTCTCGGCGGGGTCCTTGGTTCCCCACGTTGTGTGGAGGGCCTGAGAGAGCTCCGTTTCAGCCACCCGTACCTGTCATTTTCCATGCGGCATGATCAATGATCGACCCTGAGTTTTAAAGCTCTCATTGTGTCCTTCAGACAACTGCCTCAAAATACTTGGATATGTCGCACTACGGGTTTCGCCAGTTGTGGGATAATGTCCAGTTGATATATGGCCGTCTGCGCTATGACAAAATCCCGAACCACAAGCATAACGATATTGAACTCCCTACGGCCCATTGGCCACAATCCGCACACTCTCACCCGACGCGCAGAGATAGCACGCAAGACCCATCCAGGAAAGAGAACAAACCCCACGAGAACATCACTTTGCTAGGATCCACGGCCAAGGGTAAACCAGCAAGCGAGGGTACGAAAGTTGACGGCTCAGCGAAGCTCACACGCCCCGGTTGGGTTGCCGGAGTTTACCTATGCGCCAATGCTTCTGTAGTGGTGCTTTTAATCAACTTGGTCCTCATCGGGGTATTGCGGGCGTAGCCAGGAACCACAAGACCATGCTTCCGAACCACGACAGCTCACGAGTGTTTTACAAAAGCCAGTGCAGGAAAGTCAAAAACTGGAATTTGGCGATCCCTTGGTAGATTCCATTTGATCATCAACTTTCTGAGTACCGCCATTCTGGCTGCTAGCAACTACTGCATGCAGACACTTGCTGCTCCGACAAGGGAAGAAGTCGATGTGTGCCATTCGAGACAAAAGTGGTTGGATATTGGAACTGCTAGTGTCAGAAACCTATTTGTGATTGAACGGAGGCGACTCGCTTTATGGATCGTACTCTTTCTTACTGCGACGCCGTTTCACTTATTGTAAGTTGGGTTTGGCAGAATACTGGTTATGTGGACTGATGTAGCCGATTAGGTACAACTCCATGGTCTTCGAGTCTTTGGCTACCAATGAGTACGGCATCTACCTTGGACCAACGGACTTGAGCCCTGATAACATCGGAACCCTTGCCACACCTGCTCTGAAAAAGTGCTTCCCCGAGGTCCTTGCAGATCAAATTGGGAATTATTCCTAGCACCAATTTGTTTCTGACATGCAAGAGAGCAATTATGTGACGCTGGACACTGAATATTGTGTTGCTTTCACCATTTTTACTCTGTCCCTCGCGACCACAGGTGACGGGTTCTCTATGTACGATTATATTATGCGTGTGTACTTTTGAGCAGTTTCAACCTTCAAAACAACAATAAGTCCTAAGTCATAACCTTACTATATAATATATCAACTGCTAACAATAGGCTTGGTAGATTCCTGCGGGAACTTTCGTCGTTCCTAGGTGCAATACGATGTTTGGAGATATTTTTACCTTGGGCCAAAGTATTGTTAGTAAAATATTAATTACTCAAACTCTTAGCTTTCGAGTTTATTATGCAGTCATCTTAAAACAACTTTGGGGAAGCCCTACACAATTCAATCTTACGCTAAATCTTGAAGTCTTCCTCTTTTTTAACCTGACACCGCATTGTTGTTGACTTTCGATATTCATAATTCTACCTGTAAGATTGCGTAAGCCAAAGCGGGCAGTACATTGCTTTCATATAGGGAACATACATTGCGGGGGTATCTGATGGCTCGATTGGTCTATGGTGCACTAAGTCTCTCATTATGGATGGGCCGGGTGTGGATCGGCGTTAAGCCGATCATGGTTAGTCTTCAAGAATTGCAGACAGTTTAGATGTGGAACTGATGATTAAGCATGTTGTGGTCACGCGACTTGTAACCACACGCTAGGTCGCTTAGTTTGACCTCACTTGATACACCTAAATACCCTTATCACGCTATGGGTCCCACAGAGAGTCTATTTCGGTCGAGAGGTTTTCTGCAGACACGGATCCTCCGGAGTTGCGGCGCCTCCGAGGCTTCAAACAGGCCCCGAGTCCCGCTCGCTGTACACATCTAGTATGGCTGCATATTCGGGGGCTGTGGAGTTGGGAAAGATTGCTTCCCGACGGATAGATATCGCCACCGTGTGACAGTCTGGCTGAGCTGAGCTGAGCTCCAGCCCGGTTCCACTGCGGGCGTGGCGGAGACGAGATACCTAGTCTACATCCGCTATGCTAAAACCAACAGAAGAAGCGGGCTAGAGCCGAATACATAGATGAATCGGAGATCATAGCCGATGGAGTCCTTCAGCTTCAGCCTTGACCGAATAGGGGGCGGCACTGACAGGACCAGAAGTGAAGAAAATAAACGACGCGATGGAGGACATATTCACATATAAGCCCGGCGTTACTCTCCATACTACGGGTTGTCCATCACATCTCTTCGTTTCTGTACTTCCTCTTCTTGTACGATGGCTGAAAAAGTAGTCACCCGGAAGCGCATTATCATCTGCTGTGACGGCACTTGGCAGTCGTCGGTGTCGGGCAAGAAGAACTGCCCATCCAATGTCACCCGGCTAGGCCGTGTCCTGGACCGTGTCGAGGATCGGGATGTAACGCAATGGCACCAGGTGGTCTGGTACGATGCCGGAGTGGGCTCCAACTCCATGAAAATCGGGCGAATGGTCCAAGGCGCCATGGGGAATGGGGTCGACGGAGTCGATGGGAACATCATCGAAGCATACAACTTCATCGCCCTCAACTGGAAGAAGGGCGACCAGATTATGTGTTTTGGCTTCTCACGCGGCGCCTACACCGCGCGCGCCATTGCGGGCTTGGTCTCCGACGTGGGCATCTGTCGCCCGGAAGATCTAGACAGTCTGCCCGAGCTGTGGGAGATCTACAAAAAGTTCCACAATGATGAAAATAATGCGGAAGAGGATTTCTACTGCAGCGAGGAATTTTTCACATGGCAGGATGGGACTGTTTCGGAGGACCAGGCCACAGAATATCGGAAGAACGGTGGGTTTGCCGTCAAAAAGTGTCATAACGACTGGGCCCAGGAGGATTCTCGATACGTCGAAGTCATTGGAGTGTTCGACACCGTCAAGGCGTTGGGAGCTCCCGAGGTCGGGGGTGTCCAGATCCCCATGCCCAGCACCTGGCATCATAATCATAACATGCGACTCTCTCGCAGTAAGATCAATCCGCAGCCCCCACCTGACCCGCTACCAATGCTAATACGCTGAATAAATCAGATATTGGGTGTGCTTTCCAGGCTCTGGCTCTGGACGAACACCGTTCATCCTTCTCACCTACCCTGTTTTATCTGCCATCACCGGTGGAAAGCGCCAAAGAAAGTGAAGTGAAAGCACAACACGAAGTCTGGAAGGACGCCGCTTTGCAATATGGAGCTGCCCTGAGATCTGCGCTGCAGTTGAAGCCCAGCACGGATGGCAATTATGATGTGTTGAACGTGGCGGCCAGCAACTTGAACAAGTTAGCCGCCACGGTCCGGGCAGCCAGAAAGAAGCTCATCGAGTTGCAGGACTCGCAACGCCCACAACCGATCTTGAAACAGGTTTGGTTCCCGGGCTACCACATTAACATCGGCGGCGGCTCCGACGAGACCCTGAAGGACAAGGGTGACATGGAAGAAATGTCGAGCATCACATTCGCCTGGATGTTGGATCAGCTCCGGCCATACCTGTCGATCAATGAAAACGCCGTGGTCAGAGAGCACAGGGACCGGGACAAGCATCTGATCAAGCTCAACCTGAAACTCGAGCAACAAAAGGAGCCTTGGGGCAGCTGGCTTGGCCGCACCGGCAAGTCTATGGCCGCCACCGTCCTGCATCCATTCACCCCCCACGACGAGCCGGAGTATAAGCCGAAGCAACGCTTCTATAACTGGGGAACAGCCGATATGACCAATAGCTTCGGCCCCAAGTATTGGCTGAATGGCTGGCGCGTGCGCACTCCTGGGGAATACAAAACGGCAAAAACGGACAAAGACCTAAAATCCGACTCCCTACCCAATGCGGTAACAGACACCGACAAGACAACCTGCGAGTGGATCCACCCGACGGTCGGGTTCCGGGCTACCTATAAGCAGGGGTACTACCCATCATGCTTGACCGAAAGGCAATACGGGCGTCAACTATTGAAAGAAGGATATATGTACCGACTGGGTAATGCGGTCCTGCGCGAGTGGCCCTTGGGTGGGATGGACTCGTATGAGTGGCAGGCGGTTACCGGTGAACTCGCCCAACAATATGTTCAGAAGAATGTTTATGCCCGAGTTGGCAAGGAGTCCAAGAGTATGAACTCAGCGCTGACACTGGAATTTGATCACATGAATGCCGCACCCACGCTGCACTTCCGGAAACAGGCAGTTCTTATCCCTATGAACGGGTGTATGGAGAATTCGGCGGCGGATCCAGTGAAAGAATTGGTAGAAGACACGGTGGATCTGAGTGATTACCAGGTTGGTGGTTTTTCGCTGAGTCTCGCAGGAAACTAGGAGAGAGATGAATGGAGGAGGAGGGAGGAGATGCAACAGACATGACGGCCGTGGCAGCAGAATCCTGCTGTCCTTTTATAAAGCCTATCATTAGAAAGATAAGATATATTAATCTATTGTTCTATAAGATGATTCAAATTTAGCAATTAGCTTCATTGTATTATGATGCCATTCAAAAAATAGTGCACATGAAGAGGCAGCCTACGATAATTCTCAGCGCTGATGCAAAGGCAGTACTCGACTCATATCTATCCAGTGATTGAGTCTGACAAGAACAGGCTGGTTGGCCCCACTGAGCCTGAATTGCAGGTACAAATAGCCCCGGGTAAGCTACCCCAATAAAATACAATACGCTAGCCAAGGCCTGATACTTTTCTTGAATGGATTTGCCTCGCAGAAGACCCTTCACGTGGCGAGCGGCGCCCATTGAGAAGCTCAAGACTGTATTTGCCATTCTCCTTCCTAAGTAAAGAATTCTTTTTGCCCTGTAATTATTGATTTTATTGGAAAATAAATGATCTGAAACAAACTGACTTAGCTGCTCGGTAAATTCCCCTTGAGTACAAACCAGCTTTTCCAAGCAACAATAACGATCACTGGCTAGTATTAAATCCCCACATCCAGGTTGCTGTGCCTGAACAATAGTGAGAATAGCCGATAGCAACACCTAGTCACTAATAGTACCGCCACCGGGTTCGCGCTTTTCCTTATTTGGTTAGAAACGGCGCTATCTAAGGCAAGAGCTAGGCCGGACCGAGGATAAGCCTTTCGCTTTGTTTCTTCTAGTCATATTCTTGCGCCTTTTCTCAATGCTCTAGATCCGGACACCTAGATAATGGGTCCCTTACACAGCTCAAGTGCTTCACAAAAGTTTTCTTAGCTCCGTCCTCGGCTCTATTTCCCAGGATCGGTGGATCGCGTGGCGGTAGCTTCGAACCCTATGGGTAGGGTAAGCTCTTTGGAAAACTTGGAAGTTGACCCGTGCCTGAACCGAGTACTTATTTAGCGGTAAATTGTTGGTTTCGGTTGCGTCTCTGGTTTATCGTTCCTGCATTGGGGGCTAATGGATGGCTTGAGGGCTTCATTATCCTCTATTGGGCGAAAATGAGCTGGCTCCACTTTGAAAATGGGTACCTGAAATGGTTGATTTGAGGCTTATACGGCCCCCGAAGTAGGGTTCCGTACATAGTATAGTCTTTACTGGTCTTTATCTAGGCCCAGCTGCGTGAGCAATTTCTCGCCTATTCTTCCTCGGTTGCTCTCGGGGTCGCCGACATATATGTACAGTCTCAGAAAGGCTTCCAGAAGGGAATCTTTCATAGCCTTCTTTAATACCTGACCTATCGTCGTCTTTCGTTCTATCTTCGCTAGGTCATCCATCCATTCTTTTTTTGCTTTCCCTCCCTTCATTGGGAGCTTCCAAAACCGTTCATTTTGTACCTTGCTTGCCTTGGACGTTAATCACAAGGTGAAGATGCGCGCCCCGTCGAGAATTCTTCTCCCTCTCTTCGCTATCCTGAGCCACGTCGCCCCTGGATCCGCGGAGAGTACTCCTATTGTCTCGTGTACCACCAACACAGATCAAATTTTCCAGAACCCCAGTTTTGAATCCGGAGCACTTGGTTCTTGGACGATCAGCAATGTATTTTGGGGTACGTCGTCCTACAGCGTGGTCGAGGTTGGCACAACAGCAGCCCAAGGTTCAGCCGAAGATGGATCCTATTATTTCCAAACATTCGGCACTAATCACGAGTTCCACCTTTCTCAAACGGTTTCCGATCTGGTAGTCGGCACTACATATACTGTCACATACTGGAACCACTTACTTCAATGGTCTTCCTCGCCGGGTGGGTGCTGGGATTATGCTTACTTGGATACCACCGCCACCCAAGTCGGCCATATAACCTACACCCCGTCTACTACATGGGCGAAACATACCTTCACCTTCCAAGCAACAGCTACTAGCCATACCCTCATCTTCGCTTTAGATTGTGGTTCTAGCTCCTGGTCGTCATGGTATATGGGATGGGATAACTTCCAGATCGAAGGAGAAACCCAGGTGTGCACGACTTCCTACTCGACCATTCCATCGTCGACGCCTACGCCAACCCCAAGCTCGGTTTTCTTGTCCAATATTGCATCCACTACGCCCTCAATCAGATCCTCTTCGTCCGGAGCTGTACAGTCTTCAGCCGGAATTACTGCATCGTCAACCACGGCCATTTCATCCTCGGCCAGTGTGAGATCATCTTCGTCCGGAGCTGTACAGTCTTCAGCCGCAATTACTGCATCGTCAACCACGGCCGTTTCATCCTCGGCCGGAGTCAGTCTGTCTTCGATCAGAGTCGGGCCGTCGTCTAGACCATCCAATATACCCTCAGTTGGATCATTTTCGTCCAGAGTCAGACCATCGTCTAAGGCATGCAAGACTAGAACTAGGACATCCTCGACCGGAGTTGTCCCCTCATCTTCTGCTGTTACGTCTGGTGCTTCTTCCCGCGCAGCATCTACAACTGCTGGTAACAATAGCAATGGACGTGGCTCATCGTCCGTTATCTCCTCCAGCGTAACCTCTGTACCCGTTGGTGGAAAAGGAAATGGTTCCGGTACGGCCACTGCTTCTGGTAGTGGAAATGGAAACGGCTCTGGCACGACCACTGTTCCTGGTGGCGGATCTGGCTCTAGCACAACCCAGGGCGGATCTGGTGATGCTGGATCCACCACTTCGACCATTCTCTCAACCCGCACCGCTACTATCACCGCTTGTCCATCAACAGTTCCCGATTGCCCAGCAAGCGCTCAGACTACCTTAACCACCACCGAGGTCATCGTCGTATCGACCACAGCCTGCCCTGTGACTGCCACTGCAACTTCAGAGCCTACAGCCGGATCTGATGATGCTGGATCCACCACTTCGACCATCCTCTCAACCCGCACCGCTACTATCACCGCTTGTCCATCAACAGTCACTGATTGCCCGGCAAGCGCTCAGACTACCTTTACCACCACCGAGGTTATCGTCGTATCGACCACAATTTGCCCTGTGACTGCTACTGCAACTGCCGAATCTACTGGCGGATCTGGATCTGGATCTGGCTCTGGTTCTGGTGGAAACTTGGTTACTGAGACTATCTACTCCACCCGAGTCTCTACAATCTACGAGTGCGCATCGACAGTTACTGACTGCCCCTATGCTTCGAGGACTGGACATGCGGTCACCGAGACTTTTGTCGCTGGAACTACGGTCTATCCTGCTGACTCTGCTCCTACTAGCGGCTCCAGCTCCAGCTCCGGCTCTGATTCTGACTCCGGTTCTGTTTCTGGCTCCGGTTCTGTTTCTGGCTCTGGTTCTGTTTCTGGCTCTGGTTCTGTTTCTGGCTCTGATTCTGTTTCTGGCTCTGATTCTGTTTCTGGCTCTGATTCTGGCTCTAGTTCTGTTTCTGGCTCTGATTCTGTTTCTGGCTCTAGTTCTGTTTCTGGCTCTAGTTCTGTTTCTGGCTCTAGTTCTGTTTCTGGCTCTAGTTCTGTTTCTGGCTCTAGTTCTGTTTCTGGCTCTAGTTCTGTTTCTGGCTCTAGTTCTGTTTCTGGCTCTAGTTCTGTTTCTGGCTCTAGTTCTGTTTCTGGTTCCAGCTCTGGCCCTAGCTCTGATTCTGGCTCTGATTCTGGCTCTGATTCTGTATCTGGATCTGCCTCTGAGTCTGCCTCTGGTTCTATCTCCAGCTCTTCCTCTGGCTCTGATTCTGTATCTGGCCCTACGTTCAGCTCTGGCTCCAGCTCTGCCTCTGCCTCTACCTCCAGCCCCAGCTCCGGTTCTGTTTCTGGCTCCAGCTCTGGCTCTGACTCTACCTTCAGCTCCAGCTCTGCCTCTGGCTCTAGACCTGCTTCTGCTTCTAGCTCCAGCTCTGGTTCTGGAAGCAGCACGCTGGTGCCATCTTCTCAGGCTAGTGCTTCATTCACAACAAGTGCAGGCCAATCAGTCTACACAGGCGCCTCGGTGTCTCAATCTGCTTTCCTATCCGGATCGCTCTTTTCAATCGCCGGCTTTTTGGCTGCCTGGCAGCTTCTCCTGTAAGAAATGCAATATATAGTATTCTTGTATTGAGTGATTGCTTGTTGTTCATTGTCTACTTTTCTTGAGAAAAAAAAAATTTACTCTAATTAGCTTTACAGGTGTTCATGACATTGTTCTAAATCTATTTTAAGAATGAATGATTACATTTCCATATGAGTGATGCCGTCGCGATACATAACAATCCGAAAAGCCGTTAGGGTGTCACGAGTGATGCGGGCTTCATATTAGCAAATTGGGAATATCTCTCTTAGCTTCGATATGTAAAGCACGTGCCAGCGCGTACCCTCCACAAACCACCACCTTTTGATCTAGAGCTGTGTAATAACTGTGACCTTGCTTAGTTCAATAAAGAAACAATAAAAAAAAGCACTCGTTACCTAACCGGACACTCAGGTGAGACAGACCTAAACATACCAAGATCTATTCATGTCTGACTGAGGGGCGTTCACCCATTCATCCATACTTTGACCTTCAGAATTTATTTGACACCAAGTTCTATGGACAATAATTATCCTCAACTTCAATGGAACTTAAGGATCTTAAGATTGATTGGCGATGTTGTGCGGTCCGGCACCAAGCTATATGTTTTCTTCGTCCAAAGTTCCATCATTACCGCCCTTTCAAGAAGAACAACCAGCAGCAGCCCATAGTTCCCTAAAGCCAAAGATTAGGAGTCGAGACTGGGCTACTTGTTGGCGTAAATGCCGATGGTTATTTTGATCGGCACTTGAGAACGTTGCCAAGCTAGTCCAAATCGGGCGAAAGGTCGCCTCTATAGATCTAACTCACAAGCTACATTGACCTACGGTAGAAAGCAGGATCTATCGAACAATGTGCCTGATCTAGCCCATGCATTCATAATGGCTCGCTCTAGGTCAATGGTCAGAAGCACCGGTCACGGCAAGTCGATGACCTCAGTAGAGCCATCCCCAAAGTCTAAAGATGTGACAGACCACCAACGAACGCCCGATACCGGGGATCTCCATGAATTGGCCACCTCTATACGACGTATAAGAAAATTCTTTCTAGCTAGCTTTCCGAGCTCAACATGCTTAAACAACGACGGATCCCTTTGTAGGGGAGATGCCGCCATTATCAATACAGCTTCCAGCTCCTTCCTGGAGTCCGAGCCGAGATGGTAGGCACCGGAGCAGAGACGATGTTCCTCGGAACTAGATCTCCGGATACTCCTACACCATGGCTGCAGACCACGAACCGCGTTCTGGTTGCTGTCGGACTAGCAGTTAGCACCACTTCACTTCTTATTCGAGTATATACGAAAGCTCGATTGTTGAAGAAGTTCTGGTGGGATGATGGTGCGTTGACACTAGTCATTCAATCATATTCATTATCATGAGAGCAAAGTAGTAACATTGATCGACATAAGTATTCGCGATCCTCTCCTGGGTATGTCGATGTCGCCATTACAATGGCCACGCGCAACACTCACGTATCTGTTCGGTTATCGCAGATTTTTGCCGTAGGAACACAATTCATCCTCCTCTGTAAGGAAAAACTCTCCCATATATGTCCCGCATCAAGGTAGCTAGCTGATCGACCCGAATCGTCCAGATGGCTACGTGCACGGAGGAATCGGCGTCCACACCGCGGATTTGTCTATTGCCAAGCTGAACATATTCATGAAGGCAAATACTGCAACATCACTTCAAGCAAGACAAAAGTACACCAACTAACCCAACAACATACAGGCAGTTCTCGTGGTTGCAGTAATATACATCCCATGCCTCGCATTCGCCAAAATCGCCCTGCTCATGCTCTACTACAGACTTCTCTTCACATTCCACCCGTGGAAAAACATCATTTACATCGTCGCAGCTGTAATAGTAAGCTACAGCCTCGCACTCATGCTAGCACTTATCTTCGCCTGTAGCCCACTCGAGAAGGGCTGGAATGCGACCATTACCACCGGCAAGTGCATTAACCGGCCGGGTCTTTATCTGGCAACAGCCCTCACGAATACTCTAAGCGATATCGTCTTGATTTTGATTCCGATTCGGATAGTGAGGTCACTCCATCTGCCCCTGGCTCAGAAGATAGGAATTGCGATCTTATTTGGGCTTGGGTGTTTGTAAGGAATCCCGGGAAACACAATCGCAATACTTACAATGCTCCTGTTCCTTGAATCGATCGTCGCTGCTGACACACTCATGCTTTAGGACTATTGTCACGAGTATCATCCGACTGGCGACTATATGGCCTCTAGTGCAATCAAATGACCAAACCTACAAACTCGCCTTGGCCGGTCTATTCGTGTGAGCTTATCCAGTCCCCACTCTCCAGCAGAAAGGGGGAGGAAAGAAAAAAACTAACACCTTAAATAACTAGCATCATCGAAGCAAACTTCATAATAATCTGTGGCTCACTTCCCTATCTCCGCCAATTCGCTAAACAGTACGTTCCAAAATGGTTCCTCAGCTCCAAGGTCCGAGAAGAACTTTCCACGACTTCTTTCTCCGCGCCTACAAGGAAGGTCCGAAGTCCAAGAATCTTCCAGCCTCAAGATGATATTGAGAGGGCATTGGATGGTCTCGAGACGGATGACAATACCAGTTCGCATGTCCTGCATACACCCGATGGAGGTAGAGACGAAACTCCGGGTAGTGATTCGCCAGAACAAGAACAAGAACAAAAGGAAGGGGGAAAAGTGGCTCTATAATCAGCTGGTTTTCTTATTATATAGCTAATACCTTGAATGTAAAGCCCATTATGTAATTTTTGTAATTGATGCGTTTCTCTGTATGCATGTGCTAAGGTGCATAGGTTCTCTACGCAGCTCAAGCTCTCGGCCTAATCTCCATCTCAAGAAAATTCACCTTGCCTTTTGTAAACAGTGCGCGGATATTCTCAAATTATTCTTGCTCGGCTTTCTGAAAAGTAGCGTCTCTCAAGCCAGCGACATAAGGCTGGATGACGGATGACCACTTTGTCACTCTGCAAGAAGCCTGTGGGGAAGTCGATGCTCATGATAAAGCACTTCTAAAATCAAGTTGTGTATGGTAGGTCAAGGCGTTATGCTACTGGCCTTTTCACTTGTCAGATTTGGAGTTGGGGTATTTGTCGGACCCTTGGGACTGGTAATGGTCAAGGCTCTGGGCATAAGAGGTTGTACACGGAGCATGAGGAAGATTTGGGGCCTTTTACTAAGTTTGGGGGTGATTTCTAGGTCTGGCTATTCCCCAAGCCCTAGGATTTGAATTAGTAGCCAGTGCATGAGGCATGTGTTCTTCCTTTACACCAGCAAAAGGTAAGCTTGAGATAACTGGCTGTGTCGATCGGGAGCCATACTCGATCAAAGAACTTGAGAGAACGTAGTTCATCTAGTCTCGACATGCAAATATCAAGCGCACAAATCCGAGTACATTAGATCAAACCATACCTCTACAACTACAAATACAAGAACCAAATTCATAAGACGGGCCTGCCTGGATTGTGCTATCTGCGACAAAGAAAAAAAAAAATCGTTAAAGCCCTCCGCCAGCCATCAATACACAGTCCCAGTCCGACCCATCACCACCTTCATCTTCACCTTCACTCCTTTTCCGCGACTCAGTCCACTAGCACCGTGACCAGAACGGTCGTCCCCCAAGATACCGAGAAGAAGGCATATATCACCGAAAGATAATTTCTTTTTTTCTTTTCTTCGAGAGTAGAGGAACAGGAAGAAAGCAGCAAAAGACATAATCTCCAGAAGCATCACAACTCCCAGATCAAAGGCCAAGAGTCACAAGAGATGCCATGGATGCAGGAAAAAAGAGTCATAATGATCGTTGAAATGACATGTCCCGGACTAACAGAGACGCGTTTAGGAAACGGTAGCAACAGTTGCAACGCGCATGAAAGGGAAAAAACAACCAGGTTGCAAAGTTTCTACGACCACGGTACGCCAGGCTTCGCAAGATCTGAATCTAACAGAGAACAGAAAAGAAGATGCAGAGGAGCGATGGAGGAAAAACGAGGCTGCGTCACGGACGAATGGAATGAGGGATGGGCAGATTTGTTAAGAAATTTGCCAATCTTAAATAGCGTACTTGCGAGTCCATTCGCGAGCCGTCGCCTCGTACCGGGGGCGGTCTGTCTTGTAGACATGCGCGATCTCGGGCACCAGCGGGTCGTCGGGGTTGGGGTCTGTGAGCATGGAGCAGATAGAGAGCAACACTGGAGATGGTCAGTCAAGCTGGTCTAGGTTTGTGGGACAGAATTGAGTGGGGTTACGCACCCTTCGAGATGGTCAGAGCAGGGCTCCATTGATCCCTCAGGATATCCAGGCAAATGCTGCCGTTGGAGTTGATGTTGGGGTGGTAGATGCGAGTGCTGAAGTTGACCTTCGGGGGCTTGAAGGGGTAGTCGGTAGGGAAGTGGATGGTGAGGAAGAAGACGCCTCCCGAGTATGGCGAGTCACCCTAGGCAGTATTAGTATCGCGGATTTCATTCCCATCGAAATCAAATTTGACTTACAGGACCCATGATGGTTGCTTGCCAGTGGAACTGTTAAAGTGAAAGTATAATTGTTAGCCAACCGTGATCCATGTTATCCCACCGATCTGCACTAGGGACACTTTCAGCCCCGCCGCACGATAAGGCTGCCGCCAACCGCCAAGAGGGGGGGTCGCGGGCACGACGGGGGAGAAAGAGGAAATCGAGGGTGAAGGCATTCAGGGGATTTGATGGTGCATACCAGATCATCTCCAACGGGGCCTGCGGAGCAGGAGGAGGGGGGATCCCTGTGGAACAAGAGTCAGTATCCAGATTTGATGAAGGGTGAAAGGCTCGATGGGCACAATCTTACCGGCCGAGATCAGTGAGTTCCTTGTTAATGCGCTTGAGAGCCATGACGACGAGAGTGACAAGAAGATGTCTAAAGGAGGTCAGTGAGGGTCGATAGCGAGGGTCGGGGCAACACGTACGGTTACGTCTTTGTGTGGAAAAGAGAGAAGAGAAAGAAGAAGAAAGAGGGGGAAAGTGGGCAGGCGGGTGTCTTTGATGGTATTACCAATACACGCCACGGATGACACACCTGTACTGTGCAAACGGCGGGTCTTTATATACCCGTGTGAGGATGGTACAGGGCTGATGACTACAGTATGACTGTGTATTATCATATCATTTCTAGAGTTTATTGATTAAGTGACGATATTCAGGGGGTTAGCAAGCATTGACTGCTCGTTCCAATTCCAATTTTAAAATACAGCCCCTCGATGATGTCACGTGCGGGTGAGGCGTTTCGTCCTGTCCCGATCCGGAAAGCGGCCGCTCTCCGGTTTTTTCCTACTTTTTGGATTCTGAATCGGGAAGAAGTGGTAGCATACTTCATTCATTTGGTATGATATACAATCTATATACGGTTCATGATCTAGACAAAGGCCTGCTTGCCGGTAATAGCACGGCCCAAAATCAATGCTGTTGAGATGAATGTCAGCCCAAGCCCAAGTCCAAGTCCGAGTCCAAGTCTCAGGTTGGGCACGCAACCACTTACCGTGAATATCGCTCTGACCCTCGTAGGTCTGCACCACGAACAAATTGGACACATGACGTCCAATGTGGTATTCGTCACTGGCAGCATTCCCGCCAAAGATCTCTTGGAGACTAGCAAATCAGTTAGCATCATTCGAGCAAAAGCGAATACGAAATACATACATCCGCGAGTTGACCAGGGCACGATCGCAGTTCTGTCGCTTAATCATGGAAATCATCTCCGGGGTGGCCTTTCCTGCGTCCTTGAGACGAGCCACCTGCACCGCCGCCAATGTACCGTAAGCGGCGTCCGTGGCTGCATCAGCCAGCTTCTTCTGAACAAGCTGGTACTTGGCCAGCGGGTTGCCCTTGAACTGCTTGCGTTCGAGCGAGTATTCACGCGCCCGGGCAAGGCAGTCCTCCAAGGCGCCCATGCTACCAAAAGCAATACCCAATCGGGCGCTGTTCAGGCAGGTGAACGGTCCCGTGAGGCCCTCGACATCCGGGAACATGTTCTCCGCAGGAACGGGGCAATCATCCATGTGAATCATACCCGTAATAGAAGCACGAAGGCCATTCTTATTCTTGATTGCGGGAGTCTCGAAGGAGCCGGGCGTGCAGCGCTCACGTTCAATAACGAAGCCGCGGATCTTGCCGGTGGACTCAAGCTTCGCCCACACCAAAGCAAGATCGCAGATAGGCGAATTGGTGATCCAGGTCTTGCTGCCGGTCAACAAGTACATGCCCTTCTGAGTCGGGTGCTCACGGGCCACCGTCTCCATAGACCCAGGGTCAGAGCCGTGATTGGGCTCAGTCAAGCCAAAGCAGCCAGACAGCTTGCCCTTGGCCAGACCTGGCAACCATCGCTGCTTCTGCTCCTCTGTGCCGAACTCGTAGATACCTGTCATGGCCAGCGAGCTCTGCACCGACATACCAGAGCGGTAGCCGGAGTCTACGCGCTCTACCTCCTTGGTGATCAGGCCGGAGGCGACGGTGCTCACGCCGGCGCATTCATATCCCTCGATTGAGGCACCGAGCAAGCCCAGCTCGCCCATTTCTTCGAGGATCCGACGGTCAAAGTCTTCGTTGCGGTAGGCCTCTGTAAGGAAAGTCTGTTAGCTTGCATCCAGATGTAGACTGTAGAAAGCATTTTCGTACCCAAGACACGTGGCATCAATCGGTCCTGGCAATATTGCCGGGCTGTGTCCTGAATCGCCAACTCCTCTGGTGTGTACAGCTCCTCCGCAGCGAGGGGATCCTCCCAATTGAAGACGGCGGAGGAAGCGTACCGGCGGCTAGCGACGGAACCACCAGCCTGGACTGAGCGTACTGCTGCACGCAGTACTGATCGGTTCATCATTTTGTGTGTTAAGGAAACTCTGGGGGGAGTGGAGAGTGAACTTCGTTGTTATCAAGAAAGTTGCGGGGGAGCTCAATCAAATATGCACTAGTGACGGCGAACCTCGGCAATTCTGTGGCAGCAGCAAATCACCGAGCACAACGAGCGGCGACGAAGGACTAGGACTATAGGAGCTAAGGACTTGATTCGCGCGAGACGATTCGATACAAGATCCGAGTAATTCAAGCGTCGGTCGGGGTCAGGGCGTTCGGTTCGGAGTTTTTCGGTCGTCATTTCTCGGTGGCTCGGCATCCCATCAGTGTCTATGGGGTAAGTACATGCGACAGTGGAGTATACATCGTAATTTAATATTTCCTTCTAATGCCTATTTTCATCTGTCAGGATAATTGACCAGTAGGGTCGTCATTACTTATATACAAAGAAGGGGTGGTAGACCAGGGGAACCACCGATGGCCTGATTACGCTGGCATCTGGCTTTGCAAAAAGTCGAATACGCCCGTGGGGAAATAGTCCTCATCGAAACCCCACAGGTCCGCCATCATCGGATCCATTGAACCCTCTGAAAGGCCAGTCTCCGGTTTGCCCATCGGCTCGAATCCATTACTGCGCTCGGCGGACAACGGTGCGACGCCTAATAACGGCGGTGGGTGGTTCAAGATGGTGTCTCGCTCGCCTAGAATCTGAGCTCCGGGAATAATGACCGGTTTGAACATGGAGGTTGTCTCTCGCGGAGTGGACACCATAGACTGCGGATTTCCGTTCCGCTTCTCCCATTCCTCGAGTCCGGTGAGCATCTTCCGAAGACCGCGTGCAATGTGATGGCTTAGATGGCGTTCGCTTGCACGCTGGCTACATTCAACCATCATCTCGACAGTCCGACCGACAAGGGCCCGAACATATCCGACGTCGACGAGCAGACCTGCTGACGCAATCGAACTGTGGTGATTGGGGCCCGGGTTTGACCCGTTGGAGCATGATTTGGCTGCGATCTTCAACAAGAAGACGGCTGCAAAAGTGATCATGCTGTGGAGGTACAACGGCACGCCAACCAACGCTCGTTGAATGTCACGCTCGTCCAGACAGACTTGCAGAGTGGCGATCGCCGACTCAATAGCGATATTTGCCCGCTTTCTGCGTTCGGGTGACATGACTCGTGATGATGTCGAAGAGTGATAAGTACGCAAGGCAACCGAGTTCAACTGGAGCCGAGAGAAATGGTAGTGCATGTAAACGGCTTTGTAGGGATATGCGCCGACATGACGACTCCCAGCTGGTTAAAAAGATCAGCAAAGGTAGAGGTGAATAATGTGTATGAAGAAAATCTCACCGAGCCTCGGTAGCCAGGCTGATTTCCAGTCTCCCAAATCCGAGTCGTACTGATCGATTTTCGGGAACTCGCTCTCTGGTACTTCGAGGTCGACATCGGGGCCAAATGCAAAATAGATCCGCGTGAGAACTATGAACAGATCAACTTGACTGTGCAGTCGCAGGTCTCCCTGGGACACGTTTTGTGATTGAGTAAAGGTGTTGTGGTTGGTGACTGCGAGATCTTCGTGGATTATCGGCGGTCGACCATATGCGATGGAGAAGTGATGTTCAAGGGTCTGCACATCGGTTAGCATCTCGAAGGAGAGTGATCAGAGTAAAAGAAACATACATATAGCAGGTACCACAATGTAGCCTGTTCTTTATGTTCAGGAGATCCTGCCACAGCCTTGCGATAGAATTGATGCAAGTTGCGTTCAGTCGCAATGCGAACTGCATATCCAGAAAGCTTCCAACTCACGTCTGCGAGCCAGAAAGCGCCAATACACAAAGCCCGAACATCGTCCATGGTATGATGGTGTCCGAGCATGGATTCGGACGCTAACTTTGCAAACTCAGTATAGCAAGTGTCAAATGTGCGCTCTTTTGTGGGCATATGCAACGCTGTTACGGCCATGATTGCAGCACACAACATGGACGATGACCGCCGAGCGGATGTCAAATCCTTGTGTGCCAGTAATGCTCCGTCCCAAAGGTAACGATTAAGAACTTGATCAAAGTGATAGAACAACTCCTCCGCTTCTTGTAACTCCACCACTCCACGCGATATGAAGTCAGTCACTAATGCCTGATCCGGCGATTGCTTCCCGGGAGAGCTCTCGCGAATCTCACTGAGTTGTGTCACCTCGTACAGGCTCCCCATGGGGGCTGTTACCAACGAAGTAGCGCTTGTCTCCTCGTGGTCTATAGAGAATTGCGGCTGAGGCTGCGAAAAAGTATAGCTTGACGAGCTTGATCCAGTTGCTTTTCCCGCAGTATTGTCCATTGAATCGTTCCTTTGGTGTCCCATAGCAAGAGTATCATCCACTGATGCAGTTGAGTCTTTGCGAACCCGTTTCTTTGAAGGCGTCTCGAACGTTGCACCGCCAGCCTGATAGTATGATAGTTCTGGAAGCTGAGCTTTCCTTAGCAGGTCCGTCATTGCCAGTTCAATCACGGTCTTCCACCTGAAGCGGCTCCATTAGCTTCTGTGTCGCAGCCCTTCCGTAAACAGAGCAGACTTACTCCGCTTCATCCTCTAGTAGTGTCTGTAGACTCTTGTTGACAACACACTCCAGTCCCATGCGCCGACATCGCGAACATGTTGCCTCACCCGCCTTCATGTCGCATCGCACCTTGTGTCGCTTACATTCGGTACATGCGCGTATCCTCCGCGAGATCTTGGGGACATGGTTCGGCGTCCGCGAGTCCTCTGGGGTAAAGCCGCCTTGCGGAGAAGCGGATGACGCATCGCCATTGGCCTCAAAATGGATGCGATTCCGCTTCATAGTATCGAACTCGGCTATGACTCCCGCATGGCAGAGTCTGGGGAATAACAGCAGAAGCGGGGATCCTCTCCAGCCTGGGGCATTACCGGTCCAGATCCGGGGCCGGATTACTACTTTCGGCGGGCGGTCACAGAACGGTTGGTCCAGACGGTCAAAGCTCTTTGATCACGTGGAACATACTATGGAGGTATGGACTGAGATGGTGCATCAATTCGGAGATAATTAACAATAGGTTCATTCTATCAGCTAAACAGGAGCGGTCTATTACTTGCAATTGAGCTGGGTCGGGGAGTTTCAAATTATACGAGGCAGTTATATGGTGATACTATTCAACTTCATTTCATGGATCTTCCACAACTAGGTTTTTACTTGGACGTTTACATTCCCTTGCTCTATCTGTTATGCCCTGACAACCTCTCCTTATTGACACTAGGTCTATAACTAGGCTAACTGGAGCAGAGACGTTGTTCTCTTGGCTGAGATGGGCTTGCTACACACTACCTATGAATCAAGATCGAGGGCAGTAATTGGTTGTATGTCATATCTGCCTCATCCGTCTGTCGACTGCGACCGATTTGCGTGACAGGTATCCATATCCCCACCTCAGCCTCTCCACCCACTTCCAGTTCTTTTGTGCTCTGCATCTCGCTCCCTGGGCATCTTGTTACGTCGTGGTGCCATTTTTACCACTCTCACCTTCTCACGGCCATTTTCATAATGAGTTGAGTCCCCAACTTTTGACAATCTGGCATATAGCTCTGATATAATCATTTCTGTATGGATCTGGGGCCAATTTCAACAGCTTGGACAAGATTAGGAGAGAAGGGCCGAGATCTAAGGCTTTACACGCAGTGTTTAGGCTACCCAGCTTACTCTGCAGACTGTCCAGATCCGTCCCTAAGCTCTTGCGATCATTGAAGCTCATATTGGCTCTTTCTCAACTTCTGCATTTATTCTTGAGCCTTGCCGAGGGGATGTTGGAGCTTTCAAGCATGGCAAGAACGTAGTGCATGGCAGCATTCATGCTGCAACCAATCCTAAATACGTAAACTTCGTTCTTTCATACGCGTGGACTGCGCAATAATCCCTATTAGCCTCGATATTCGTCAAGCTCACAAAATGTGTATCTTTAAAATTCATCTCTTCTTTCTTCTCCTCTGCAACTTCCGCCTACTCTCAATATAGTGAGTCAAACCATATCGAACAACCGTTTTGACCTTCACAACTGACTCAGGCACATATAGTTCTCTTCGGTATCACTTCGTCCGAAAGTGCTGTCACAACGAATTGAATTATCAGTGACAACAAGAGCAGACCATTCAACAGTCATGCCGCGCCCTAACGTCTTTCTGCATTGCCCTAATGGCCGGATATACAACATATCTTACCTAAGTGTCGTTCTCGGCCGTGAATATGAGAGCCAGAGAGCGCTAAGGGCTGCGGTATCGTACTTGATCCGGAGACTCGAGGATGTCCATTTCTTCCTTCAGCGCCTGAAAGATGCCGGTGACCTGTTGCACTCAGCATTCCGTTCGTTGAGAATCTACCGTCAAAATACTATACTATTCATTCCCCGGACCGTCCTCGTATCCCAAGAAGCGGACGCAGCAATTGACAGCCTGGAGGATGATGTTAACAGTATTTTCACCACTATACAAGCTTTCACAGCCGTAGCCTCGGCTACCATCACCGATGTGGAAGCAGCCCTTGAAGATACCGAAGCTCTCATGGCTAATGCCAATGCTCTCCTGGGTCATAGCCAAACTCTCACGGGCTGCGTCCAAGCCAATGTCCGCTGCATTCAAATTATTATGGATGATGCCTATATTCTGAAGCGCATAGTACACATTCGAGCGGGCACAATTCATACCATGACGTCCTTGCTCTAGGAGAAGTGGCACCAGTGACAAGATGTGATAGGATGCCACGGTGCCCGGGAGCTCTCTCTCTTCGAATGCCAGCAGTCCATATACAGAATTTCTCTATTTATCTTTGAGCATCACAATCTTTGAAAAGGATTGCGTATAGCAACATAGAAGAGCGAGCATTATTGCCAGATCACTATTTACTTTTCATTTCTTTTAACAAAAGCTTACTACCTTCTTTCAAATGGTGCTTGATTATTTCTTTTCGATATGAACAATAGTCCGCCAGATCTCTCTGGCGCCTAGGCCGCGGTCAAGACGGACAACCTGGAACAGGAGGTCAACTCAGTCATACGGATTAGCCAAGACATCCTGGGGGAAACCAGAACTGTTGCCCATATATTCAAACCGATCACACGCGATCGCGAAGTGCGTTTGCTCTACGTCAACAATTGCGTGGAGGGTATTCATGCTTTCAGATGCGGCTTTGAGGCTCAAACAGGCGGCATCAAACTACTTACAGGCTTTGTCAACTCTACGTGATGTAACATTGGAAATTTCGAACATAAGATGCAGTATTCTATAAGAAGCTCCCATGTTCGGTTGGAAGAGATACAAGCTGTTGCGTACAGAGTTCAAGTCATCACGACAATTTCCTAAGGGCAGTAGCACAAAAAAATTCGAGATATGCTGAGAACCCTTTCCATTAGCCAATCTCCTTGTAATCAGTAGAATAAATCATATCAGTGGCCATTCTGAAATTGAGATCTAAGTCAATCAGATTATCACTTTGGCATCATCTCCTTTCGATAATGGAGTCAACACTAGCTCTGAATAATAGTGACAAAAGATACCAACGAGATGATTATATCTGCCCTGAGCACAATCCAGCATGGTCACGACTATCCGAGTCAGGACACACCGAATCGATTTTTCTAGCTTGTTGAGCAATCGGAATATCAGGCGGTCTACCGACGCATGGAAATGGCCTTGGAGCCTAGCAATGACACTTTCCCCAACAGAAACTGATCAATTGGCCCTCTCTCTTTCTCTCCTAGAAAAATGAAAATAGCACATTGCTGGATTAAAACACGGTGGTAAGCTGAGATGCGTTCTTTGAATACCGATCACGTGATATGGTCACTCCGGACGCGCTATCCCTTTTAGGGTTTAAGTGATGCCGCGCGCAGCTCATCATCGCGTCGCGTCTTCCTTGGTGGAGGCTTGAGAAAGACCTTCTTCCAACCTCACCCACCTTGATCAAAATCACACACACCCGCCAAAATGGGTATCAAGCGTGAGTGGCATCTCTAGGATCTCCACATGATTATCTACTAACAAGAGCCAGACCTGTACCAGGTGATCTCTGAAAATGCCCCGGATGCAATCAAGACGGGCGAGATCAAGAATCACTTCGGCCGCAAGGTCGCAATTGTACGTCGATACATGCTCAGTCCCTTTCCACTTTATTTATCGATAGCTAACTGATGACCTTGGGACTCCACAGGATGCGTACGTCCACTGATGATCGCGAAATACCGCCCAGAACGTCACATACTAACCCGCCACAGATCAATGAGTATCTACAGTTTTCTGATCGCTGTGCGTTCCGAAGGCCAGCAACTGATGAGCGATACCGGCGAGACAACATCACATCTTATGGGCATGTTCTACCGAACCCTGCGAATGGTCGACAACGGCATCAAGCCTTTGTACATATTCGATGGTGCTCCCCCGAAACTCAAGTCCGGCGAGCTTGCGAAGCGTGGTGCGCGCAAGGCTGAGGCCCACGAAGCACATGAGGAGGCCAAGGAGACTGGTACCGCGGAGGACATTGAGAAGTTCTCCCGACGTACCGTGCGCGTCACTCGCGAGCACAATGCGGAGTGTAAGCAGCTGCTCAAGCTGATGGGAATTCCGTACATTGATGCCCCCACCGAGGCTGAGGCTCAGTGCGCCGTTCTGGCTCGTGCGGGCAAAGTCTACGCGGCTGCCTCTGAGGATATGGATACCTTGTGCTTTGAAGCGCCGATTCTGTTGCGTCACTTGACGTTCAGTGAGCAGCGAAAGGAACCTATTCAAGAGATTCACTTAGATAAGACCCTTGAGGGATTGAACATGGATCGCAAGCAGGTATGAAACTATCAGCAGTGTTCAAGTCTACTGGCTAACAATGGCGACGCTTATAGTTCATCGATCTCTGCATTCTCCTGGGCTGTGATTACCTCGAGCCCATTCCCAAGGTCGGGCCCAGCACCGCCCTGAACTTGATCCGCGAGCACGGAAGCCTGGAAAAGGTTCTGGAATACATGAAAGATGACCCAAAGAAGAAGTTTGTGGTTCCCGAAAGCTGGCCGTACCAAGACGCCCGCGATCTCTTCATCAGCCCGGATGTGCACCCTGCAGACCACGAAAGCTACGACTTTAAATGGGAAGCCCCCGATATCGACGGCCTAATCGCATTCCTAGTAACAGACAAAGGCTTCAACGAAGACCGTGTCCGCAACGGAGCTGCCCGCCTGACCAAGAACCTCAAGAGCGCGCAACAATCCCGACTCGAAGGTTTCTTCAAGCCGATGGCAAAGACCGACGCAGAAAAAGCCAGCCTGAAGCGCAAGCATGACTCCAAGCTGCAGGAGCAGAAGAAGCGCAAGAAGGACGAAGTCAAGGCAAAGAAGGAGGCCAAAGCCAAGCCGCGTGCTGCCGGCTAAAAGAGAACGAGATACAGACCCGCCGCCCCCGATAGGCTGATCACACGTTTCCAATCTCTCACCTTTTTATTTTCTCAGCCCACGCGGCTGTCGATCTTGTACGAATCTGGCGTTGGCGGTGCATGGTCTTTTCCTTGTTTTTCGACCTTTCGCGCATATCTTGATGTCGCTATCTCGGAGGTGGGGTTTGTCATCTTTTACTGAGCCCGGCCTAAGGCATGACCTCTAGTATATCATACCACCAAAAATGAACCTGATAGTAGGATGAGTAAACAGCTACTGTCCTGAATGATCCATTTTTATTCATTTGGAAAGGAAAATTTATTTCTTAGACCAAAGATCAGAAACCAAAAGACCCATCAACGTCCAACTCCCCTACTGATCCCCAGCGCCGTAGAATCTAAAACGCATCAAATATTCCCAATTCCCATTCCGATCACCCATCCACAGATATCAGTCTACTTCAAGATACCAGAACAACGAAGTTGGTTGTGCTGGTGGTGGAGCCTGATCCCGGGGTCGCCGTATAGATCATCCCGGCTAAGCGAGATAGAACGATTCCGCGGACAGACGGCGATTGATCTCCAGCCTAAGCAGGATAAGTTCTCGAAATATAAAATCAGTCCACCATAGCAAATGATATGGCAATCCTCGATTGGTTCAACTGCGTTAAATTAACGCGAGGGGGCGCGGGATCAGGATGTTGCGCTTCCAGTCTCTTGATTCGGCGAGCGAAAAGTCCATATTCTCAAGCGGCGCGGTGATGGCGACTTTGTAGCCGGATTTTCCCGACTACCTACATAGCTAATTGATGGCTTTTAAGATATAATAGATTAATTCGACGAATTTGATTTTTTGAATCTTGTACTGCGTAGATGTGTAGGCGGTCTGGCCTTCCTTGGGCACCCGGGCGGATGGAGACGTGGTCGGGCCGATGCACGATCAACGGGTTGGTCTGACGCGCAGAATGTGCGGAGAAGTCAACAAACTCAGCGATCAGTGGGAAAAGGATCACGCTAGTTGGTTATTTGATTGGCTATGGGTTGCTGATCGCGGTTCTCGATTAAAAACAACGATGCGACGTCGGGAGTGTGCCGTTTGGGGAGATATATATCCGTGTCGGAGAACGGTACACCACCATTTGCCACACCCAGTTGCATGACAGATGTAGGTCGATAACGCTCAAATTGTGATACAAGGTAGTTTAAAGAAAGCTGAATTTTATTTTGGTTTATTTGGGTCTTATATAGTAATGGTAGTTGAATTACGGGGTATTCCTTGATTGATCGCGTGGACAGTCGCGGAGAGAGATGATCACGGGGTAGCGCAAACGGACGGCATCGAGTTAGGGCTGACAAGTGCAGAGCATCCCCAACATCCTCCAAGCAAGCATCAAATACCAGACCAAAAAAAACAAAAAGGAAAAAAATAGAAGACATCATCGGTCCAGAAGTGACATGGACCATGGACCTACCGAGCAGTAACAGCCAATCCAGAGGCAGCGGGGGAAACTTAGCCAGTGCATGACAACACATGTCGCGCCTCGTGACTCTGCAGGTCCTAGGCACCACGCAAGGAGGAAGCTTCGAGATCGGATCTGAACTATATCCTGTACCTTGCTATATCTACTACTTCTACTGACTACGGCTACTCCTACTGCGACGAAGTAGGACATACGTTGGCCGTTCGCGGCGCGTAGATCTTTCTCGTTTTAAGGTTACGCCGCCCCGAGAGCAGGGCAAAGGTCTGGATTCCATACGTGCACGGGGAAAGGCTAGAAAGGAGTCATTGGGGTGGATGATCCCTCCGGTCTCGTAGGAATGTGTCTGTGTCGTAACGGGGAAGTAGGTCTTGATGGTGGGTTGGAAGGAGCATAAGGTACGAGATGCGCGAATTTCACCATCATGAGACAGGATACGCATGAAAAGTAGTGCCAGAGATACTAGGAAGAGTATATCCCAGTAGACTCCATTCTACGGTGAAAGACGAAGGCCCGGGAATGGAGGCTATCTGCCATCTGGGGGAATGCGCGCGACGAACCATTCTCAGCAGGTTGGGTGTTTGAGCACGAGACTGGCGACTTGATAGAGCAGCACAACAACCTAGTACAGCGAATGCAGTATAGAAAATCAAAACATAACAGAGCAAAAGTAACCAAGGTTAGAAAAAAAAAGAAGAGCTGAAAAAGAAGGGAGGGGATTTCCTAGGACGGGGGTGATCTTGTGTCAACACCGGCAACCTATAAATCACGGATGCCCCGCCGGCCCTTCCCTCCCCCTTCCGCTTGCTGCTTCTTCCTACTTTCACCAACTTCATCTCTCGCCTCATTTAGGATCTTCATATTTTGGACCCATCCTTCAACCAATATACCCCACACCATCTCATCATGGTTCCCAAGAAAGCAACCAGCGCGTCCAAGAAGGCGGCGCCCGCTCCTCACGCTTCCTATCGCGGTATGTTTCCTCTGATCCTGAACCATCATCTCATCGCGTAAAGATGAAATGGATATCGCCTTTGTCGCGAACGTCTGCTGATTCCATTCATATAGAAATGATCAAGGACGCCATTGTCAACGTGAGTAGATCACCGCCGACACCCGGCTTGTTGTGATTCGGGTCGCGCCCCCGACCGTGTCACGTCCGGCCGCTGAGCATGGCCAACCACTTCATCGACTGGGGTGATTTTTGTTCGTTTCTGTTCATTGCTGACTTGACTTTCTGCCTGTAGCTGAAAGAGCGCAATGGTTCCAGGTATGTATTTGTGGTTTTCCCTCGCCGGCGCCCCTACGGTTGGGCGACCAGGGCGCGTTCTTTCTGTCGCAACCATGTACTAACGCTTCTTTTGCTTTTCAGCCGTCAGGCCATCAAGAAGTATGTCATGTCGAACAACAAGGTGACCTTCGCGTCTCAGAGCGCCTTCGATGCCCAGTTCAACAAGGCTATCAAGACCGGTGCCGAGAAGGGCGAGTTCACTCAGCCCAAGGGTAAGTTTTCTGTTTCTCTTCTTCGCGCGCAACGTCGCCTTTAGTCTTGTCGCATTCCTGGTCTGCTGTAATGCCATGGCATTTATGAGCAGAAACAAATTCTTGTTCTTTTTTTTTTTTTTCTTTTTTTCTTTTGGTGATGGTCCGCTGACGCGTCCCGTTATAGGACCTTCTGGCCCCGTGAAGCTGGCTAAGAAGGACGCGGCTGTTAAGCCTGCCGCGAAGCCCGCTGCTAAGACTGCCACCAAGGCTGCTCCTAAGAAGGCCGCTGCTCCCAAGGTATGTTGGTGTCGCGACACATGTTCCCTGCTCGTTGCTCACCACCCTCATAGAAGGCTGCCCCCAAGACCGCCGCCAAGAAGGCCGCGCCCAAGAAGACTGCCACCAAGGCTGCTACCAAGCCCAAGGCTGCCCCCAAGACTGCCGCTAAGAAGGCTGCTACCAAGCCCAAGGCCAACTCTAGCAAGGTCCGCAAGACCTCGACCGTGGTATGTCGTGTCCCTACCATTCCATCAAACCAAGACTTACCCAATTCCCAAGGCCCCCGCCATCGTCGAGAAGCCCAAGGTCACGAGCAAGACCAAGTCCGGCCGTGTTACCAAGACCACTGCCCCCCCGACACCCAAGGCAGCGACCAAGAAGCGTGCCACCAAGAAATAGAAGGGCCACGAACCCTCTTTTCTCAACGACGCTCTCCCATTTTACGTGCGCTCTCCCGGGAGAGGCATTGTCGGCATGAATTTCTTGATTTTCACTTCCGCTGTAATTTCTTTCCTTCGAACCCGTGTGATCTGGCGGTGAATGGCTCTCTTTTGTTGCTTTTATGGGATATCTTCGTTATGATGGCTTTGCTATTCTCCAAAGTCGAATATGGAATGGCGTCCTGCGGTGGGTTCTTTCAATGGGGAAATCTTTTTCTTTTTCTTTTCTTTTGTGTTCTTCGCTATTGCGTTCTTGGGGTTCTCATGCTATGTTGCAAGAGACTTCGACTTCTCTGGAATTGGAATCTCAATCTCGTTCAATCCGATTTTTTTTTTCTTCCCGACTGTAGGCCGTTCGATGTTCAACAATGTTCGGAGTCGACATTGTAATTTTCGAGAATGCGTGATTCAAATTCAAAATATACAATAAAGTAAAATTGCATACCATCTTATCAACCCCTTACCAGGCACCCGAATTCACCTGCGGCGGTGCCGTGCAAAGGGCGAGCCACAGATCGCCGGACAGTCTTGCCGGGTTTCGCCTAGACTGTCTGGCTGGCAGGGCTGTCCAGTGGCGTATGGCACGCCATTTCACTAGCTCTGATACTAGCCAGTCTAGTGACTTTTTATATTTTCCGAGATTGATTCTAGATTCCATACGGAGAATTTAACAGAAACGGCCCTTGGAAGTGAGGTGGCCTCAATGGATGCGTCGATGGGTACCTTTTTTAAGGTAATGTTTACCGTGGGTCTGCAGGGTCGCATTGGTATTGGTATTGGTGGGGGTGATGGTGTATTCGGAGTGCGATCGGACTAGGTGCTTAATGTTTATCCAGTTAAGAAGATTAATTGTGTATCTGTATTGGAGCCTGTCAACTTTGAATACCTCAAAAAGCTGGCAGGTGTCAAGGTTTTTAGCGTGCGCTGGGTGAGTGCCAAGACATTCCGGCTTATCTCGTGATATCTCAGCTTTTACAGTGGCATATTGATACAGATACAATCGAAACGGATATATCCAGGATAGGGGCTAAAGGAGAAACAGGGCCCTGCCCATGGCACGTGGGCCTTTATCGCCGTGGAGACTCGGGGGATGATTTAATCGGTGTATCCGGGGTGGAGCCGTTATTTTTGGAACGGATATGGGCTTCTGGATAAAGGGGCCATTTACGAGTTCTAGCGTAGTAGTAAATAATTTAGGTCGAGGGTATCAAGTGCAGAAACTTCTCCTGCGCCACTCAGAGACTCGGGTAAGGGATCCATGCGGAAGACGGAGTAGGGGATTGTTAGCGGAGGGCGATTTGTGCCGTGCGAACGGATATCGGTGAAGGCAGAAGCCGAGTTGTGTAGGACCGGGTACCCTGTACGACGTCACGGCCATCTCCTTGCAGATGGGCAGACTTGGACTTGGAGGGGTACTGAGTTGTCGGGGTCCGTGGGCATGAGGGTTGGGTTCGGATTTTCAATTTTGGTGTTCGAACTATAGTCTTAGGAGCGTAACCGTAAGAGTGATCCTTGTAGGAAGGAATAGTAATGAGTGAGCATAAGAGTAAATAACCGTGTACTGTTGATACTGTTGATACTGTGCAGGGCAGGAGCTGAACAGTGGAGTCGCGGCAATACAGTAATTACGACACGCAAGTCACTTCAGGTCTTTTACTCTCCCCGACAACCACCAACCTCCATCCCCTCTTTTATTCTTGTCTTGCATAGCCCGCTCGTTTCTGTTCCGCTCTACGGTGCCGATCATGTTTCTCTAAGATCGAAGTCCTTTATCCCCTAATCTTGCCGAACCCTCTCCGAGCGAAACAGAGATAGCGGAAGAAGAGAGACTCACTTCGACCCTGTCAACATCCTCATCGTCTCTTCGTCTCCCTACTCACTGGAACACGGTCCGGTTCACAACTTCTCTGCCCGCCAATAAGGGCCATTGCCGTCACCTCGGGTTGCCGGTCCACGCAGACCTCACGTCACCCCCGTTTCCCTGGGAATCGGCAGCAATGCCATCTTTCTCCAACGACAGCTACCCCACGGCCACGGCAACAGCCACACATCCCCGCTCGTTCGAATCCCCTCATCGCAAGTCCGGCGACAAGAACGCCGTCGGAAACACCTTCCTCTGGACAAACTGGCCCAACGGTAACCCCAACGGCAACGGCACTGTCAACGGCACTGTGAACGGCACTGTCAACGGAGACGCGAACCTCGACGCTATTCAGAATGACCACCTGCTCAACTTGAACGGAAGCGCATACTCTCTGAATGGCCCTCGATCGAGCGTCAGTTCTTATTCGCGCGACCTGCCCTCTAAGGACGGCAGCATGCACTCGTTAGGAAATGGGTCGGCTAGAGACCCTCGGGACACTGGCCGGCCGACCGCCATGTTGGATCGAAAGTCATCGGACGCTGGACCTGGAGCAGGCTTCACGACAGCGTCCACTTCTAGCCAGCAAGTGAACGGCACCACTTTGAGCCAGCGGTCTCTCCAGGGGAAGCAAATGGCCAACGGGGATGCTCACCGTCCCTCCGCAGATGAACCATCTGTCTCGGATCGGGCTGCAAGTCCCTCTACTTCTTTATTACAGATCCCACAACAGGACGATTCAGGCCGTCACTCCCCTGACACCGATCGATTGACCCCCAGACCCAACCAGCACCGATACTCATCCCCTCCTGCCCCCACGACCGACGCTACCTCAATGCCCGATTCACAACAGTCTAGTCTGCGACAACGACACTCGCTACAAGTCCCGAGAGTGCCCAGTACCCGACGGAACAGCCGAGACCAAAGTGATGACATTGCCTATAGCAGTGGTCGACTTTCACCAACCACCAATGGCGGTCGGCGAACTTCGTTCAGTCTGATTCGGCGCGGAACAAGAGCAAGCATATCGGATGCGCCGCTGGACGAAGCACAGCCTGATGATGAGGCCGCACGGTGGGCGGAAGCGATTAAACAGAGGCGCGCATCGCGACGACGGCGCGAAGATGACGACGATGATCGGGTGATTGTGGGCACCAAGGTTGACCAGAACCACGTCAACTATGTCACCGCATACAACATGTTGACTGGAATTCGCTTCACGGTGTCGCGAATCAATGCGAAGATGGACCGAGAGCTCACCCCGGCCGACTTTGATGCCAAACATAAGTTTTCCTTTGATATGTATGACTATCTCAATTCCGCAAAGGTGTTGTTCAGGTTTGGCTGACCCGATTACAGTACTGGAAACGAATTAATACCCTCCGCAAAATACGATTTCAAATTCAAGGATTATGCGCCTTGGGTTTTCCGTCACCTTCGCGCCAAGTTCCGACTCGATCCTGCCGATTACCTGATGTCACTGACCAGCAAGTATATTCTGTCTGAATTGGGCTCGCCCGGCAAGAGTGGTAGCTTTTTCTACTTCTCGCGCGACTACAAGTACATCATCAAGACCATCCACCATGCCGAGCACAAACTCCTTCGAAGGATTCTGCCCGAATACTATCGACACGTCGAAAGGAACCCGAATACTTTGATCTCGCAGTTCTATGGATTACACCGTGTGAAGATGGCATACGGCCGGAAGATTCACTTCGTCGTGATGAATAACCTGTTCCCGCCTCACCGTGATATCCACGAGACATTCGACTTGAAGGGCTCAAGCATTGGACGAGATCTGCAGGAATCGGATCTCGAGCGTAACCCGCGGGCGACGATGAAAGATCTGAACTGGATTCGGAGGAACCGTCACCTGCAGTGTGGCCCACTGAAACGAGATTTCTTCATTGAACAGTTGAAACGAGATGTCGAATTGCTCAAGAGGCTCAAAATTATGGATTACTCCCTCTTAGTCGGAATTCACGATACAGGGCGCGGCAATGAAGAGAAATTGCGTGACAAGACTTTGCAGGTCTTCCAGCCTGGAGGTGAGCGTGAAGAGGATGCGAGTCCGAACATGCTTATGCGCACACCGTCCAAACTGGAGAATGATCGCAAGGCTCGCGAGCTCCGCATGTTGATCAAGCGAGAGCGGCCAGTGCCTTTAGATAAAGCAGCCGCGAAGATGCCGGACGAGATTCTTGACGAACGGAAGTACCATGTCTTCTATGCTGACGATGGCGGTTTCCGAGCTACTCATGAGAATGGGCAACCTGGCGAAGAAATCTACTACCTGGGCATTATCGATTGTCTGACTCACTATGGAATGGTCAAGAAGATAGAGCACTTTTTCAAGGGACTTTCACATGATCGAGCTCAGATCTCGCCCATCCCGCCAGAGGGATACGGTGATCGTTTCATCAACTTCGTCAAAGGGATCACCATGTCCAAGGAAGAAGCTGAGCAACGGCGTGAATCGGCCGCACAGCAGCCATCGGGAGAGAAGAGACGATCGTCAAGATCCTCTTCCGTCGAAAGGACCATGCACTCAGCTGAGAAAGAGGCTGCGAAGGATGTATCAGTCACACACCCTCGAACCCTCGCAACCGTGTGGGACCCCAACGATGCCAACGGTCCCGGCCCGACCTCGACACTCCCAATAGTGGACGAGGCGGGGGAAGCCAGCAGCGTCGGAGGCCACAGTTCACACAGCCGACACCGTCCCACCGATAAAGACCTCCCTCCTGTTCCCGTCGATGACCGGCCTCAGCCCCCTCGCAAAGACACCAAAGGCAAACAGGTTGACCACGGAGAAGCCCCGGCCCTGAACCCACCTAGGCAATAGAAGCCTTGGGCCTCTGTGTCTTGTTTCGTGACCCTGATGGCTTTTGTCTCTGATTTTCGCCTTTGTGTTCAGCGAGATATACCTCTTGTTGCTTGATAGACCGCTTCTTTCCGTTTACACTCGCATGGACTCACACGAGGAGTCTCCCGGCATCTCTTTTCATTTGCTCTTGTCCTGCCTTCAACATTTCCGCCAGACCCTGCTGATGTTCACGAGTGACGTGTATATTTCCTGTTGTTGAGCGCCTCGTCTCGTCTTCATCTCCATATGCATCTGTCATTCCAGAATGGCCTTGCTATCTTTGATGGGGGATCAAATCCACTCCCCTCATCCGTCTTCCGTTACCGAGCACCATAGCTCACGCCTCCGACAAAGCACAAAATTTTGCATTTAAACGCCGTCGATAAAATTGACACAACCAACTCACGTTCTCTATACAACAATCTCAGTCACTAAACGCATTTCCTACCTCACGTCATCGCATCAGCCCGCCATTCACTCAATCATTCAATCATTCAATTCAATAAAAATAACGGCTTCTATCACCGTCCCAAACAACAGAGGTCCCGCCTCCAATCCAGTCTCCTTAAGCCCCGGGCTTTTTGTCTATTATCTTTGATCTTTGATTCTCGATTTTCATTTCCTTCAGGTTTCCCATTTCCGGTGTGATTCCTTTTCCTTGTGTCTTGTGTCTTGTTCCTTGCGCAACTCTCCATACCCTGTACCAATCACTATACCACTTGTTCTTATCTTGAACGCGCATTCGATATTGTCTAGATTCTGATTAGCAGACCCAGCGTGGAACATTGTTTTTGCCTTTTTTCCTTTCACCTCTTTGCCTTGCGCTTTGGAATTTGGAGAGTCTGGATATAGATCATCAGTGAGATGGTAGAATGTGACCTTCTCAGTTCATTGTCACCTTGCTGTAGGTTCAAGTGTAGAATGTAGAAGAGTTTGAATAGCATATAGACTCTGTCCCTGATTTTTCAAACGCTGAAACAATCGCCAATTCCCGATATCTTTCTAGGTTGTATATGTAGTAGATTCAATCTCGATACACGTACAAATTACGCTAGCAGAGAAGTAACTTGAAAAGAGCCTTGCGCCCGACTCGTAGAATTCTTCTTCATCCCCATCTCTCCACACGGAACGCCCCGAGCAAAGAATATAAAACTATGTAACAAAATCCCCCATCTTAACGCCAATCTCCCACGAGAACCCGAGTATTAAGAGAGAACGAAAAGGAAAAGAAAAGCACAAGTATAATATTGCGCATCATAGCGAGAACCAGGCCCAGAACCAGAAGCAGGACCAAGGCTCTACTCAGAACGGCCCTGCGTAACCTTCGCAGCTTGAACCGCAGACATCTTCTGCATCCAGGACTGGGTAGGTTGGGGCTTCTTGACGGTGCGGAGATCATCGGTTGAGAAGCCGGAGACGCGCATGTTGTAGTTGCGCTCGAGGACAAGTTGGATATCGCGGATCTCGAGGGATGAAGAGGGGCGCAGTTTGGCAAGACGGCACGCTTGGGTAATCACATCGTCGACAAAGTCGTCGGCCATTTGGAGGATGAACTGTTTTCTTGTCAATATGTGTTTCGTTTTCGTTATTTTATTTTATTTTATTTCTTCACTTCACTGGATCACTTCACTTGGCAGTGAATGTGAAATGAGGGGTAGGGGGAACGTACCTCTTCTGCGTCAGGAGTGAGCATCTCGCCTTCGCCGCCACCGGTGACCTGGCGAACGAGGATGTCGAGCATTTTCTTGCTGAGAACGTGCTGACCTTCGCCTTCGAGGACGTAGCCGGGGTGTTTCTGGACGGCGGGCTGGGACATCATGCCTGGAGCGGCGTGGGAAGGACCACCTGAGAGGGAGGGGCGAGCAGCTGGCATTGGGACAGCTTCGGGGGTGGATATGTTAAGGGTTTTGGGAATGGCCATGTTGATGTTACGGGCTGAGGCGTCGGTGGATCGGTTGGAAAGGTAGCCCTGGGGGTGAGCTTGCTGGTTTGCAGAGGCTTGGTTGATGGCTTGAGGTGCTGGTGGTGGTTGGTTTTGGTTCGCGTTGTAGTTCTGCGCTGCCTGCTGCATCGCGGCTTGGTGTGACAGTGGACGCGGCGGACCTTGGGCTTGGTTGTTTACTTGCTGGGGTCCGGTTGATGTGGGAGTCGAACCATCGGCGTTGGGAGTCTGAGTGAATGTCACTTGCGCGCCTGGTGTGCCCTGTTGCGAAGGTGGTTGAGGTCGTTGACCTGGCTGTTGGGCATTTGGAGGGGCGGGTGTCGCGCTTGCCGATGGTGGTCCTTGTCCTGGTTGGGAAGCCGTGGGGGACATCGCGGTCTGTCCTGCTTGGTTGCGCGCCGCATTCACTGCCGAGTTTATGGTGTGCGGTGCTGGAGGCGGCGGCTGGCCTGGCATCGCATTCGTCGCATTCGCCGTTGGCGCTTGGGATCCCTGAGGCGCCGCTGGCGCGGTCGGCGCAGGCTGAGCTGCAGGTGCAGCGGTGCCTTGGCCAGCTTGGTTCATTTGAGGGTTCTGTTGCGACTGCATCTTGAAGCTCTCCTGCTGTTCCTTGAACTTGTTCAAAAACTCACTACCCTCCCGGAACAGCTTCTCGGCTGCCAGCTGTCGATTCTTGAACTCCTGGACCTCGTCGTTGGGCATAGCGCCCTGAGCTTGACGCTGCGCGAATTGCGACCGCAAATCCGCAATCCGTGCCCGTCCAACTTCCTGCTTTTGCAAAGCAATACCATATCGCAACCGAGCCTCGGGAATCCATGTCTGCACTTGCTCCTGGGTCACGTTCGGCGGCAGGAAGAAATTGAGCGAGCTGACTTTAGCCTGGATCTGGGGAAGCAGCTGGCTCAGGTTCTGCGGGTTGTTCGACTGGGTTCGCTGGACCGGTTGACCTGTCTGTTGCACGACGGCGGCCTGGGCTTGCTGCTGCTGGAGGGCTTGCTGGCGGTTCTGCTGGAAGATACGCATACCCTTCATCAAATTCTGGGACAACTGTCCCAGTTTAATGTGTGCGCTTTGATACTCGTGGCTCTGGGGATCGCGCGTGTTGAGCGACTCCCAGAGGGTGCGCACGACATGGGTATGCTGCGCCTTTTGCTGGTCTGTCAGGTGCGGAAGCTTCTGGACTTGGTCCGTCCGAATCAAGTTGGAGTGCTGCTGTTGCTGCCCCATCGGCTGGCCAGCCTGGGCCTGGGACCCGTCCATAGTGCTGGCTGTCGATGTTCGTTGTTCACGGAATCGGCGTGAGGAAGGATGGGATCTGGGTTCCCGACTGCGCTCAAATGGGGGCGGAAATTGAGGGTTTACTTTAACGATCCAGTGATAAGTCTCCTTTCGATTTGCTTGGACTTAGCCCTGTGAACGTGCAGGGCTTTCAAGGAGAGGCGTCCTTGATGGTGAGATAGATGAGATGCAACTTTGGAGAGGAGGTCCGCGTCAGTCTTGGCACCCGCCTTTCCGGAGCCTCAAAGCGTAGCCTGTCAGATAATTTTCAATAGCATTGGCAATGCTCTGGGAACTGATCTGTTATTCTGCACGAATGAGATCATTCAGAATATGGCCAGTAATTCTGACAGCCCCCGTAATTTTACAAGCATCTTGGTAATAGAGGTCTACGGATACTCTATTCAAAGCAAACATTAGCCTCCATAGAGATAGCTGATATTAGGTGACAGAATATAAACATTAAATACTAATCGAAGTATCAACTCACAAGGATGAGACGAAAGGCCTGTATCAAGGTGAGGACCTCTGAGAATGCTTCTGTAAAAATTCCTGTGATCATGAAAGAAGGGAAACCTTGGAAGGTATATAGTAGAAAAGTTCATTATTGGGTATGTGTAACGCTCATAGACCTCATCATAATCATCAAGTAGCAAACCCGTACAGTGTATGAGTCTAACCTATTAAACCACCCAGGTCTCGCTCCATACCCGTGACACGCTCCTCCAAAGCTCGTTTCCTTCGCTCCAAGTCGTGAATTTCGGCCAATTCACGCTCAATATCTTCATCCGTAACTTGCAGGGCTTCTGAATGTGCCTCGGGTGCAGGGAGAAAGCTATCCTCGTCATCGTCATACGAATGTCGCATGGACTCCAATTCCGCTGTATTTGTAGCAACACGATCTTCCAGTTGAGCAATGGATTCGGCGATCAACTCATGGCGATAGCGCAAGCTGGCAATCTTTTCCTGTGCACCAGAGACGGGACTGATCTAGAGTCAGCATATTCCCACACACAACTCAGCGCTACGACGTACTAGACATTGCATAGTATCTCGGCTCCACGGAGTAGGACCTCAACATTTACCTCTCCGCGCCCTCGGGAAGATGTGCCGGCAGACCGTTTGATCTCTTCCATCATATCCGAGCCCAAAACTCGGGCTACAGCAGACTGGTTGCGATTGCTCCGGGCAGAATAAATTCGACCGGCCATGGACTCAGACTCGGACTCCGCAGAGAAGGTAGTTCCACGTCTAGTGGCACGCCTTTGTGTCCCATGAGCCTTGGTGGCCGGATCGACTTGGAACAGGGCTCGTTCATGGACTTCGGTATCTCGGATCAAGCGTGTAATATCGTGTGAGCCCAGCAACGCGTTTGTGAAGATGCGGGGCGGAGGGAATCTGTAGATGTGGATATTAGTTTAGGGAAACAAAGCTATGAGAGTGGAACACAAACGGAAGGTCAGCAATGGCATTTGAAGATAGAGCAATTTGCCCTAAGTGCGACTCGAGAAGCGGCATGGTTGTAGTGTGGTGTTGATGCAGCGGCGAACAATCCGCGGCTTTTGTTTGGGTTGGAGAGCTGCTGTCGCTGCCTCAGGCTCCTAAAAGAAGACAACGCAGCAACAGCAGACTCAGAAGCTGAAGGCGCAGCTCGGAGCTCCTTATCTTCCTTCCCAATTATCCCATATTCCCTCGAAATCAACTTCAATCAGGTTCCTTGAGCTCGAAAGCTTCGGAGACACGCCGGTGCGCATTCACCAGTAAGCTCTCTCCCTGACTAAGCGCTCCTCAGGCGTCTTGTGCCCGTCCTGGCCTCTTGACATCACTTCACCCATCCACTTCATCCACCCGTCGCTTTGCCCGTTTTCACCATCTTTTTCTTGGAAATTGGCAACTCGGCATTCTCGGATTTGCCTTTTGCTTCTTCTCTTTGTTTCGTGCTCTTCATCGCCCTTCCCCCCTAACCTCTTCTGAAGCTTGGTAACTGCTCAGCTGAGCTCAACAGCTTGGGAAAAGATGCCGGCTGAGAGGCGCTCCCTGCGATCAAACAACAAGTCGGATACCTCATCATCTGCTAACGGTGAAAAGGCTCGCTCGAACTCTCAGAGCTCGCCTTCCAAAGACAAGGCCGCGCCTACGACTCGCGCCGCCGCCAACAAAGCCAAGTCGAGTCCGGCACAGAAAGGCGCCAAGGGCGCATCGGACGCTGGTATGGGCGAGGAGGACCAACACGTCAACGGGTCGAAGAACGCGGAGAACGGTGTGAATGGTTCTGAGGATGTTGAGATGGGAGAGGATACGGCAGGTGCGCCTACATCCTCATTCAACAACAGCAAGGGACGCCATGGTGACGAGAAGATGACTGTTGTAGTGCCCCCGACCAAGGGTTCCAGATCATCTGGCAAGCCTGGCCAGGATAAAGAAGAGGACGTGACGATGGAAGGTGCCGAGGATGGTGATGCTGAGAAGGCCGAGCCGGAGATCGACCCGGCCGTCAAGGCTGTTCAAGGTTCGTTGCTATCTGTTTCAACCCCCATTTCCGACATTTCGTTTGGCTAATTGTGAATTAATTTACTTTCCCCATGATAGACATCAAGACCAACTTCACCCTTCTCGACCGAGCTGTCGCTCACTTCGATCCCCGATTTACCCTACGTGTCCTGCGGTCGATATCGTCCATGCGGAAACACATCACCCCCGAGGTCCTCGCTGAAGTGATTACCGACACATACTCAGCATCCAACTCGACGGCTACTTTCCTCTTGGAGGCTCTTGGCCAGGCTAGTGCTTTCGAGAATGCCACGTCGAACATGGAGGTTGATTCGGAGAAGAAGGCGGCCTCGAAGGAGGTGTTGCCCGAGGTAGATGCATACCTTGCTATCTTGGTTCAGATTTATCTCTTCGACCAGCGACAGATCCAGCAGGGTGCGGAATTCTCAACCAACTTGATTGAGCGCCTTCGAGCCCTCAACCGCCGTACACTGGACTCTCTCGCCGCTCGCGTTTACTTCTACTACTCTCTGTTCTTCGAGCAGATTGCTCCTCTACCTCCTTCCCCCGCGGCGACCGTTACCAACATCCGCCAGCCGCTGCTGGCTGCCCTGCGAACTGCTGTTCTCCGGAAAGATGTTGACACACAGGCTACCGTCATGACCTTGCTGCTCCGCAACTATCTATCCACCTCCCACATCACGCAGGCGGATCTGTTGATCTCGCACAACCGATTCCCTGCCGCTGCTTCCAACAATCAGATTGCTCGGTATCTCTACTACCTCGGCCGTATCCGTGCCATTCAGCTGCAGTATACCGAAGCTCACAGCCATCTGATCGGTGCCACCCGCAAGTCCCCAACCAGCCACAGCGCTCGTGGATTCTACCAATCTTCTCACAAGCTGCTTGTGGTGGTTGAGCTGCTGATGGGTGACATTCCGGACCGTGCAGTCTTCCGCCAGCCCGCTTTGGAGAAGGCCATGCACCCGTACTTCTTGCTTGCGCAGGCTGTCGGTGTCGGTGACCTCGATGGCTTCTTGAACATTGTCAACACCCACAGTGCTGCCTTCCGCAAGGATGGTACTTACACACTTATCCTTCGTTTGAGGCAAAACGTAATCAAGACCGGTATCCGCATGATGTCCTTGTCGTACTCCCGCATCTCCCTACGTGACATCTGTCTCCGCTTGGGTCTGGACAGTGAGGAATCGGCTGAGTACATTGTGGCCAAGGCTATCCGTGATGGTGTCATTGAGGCTACCTTGGACCACGAGCATGGGTTTATGAAGAGCAAGGACGTGGGTGACATTTACGCCACCCGGGAACCCGGCGAGGCGTTCCACGAGCGCATTCGCGCCTGCTTGGCTCTCCATGACGAGAGTGTCAAGGTATGCTATTCATCCCGAGCGGCATGATTCATCTAAAGCTATACTAACAACTAATTCTACTAGGCTATGCGATTCCCGATGAATCAGCACCGCCTGGAGCTTAAGAGCGCACAGGAAGCACGCGAGCGTGAGCGTGAGTTGGCCAAGGAGATTCAGGAAGGAGACATGGACGATGAAGATGCTGGAGGCGATTTCGACGCCATCTAAGAAGACGGTCTGTGATTGATACGGCATTTCTCTCAACGCTGGCCTCAATGCATGGGCCTCTACGCTGTAGCGGCCTTTTTTAACTTGTGTGTTAATTGTGCGCGACGGGAACGTCGCCTTCTTTGCCGGATGTACCAAGAGGGGAAATGTGCGGTCCAAGACGGCCGGCGCGGTTATTCATGTCTCTTATACTGGAATTATTTCATTTTGCATTCGCCTTATGTTGAGTAGTACAGTATACAGTGCCTGGGTTGCAGAAGAGGAGAAATTCGGTGGCACATGGGGTTTTTGTTTTAGGGAGATACTCTGCTTTAGATCTGTAGTACTAATCTTTTTAATCAAGATATCACCTAAAATTGTACAGGAACTGGTAGGAAAGGTACTCGAAGTATACGGGACCGGGGCTGATGCGTGGTCCGTGCTGTCCCGAGAGCTCGAATTCTTCCGCCCGCAGGTTTTCCAGCACCTCTTCCGTATCACCTTATCACCTTTGCATCTAGCATTGCCAATCCTTCCATGCTCCGCTCTTGATTCTCGCATTCAACAAATACAGCCCTGAGCATGCGAGCTCGCACTCTCTCGGCCACCGGGCTGGCAATCACGCGATCCTCGACCTCCGTGTGCACCCAATGCCTTCGTGACGACTTGCTCCTCTCCCACCTCTCCATTCAATCCCGCAAATACCACCCTACTCGCCGACGAGATGCATCCCCATTTGGAGCTGCCGTGTCAGCCGCTCAGGCTATCTTCAAGGGCCTACCGAAGGGACCCCCGGGCATCTCTGTCGATCCTCTGCGTATCGTTGGAAAGGAGCTGAAGTTCCTGAGCAAGAACATTCGTCAATTGCTGGGATCGGGCCACCCGGCGCTGGACAAGGTCGCCAAATACTATACTCGTAGTGAGGGAAAGCACATGCGACCATTGCTGGTCCTGCTCATGTCCCAGGCTACAGCCTTGGATCCCCGCAAGCAGCACAATCCCGCGAGCCCATCACCTGTCGATAACCCTCTCAGTGCGCCGTCAATACTCGATGACTCTAATCCCGACGTCAACCCTCTCGTGTCCCGCTCCACCGACCCCAAGTATGACTTCTTAGGCGACGACAACATCCTGCCCTCGCAACGCCGCCTGGCCGAAATCACCGAGCTCATCCACACTGCATCGCTCCTGCACGACGATGTTATCGACAACGCTGTCACCCGCCGCGCTAGCAGCTCCGCGAACACCGCCTTCGGAAACAAAATGGCTGTGCTGGCTGGTGACTTCCTCTTGGGACGTGCTTCCGTGGCTCTCGCGCGCCTGCGCGACCCCGAGGTCACCGAGCTGATGGCGACAGTCATCGCCAACCTGGTGGAGGGCGAGTTCATGCAGCTGAAGAACACCGCCCAGGACGAGAAGAAGCCTCAGTATAGCGATGAAACTCTGGACTACTACCTCCAGAAGACCTACCTGAAGACCGCCAGTCTAATCAGCAAGTCCTGCCGCTCCGCGGCCGTGCTGGGTCGAAGTGCCCCCGAGGTGATCGAGGCTTCGTATGCCTACGGTCGGAACCTGGGACTGGCGTTCCAGCTGGTTGACGACATGCTGGATTATACAGTTACCGAAGCCGAGCTGGGCAAGCCCGCCGGCGCTGATCTGGAGCTTGGTCTGGCCACCGCTCCTTTGTTGTATGCATGGAAGAGCAACCCCGAGCTTGGACCCCTGGTTGGCCGCAAGTTCCGTGAAGAAGGTGATGTGCAGCTGGTGAGTTCCCTTCAATCCTTCTAAAATATCTCTCGCACAAGACTAATCCGTTACAGGCCCGTGAGATCGTCTACCGCAGCGATGGAGTCGAGCAGACTCGCCTTCTGGCGCAGGATTACGCCGACAAGGCAGTTGCAGCGATCAGCGACTTCCCAGACAGCGAGGCCAAGACTGGTCTCATCGAGATGTGCGAGAAGACGATGAATCGGAGAAAGTGAGAGAGGTCCCTTGTACTATTTGTAACCATATATTCGCCTGCTTTATTGCTACCGCCCCCTTTTTCTCTCAGTGCTATTTTTCGCCGCTTTCGTTTGGGAAGTACTCCTGTAACTTAGATATTTAGACACAAGGTGTTTGAACATGGATTGGAGTGACCTGATACCATGTCTCATTATCTCTCTAACGGTGGCGCGTATAGCTCTTTCATCATCTTGTATGATTGGTGTAGCCGGGTTCTCTTGAGGGTAGTTATAATGTCCATGGGGTGTTAATGGGCGCCGATGGACATCATCGAATAGACCCGAATGATTAACAATAGGGTCTAGCAGAGGCCGTACTGCTTGATCAAGTTTAAGCTTATAGTGAGCTCAAGACACGTTGTTCTGCAAGTGCACTAGAATGCATTCTGCAATGAAATGGACACAGCTACGAGTGCGATGAGACTACCTTCGTTATTCACAGGAATTAAGGTCCGACACCAAGATACGAGGCTGCTCTATGAGATTCAAGAATAGGCACTCAATGTAGGATACCAGTTCTAACATATTGAATACTCTACGGTGGCCTCACGAGACTTCCTTTCCCGGGAGGAGCAAATTATGCGGAAATTCAATTCATTTAAAGTGATTGATCTTGGTTCATGTGGAGGGAGCACCTTGATCCACAGCTTTCATTACAAGTTTGGCTCGCTGCCCAGGGGTCCAACTTGCTGATTATGAAGACTCTTTGCTTACATTTGATAGTGCTGGCAGTGGAAAAGTTTGGCTCATAAGCTTCCTTGTCAGACAAATTGTCAAATTCAAGCTGGGATCCACAGAGCGCGGCGGAGGGGTTTGTATAGATGGTTGTATAGAGACCAGATATTGTGTAATAAGGAACCGACCAACCAAATTCTATGGAGCAATGTGCAGTTGCTCAACATGTTATTGGGCCCGTGGATATCTTGCTAATCAAGAATCTATAGAAAAGCTCCTCCTGAATGACCTATTTATAGTCCTTTTGTAGTTTCGAGTTCTGCAGGGTTGCAGTTCCTCAGCTGTTCGGATCCAGCGGGGTTCCCGTACTGATAGCTGTTATGTAAGCGTTTTACAGCACACATACTCGTAATTATCACACAAATTTAGCTTGATTCCCAGTCTTGATCGGGATACGTAATGACTGTACTAGCGCAACATTCGGCCTGGACCTCCGTCATTCCCGCGCGCGTGGAAGCTGTAACTTGACCTCTCCAACTGCGCTTTGCTTTGTCTGCTTAGATTTCTCGCTACCTCCCCTCATTTTGTGCTTTCAACAGGAGCCGGTCTCTCCCTTCCAACGTTACAAACTCCATCTACGACGCTCTAGGGATCCAGTCCCCGAAATATGGAGCTTTCCGCCCGCCCGCTTTGATCGACTGGTTCCCAATGGGTTCGCTCGGCACCTTCCTCTTAATTTACGTGCTGGGGGGAATCACTTTCATCCCTCTGGCACTATCATTATTTTTGCTCCATGCCTACCTCACGCTTCCCGATGCCCCTTCCTCACAAAAGCCACAGGAAGCTCCCGACTCGGTGTCTCGGCCCGGCGATGACGAGTATAGCTTGAAATCCGGTACCGACCAGCTGGCTGAGAAGTTCCACCGTACCTACGATTCCGATGTTGCCGCCGGTTACTTTGCCGTCTGTCGTGAATACGTCCCTGGTGGTGTCAATGGGAAACCTCCCGAGAGGACGACCCCCGCGGGGGAGGTCGTTGCCGCCGAAAGTCCCAGTGTCTATCAGTCGATGTATCGGAGCTTGTTCGACCGCAAACAGGCCCCTAGTATTGAGCCGGCGAAGTCGAATGGGAAGCATACGAAACGGGCTCGGAATGTCTTCTATATTGTTCTTCGGTACGCACCGTGTTGTTTGATCGAGGCTCGAGACGACTGGAGATAAGCTGACGATTGTCTAGACATGGCCACTTGATGCTCTATGATGATGCAAATCAGGTCGAGGTCCGCTATGTGATTTCTCTCGCTCATCACGATGTATCCGTCCACGGCGGCGAAGCTGATATCCCGGAGTCTGAGCTGTGGCTCAAGAGGAACGCCATCTGTCTTTCACGGCGACTGGACTCGCTAGGAGACTTGGGAGGACCAACGCCACCATTCTACTTGTTTTCTGAAAACTTGTCAGACAAGGAGGATTTCTACTTCGCCATGTTACAGAACCAGACCAAGTTGTGGTCTTCTGCAGATCGCCCCCCGAAGCAGCAGGATTTTGAAGTGAAACACATTGTGTCCCTAGTGCAACGATTGCATTCGTCTGAGGAGCAGTTGCAGACACGCTGGATAAATGCTTTCTTTGGACGTTTGTTTCTGGCTCTTTATCAGACTCCCGAGCTGGAGGAGTTCTTGCGGAACAAGATTGTGAAGAAGATCTCCCGCGTGAAGAAGCCGAACTTTGTTAGTAAGATTGGCCTGCACAAGATCGTCATGGGTGAAGGTTCTCCCTTCATCACAAATCCTCGCTTGAAGGATCTGACCGTGGATGGCAACTGCTGCGTGGAGATGGATCTTCAATATACAGGCAACTTCCGTCTCGAGATATCAGCCACGGTGCGCCTTGATTTGGGTCCTCGTTTCAAGGCAAGAGAGGTTGATATCGTGCTGGCTGTGGTGTTGAAGAAACTGGAAGGTCACTTGCTGGTTCGCTTCAAGCCTCCACCGAGCAATCGACTCTGGTTCACCTTTGAAACCATGCCAAGAATGGTGATGGACATTCAGCCCATTGTCAGTTCGAAGCAGGTCACGTACAGTCTTATTCTGCGCACTATCGAGAGTAAAATCCGCGAAGTGGTGGCAGAAAGCATTGTACTGCCATTCTGGGACGATGCTCCCTTCCTGGACACCATGGGCCAGGCATTCCGTGGTGGTATTTGGCAGCGAGACATGCCAGACGCCGATGTCGATGCAGAAATCCCCGATGAGTCCGGGGAATCTCCGGAAACATCGAAGAGTGTCCGCCCAGACTCGGTCGAGGCTCTTAAGTCCAAGGATGAGCGAACAATGAGCACGCCCGTTCTCTCCGAGTCTAACCCCAAAGCCAAAGCCCGCAAGCCCTTGAAGCAATCCACTTCGGATATCCAGTCGAAGTCCTCTGGCGCAACCTCCACCGGCATCGAAAGATCCGACAGCACACCTGCACCCCGTTCCATTCGCTCTCATACATTCTCCCATGCAGCAGACCCGGTGGTCACTGCAGATAACGCCAACAAGGTTGCATCGCCGACCAATAAGGACGACAAGAGCAGCGCCACTAGCGCCATGATTGAAATATCAAGTCGCTCTCCGCCTAATTCTCCGAATAGAACTCCAAGCAGTTCACCGCCGACTGGCGGTTTAATGGTGCCAGAAAATGCATTTCACAGTAGAAATTCCTCCATTGCGGAGTCCATTGATAGCGTTGGTTTCCCTGGGGAACAGGTCATCACAAGCCCTTCATCAGCTCGTCTTGAGAACAAGTCTTCTTTATCCCGCCCTCGAAGCTCTCGAGGGAGCTCCACCACTTCGCTCTCGAGCGAGAAACCGCACAGGCGCAGTACCGTCGAGACGTTCACCAAGTCGTTCCAGTCAGGGACATCCGACGACAAGGCTTCTAGCAACATGACCATTGGATCCGCAACCGCTGCTGCAAAGAAATGGGGCATGAGTGTGTTTGGAAAAGGAGAGGGGCATCATGCTCAAGATTCGTCTCGAACACCCGCAGGCACTCCGGATCAACCGATTGGGCGTGGACACCCCCACCCTCCTCCTGGAGCGCCCTTACCGCGCCCGGACAAATACGCATTGAAGAGGAACTCAGGCACTCTACCGAAGCGGAAGCCTCTGGTGGTGGCCCCGCCTTACTCTGAATGGTCCAAGACGGGGGATCATCGACCCGTGCCGCCTCCGCCCTTGCCTCGCAGAAAGCCGATGCCCCCTCATCTACGCACTGATAGTACAGATGAGGTGCTTGTGGTCGAGGCCCCGACGGATTCTGGACCGAACAGTCCTGCGGTCGGTGATGTGGACTCTGAAGATGGCCCAAGGGAGGCTATTCTCCTCGAGAGCGAGGTCGCGTCCCAAGCCGATCTAAACGAGACAGAGTCCAAGTGGGATACCGAAGACAGCCACGACGCTCGGTCCGTGCGGTCTGTTGAACAGACTCTGGCTTCCACGCCTGACAGCAGTGAGGCCTTGCCACCCTCCGGACAGGTGGAAGTGTCATCTGCATGATATGGGCCCTGAGCTTCCTACGATGCTAGGCAGTCGGGTAACCGGCCAATCTGACAGGGCTTTTGTGTAACTACTTGATCTTGGAATGGAGAGGTGTTTGGATGATTTGATTATTCACGGGCTCTGTTGTATCTGCCGGACAGAAGCATCCCGTCGGCTGGTGCTTTCAGGGTCCTAATATATGGAGCCCCAGTATCTTTCGATGTCGCGCAGTGGCGACACCAATATGCAGTTTATGAGACACATTTCACATTGTAAAATACAGCTCCCACCTATAAGTAGATTCATGCTGCCTACATGGCGCAGATGACGCGTAGTACATAGAAAGAACAAGGGATGAGCCGAGCGAAGCGGCTTAGGCGTCGCCAAGACTGACAGGCGCCAGCTTTCCCCCCAACGTCATTGCTCTCCACGTGCACTCGACAACTTGTGCTTCAGATCTCTCTTTCTCCGGTCAGCGCTTTGTCACTGGGAATACCCTGCGCTGCCCGGTCTCTTCTACCGTTTCTTCTCCCGTCGGTGCTCCAGTTCCCCTGAACTCGCATCGCCACCATGAGTCGGTAAGCGGAACAACTGCCACACCCCCCCGTCCAACGCAGCAGCCGAATAACCTCAATCGCACAGGACGGAGGCCGATCTGGCCATTAATATCCGCAAGGCCACCAGTATTGGTGAGTGCTCGTCCGGCCGTGCCGGCCCTGAAAGGAGAGAGAACGGGGGCTAATCATTTGACTCGCGACAGAGGAAACCGCGCCGAAACGTACGTCCGCATAGCGAACCCATTGATCCTCACCGAGAATCCCTCTTTGCGCCATCGCTGGCGTAGCGCCAGACTCGACTGACACGCATACTCGCAGGAAAACATGTGCGCAGCTGTATTGTGTACACGTGGGACCACAAGTCGTCGGCGGCTTTCTGGGCAGGCATGAAAGTGTATGCGGAACCCCAGAGACCGTGAGGAGATATTGGAATATTGCCGCTGACTTGTGTTTGTGTGTTATAGGCAGCCTGTTCTCGCCGACGAGGTCCAAACGTTCAAGGCCCTTATTACCATCCACAAGGTTCTGCAGGAAGGTCACCCCATTGTTGTGCGCGAGGCGCAGCAACACTCCAATTGGATTGATAGCTTGATGCGCGGTGTTGGAGGCGACGGCATTCGAGGTATGATACTCTGCCTGTTGGGACCGCGATATGCATCTGAGGGCGGGGCGCGGGGAGAGACGTGGATGTTGACAATGAATAGGATACGCTCCGCTTATTCGCGAATATGTGTTTTTCCTCGAATCGAAGCTGGGCTTCCATCGCAATCACCCTGAATTCAACGGTATGTTGTTCCGGGATGGGTGGATGGGTGCAAATGGCTAACTGTTGCAGGATTGTTTGAGTACGAGGAATACATTAGCTTGAAGACGATCAATGATCCTAATGAAGGGTGCGCCTTAATCTACTTGGATGGACTGGGTGTTAAGATACTAATTGATTAATAGATACGAGACTATTACCGATCTCATGACCCTGCAGGATCAAATTGACGGTTTCCAGAAGCTTATCTTTTCGCACTTCCAGTCTGGTACCAACAATGAGTGCCGAATCTCTGCGCTGGTGCCTCTGGTCCAGGAGAGTTATGGTATTTACAAGTTCATTACCAGCATGTTGCGAGCTATGCATACAAGTATGATTCCCCTGGTCTCTTGATTATAGTGGATCGCCTGCTTAGATGTTAAATTATTGTATAGCAACCGGTGAAGACGAAGCTCTCGAGCCTCTCCGTGGCCGATATGATGCCCAGCACTACCGTCTTGTTCGGTTCTACTATGAGTGTTCTAACTTGCGATACCTGACCAGTCTTATCACCATCCCCAAGCTTCCGCAAGACCCTCCTAGCCTGCTTGGCGAAGAAGGTGACCGCCCTGCTCTGCCGCGTCGGCCGGCCAAGGAGATCGAGCAGCCGTCGCCGACTCCTAGGATGGCTGCTGAGCCCGAACCCATCAACGATTTCTGGACCAACGAGGCCAGACGCCAACAAGAAGAGTACGAGGCCGAGCAAGCGCGCCTCCAGGCACAGTGGGAGGACCAGCAGCGACAGCAGATGCTCGCCCAGCAGCAGGCCCAGCAAGATTTCGAAGAGCAGCAGCGCCTGCAGGCCGAGCAGCAACGACTGGCACAAGAGCAATTGCTCCGTGACCAGTACCAGACACATACCCAGGGTCGCCTGGCCGAGCTGGAGCAGGAGAACCTCAATGCTCGAGCTCAATACGAGCGGGACCAGCTGATGCTGCAGCAGTACGACCGCCGAGTCAAGGATCTGGAGGAGCAGATGAACCAGCTGAACAGCAACCTCAACATGCAGAGCGCCTCCAAGGATGAACAGATCCGGGCTCTGCAAGAGCAGGTCAACACCTGGCGTTCCAAGTATGAGGCTCTGGCCAAGCTGTACTCGCAGTTGCGTCAGGAGCACTTGGATCTCCTGCAGACCACCAAGGGTCTCAAGCTCAAGGCTGCTTCCGCACAGGAGGCCATTGATCGCCGCGAGAAGCTGGAGCGTGAGATCAAGACCAAGAACCTGGAGTTGGCTGATATGATCCGTGAGCGTGATCGCGCCCTGCACGATCGGGACCGTGTCACCGGGACCAACAAGGATGAGTTGGAGAAGATCAAGCGGGAGCTTCGGATGGCACTTGAGCGTGCTGAGAATGCGGAGCGCTCAAAGGGCACAGAGATCTCTTCTATGTTGTCCAAGTATAACCGTGAGATGGCTGACCTGGAGGAGGCTCTCAGAGTAAGTGACTGTCCTCGTTGCTGTAGAAGCTCTGTTACTGACTGGCATAGAACAAAAACCGTGCCCTCGAAGAAATCTCTGGCCGCCACTCCGAGCGGGACGGTGACCACGAGGCTGCTCTTCGTGAGAAGGACGAGGAGCTTGAGGTATACAAGTCTGGCATGGACGAGCTATTGATGGAGATCGAGGAATTGAAGATGGTAAGTACCCATCTCAAGCCGGTTTCACCGTTGTATGCCCCATGCTAATTAGTGAATCCCTCCAGAACCAAGGCGATACCGACCATGCCCTTGATAGCCAGATTGACACTGTCCTCCACGGCGCAGTGGCCAAGATAAACGACATCATTGACTCTGTGCTGCAGGCTGGTGTGCAGCGTGTGGATGATGCTCTCTACGAAATGGATTCGTCCATGCAGGCCGGTAATTCCAACGCTTCGCCCCCCTATGTCCTGTCGCAGATCGAAAAGGCCTCGGCCTCCGCTACCGAGTTCTCCACGGCCTTCAACAACTTCATTGCCGACGGTCCCAACAGCCCCCACGCGGAGATCATTCGCACAGTGGCTGTCTTCTCTGGCTCTATTGCCGATACTCTCAGCAACACCAAGGGTCTCTCCCGCTTCGCTAACGATGACAAGAGCTCTGACCAGCTGTTCAACGCGGCCCGCAAGTCTGCCCAGGCGACCGTGCGCTTCTTCCGTGGCCTGCAGTCCTTCCGTCTCGACGGCATGGAGCCTTTGCAGAAGACCGACGTCGTCATCAACAACAACCTCGAGGTTCAGCGTGACCTGCAGACCCTGTCGAAGATGGTGGAGTCCTTCGCCCCCAAGAGCAGCAAGATTAACACCAACGGCGATCTGGGAGACCTTGTCGATCAGGAGCTGCTCAAGGCCGCTGATGCCATCGATGCCGCCGCCCAGCGTCTCGCCAAGCTCAAGAACAAGCCCCGCGATGGCTTCTCGACGTACGAGCTGAAGATCAACGACGCTATCCTCGCCGCTGCTATCGCCGTGACGAACGCGATCGCCGAGCTGATCAAGGCTGCCACCGAGTCACAGCAGGAGATCGTGCGCGAAGGCCGAGGAAGCTCGACCCGCACAGCCTTTTACAAGAAGAACAACCGCTGGACCGAGGGTCTGATCTCCGCCGCTAAGGCGGTGGCTGTGTCAACCAACACCCTGATTGAGACTGCTGACGGCGTTATCTCCGGCCGCAACTCCCCCGAGCAGCTCATCGTCGCCTCAAACGACGTCGCTGCCAGCACCGCCCAGCTGGTCGCCGCCAGCCGCGTCAAGGCCACCTTCATGAGCAAGACCCAAGACCGCTTGGAAACAGCCAGCAAGGCTGTTGGCGCCGCATGCCGCGCACTCGTGCGCCAAGTCCAGGCGATCATCGCAGAGAAGAACGGCGCCGAAGGCGACTCCGAAGACTATGGCAAGCTCAGCTCGCACGAATTCAAGGTCCGCGAGATGGAGCAGCAGGTACGATTCCCATTCCCGTTCCCTCTTGTCGTCCCAACAACTACTAACTCTTCGCTCTACAGGTCGAGATCCTCCAACTCGAAAACAACCTGGCCCGAGCCCGCACACGCCTCGGCGAGATGCGCAAGATCTCGTACCAGGAAGACTAAGCTCGATCCTGCACTGTGTATATCCTGGAACCGGCATTGGAGTCAATGCGTTTTTATTTTCATTCATACTTCCGTAGCTGCTCGAGAGATTAGCGAAAATGTACCCGTTAGTATCCACTATTCACCTACCCATCGTATGTACAGTACAATCCAAGCATCGAAATAAAGAACACGGCCCCACATTGACCCGCGGACCGTGTCTTGGCACCGCATTCCCCAAAGAACGTGACAAAGAAATAGACTTCAGTCCTAAAGCCCGAGTTTCTAGACGTCACATCGGGCTCCACTGGAAGTTGGGAGCTGGAGCTGGGAGCTTGGAAATGCGCGTCTAGAACGTGGCCATTTGCAAGTTTTGCAGGCAAAACCTAGCATACGGTGTACAATGTACAGTATACTTTACGAGAAACCAAGGATAATGAAAATGATTCATATAATGAATGAAAAAAAAAGGTTACCACAACGCCCATCCACTGGGAGTCTCGGGAACGAGGAATGTGGGATGGAATTGACAGGATGTCGAGAGTTCAGAAGGCTCCTTGTTGGAGGCCGAACGCATGCAGACAATTGGTCGCTAAGCACAGGTAGACGTTAAGCACGGAGTGAATCGCTAAGCACAAAGTTGAATGAGGGAACCACGAACTGGAGGCTCAAGATAGAAAGTGGGAAAGTCGAGAGTAGACAGTAGATTGAGGTGGGCTTATGTCCTAGAACCGAAGCACGTACACATAGCGAGTCCGATCGAAGATCAGGACGCAGAAATTGTGACAGCGGGATGGGAAAAGGTGGACAAAGGGAACAGGAACAGACAAAAGAGTGGACGGGGAATAGACGAATGATGTTTTGTCATGTTTGTCGTTTTGGATTGAAGGAAGTATTTGGGGGTGATGTTTGAAGTTTTGCCAGGTACCATGCTCATGGCTGTTGAAAGCATTGTCGCGGTGCTAAACGGGTTGTAGAATGAAGGGACGATGACTCGTGATTGCCGGACGATGTGGAGGTGGTGCGTAGTTGTCGTTGAGATTAATGGATAGTTCGGCAGTCGTGGGTGGCGCTTACTAAATGTTGAGGAGCTCTTCAATGGTGAATTCAGCATCAAACTCGTTGCTGTCTGACGGGGAAATGGCCATATCTGGCAACTCAACTCGGTTTAGCTGGCCATCGACGAGGTTGTCGAAGTCGAAGTTGTCGTAGCGCGGCTGCGGGCCAACGGTCCCCGGACCAGACATCATACCGTACCCATCGAAGAGTTGGAGGAGATGATCATCGACAGCAAGCCAGCCTGGTTCTGGGCCATCCCATGAGCTTGTCAGACGCTGAGATCCTTCTTTGGTGGCGCCGAGGAATCGGACTTGATCGGCACGGATGCGAGGTTGGCGGCGGCGGCGCTCACTAGGACGACGGGGGCAATACTGATAGTTGGGATGATCGATTTCATGCTGACGCTTCAACTCATCTGCCAAGTTTTTGAAATGAGCTCGAACCTCAGGACACTCGTTCTTCCACTTGGAGGCGATGACACGAGCTGAAAGATTGTGTATTAGTATTAATCGAGGAAGGAATTAGCGGCTTGAACTTACAGATTTCAGTATTGCGGAGACCAGGATTCTCGGCTGTAGTTGACTGGTGAAGACTTTGGCGGTAGAGAATAAAAGAGTTCGGAGGTCGAGGCACTTTGACCGGAGTGGTAGGCATCTTGACACCGGCTTCCTGAAAAGCAGCGTGCACCTCGAGCGAAATCTTGTGGTGGACATCGGGATTGACTGGAAGAAACTCATCGGGGACAGACATGAGGCGGACACACGAGATGCTGGAGTCCTTGACGGCGCGAATGAGCTTGCCTCGAGCGATGCTGTTGTAGAAAGTGAGTCAATGTTTGAAAAGTCTACCAAGAGAACTCACGAGAAACGACGCTGCAGTTTGACCACGTTGGGCCTGGTTATCATATCAACAACGTTGTAGGGGATGATAATTTCGTTGTTGGTTTTGTCAAGATTCTCCAGCGCATGCTGATAGACGGCCTCTGCTGCCCGATCAGCAGGCGACGACTCCGCCATGCAGTCTTCGAGAAAAGTTTCCAGAGCCATTATGAGGACTACTTGAGTCAAGAACGAGTTGGAAGACTTGGTATGGCAACAAAGAGCCCAGAAGATGACTCGATAGGACGGTCCGAACAACGGAAAATCGACACTGAGGGAGGATGGAACAGGTGAGAGTAGGCAAGCAAGTCACAGATCAACGGAGTGATGAGAATTAAGTGAAGGCTGTTGCAGAATGGGAAGAAAGAAAAGTAGCGAGTGAGGTGGAGGATGGGAATAAAGAAAGGAAGAGAGACAAAGGAAGAAGTATTTAAGGAACAGGGGAAGATGTCTCAGCGACTCACGTATTTGTAGGCTTACCCCAAAGGGAAAGCATTCAAGCAGCGTGTCAAATCCCTCTACTACTGACACCTTATCGTCAACACAATTAACTCTATTGAAGGAAGTATCCCTAAATGCCCTCTTTCGGGCAGAGCCCATCCCAGACTCAGGGCAGGTCTTCCTTTGTTCCCTCGACACATGTGATCTCCATCCTGAGCGGCCTTGAAAACCGTATTCTCTGGCTACGGGTAATTGCATCCTGCATACGGCGATATTTCCAATAACTAGACTCGAGAGTTGCACTGCCGTGTAACATAGTCCCCCACGTGGAGGACCCTGCAGATCGGTGATCCACAACTCTATTTCCGTGTGGGGTCACCATGTACCTCGAATACTGTAGCTACCCTGTACCAAGGTCAATTGCGCAAGGATGACGCTCTAGGATACATGAATTGAGAGGTTCAACTACTGGGATGCCACTTTTGCTCTCACAGTGGATTGTATTGCAGTTGGTACGGCGGGGACAGCATCCCGTATGGCCTCCGTTTCAATAGGTGAACAATGGACAAGCCGGTAAATAGGCAGATGGCTGGGGTATTTAAGGTAACTGTAATCCCTTGCTTCTTATCGGGGGCTAGCTGCTTTGGGTCATTAGGCAGGTGCCACAGGCTTATTGATGTCCCAGCCTCCCTGGATACTTCCTTAGGCTAACTACTTTGGATGAGGTAGGGCATGGTGCTGGAAGTTGCCATGTGACGGTGACTCATGTCCGCATACGGACAATAGTTAGGGCTTTATTATTACGTCTCAAGTCTTCCACAGACTAACTGAATTGGATCTGGATTTAGGGCTTCTTGCTTGAGTCCCCACATTACTCCAACACTCCCAATCCATAGCCAGACGTCCATTTGAACGCAGAGAAACCTACGAAGAGTACATGTAGACGTAAATGAACATGAATTGTCTAAGATAATGGTATCCTGCTAAAATAAATGAAATTTCCCGAAAATTGCCCCATATCAAGCCTCCGTTTGCGAAGTAGAGTTCCAGTCGCTGGCCCAGATGAACGTGGGACACCGCCACTGCGAGCCCTTCTCCTTCTCGCCGCTGGGACCGAGTGGCCGAGGGCAGATCCAGAAGGCCCGGCCACGATTCATGCCCGGCTTTTTGGTTGTAAGACTCAGGCATGGCTCCTGGTGGCTCTCGCAGCGTGGTACGGCCTTCTTCGTAAATAGCTTCGTCCAGTCTTCTTTGCTGACGATGGGGTCGATCAGTGAGTCGTCTGTTCTGAGTCTACTGGGGGAAGATTGGGTAGACGGGGAATGTGCTGAGGCTGTAGGGATATCGGGTGTAGATTCTGGGTGAGATGCGGCTAGAGTCGTGCTGGGATTGGCAATCGTGCTGTTGTTCTTCTTGGGCGATGCTCCTGAATTGATGAGTGAGTTGAGGTTCCGGGCACTAGTGTTTCGCGAATCATGAAGTAGCTACGCACCATCCCCACTCTTTGGCTTGAAAAAGCCCATGAGCGACTTCTGGCCCGCTGCTGAAGGGGTAGTGGTAGGCTTCGAGCGCTTGGAAGAGGCGGAAGAAGGCGGCTGAGATCGTTTGAGAGGCAAGGCCTTCGGAAGTTGGGTTTCGTGAGACATTGATGGTGTGAGTGTCTCGTTAGGAGTAAGTGTTGCTGGTGTAGCGGATTCAGTAGCCAGGGACGCAACTGGCTTCTCCAGTGCACTGGCTGCAGAAGAGGACCGAGAGAGAGTACTGGGAGGCTTGCGGGTAAACATATCTTTGATGCTGCGGCGCTTGTCAACATCAAACTCCGGCAGCAGGCGACCAGAGGTTGGCAACATGAGGCGAGACGTGTATTCCTGCTGCCGCTCGCCATCCTTGAACACACCCGGCGGGTTCATGATGTCAAGAATGTGCGACAGACCCCCTTCATAAGGCACCTTGTCCTTAAAGACAGCGAATACGGGGCAATGGTCCGATCCCTAAGCATGATGTTGTTAGCAAGTCTCGCATGAGCCTGTACAAATGAACACGTACCATCAACCCCTCTTGGATATTCGAGTCGGAGAACCATTCCTGCATGTCCAGACTGCACAGTACATAATCAATCCGGGCACCGAAGTTTCCTGGACGAGTGTTAAGCTTTGTGTCCCAGCATGTATACATGCCACTGCGTGTTGGATGAAATGATCTGCAGATATCGTACATGACCGGTTGCTCTCTGCTTTCGTCGCGTTCCCCAACAACAACCCCATCCGAAAGCAGCGAGTTGAAGAGCTTCCGAGACGGAGCAGAGATGTACTCCTCTTCCGTGGTGGTCCTCTTGCGAATGCCCTCCAACGCATGCGCAGAATCAATGCCCATCTTGGCAATGTTGATGTCTCCTGTCAAGAAGACACGCTTCCCCATGGCGATAAGGTTGCGTACCCGAGCATCTAAGGCATTGAGAAAGTCCATGCGGAAGCAGTCACGACTTTGGTCTCGATGTGCTGGGCAGTAGACACCGATGAGCACAAAGGCTGGGAACTCAAGTACGACGCTTCGCCCTTCGGAGTCGAGTGTCGCGGCATCAATATTGGGGTTTGGCGCCGGCTTCTCATTATCTGACCCCTCCTCGTAGTCCTCATCATTCACAAAAGTGGGCCTCGTGAGCTGTTCAGCCGTCGGGTACCCGCCAACCTGCTGCTCCTCTGGCAGATCTCGGAAAGACACAGTTGAGTTAGGCGGGCACAGAACACCTGTGATGCCTTCTTCGGCACGTATTGGAGCACATGTGGCATTCCGCGTGTATATAACGACGCCAGAGTATCCTACCAGGGTTTAGCTTGACTCAAGAAGCAATAGTGAACAGCGACTCGCCTTTCTTGAACTTGGGAAGACTGAAGTAGCAGTCCCATCCAGGCACTAAGACCATGTCATCGCGGAGATCCTTCCGCTGAATCTTTGCTTCCTGAAAGACTACTATGTCGGATTCTAGGATCTCGAACATGGACTGATCCAGAGTTAGTATTACCGACGCGTGCATCCTGAACGGGCACGCTCACCTCAAAGGTCCGGTTCCCTCGCCATGGTTCATATGAGAACGGGTTCCTTTACAATAACTCAGCAGTCATCTCCAGTTCACAATCCAGCCTGAACATACCGAATCCCGTTAACTGTTATGCAGTGTCAGTACTAGGATCACGACCAAACACGTCTCTTGGACCAGAACAGCAACGTACCATTCCATGTAGTGATGCGGAACCCCATTGCCGACCGAGAGCACGTCAAGGCCTAGCATATCCAGCAACGAAAAGAAGGCAATCAGCTCACTATCGCGGGCAAAACAACGAAGCGCCGTCTTCTCCCCTGTCGTTGATATCACGTGAGTGTGGAGTGACATCAACTTAGTCAGCCGGGGGATCACGGGAATTCGAGGTCCACTAAAGCGGCTTCGATTTCAACGTACGATACTCTCCCCTCCAGCCCAACAGCAACCACCACCACCATGTTCCCCCGCAACGCAGCCCGCTTCTCTCAGCGTGCCTCGCAGCAGGCTCGCCAGGCCCCGGTCCGCCAGGCCGTCCAGCGCCGCTTCAACTCCACCGAGACCCAGCCCTCGTGGATCGTCGACAACGAGTTCAACCGCGAGCGCGCTGCTGTCAAGCACCACGCCGCCTCCACCAGCGGTACGTGACCCCTCAATTGGCCCTGTACCGGGGTTTCCGGTCCTGGTTCCGGTTTCTGCGAAGCTTATACTGACTCAATGGCACTACAGACCTGTGGCGCAAGCTGTCGATCTTGTATGTTTTTGCCTCGTGCGGCAGGGACCCATTGTCCCACACTTCGAGCTACACCGAACACCACTAACTGTATTATCAACAGCGTCGTTGTTCCCTGCCTGATCGGTGGCGGCCTCAACGCTTATAACCTCTGGAGCGAGCACTGGGAGCACTGGGAGCACATGCCCCCTCTTGAGGAGCGTACCGAGTACCCCTACCAGAACATCCGCTCCAAGAACTACCCGTGGCGCGGCGGTGACAAGGTGAGTTCCCGCTTTACGTATTGCACACTGCCTCAAGAATGTCTAGCTAACCTGTCCCCACACAGACCCTCTTGTAAGTTCCGACACAAACATTGTGAAACCCGATACCCGGCAGAGTGTCAGACCATGTCCCTGTTTTAGGTGCACTTGAGTTCGCACTTGCTGCACACTGACCTCTTTGGTGGTCTCAATCTTCGACAGACCGTGATAGCTAACCATTTCTATAGCTGGAACGACAGTGTCAACTACCACAACCCCGACAAGGCTACCTAAGCTAGTCGCCATACCAATCTCTAACCGCAGAAGCTCGTTCAGTGAGCTGTCAATTAAGGAGATCGTCTCTGGTGCACAGTCACATGTATATCTATCGGAGAGGAGCTAGAGCCCGAAGCTTGGGGATGTACTTGAGAGAATGAAGTGAAGCCCGTCATTTCCGCAATTTCTTTTGTTCTTCGTGCTTGCCTAGATCCAATATCATTGGTTTGGGTTAATTGTACCTTGACACCCTTCCGAAGAGAGTAGGAATCGTAAACCTAGGGATTTATACTCACCGGCCAGGTTGTTCCCAAAGACGTATTCAGATTTATTAAACATATATCTTAGGAAAGGAATAGAAAAAAGTCCTCGATAGGAGGACTTGAGTCGTACAAAGCCGCAAGGTCCAACAACACAACGTGGATTCCCTTACTGGAGCAGCACACCCATCGGGAACCTCATAACAGAACAGACAAGATGCAAGCAATCAAGACCTTTCAAGACAGATAGATCCATGCACCCAACACCACGTCCGGACAAGCAAACGCCACTAAAAATACAAGTGCCAGAGGCCATATTGGAAGCTCAAACCTCTGCCCCACGCCTCTTCCTCAAATCAAGATACTTAGCCGCATAATCATTCGCCAACACCGGATCCCCAGTGAGATGCATTACAGTAGCCTTCTTCGCCATCATCTCCGTCTGGCCCAGAATATCCTCAATTTCCTCGTACGCATCATACGCAGGATCAATATACCCCAACGCCCGATTAACATACTCCTTCCGAACGGGCGTACTCTCTTTGCCGAGCTTCGCCCACAATTCCCCGGCAATGCCCATATTTGCGTCAACGAGCACGGAGTACGCGCGCGCGATAAGCGCAGAGTCCTCGCTCTCTAGAATCTGAGGCATGATACTCTGAACCAGCTGCTCCGCGGCTTCAAACTCACGTAGACTGAGCAGGACCACGGAGAGCGTGACGATAGATTCCCAGAGATCGAAGAGGATCTTTGAGCGGTGAGCGATATTGGCTGCGCGCATGGCGAGGGAGAAGCCTTTTTGTGGCTGGCCCGACTTTTCGAGGATGCGGGCTTTTAGGCAGAGGAGGCGGACTTGGGAGTGGACGTCGAAGTTCTCGGGTTGCATTGAGTGGGCGGCTTGTTCAAGCATTAGGAGGGCGCGGCCGTGGTCGCCTTGGCGGAGGGTGTGTTCGATTGTGTGGAAAGCTAGGAGGAGGCGCATGTCGAAGTCGAGGAGTTGGACGGCTTGGAGTTGGGAGAGGATGTGTTCGACTGCTACTTTGTCGTCGCTGGGGGTGTCGGTGTCAGGGGGTGGTTTGGGAGGAGAGAGTTGGGCTGGGAGTGCTTACCGGCAGATTTGTCGGCGTAGTTGGAGGAGGCCTGAGTAGTATGTCCAGGCATTGTTGTATTTGAAGGCTCGGAGTCTCTCGGGCTCGACCTTGTTCATGCGCGCGAAAGCTTCCTTGTAATTGCCTTTTTGTGCCAGCTGAACACGATGTTAGCGTCTTTTAATGCTTTGGACGATAGAGCTGGCTTACAATTTGGCAGTTGCGGAATGTGAGCTTGACGTAGTCGTCGTATGGTTGCCCTTCCCTGTAGCATTCGCGGAAGACCTCGGTGTTCAGCCATGAAAGATGAGTTGCTCCTGCAGGATGGTGGTTAACGGTGTTTCACGACCGAGGCTTTGGGCGTAATTACCTATCCGAGCATACATGGCGCTCTGCAGCAACATGTACCCGCCCGTGGGAGTTGAGAGGCTCTTGGTAACGTTGACATGAGATGCTCGCACGAATGATTCGACAATGGACGCCAGACTCTCTCCCTGGTAGCGGTTGATAAACAAAAACGCCTTGAATTCATTGACAGGGATGAACATACCTGCTGCATTTCCAACTTGGCCTCGCTCAGCAACGTTGTACTCATGAGCGACCACATATCAGTCTCCTTAGACTTGGCCTTGAGGAACGCGAGGCCCTCCTTTTCATTACCCAGCATACCACTATTCTGTACCTCTCGCATCTGCTCCGGGAATGCTTTGCCGAAATGATAGAGCCAACTCATGCAGAAGTTCAGGCAGTTCATATCATGCGATTCACGAGCAATAGCGACGGCTTCTTGCACAGCTGAAATGGCTTCGTTGAAACACTCAAAGTCGGCCTGAATGATAGCCAGATTCAGAAGAGCGAATTGATACGCGCTTCGGTCGACATTGCTGTGCATGGTGTAGTCGAAATATCGATGGAGGTTGTCAAAGGCTGATGTATAGTCGCCTGCTCGCCAAGCATCCAAGTACCTTGGCTGTGTTAGAACAGGTGGGTTAATTCGAACGATCAAGAAAGAACATACTCTAGGTAATACATGAGAACTGGTACTGAGGACTCGGATGTCATGATGTGTTTGAGCTGGGTCCTCATCTCGTCGGGCACTCTCCCTCCCAGTCCTGTTATCGTTAGCCTGTGCACGTTTCAGTAGAACCAGAACCAAATAGACTTACTTTGTAGCTCTCCGACTTGGAACTCAACTAGCCGCTCAGCATCTTTAACGCTGACGATGCCCTCTTCTTCCTCATTATCTTCAATATTGCCATACACCACCTGGGAAAGGTAGCTGTTGGATTCCAGAAGATTGATATCAATAGGAGCCTGTTCATGGGAGGGATTCCTTCGTGCCCACATATGGTACGTAGGCAAGCGGTACTTCACAAAGCCAGACCATAGCTTCACCGAGTCATGGAACTGCAGCCGAGTGTATTCAAGGTACGCCCTACGGACGAACGCGCCGAGCGGGGAGCTCCGCGACAACCGCATACCCTCGTTCTCCGGAGCGAGACCATTGTCTCTATCCCGCATCAATTGCTCACGCGTCTTGCTCAGCAAGGATGGCAGGACATCGCTAAAGAACTCCTCGAGCGCATCGAGGGAGTCAAGCGACCAGATCTTCTTGAGGAACAGATCCCACAAAGTCCGTCCTGGAACCGAAGACTCATGGCCCGAGAGCACCTGTTCGAGCTCAGCAATGCTGGGCAGGTAATGTTTCTCCCATTGCTTATCGGCGGGATCTAAAGGGAATAAACCCGCGGTCAGGAAAGACAACACATGGACCGCGGACGAATTGGGCACGACGCCATCCGTGTAGATGGTGATCAGACACAGCAGAGAGATCCTCCACGGTGTCAGATAGCGCGTCATGTTCGGCAAAGGCGCATCTCACCAGACAACGAAAAGAGATGTTGATGCGAAGGCGCGTTGATAACCGGATAAGTGCCTGAGGCCACCAGGCCGCGATCGGTGCCCCGCCAAAAAAAAGGCAAAGATGACGCATCGTCAATTCTCTTCTTCATTCCTCAATTGAATTGAAAACCATGGCTGAAGCTCTGACAACCACTGATTTGCAAGGCGCATTGCCTCTTGTCGCCCGCGGCAAGGTGCGCGACCTGTACGAGGTCGACGCCAAGACCCTGCTCTTCATTGCGACTGATCGCATTTCCGCCTACGATGTGATCATGGAGAATGTAGGCCTGCTTCCCTTGAAACTATGTGATTGATTACTGACAGAGTCTACAAATACAGGGAATCCCCAACAAGGGCGTCCTTCTTACTCTCTGCACCAAGACATGGTTCAAGATCCTGACAGAGACCGTCCCCGGTCTGCGCACTCACTTCCTTACCCTCGATCTCCCTCCCCAGATCCCCGCCTCGCTGCACCCGGTGCTGCAGAACCGCAGCATGCAGGTCCGCAAGCTCCGAATTCTCCCCATTGAGGCCATCGTCCGCGGCTACATCACCGGCTCCGCTTGGAAGGAGTACCAGAAGTCTGGCACAGTGCACGGCCTGGCTGTCCCCGCCGGTCTGCAGGAGAGCGAGGCTTTCCCCAACGGTCCGATCTACACACCCAGCACCAAGGCCGAGCTGGGCGAGCACGATGAGAACATTCACCCCGATGAGGGTACGTGTTACGTCTGAACCTAGAGTTGATATTGGATAGCTAACTCAATTCACACAGCCGTCAAGATTGTCGGAGAGAAGTACGCCGCGCGCATTGCTGAGCTTGCTGTGCAGCTGTACAAGGCCGCACACACTTATGCTCTGGAGCGCGGTGTCATCATCGCTGATACGAAGTTTGAGTTCGGTGTGGACGAGGAGACCGACGAGGTTGTTCTGGCTGATGAGGTCCTGACCCCGGACTCTTCTCGCTTCTGGCCCAAGGATACCTACGCCATTGGTCGTGGCCAGGCAAGCTTTGACAAGCAGATCCTACGTGACTGGCTGGTCAAGGAGGGACTCAAGGGTAAGGAGGGTGTTCGCATGAGCGATGAGATCGCCCAAAAGACTGCCGAGAAGTATAAGGAGGCATGGGAGAAGATCACCGGTGGTAACTGAGCGGGCTATTAGATGCCTAGCTGTATATTTTGGGGGTGTAACTCCAAAGAGAGTACATCCTATGTCTTCTTATGACTCAAGGATAACCAAATGAAAAACGTCATGTCCAATTTTTTACATGCTTTGTCTGCTCGGCTTTGATGGCAAAGATGGGGGGTGTCTCTTAATTAATATACAGTTTGCGCATGCAGATCACTCATCCCATTCGGACTTCAAGCCCTTCAGTCCTTTGGCATCGGAGCTCTTTTGGTTGTCGGTACCCTTGGACTTCTTGTTGCTTTCAATCCAACCCGACTGAACACCCTCATCAATCGACAGCGCATCCGGACCGCAAATCCGTCGCTCTTCCTCAATTTCTGCTTCACTCATACCGTTCGTAGCCCAGATCTTATGAATGCGCAAATCAAACGGCCCCTCAACACGATCCGTGAGACCAATACCGATACTCTTGATCTTCTGACGAAGCAGCGAAGTCTGCGGCTCAACAACATAGCCATGGTTCGTCCTCACGAACGAGTTAAACGGCAGAAGCACAGTCTCCCACCCTGTCCCGCCAGAAGTAGTTGCTGAAGAAGAGGACGAGCCGATAATAGAATACTCAGGCGGGATCTCACCAAGAGCGTCAGGAGTACCCCGCGGAGCGGAATATTCATCGAGGTCCTCGTCTTCCAATGCCCGAATGCGCCCAGGTTCTTCGTCCCCTGTCGAATTCGCGTATGCGTTCTGGTATACGCGGTGGTGTCGGGTATACAATCTGTGCTGGTGAATATCTGTTTCGATGACGGAGTCCGTCTGGACGTTCACGGTGTATCGGCGGCCGTCGGACTTGACACGGAGAGCGAGGTAGGCGTAGGGATCGACGTCCCAGTAAAGGCGGCCGAAAAGCCACATGCCGCGGTCCTTGTTGCGGAACGCGGCGTATCCTGTTAATCCTACTATCAGCTACAAAAGCCCAAGACCGGGGTATCGTGGCAGAGATCATACCCGTCCGCTCAACGCGCCAGTTTTCGGGGAGTTTAGTCGAGATCGAGCCGTGGAATCGAGCGTGTGGCGGCGTGTTGGACTCGGGATCGCCGGGCTCGTAGTCGATGCTAGCTGTGCTGAAACCGCCGACTACGCGGTCTGCCATGGTCTTGCAGCCCAGCACGCTGTCTTTGTCTTGGAAATCGAGCATCACGTAGGGCTTGGTAGGGGTGGAGAGGGCTTCGTTATTCCATGCTGGGATTGTTAGCTATTTTCAAGCTGGGGAATCAGGGCGAAACTACCGATTCTCGACAGACGGCCGAGCTCCTCAGCGCTGCGCCTGAAGAAGCCGCTCTGAGCGGCTAAGCTCCGAGTGGGAATCATCGTTGATGTGGAAAGTTAGGAGGAGGGTGTTGGGAGAGTTAAAAGAAGCTCGGGGATGATGTCGTTTCCCGAGGTGGCGTGAAGACTGCCGATCTGCCGCGATAAGATGACCTCGAACTACATCTTGCATCTTACAGCCCTAATGAGAAGATATCTGTATAGACCTACACATTTAATTCTTCAGACATTTCACAATTAAATTCTGAATATCTTCATGAAGCTCTTTTAGGTCCCTTTTTTCCCCCTCCCCCCAAAGTATTTATTTGAAGTATATCTCGAATACGCCTAAAATATAAGTCACGGTCGCCTACTTCGAACCATTCCGGTTATCTTTTCGGTCGAAAAAGATTGACAGTAAAGGCAATGATAGCTGGTATAACCGAGCTACAGGAGGTTTGTAGGATGAGAGTAGACAATTCAGTCTCTGAGCAATTTGAATACAGTCCCTTATTCCCCCTTACCCCCTGTTCAGGCCATAACCAGTTCTAGGATGTGTTCGCCGATGAAGATTCGTTTAGTATATGGGACAAAGCCTTCATTTTTGGAATCGAGATTAATGTAGATGGAAAGCAGTCGATGCTGATGATCGGTTCGCGAAGCATGACATAAACGCAGCAAGATGAACTATTCCTAATTAGGAAAGGGTTACCGCCGACTCTGTGTTGTATCGGCTGTGAACGGTTCGGAGAATACAAAAGAGCTTACCTAGGAGCTGACGGTCAGTGGGAAATGAATGTATTCCGTCTTCGAAGACATCTTCGAAGACAACAGAGTGCAGCTGGAGTGTTCCCAAACGTTATTTTGCTTCAAGGCAACCAGACCAAGACTTGGCTTGTAGGATTACGCTCAAGTCTGCTGTAAAGTCTGATGAGGCCACTAACGAGTTCGTAAGTGGCTTTAAGCCCTTCTAGAATGCTCTGATCCTTTTGTTCGTATGTTAGCTGCGCGAGAGTGCAAAATGGGGTTTACGAGAGGAGCGACATAAAAAGCGAAAGACTATAGGCAAAAGTCTAGAAAAAAGGAAAGTCGAAGCACAGAATTGTGATTGAGTCAAGAGGAGGCAGAAAATATGGCAGTATATGCATCCACATGTTGCTATTAGTAGCATGGCTAAGATTAATTGGATCGTGGACCATTGTATATGTGGGGGTCGTCTTTTACCAGTTTATCCAAAGCTCGGAGATGCCGCCCCGGGGCATAGTATGCTTTTGAAAAAAAGTTTGATTCCTCCATGGAAGCTTCAGCTCCTGCCTTGAAAGCCAGTAGCTTGGTACCAAGAAAGATTGTATGACAAGCTCTGATGTCACAGGTGATAGGAGGGATAATGGAATTGAATTAAGTTTCCTGGCCTGTTCCTGCTTGTTAAGAAGACTTTCCAGGGGTAGCTCTGTATGTACCTCGAGTATCATTCCGTTCGTACTCATGGACGAGAAATATGGCCTTGTGATAGATATGCCTGTCATAGGCAGCTGCTACAGTGGCTGCTGCAACTTGAACTAGGCCGTCTTTACTTGGCCTCAACCACGGTCGAAAGTTGCTTCATGACCGCAACTAAGCGGTTCTGGATGAGTCGCGCCGAAGAGTCACCTCTGTCAAAACACAGAACCATGGAATTAGGCGTAGATATTGGCTACGGAAGGCTGCCTTACGGATCATGACCGGCCGAAAGGTGCCTGTTGCTCTAAGACAAGTTTGTAGTCGGAGGGCCCCTAACGGTATGGTACTGAATCAAACCGAACCCAGGACTCTCAACCCCAGGACCTAGCCATGGATTCGTGGTGAGTTTCGCACCTTGTAGGATGTGCGGACCCCATGTGGAGGGGAAAAGCGAGACTCAAATAGACGGCGGAGGAGGACTCATGATGCGAATGATTCTCCCTTTTCTTCGTACTTCATTCACATCTTTCTCTCATATACCGGCCTTTCTGACCACCTACGCTCGCTAGTAATCTCATTTTGAATCAGAAACATTGCAAAAACATAACATATACCATATAGCACAAAACTATACCCACAAAATGACCATCCAGCCGTTGGTTTCCAGCGTGGGGAAGAATTACCCACGCCGTGGAGACCGCATGCAGGAAGAACCCTCAGCTAAAAATGCACAGGGCATGTTCTCTCCTGATGCGTGTGTCTTTGTCGGAAAGTAAGTATTCAACTCGATGAGACGATTACCCAGAGGCTAAGCGTGTTCCAGTCTGTCGACCAAGGTCCCAAGTGAGCAACTGGCCGAAGATCTCAAGGAGGTCTTCTCGCAGTTTGGTTCTTGTCACGTTAAGATAAAACAAGACAAGAAAAAGAATTTGCCAGGTGCTTTTGTGCAGTTCGAGGTATGTTGTGTAGTCCTGTGTACTTCTAGGTCAAGCTAATGAATGGAAGCGAGTTGAGGATGCTAACGCAGCCTTGGAATTCGATCAACGAACCGAACTGCATGACCGTTGGCTCAGAGTTGAGAAGGCAAAGGGAAGACGTAAGTCTAGGCCGTACTTTCCAATCTTGTGTGCTAGATTGACAACAGCAGGAACCGCTCTTCTCGGTCTCCGCTCAGGAGTGGCCCTCACTGAACAAGACCTCCTCTCTGCCCTGGAAGGACGTGGAGTTCTCGAGGCCTACTATATCGAGTCTCATCCGTCAGGATTCAACTCCTTCACCCACGTTGGTAAAGTTACCTTTGCGTATGTTGATGACTGCAGAGACGCCATCAGGGCAAGTACTTCCCTCCCTTTACAGACCTCTACTAACCCCGCCTAGCATTTCTCCAAGGATCAAACATATTACCTATCTCTTCTCGACATGGATGGAAGTCCCCTCAAGTCCGGCCCGGGGTCGGTGAGTGACCAGCCTCGTACGAAACCATATAACTCGCATCAGTCATTTCGAAGCAATCACTCTCAGCGAGGAGGATATAACCACCATGGAGGGCATCGCAACGGACCTCCGCGAGGTGGCTATCGCGGGTCACCCAGGTACCGTCACCCAAACTACTACCAGCGGGAGAACATACAGGATTTCCGTAGTCGCGGCGGATACGATAATGGCCATCGTTGTGGGGAATACCATAATGCTCCCAACATGGTCCACGGGATACCATACGGTGATCGCCAACCATTCTACCCCCATCCGCCCCCAAACAATGCCTTTGCACCACCTCCATTCCTTGTTAACGGCCGACCGATGTACGGTAGCCCTCATTCACCTGGCCTCCCTCACCCCCCGCCTGGAACCTTCGGCCCTCATGTCAACAATGGTCCATTTATTGTGGGAGGCCAGCCAATGTACAGCCCTCATCTACAGGCCTGCTGGGGTGAACCTTACCAGCAGAGCAACGAGTACTACGGCCCTCCATTTCATGTACCTCATTACCCTGATGGCTACTTCAACGGATACAATGAGCACGACCATCAGAATATGACCCACCTCACGCTTCCGTATAACAGCAACAAGGCTACACACCCTCTCGGTACCATTGTTACAGGCAAGGTGCATGACGGGTCGACCACAAGTGCCGAAACAGCCACGGAAGATAATTCAGACCAGAAGTCCCAATCAAACGAGAGCTTTGAGACGGAGGGAGATACTGAGACCGAGGCCGAGACTGGCTCGAACACTGAGACCAAAGCCAAGACCGAGGAAGATCTTTTCAATCTCCAGGATCGCGAAAGGCCCAGACTGATCCGTATCCACGACTCTGAATCTGAAGATGAAGAAATTGACAGCGATCAAGACAATTCTACATCAGACTCCGACCGTGAACCCGAGTCTCGGTCAAAGCTCAAGTCCACGGCTGATTCCGCAAAGTCATCCCGTCCCACCCCAGCTCTGGCAACGGTGGCAGAAGAAGTCGATGAAGACTACACGACCCCCGAGCCTACCTCTGAATCTGACACGGCCTCTGAGCATATTCCCAACAAGGGGAAGGAGAAGACTCAGCACACAGACAACAATGGGGATGAATCACCGGATCTCAGTGACTCCTTTAGCAACTCAAGCTCCCAGACTTGCCTTCACAAGCCCCTCGACGAGCAATACCAGCTGCGAACCGGCAAGACTATCGGGGAATACATTCGAACCGGGGTGGAGGCTCTTCAAGACGAGTATCCCCAGGAATTGATGGAGATTGTAGCTCGCGAGATAGCGGAAGAAGAGCAAGAAAAGGACAAACGGAGAATGGAGCAGTGGAAACAGGAGCAAGAGAACGTGGGAGGACCGGTGGTGCAGTCTGGTTCGACGTCGCGGAGCGGGTCGATAGCGCGGAGCCTCTCAACCAAGTCCGCTTGAGGGCATTGGTAGGGATTTGGCGCTTTATCTTTCGGAAATGGGTTGTTTTCTGCGTTCTCGATGTACTTTTCTTATTTCTCTTTATCTTGTCGCGGGGGATTTTGCAGGTGCGTTTGACATTGTTCCACGTATGGGTTATGGTGTTTCGACTTCGCAGGTTCATAGTCGTACACAGATTTATGCCAGTACCAGAATAGGAGAATATAGCTAGACGAAACTGATACCTCTATGGAGTTGCTTCCAATGTACTACGTGGACTAAAGAATATCTTCCAATGTAGTTAGATGAAGCTTGCTCTTGCTTCGCCTCGGTGGGCGATCAGCCACATCATGCGAGAAGACGTGGTCCTAACCTCCCTTCTTACTCGTCAACTGTAATATCTACCATTTGAGGTTTACACGATTTCAATATAAATTAGAGGAGAATTTAGGTTTTATCCCGTCGCTAGCAGCGGGTCTAGAAATTCAGATGATCCAGAGAAAGCATGCTCTCGCTCTCGTCATGTATTCGTCTGGTTTAAGAGCCGGCTAGACCACACTCTTTTGCCAAGTGACGTTTGAAATGACGGTAGAAACGCCCGCAATAACACAGTCGCCACGACAGCGTTCAGCCATGAATGGTCTTGGCCAGTTTTTCAAGTGCCCTGGGTGGTAATTAAAAATCTTGGTTGTTCTAGATTTAATCTACCCCGACTAGGCAAGGCTCAAAACGTGTTCTTTGCTTGACTCTTCTGATCTTTCGCTGCGTGGCTAGATCCTTCTCGAAAGACTTATTTGAGTAGAATTCTTACAACTAGTCCAAGGACAGCCCCCTCATCCTGAAGTCTAAGACTAGGGGCTTCCCCTGAATACTAGCTGGAAACGCTCGTCCTAAGGAAAAATCCAGTTGCCTATACGGATACGGCGTACGAATTTCGACGCTAAATCCTAAAAGTATGTAACCACAGCTTCCTAATAGGCGAGGAGACTAATTACGACGCGCAATTCGTATGGATGGCGAAACTCCCCGCAACGACCAACCGCGGTAGTACCCCAGGAGAGCCTCCCAAGGGGGGGGGCCCTTTGCGGTGGATCAGGAACGTGGCTAGTTTCAGCACGAGCATCTCACCGGGAGAGGAAAGACTTTACCCTGAGTTTACGTACGCGGGTGGGTTCAACCTGTCACCCCCTAGGAGTCAGTGGGGCTGAAGCGGCAAGCATCTAGATGGAGCCGTGCAGTGGCAGATCTATTCTGCCTGTCTCACCGTGGGCTCTGTGCGAGCGTTTTGCCTCTTCAAGTGGTCTCCCGTACTCGTACCAGGTTTATTAAAATGGGTAGTGGTCGCGCCAAGGGCGTTTTGCCACTGCCTATCTTAGGGTCGACTGCCTGAGTTGCTGATAATCGATGTGATGCCAAGGCCCACAAGCAAATTGATTCTTTAATTCTTTAGTTCTTTAGCGATGTCGGCTCGAAAGACAGAGTGTCACTAGAAGCTGGAAGGGAATCTCCAGGGGAAAATGACTAGGTTTAAGCTTGTTCTACCTCAGCGAGTCATAATCCGCGAGATCTGGGTACGCGTCGGCTCAGGCCCACTTGGTCTCTTGGACCTTTTGCCAGACCTGGTCCATTATACTGTACGCCATGAGTCCACGTCTCTCCACTACTTCTCCTGTGTATTCTCCTATAGACCTCTGGGATTGACTCCGTGTCCACATTTCCCTCAGAGTGACCCGACCCACTGCACCGTACACTGCCCCCTTTGGCCCTTAGATCGAGGGGAACTGTTTTGCGCTATGGCGCTAATTCTAGGTAGCAGAGTAAATGGATTCGCTGCTATTGCTGGTTAGGAAGTAAACGTGCCCCGTAACTACCTCCCTTCTATCTTTGTCTGAACATTCGCTTTATCCCATGTGATTTCGCGTAGCTCCATTGTTCTTAATAGTCTTCGATAGTTTCAATCTTAATTCTTTATCTATCTCATTCTTTTCTATCTCACTATTTTTCTATCTCACTCTTTTCCCTCTCTTAACAATCTCCAAACCCCCATTCTTTCAAATTGTTTGTGCAAAACCTCTTGCAACATCAGCCCTGCTCTCTTCGCATATTTTGTCATACCCCACAGATGAGCAAGACAACTACCCGGGCTTCGGCCAGGGACAAAGTCCTCTCGAGGCGCGAGATTGAAGGCATGATTGCCGACAACAAGTCAATTATCATCATTGACGGCAAAGTGCTACGACTGGATGGTTGGGTTAAATTTCACCCCGGTGGCTCCTTAGCTATCAAGCACATGATTGGCAAAGATGCTACAGACGAAGTGAATGCGTGAGTTGCCAACTAGTCTCGCTGCTTGCCAATGTGCTAGTGCTAACAAAAAGTCTAGACTACATTCACAAGAAGCACGCCAGCGCATGAACAAATTCCAAATCGGCTCCATCGAGGGAAGATGGTCCAACTTTCTTCCTCCTATCCAAGGTGGAAAATTTCGTCCATACAACGGCGAAGAAGTGGAAGATGGAGATCTTTCGAGCTCAGAGCTATCCGAGGAGATTTCACCCCCGCCATCTCCCGTCTTCGACGCAGAAGAAGCCGGGTTGAGACGCAGATTATCGATCTCGACCATATCCTCTGCAGTTAGCAGCATTCCCCCGCCAGCAGGAGAAATCGAAATTGAAGAATCAAAAGGAGCATATGTGATGGATGCTCGCACTCAGGCTGAGATCCTGTTGGATGAATCCAAGTATCCTCCTCTCACAGCCGAATACCAAGACAACATCGTCCAAAAATACCGCCACCTCAATGAGCGCATTCGTGCCGCCGGACTATACAAGTGCAACTACTCCGCCTACGCCATCGAAATAAGCCGATACACTCTCCTTTTCGGCCTTTTCGTCTTCTTCCTCAATCGTTCTTGGTTCTGCCTCTCTGGCTTCTTCCTAGGATGCTTCTGGCACCAACTCGTCTTCTCTGCCCATGATGCCGGCCACATGGGCATCACCCACAACTTCCAAGTCGACACCGTCATCGGCATGATCATCGCAGACTACCTAGGCGGCCTAAGTCTAGGCTGGTGGAAACGAAGCCACAATGTCCACCACATTGTGACCAATTCCCCCGAGCACGATCCCGACATCGAACTGATGCCCTTCTTCGCCCTCTCCCACCGTTTCTTCGGCAGCCTACGCAGCACCTACTACGACCGAATCATGGACTACGACGCGGTGGCCCAAATCACCGTCAAATACCAACACTACCTCTACTACCCAATCCTCCTCTTCGGCCGCTTCAACCTCTACTTCCTAAGCTGGGAACACATCATCGTCGGCCGCGGCCCCCGCCACGGCGCAGGCTGGTGGCACCGATGGTTCGAGCTCGCCGGCCACATCTTCTTCTGGACCTGGTTCGGCTACGGAGTCCTCTACCTCAGCATCCCAAGCTGGTGGAGTCGAATCGCCTTCGTCCTGATTTCCCACATGGTCACCGCCCCGCTCCATGTGCAGATTACCCTCTCGCACTACGCGATGTCGACCGCCGACCTCGGACCCCGAGAATCTTTCCCTCAGAAGATGCTCCGCACAACCATGGACGTGGATTGTCCGACCTGGCTGGATTTCTTCCACGGAGGACTTCAGTTCCAGGCTATTCATCACTTGTATCCCCGCATACCGAGACATAATCTGCGCAAGACACAGGAGTTTATTAAGGAGTTTTGCGAGGATGTGAATATTCCGTATGCCGTGTTTACTTTCTATGATGGGAATAAGGAGGTTATTGGGAGACTTGGACATGTTGCCAAGCAGGCGAGGATCTTGGAGGAATGTCGGAAGAAGTGTGCTGAGCAGGGTGTTTTTGCGGATCATCATCATTCTCACTAGATGCTCGCTTGATGCGAGATTTGATATTTAAGGGATAGAGGCGTTTCATTTTAGACTGCGAGCTCTTTTTTGACTCTGCATATATATATACTTTTCTTACGGGTATTCCATTCTACTAAGGGCCTGTTCCCCTGCTGTATCGTCCGTAGTTGTATAAATGGTCCTGTCACATCGTCCCAATCCCCTTGGTCATTGAGTGGTCGATATCCTCGAATGCCTTCTTTGACCCTGAAAATCATGATCCCGAGTCCGGGTATATTGACGGTGGAGTGTCCGCCTTGGATCCCTGACTGATGTCATCTGCAGCTGGGATGATAACGTCTTTCGCGTATTTTGTCTGTAAAGTTCGCTCGAGGATATTATCTATGAATCACTCCGTGCTTGAGCCCATACTTATATATAAGATAGGGCCAAAAGGCAAGGGAAGGAGGGGAGAGGGGAGAGCTGCAGTACATCAAAGCAGGGGTATCGACGTCGGAGGTGATTGGAGTTTGTGTGGAGGTTGTTACTGGGAGGATTAAACCGACTATGCAGATATCCAGAAAGACGGTTATTGCTTTGACCTTTCCGAGAATATTAGTCTGCATTGTCTTGTGAGTGTCAGGCACTCATTAGGTGGTGGGTTAGTTGGTTGGTATGGACGGACCGGGGGTTATCGAAGCATTCGTGGCGGTTGTTACAATTTAGAAATACAATGTACAGTCAAATCCTGAAGATCCAGAATGGCCCCAACGAGCCCCTTTGATAGCAGAGCGGGGCACAAGCAGTTGGAACCTTCCTAGTCTGATCGAACTTAATCTTGTTGATCAATTTCTACTTCAATTTGAAGATGGAAGTATCCAATCGTAAAGACCTCGAAGTTATAAAATTCGAAAGCAGACCAGGCCCAAGTCCGCCAAGTCTGGATCAAACCTGCGATAAATTGGATATAGAGTATAAACCACTCAATGCTATGATAAACCGCCCCCAGACATACAAATTGAAACCAGCCAATAACACCGATATAATGGAAAGATGAATATATATACAAAACCAAAACCAAAGCCAGAGACCAAAACAAGACACCTCCCCCCAAAGAAAACGAATGCGCTGTCAATGCGTGCATGACAAACAGATACAAAGACCCTTGCGCAGAAACAGAAACAGAAACAGAAACAGGAAGAAATAATCAAATCCCAAAGCTATGTGATGCAGTGAGGCTGATGCTTAGATGCTATGATATGATATGATGGAAGGGAATAGATGCAGTTGAGGATAAAAGAAAAAAGGGAATTGCGAAGAGGAAGGAGGAGGATGTGTGGTTTAGCAAGTATACTAGACCCTGACGCGGCGCGCATCAAAGTAGCCCAGGTTCACGGCTGTGTCATTAACGCCGACGAAAGGCGCCGCGTCTTCCAGGAGCTCCCAAGGTCGAATCGGATATGGGCCAACAATCTTTCCACCGCGTTGAAGACGGAGGCGACTCAGGCAATTTGAACCCTCGCTTGCTCCAGAAGTCAATGCCGACGACGTAGGTGGTTGTTGTGTGCTTCCCGAAGTGGAGAAAGTGGCAGGCGAGGGCGTAGGAGTTGACGTGGATGCAGCGGGAGAGGCAGCCGAAGCAGGCTGAGCGAGTACAGCTGCGTGGGAATCTGCCATTGGGCCTAGGAGGTAGAGGAAGCGGGAGTCGTTTTGGAGAGACACGAATGGGGGGCATTTCTCTTTCAGAAAGCGGGCGCATTGGTGGCGGATTTCGTCTGGGAAGACATCGATTAGGGAGGCGGCGACGTCTAAGGCGTGTGTTTGGAGCAGAATGCCTGGACAAGGACGGTAGTCTTCGACGGCGCTGGAGCGGGGGAAGTAGTCAGCTCCTGGGAAGAGGCGCAGTACGTCGCCTGGAAGACGGGATAGGGCGATGCAGAAGATTGAGATTAGGAGGCGAGATTGGTCGTGAGTGGAGTTGATCTTTAGCGTGGGGGATGGCTGCATAAATGAGGTACGGTGGAGGACGATCATTCTCAAGAGGGCGGAAAACCAAAAGGCGAGTGAGCGCTCGAAGTTGATTCGCGCTTGGTTCACAGCGTTCGCTGTGAATCCCGAGTGTTGTTGACCGCCATTGAAGCTGGCTTGCGTGGTGATGATCTTGTGAAGGAGAGAGTCCATCTTCTCGACGAGGACCGAGGCAACTGATGGGGTCCCAGAATCGGGGATACTGCCAGCCAGTTCCTCAATGATGGTGAGGTACAGCTTGGCCGAGTTCAAGGACGAGGTGCCATGTGGTGCCGCGGTAGTATCATCGGGCTCTTCGAGCAGCGGGAGAGCAAAGAACTCCCTCTCAGCACGTTCACGAATCTGGCGTACGGCGTCCGGATTCATGAGCGCAACGAGATCGACCCAATTGAGGTTTTGTGCACGGGAACTTGCCACGACACTCTTGAACATCGCATCCACGATAATGTTGCGATCTTCATTCTTCGAGTCCCCAGTAAACAGAACTTGAAGTTTCAACTGGCAGAACGGAAGCGAGAAATCATCAGTTGTACCAGCGAGCTTCTCGACCTCCGAGATCATCGAGTTTCCTTCCTGTGAATCAACTCCAATTAAAAGGTCGAGTGCCTTCTGCAAAACACCCATGGCAGCGGGATATTGATCAACAAGCTTCTGCATGCAGTTCTGGTCCGCACATTCAGGGTTCCGCACCAGCAGATCCCTCAGCAGTGAGACCATAGCCGCCTCCAGGTTAGTTCGCTTGTTATCACCAGCATTGAGAGAGGTCGCAGCATTACAAACAATTCTCAAGGCTTCCTCAGAATTCCTAGAAAGGAAATCCTGTTGCGCCAATTGGAATCGATAGGAAACCAGATCAAGATACTTCCCATGCTCAACACGAGAGACAAGCAGTTCAACAAGATCTGCAGGTAAATCTTGCACGTTCGGAATAGCCACTGAAGAAGAGCAAAGTCTCCTGACCAGGGACAAGAACGACCTAATCGTAACACATCCGACTCCAATGAGAGGCGGAAGCATACGGAGCAAAGTTGCGCGATCGGGAGAGCGGAGATGACCACAAACCCAGCGAGTGAGGATTCCATCAAAATGCTTTGGCTGGAAAGACCGCAACTGTGCCAAATAGCGACATGTATCATTAGCGGAGAGTCTTGTCTTCCCATCGTCGGACTCCAGGTGCTTGGTGAGAGTGTTGAAGATCGAGTCCAGAGTAGGCTCATCCATGACATTCCCAGACAACAGCAGCTGATCCAGCTTCTCACGGAACAGAGGGTCTGTGTCGACAAAAGCGTCGGGCATGTGGTCTGATACTGGCGAGGAGGCAGCGATCATAGACTTGTTTTCCATCCGTGAAAGATCCTGGCGAAGAATGGAAACAGTATTGAGTTCGTTGGGGATCCGGAGACCGAGTTCAATGAGCGAGAACATGAGGTCTAAACTGGGCGTGCTGAAGCGCTTCAGGCCCGCATAGGCATCGACAAGCTTGCGGAACAGGTCGGTGGTCGCACCAATAACGGATAGTGAGTCAAACTGGCAGTTTGTAGTATCGGCAACGGACGCGAGAACGGTAGAGTCATCGGAGCTTGAGGCACATTTCAACACGTCTGCCAGCATAGAAATATCACCAAAGGTCTCAAGAATGTCCCGGACACTGTAAAATTCGTCCGGCGTCAGTGCAGAAACCGATATGACAGTATCGCCTGGAAGACTGGCTCGGATAGTAGTAGTCTCACGAGTATGCTCCGCAACCCCGCGTCGCAGCCACTGGCCGATTTGCCCCTTCACAGCCCAGGTCAAATCTACTGGCAAGGGCTTGAGCGACAGATCATCATGCATATCTAGATCAAAAATCCCTGGAAGACGCCGGCTGATTGTGTTCTTGACATCATCAACCGTTGCAGTTTCCTCCGATACGGAAAGTCCAGTGCGAGCCAGTAAAGTGCTGCGCAGATTTCCAACGTGTTCTGGAAGACGGCTGATGGGCAATTCAGCGATCAGGCCAACGTCACAGGGCAGGTCGCGCGCGGTTTGCAATTTGGTTGGGGAGTGGCTCGTAGCGCCTTTGGCCATAAGCCATTGCAAGTATCGACCAACCGAGAATGTCTGTGACCTGACAAGCTCGGAGATTACATGGTATGCATTTTCCATGTGCAGTTTCTTGCTATCGCGGAATTGTGTGAGGAAGGAGAGTATGTGCTCGTCCACATCCACGCCGCATGACTTCCACCTTCGGAGAAGACGAGCGCCGACGTAGACACGGCAGATGCCGTGACGGAATGGAGTTGCAAGCCATTCCAAAAGCTTGAAGACCAAGACTAGCTTGTTGTCGACGGCATCCAGACAAGCTGCTGAGACGGCAGAGATATCTTGTGCCGAGCAGATGGAATCGAGGAGACGAATGATGTGTTGGTGAGGGGAGCGGTGGTTAGCTTGCTTGGGGTTCTGGGGTCTCTGGACACGCGCATTGCGTTCTGCAATGCTCTGGAACAGAGCGCGATCGACTTTGTTGGAGAGGTTAACGCATGATGAAACCTGGTATTTGTACATATCCCAAGTATTCGGCAAAATCATGGAGGAAGTATGTTCTTGGACAAGCTTTTTGATGAAACGAGACAACCGGTCGACAAGAGGCTGGACGACCTCCAATTTGGCCTCGGTAGCCAGGCGCAGCTTCGCAAGCAGGATTTCGGCCAAACGCCGGCCTCTGCGCCTATATCGCATGATGTTGTTCCAGTATATACCCAGCATCAAAAGCCAAACAGGCACGGTAACGAGAGACGCTGCCTCGAAAGAGGACAGGAACCATTCAATGAAATGGTCATGATCCAGCAAGTTTTCAAAGAACAGACGGGCGGTCAAACCGATGGCGTAAGTCATTCGGGCTTTCCAATCCGTAGACTTTGGCGAACCGACCACTCCCTCAACAAATTGGTGAACGTTCGTTGTCCAGTCTCGCACCCACTTGGCTTCCAAGCCCACAGCTAAAGCACCACTCGTTCCTTTCCGCTTGAACGCACGAATCTCATTGGCACCCACACACTTCGCAAGCCACACTGCTCTGGCCGCTGGGATCCATTTGCCCAAACACTGGTCCAAAAGAAGCTTGCCTCGGATACCGTGAGGGATGGTTCGGCTCAGCTTGCGCAGCGGTACACATGGATTGGCAAGGTCTCGAAGCCAACCTTCTCGTTTGTTATCGGTGAGCGTAACTCTCGGCGGGGGCTTGAAGGAAGACGGCGCATGGACTGTGTTGTGGTTCTGTCGTTTCTCCAAAGCAGCGGCAAAGACGGAGGAGAGCACATGCAGACTCGTGCGGTGTTTCAATTGACCATATAATGCGGGACGCGCAGTGTTCGACTCATTTTGAGAGACTTGGGTACGGTCGTAATACCCTTGCTTCGCGGTCTGCTCATTCAGAATGTCTTCGGGGTGGTTACCAGTCCATGGGGTGAAATCAGCAGCTTCTAAATACAGACGTTAGTTATGCGACCACCTCTCGAAGAACACGTTTACTTACTCTCGCCCGTGAGCTTCGGAGCTACCGAAGGGGTTTCAATGCGGTATGGAGTTGTCGAGACCTTCTTGTCCGGAGAGCTGTTCCTAGTTTTTGACCCGGGTACTTGACGATCGGGCAGGGCGCTACTCCAAGGCAGAGCAGGGAACGGAGGCGGCGACGACGGCCTAGATCCGGTCGCATTTTCACCCCGACTCTCGCCGCCCGGAACTTCCGACATGACAGCCTGGAAAGACCACAATGGGCGGCCGCGCCAGGAGAGCGGAGGTCGCGAACCCGCGCTTCCCGGGGTGCTCCTTGCCTCGGCACTGTTCACTGTCGAACCATCCCCCACATTGGAACCCCCAGAAACATCGAGTTTAGGTCGTTTCGGTGGAGGTTCACCGTGCGACTCGAGTCCACCGGTTAGGTCAACGACGGCCGGCTGACGGGTCTGAGGTGGCGGCTGTGACTGCGACCGAGGCAACTGGGAGATGTCCGAGGGAGGATCATACTGGCCAGATACTTGAGTCATATCAATGCGTCCTGGGCCACCATTGAATGAGCGCATCTGGTGGCCCCACGATTGGCCGCCGGCAGAGAAATGGGGTATCATCTCGGGTTCATCTCGGGCTCATGTTGGATCGGTATATAGACGGAGTGGTATCATTTGAATCGCCCGAAGAACGGCAGTAGGAAGGAAGACACGCAATATATATCGAATGGAAATGCAAGCGCAGATGAGAGGAATCGTTCAGAGCAGCGGCGCTGGGGTAAGGAGGCGATGGAATGAGGGAAGGTCGACAGGCCGGGGCTGAGGGGCGAATCGGGGACGAGGGTAGTCGGGTATAAGGAAATAAGGCAAGACGGGTATAACAAGGGCTCAGGACCAAAAGAGAGATTAGATCAAGAAAGGAAGTCGAGAAGAAGGCGTTATCGGGGAAGGTGTTTATGGAAGATAACGTAAGTCACTCCGTCGCCCTCCGTTTCTCCACGGGCGATCGCCGGGGTTTTTCTACCTGGGGGTTTTCTACCTCCACATTCAACATTGCATGATTGTGGTATGTTTCTGCTTTGACAGGTTGTATAACCCTTGGATAGGTTTGCCGAATTTACGAGCCGTATGTTGCATAGTAAAAGACGCCAGCTTCATATTAATTTACCCTGAGCCGAGAGGCTGCCGAGCGCCCCGAATGTGCACTAATATGCCTTGAATCAATGGACCTAATGTACTATGGTATCAGCCGAATCTCCGGATGATACATCGCCCACTTTACGCCTGGGTTGACAGTTCCCGGGTGGCACGGTCTATTTTTGTTCTTTTTTTTAGTCATGTAATCCGCGAAAGAGTCCCGAAAGAGTCCCAAAGGGCCTCGGATCCCCCTTCCCTAATCAGCCCATTCCAGTCCCTTCAACGCGAAAGTCGGAATCAGCCCCGTCTTGGGCAGGGCTCCGGGCTCGCTCCGGGCCGCCTTCTTTGTTCGCGTCTTATCAGTGCTGGCTTTTCTCAGCTCTTCGCTCTCGCTTGTCCACATTCCGTCTCGGCCCACTGCTCGTTACATAGCACGTGAAGTTATCATACGGTCTGGCTTTCATCCCGTGGACTGTGAGATTCGGAGGTGGCACCATAGGTCGATGCCCTGTTTGACTGTTGTGCACTGCAAATCAATGTACAGTCTTGTCACATCGAATCGGCGCGTCATCTTGTGCCTTTCTCACCGACTTCTTGTCAGATTTAGGACCGCCCAGTCTAGCGTTCCGATTCGACGGACTCAATTCCATGACACGTAGCAGAGATGAAAAAGGACTTCGATTAGAACCACGATCCCGATCTCGTACCTCTGTGTAGCCATATAGTAGCAGCAGTAGTACTAGCACTAGCAAATAGCAGCAGCATGCAGTCCCCACGATTCCCGGAGTTTCAAAGTTGACTTCCCCCAGTCTAGTCCCGCTCGGGCAGCGCCTTGGCACCGGGGGGGGGGCGACCTCGAGACTTCCCATCTCCCACTCACCACCACTCAATTCACAATGGCGTCAAACAAGGATATGCGGAGGCCTGATCTGGGTATGTCTTCGTCTGACTTATCCTAGGATCTTTGGCTAATGTTACACCACTACAGCCATCCCCTACGTCGACCCGCCCAAGAGCAGCAGCGATGGCGACATCTCCAGTACGCCCTTCCCCCGGTGACACTCTGCGCAGAAGGATGAAGACCTAACTGGAATATACAAATAGGCACCATGTCGAGCACCATGCCGATGGCTGCGGTAGGTTGCGCCCGGACCCCATAACTGGACTTTGCTAACAAGCAACCTAGATGTTCATGCGCAACAGGTGAGCCGAGGAGCTTTGGATGGAATCATGCAGCACTACTAACAGCAATCGCGCCACAGAATGATTGGATGGTGAGCACTCCCGCGGCTATTGCCTCTCTCGTGGAGTCCGAGTTCGAGTCCGAGTCCTAACATCTCGATCCAGGGTGTCCTTTGTCTTCTCCCTCCAGTCCTGGCTCGGAGAATCCGAGGAGCAGAAGAAGACCGCTGCTACTCCGGCCTATATGTCCGTTGGCATGTCCCGTTCGTGACCCTTTCCCCTTAACCCCCATGAGCCCAGCTAATCTCATGACACCTCTAGTGATGGCCCTTGTTGTCGTACGTTTATCTCCGGCAATTCCTCTCCAATTCCATCCTAACAGTTCCGACAGACCTACTTCCCTCTCTTCATGCCTCCTCAGGTCGCCAAGGGTGCCACCGCCTCTGGACCCCCTGCGCCCTCCCCGTGAGCTTGAGTCCGAGTCCAAGTCCTCGACCCTCTGTGATACCTCTATATGCGAAAATCTATGAGTATAATACTATTCTGTGTACCTCTACATCTCTTCTTTCAAGTCACTCCGGGGACAGGCGCTGTCACGTGGTGGTCAGATCGGACATTCCAGTGGGACACCGATGCGCTAGTGGGTTCATGCTGCACCAATACCCCAAAAGCCTCAATTCTAGTAATCACACAATGCAACAGATCATTAAAAGAGCCTCATAATGTAGATAACACTCGTAAGTACAGTAGTGAATGTGCCCGTGCTGTCAGTGAACCGCTTAGTCACACACCGCCTTCCCCCACAACGTGAGTGGCTCAAAAGGCTTTGCCGCTCTTCCCTCTGATTCTTCTACCATCATTTCCAACTTCCTTCTCTCGCCACAGTTCCTTTTACAGAGATATTAAATCTCCCCCCTTCGCTCTCTCTACAAAAACCGCTTTCAAGAGCTTTCACGACAAAAGGCCGAGTTTATGTCCATCGAAAACCTCAAGTCCCATGGTAAGCTGGTCGCCACCTGCCCCCCCTCTAAAGTGAGCGCGTGTTGAGCCCGCCTCGACACAATCATTTTCTGCCTGCCAGATACAGTGATCGCAGCTCAAGAGACTCTCTCGCAACTGGCTGCGGTGTCTGGTTGTCTTTGTCGGCGAGGCTCATCATTCAGCCTCAGCGATCTACGCCGCGGCGGGGTAAATTCAGTACTGGACCTGGCTGACATGTCTTCCTCACAGACCCCTTCGCCGACGCGGACGAAGACACCGGCGAGACTAAACAGTCTCAGGATTACATCCACATTCGGATTCAGCGTATGTGAACATGTCCCATCTCTCGCCGTCGACCATCACGGTCGCCCCGCGTCAGCGATTTCAAGGAGACACATGCTAACCGCCGTCCCCACATACAGAGCGTAATGGTCGTAAGACTCTGACCACTGTTCAGGGTCTCCCTAAGAAGTTTGACCAGAAGAAGATTCTCAAGGTCATCAAGAAGAAGTTCGGTACGCTTCCTGTTCCCGTCGCTTCTTGAGTCATATCAATCGCTAACCCACACACAGCCTGCAATGGCACCATCGTCGCAGACACTGAGATGGGTGAGGTGATCCAGCTGCAAGGAGATCAGCGTAAGGATGTCCAGGAGTTCTTGACCGACAAGAAGGAAGGCCTCGAGCTTGATGCCAAGACCATCAAGGTGAGCATCCCTCTTCAACCACTCTCCAGAATATATCTAACCCCACATTCCAGGTCCACGGCTTCTAATCCCGTCACCGTCATCATGCCTTGTTCCGGTCCCTTCTTTCCAGTCTACTTTGCCCTATGAGCGGTGAGATAGGAAGCACGCAATGTGTCCTTCAACCGCCGGCCGTGCAGCCGGCCCACTATTCGGGCCAGCATGCTTTCAATCTCCTCTCAGTGCCTGGCTTAGACACGGCCCACGTCGACGCGGCACGCTCCTTTGTTTTCTCCATGCATGATCGACAGAAGCGTGCCCCTTTTTTTTCGACGGTTTTCATTTTTAGGACGGGATCATGACGGAACGAGGCGTTGGTAGATACCCATATCTGCATAGACAGACGATGCAATTTTTTTCTTTGAAACACCTTCGTGTGTGCTTGCTTTATCTTTAATCGGGATGTCTGGTCATGAGATGACGTGCAATTGTCATTTTCTTGACCGGGCCGAGGTGATGAGGGCTTGAATTAAGGGCGTGCTTTTTTGATCTGTTATGGGTCTGCGCGTTTGTTTTCTTTTCCTTCATCGGGCTCTTTATCCCTTGCGTTTTGTCAGTGCTATTGCTTGGAGACAAGGAATTTGAACTGTCCATTGAATCGCGCTCAAGACTGTAGGCTGTAGTTGTAGGTCCTCCAACAGGCATCCAGGCTAAGACTCAGGACACAGGCAATCTTCCGTTTTGCAAGATATCTCCATATGGAGAGAAAACGTACCTTGGTTTCGGGGATTTCTCGTTGGGCAGCTTTATTGTTGACCCACGACATTATCCAAGCCGACTAAAGAGCAAGTCTCTAAATAGGACTGGGTTACTTCGATGAAATTCCAGGGATGATTTGGAAGGTTACTTCTCAGGCTCACTATGCTCTGCAATAGGCACAACATGCGCTAATGGCATATACAACGCCGCATTCATTATATGCATGGATACTTCCGCTCACCTGGACCTGCATATAAACATGACCCTCATCCCCATCTAACTTTCCGTCCTCATCTATTTCAAATGTTCTTGCCCCATCTATAAGACTTTGAATATATTCTCAGGGGCCATCATTCCAAGACAGTCGCACCCTTTTCAAGAGCATTTCGAGTTGCGCCTGGGGGTCGAAGAGGACTTGAACGTGGATTCGTAAATTAAGAACCTATGCGACAGGAACGAATGCCGTGGAGTAGCTGGAAAGCAGAAATATACCTCTAGTAAGCTTATCACACTCAAAGGACGAAAACTCAGTGCGGTTCTATGAACAAAAAGGCTGCCGAGGAGAACTACTCCTCAGTCTCTTTTGAGTGCTGGCATTCCCATCGAGAATTCAATCAGAGACCCAACCATGTTGCTTAGCCTGCTCCGTTAAAAAAGATAACTTTCTTCACTTCACATAGCTTGAAAGTTGACAATGTATGTATTGCAGTAGCGGTTTTCAGCCATCCCCCTTATTGGTCACGCACCACCCATCTTTCACCATAGACCTTCCCGGTCGTGAAGGAAAGCGACATAGTAGTATTTACCCTATACACTACCAGGGCAAGAGAAACCATATTGAAATAGATTAGATCTATCAAAGATCGCTGGGAAGAGAACGAAACAGCTTGCCATCTATGGATCAAGCCCGATGAATATGGGAATCCCGAAAATGTACACAAAGCCAGGCATATCTCCCACTTTGAACTGTTGATTGGGCTTTTGCCACCCTCAAGTTCAAGGCAAACATGACAATGAAAAGGAAATGAAGAAGAGACGCTAAAATGCAGAGAACAAGCTACAATTCTCCAGCGATACGATCGTCGGCAACGCGCATGTCTAGTAAGATCGCAACCGCCCAGTCCCATAGCTTGCGGGTGATCACAAACACAGGAACCTCTGGCTCGTTTTCGCGGGTTAGATGGAGCTGAAGGAGGAGGGAGGACATGCTTAGGAAACTAGCGGCCGAAACGACTAGAATTGACGCAGCTGTTTCTCGTTTGATTTTTGCGTGGTTTTGGGTGGCGTGATAGAGAAATGTTAGAGACTGATAGTATGTTAGTTATGGACGTTCGTTGAAGAGAGTTAGTCGTGTGCAACGGCAACTCACGGTGGTAATGGATATCCAGGCAGGGAGAAGAAGTCGGGGATCCGAAGATGCGCCGGATAGATAGAGGACCGAAGATGTGACATATGCAATTAAGCCATTTGTTGTCAGAAGACGAATGACAACAGCCGGCGGGGTGTAATTCAAAAGCCTTGAAAAGATTAGCGATGAGGCCATAAGGTTCATGAATGGGGGGACACAAACCATCGAGACATCATACAGTCGGCAAAGAAATAAGAAAGATATGCAGATGCGCAGCACTGGAAAAAGGTTAGCATGCAGGCGCCAATCAAGCTGCACGGACATATCGAGGTGTTCCGAGCAGCATCACTTCCAAGCAAGATGTACTTACCCACATAATAGCCAATGCCACTTCAGTAACCCTGAACCTCCTCTCAACATCCCACTCCTGCCCTACACTGCCCACAATCGCTGCTGCCCAACCCTCCCGTCCCATCCCAGGCCGAATATGCAATAACTCAGCTAGGAAGGTAAACGCACATCTCAAGCCCCACCAAGCCGCAGGAAGCGTGCTCAATGCCCGGCAGACCAAAAGAGGTATGTACCACCGGCGGTCAACGCCCAAGATAACAGCCACTCGCGGATGAAGCGGTGAGGATCCAGCCTGGCCAGCATCGCTGCCGAGTGGGGTGTGAGACGTCGAGGAGGTCGGGGACGAAGGGATAGTAACGGAGCTTGAAGCCACTTCTTTGGCGAATTGGTCCGCCGGTTCCGTTAATGGAGGCCGGAGGATCTCTGGTGGTACACTCGGCCTTAGATTCAAGTCTGGCTCGCTGGGCGCAGCGGCGGGAGGCGAGTAGGGCGGAGGAGAGCCATTGCGTTGAGGAGCCAGCCTTTAAACACAAACACGGCAAATGCGGCCGCCGCGCAACGATCGGAAAATATTTTGTAGAGGGTCGTTGTCCCTCTCGAAGGTTTGGAGCAAAAAAGTGGCGCTGTTTGTTCGGAGACGCGGCTGTCGAAATGGTCACGAGTCCCCTATAATCGAGAGATTGCAAAATGGGAAATTTAGAACCGTCGAAATCTTTTCGTGTGCTGTTCCGTGCGGCGGAATCGCTTCAATCACCAAATATGCACTGATCGACTATCGAAAATAAGCCAAGAGTGAAGAGTTGGGGAAACGTCGAGGAGCGCGCTGTAGCCGCGCTCCATACATGGAAATTGCGGAGGGCGGGCCACGTGATCTGCGGATTTTATCCTTGTTCTCCGATTCGCGACGGAACACAACCACAAGAGTCGCAGCTCGCTATGGCGTCTTCACTACGACTGCCCGCGGGCAGCTTCGCTTCTAGCGCACGTTCAAACGCCATGATTTCCCCATACAGCCCGGTGTCGCAAATCCGGTCTTTCTCACAGGTGCCTCAACGACTGGCGGCGATCCGGTCCCAGAACTTTAACGCGAAGAGCCAAACGCAAGCCTCGATGAAGGCCCGCAACAGGGAGGCAATGCAGATGGCTCAAGCGCCTCTTGAGGTACAATGGTTGCCGGGTACGTTTGTACGCCCTTTGTGGCGTAACACGCCCTCGGTCTTCACGCACCCGAAAGAGGCGTGGAGGTTGCAATGGGCTTGGGCTACGGCCAAGCTCAAGGACTTTGTATCGTATGTCTTCCTCTTTACTATTGGATGCTGCGTCGAGGCATCGTGTCTTCGAGGAGCGCGGACAGGAAAATTGCAATGACAGCGAAGCTAACTTCGTCGCAGGTTGATTACGTATCGCTGGCAACTGAGTTTGATGGATTCTTTCTTGTTCGGGAAGCGCCGACAGATTGTGCGTCAATTGCATGAAGATATGTACACTGCTTTTGCGAAGTAAGAATTCCGATCCCGAGGATCTCCGTTTCGCTGCTGACAATACTCTAGCGGCGACAAGAACGCCTTGAAAGCCCTCTGCGTCCCCAGCTTCGCCGAAAAGCTCATCGCTCAAATCGAGAGCCGCCCAGCAGGCCAAAAGGTCACTTGGACCCGCGAATCCTGGATCCGCCGTCCAGACACCCTCTTCAGAGGCATCCGCATCCTCTCAGACCGCGCGGCCCCGTTTCAAGAGATCCCCAAGACTGGAGCCCGCCAGATCGTCTTCTGCATTACATCCCGCCAGAGAATGACCAAATCCCGAACCGTCGGCTTTGGAAAAACAGCAAAGGTCGTCGAAGAGCCGACAAAGGTTCAGGACTGCCGCGAGTACATCGCCCTGCAACGAATTACCTGGCGCGGGAAGCAGGCCGAAGGATGGCGTATTTGGGGCCATGCCACCCCGACCACCCTCGAAGTCATTGACAACGATCCTCACTTTGGGCAAACGATGAGCGTGAAGGATCGTGTTGAGGACGTCATGACTAAGAATGGCCTCAAATAAACGGCTCTCGATCCCGAGACTGAAGTCGAGGGAATGTATATCTAAAGGGATCGGGAATGAGTCGCCGGTCTTTGTTTCTTCTACTTGTCCTTAGATCAATTGCCCTCTCTCCCTTCTTCCCAAAATGCTTCGGCTGCACCCTTGTCCTTTTACCTACGATTTTGTCAAGCCAGTTATATAGAGCATCTACCATTTCATGTATTATAGCAAAGAAGCCATCAAGTTTCAACCTCCGATGTTTCCTGCTCCTGTGAATTTAGAGTCATCACTTCCGCTATACGTACTACAGTCTGCAGAGAAAACAAAGCAGATTATCGAAGCACATGTTCAAAAACAGTTATGCATATGTTGCTCTATGTACCCTGAGGAGTATGAGTGTGAGCGAATGATTCTTCCTTAAGTCAACGTGAGTATTTACATGTAAAAGGAATGGACAGACCCTAGTTACTGCTAAGAGGGCGGACTTTACAACGTTTACCAACGTTCTCATCCGCACAGCATTTAGAGATGACAGGTAATGGTGCACTCACGCAATTCTGGAGGTGCGCAACGTCTTGCCATCTGTGGTGGAACTTAGTTGCCGCCTCCATCCTGATGACACGAATGCAGCTACACTGAAGCTGATTGCGATATCGGAGACCGTCAAACGATTGATGGGGAAAAGGAAAAAAAAAAAAATCCATCTAAGACTCTCATGAAACACAGAGGCTCAAGGTCTGCCACGCAAGTCAAATAGGCTTGTATTGGACGAATTGATGCATGTATGTCAGCCTGACCTATAAATCAATCTTGAGGCTGAGCGACCAGGACGTTTTTTTTTTCCCACTAATTTGAACGAAGAGGCAGAACTAAACCTCATGGTCCTAGCATACACAATGGTACACTCTCCTGATATCTTGTTCAGACTCTATACATTGGCTGGTCATGCGAGTGTACGACGGTTGCGCAGGTGCCCATCCCGCAGTGAATTCTGCCACATACCTTTTGGCCTCAACTTCGCGTGCCGTAACATCTTTCTTTGCCTGCTCCTCAAGATGCGTGTCTATGCTCGGAAGGGAGTCGACTTCTGATTTAGGAGTGTACAACTTCGAGGAGGATTTAGACGTGGGGACACCATCATCTTGGCTCGACTCACTCAAATCATCGTCGTCATCGCCATCGTGATATCTACAGCACCTTCAGACGCGGCACTTGCAACCAATGTGACAATCTGGCCCACGGTACTAGCTGCTAGTAGCTCTGGCAGGTCTACCTTGCAGCCAAACGCCGAAATGATTTCGCGAAGCAGCTCGATGCCCATCAACGAGTCAATGCCAATGTCGGTGGCTTCCAAATCGACAGCAATGGTATCGACCTCTGCGCCCACAACGTTCGCACGCACTCTTCTGATCTCCATAGTGACGTTGAACTTTGTTGATTGGGTAGATGGTTTCTTGACCACCTTCTGCTTTTCCTGTGGCTTCTTCGAGCTGCCGCCCACGAGACCCTGAGGCACTCGGAGTTGGTCTTACTACTGATTCCACAATACTCGATGTGGATATGACATTCAAGACGACTGCACCTGAGACAGCCCGGTGCAAAAGATATCTCCATTGAGCCACTGATCTTTCGCAGTTTTCTTGGCCACCCACCTGCACTTGATAATATGCACTAGTTTTTGCTGGTGTCAACCTCGCCTCCACTCCGATACTTTAGATACATATTTTTCTCCATTCTACTAATACATGCTGTGAGATTTTGGCTCCCGCGTCATCCACAGACTGCCATAGAACGTATAATGGGTCGACGTGGGGGCCGTTTCCCGTGGAACCCTCATGTGTCAAAAGGTTTACTGATAGAGAGAGTAACCAAGTGAGCAATGTAATTCAAAAGGACAGATGTTCCAACTTATGACCTATTGCAATACCATTTGCGGCTTACAATGGGAAAATTAAAGCTGTCATTTATGTTACCTTAAGAACCTTTATTATTATTGAATAGGTTCTTTCAAGTCGTAACTTCCAAGCTACTAAAAAATAGCTATTTTGTCTTGGCTTACAAGGTGGGCGACTCGCTTGTGGAAGACGGTACTAGTTTGTATTTATATTCCTACAGTTCGATCGAAATGCTGTGATACCTTTAAGTGTAATTTAAGAGGGGCCAGATTGCCAAGGCTAACCGGCCCCTACTGTTGCGTGATTACCTGTCGTTATAATACCTCTAATCTAGCAGGCACGAATTACGCGTCTGTCTCATTCACTGAGACCATTGGCTGGAATGTCCTTTGTCGCGTCGTCGGGGTGACTTGAGGTTTGAGATCCTGCACATAACATGGTTGCCTGATTTGTTGCAAGGGTGAGACCCCTGATGCCGAGAGACCAAAAGATAACAGCATACGGCAAGTGGGAGCGCCCCGGTCCCTTTTCATCTGATGCTGAGCACTCATCATCGTCTGTTCGAAGTTTGAAGCCAATCTTCAGCTGCTCCACTGCACTTACCATTGGGCTATGGCGCCGGCCACGCCACGCACAAATCGGATATGGTCTCGGAGAGAGATTGAAGGATTGATTGCAGATGGACGAAAAATAATCATACTTGGCGATCGGGTGCTGAAGGTCGACGCGTGGATATCATATCACCCAGGCGGTGATAAATCAATATTGCACATGGTCGGTCGAGATGCTACGGACGAAATCACAGCATTACACTCAGAGGAAGCACAGGCACACATGCAGAAGTACGTGATAGGAAGAGTACATGGAAGTTGGGAGAATTTCTTGCCTCCGATACAGGGAGGAGTATTCAGAACATTGGAATCGAAGGTCGACGAAGCCGAAGAGGATGTCAGCTCGTCTGGACAAAAGATTTTTCCTAGGCGTGTAGGCAATGTTTCGCCTACTCCTCGAGCTTCATCATCAGAGCCAGGATCGGAGCAATTCAAATCTGCGGAGGCATCAAAAGCCCATGCGATTTCATCAGACCTTTCCAACTATCCTCGTCTTGACCTAATGTCACAAGACGGGGTCATCTCCAAGTACCGCCAGCTCGATGAGAAACTGCGACGCAAAGGACTCTATCAGTGCCAGTATAGCTTTTATGCTATTGAGCTTCTTCGATACTCGACACTTTACGTTCTCTTCTTGACATGTCTTCACTATTCCTATTACACTCTTTCAAGCTTCTTCCTCGGATTACTCTGGCACCTGCTTTCATTCCTCGTTCACGATGCCGGTCATCTAAGCATAACTCATGGATTCCACACAGATAGCTGTATCGGGATTCTTGTTGCAGATTTTATTGGCGGTCTTTCAGTCGGTTGGTGGAAACGAAATCACAACGTCCATCATATAGTAACCAACTCGCCTGAGCACGATCCGGATATCCAGCATATGCCATTTTTCGCCATATCGTCGCGTTTCTTTGGTTCCCTGCGCTCAACATACTACGACCGCGATATGCCTTTCGACGCTGCAGCCCGGTGGTTCATTAAGCACCAGCATTACCTCTACTATCCAATACTTTTAATGGGACGTTTCAACCTTTACCGCCTCGCATGGTCATATTTGCTAGATCCGAAGCAAGCGCCCCGCAAAGGCTCAGCATGGTGGCATCGCTACCTTGAAATGACCGGCCAGGTATTTTTCTGGTACTGGTATGGCTACCGAACGCTATACCTCTCGATTCCGACGTGGTCGTCCCGTATCGCGTTCTTGTTCATCTCGAATATGGTCACCGCTCCTTTGCATGTCCAACTCACGCTCAGTCATTTTGCTATGTCGAGCGCTGATTGGGGTCTCCACGAGTCGTTTGCTCAGAAGATGGTGCGGACGACAATGGATGTCGATTGCCCCCCTTGGTTAGACTTTATATATGGTGGTCTCAACTACCAAGTCGTGCACCATTTGTTTCCTCGTCTCCCGAGACATAATCTGCGCAGGGCGCAGAAGTATGTCAAAGAGTTCTGCGATGAAGTCGGAATCCCTTACGTGATATTTAGATTTACGCGCGTGAACAAGGAAGTCATCAGCAGACTAGGCGAGGTCGCTGAGCAATTGAGAGTGATGGAAGAATGCAGAAATATTGTTGCGAAGGATTTGATCGAGCGACACCACAGTTATTGATTGTTGTTTTTTTTCGGTCTTTGTTTGTCTTGTTCTGTCTTTTTTTGGTCTTGTCTCGTCTTGTTCCGTTTAGTCTAGCTTGGAACACATAATTCAAAAAGAAACAAGAAGTTATGCCTTTAATTTACATTCAAGAACTACTTTGTCCCTTATGGTCACGATGCGAGATTTAACCTACGTAGACTATGCCAAAACCCGCGCTAACCCGAACCCGTATAACCTAAGCCTAACCTATCTAGGTGGGTCCTTATCTTTATATAATTTATATAGTAATAGCCTATAAGCCGTCAGACCCGAATAGAGGTAGCGGATTTGAACTTTCACCTGCTATTGCAATAGTCGAGGTAGGTTATACTAGGGCAGCAGTACTAATGGTTATCCGTTGATGCAGGGGCGAGCGAACCACGTCTACTGAATACAGGATCATCCACAATACTGTTATTGGGTCATTCGGTTATGCATTCTCTGACATTTACTCACTCAGGCGCCGAAACCGTGTCTTTGTCACATGGTGGATACGTGTGCAAAACACAGGTGACGCTATGTTGCCCGATCCAAATTTTCCTGGCTACATAGCCAGATGTAACCAGAAGAGATTCAGAGTTATCCTTCCAACTGATGGCAATCGCCTCCAACCGGTCATCCATTGTTGAACTGTGTCGACACTGTTCCAACCAGGAGCCCGAATGCTCTCTCCGCACATGCCGGAATGATTTTCACAAATTCACCATCTTGTGACACTCTGTGCAAGAGTTGTAGATTTCGGATGAAGATGCCTTTGAACTGCCTTGCTTTAGCATCACAGCTGTTTGGACCCCAGTCAAGGATTTGAAATTTTCCTTGAATGGTGTATTAATGTGGTCGTCGCCAAGGAAGATAATGCTAAAGGCCATTTTCGCCATGCCGGCCTGGAAGTCAACGTTTGTCACATTTGAGGTTCATTCTGTCTTTTCCGCGCAGTGTTGCTGTGGTGTATTTGCAGCAAATGCCCATGTGAGGGTTCTATAATTGAAGTAATCAGAAAATGTATCATCATTGGCGTCTGTTCCTAGAATCCGAGGATTCCAAACCCTTACCTTGCACCAGTATTAAGTTCCTGAGAATCCACAAAGTGCCAATGAAGATAGGAAGATAGGTCCGAGGTAAAGGACAAACTTCCCATGACAGATTGTCATGGGCTCGTAGAACGAACAGCCTCCAGTGGCGCACGTATAGAATATCAATCGTAAGAGCCATGTGTCCCGGTCTCTAATTCAGGTTAAAAGCTGCAACTTTTTTTGGTTGGTGGTGGGGAGAGAGGGGGGTTAAATCGGTTTGCGATGGCTGGAAATCATATAGCTTGCTTATAGGCTGGGAATGATATTAATGATACCTGGTATCAGAGTTGTACTCAAACGTATCTTCCGTAACTCTTTTTTTCACGTCTAAAATGACTTAATCCTATTGAGTATGGACTTGCATGTGTGTTTGCCAGTGCCACGTTATCCCTCGTGGTAATGCCATGGTGACCAATTTGCATACCCGATAGACATAAGCTTTCTGGTAAGACTTGTTGTCACGGGTGTCTGCCTATTGAAAGACCACGTCCTCCAAAAGGTATAGGTCAAACACATGATTGATCATGCAGAACCCAGTAGCCATCCACCACCTATACATGATTCGATCCTGATGTCTTGAGCAGGATTGCAAAGTGTAGAAGACTAAGATACTTGAGCTTATGTGAAATAACAGCCCCGTAATGAATGCAGAGGCATGTTGAGCTCGCATCCAGATCCAGAGAATGCTGATGGCATCTGCTGATAACAAGACATACGCTGTCATTTTTCGAAGCTTCATCTGGCCCTCTGGCGAGAGTATTATCGGTATTGTGACCGCGTGTGTGGTGTAATCTCCCTCAATATCTCGGAAATCCTGAAGATGGATTGTGGCCATAGTCCAAGCGCAGACGATCATGTCAGGCACAGCATTCATGGCCCATTGCTCGATATCGAGAACAACTGAATTTAGCAGACGTAAGATGATGAAGGTGCTACCAGTGACCATAATGCTTTTTGTTAACCAATGCCTATACGCCGGCCACACATAGAAGCCGAAAACCCATATTTGTTCCAGGGTCATGTAGAAGGCCGGCCATTTTCCAAACAGCAAGGCAATTGAGGGAGCAAGACACCAGCTTAGCAGCCAACGGACCCGGGCCTGCTTGATAGTTATGAGGCCAGATGGAATTGGCCGGTGGGGCTTATTCAACTTGTCCTCTTCCACAGATGAGGTTGTGTTGGCAATGTCGAACATATATTCCCATAGGAAACATATTATTATCACACGCAGTGAGACTATGCCTCCTGTGGCCAAAGGTACCGGATGAACAAGAACCCGTGGCAAAAGACCTCCCAAAAAGCCCGCCAGGTGGCCCGGAAAATTGTTTCTGCAGAGAGCCCATGTAATGGCGTATTCACGTTTCATGGATTTGAAGAAAGACGAGGCTTGATGGGGTGTTTTCGGGTCGCGGCTGCAGGAAATTATTAGCATTCTGTTGGAAATTTGGTGAACGTGGGCTTTAGCAAATCACTCTTACTGTCCATTTGAATCCTTTTTTTTTGCAAGAAGCTTTTTAACCACTGTAGGTTGCAACACTGGCGTGGCTGCCATAGCGGTCCAGGGGATAAGGCGGTAAGGACTTGGATTAAGGAATATTGTGATAATTAAGAGATACTTAGTTCATTAAGCGAGTGTTTGTATCCGTGACCAATCCTTTATATACTCAGTAGTAGAATTCAAAATCAGGTTTAATGCCAAACTCTCTCACTCTCTTCTAGTGCCCCACTTATACCGTGCTATACTTAATTTGACCAAAAAGTCTGACCCGCCCTACTGTATTCTCGATATATCTTTTAATGATCGCCAAAAAATACCGTATTTCAAATCCTAGCGCCGGACAGACCCTAGTTACCGAGATTTCCCTTGCTAGCTCCGCGCAGATTCCTAAATCTAGTCCTGACTATGCATTAGCTAATCATAGATGCTTTTTAGGATTCCACACCGAAAATGTTTCGTATAATATATTACTTTACACGATATGTCTATATATACTCATTATGCAATTGGTATCCGAGATGACGTACCTATGTCATCCTTTCTCCTCAGATTGCTAAAACCCCTTTTACGTGACAGGTCCGTCTCCCCTATATAACACGCTCAGACGTTAGTCTGCTAATTGACCGGCGTAAAGATTTGATGGCTAGATCACACTTTGATGTCCGGATGAACTTATTCTAAGCCAAACATAGGACAATCGACGCCTGTGAGTAATGTGAGCGGTCGAACCTACTAACTAACAGAACTATTGAACACACCGCTAGATAGTGCACAGACGCCGAAAAGAAGACCGGTACAGACTAAAGAATTTCAAGAACAGGTATCGCATTCTTTACGTTCTGAACCCACTTCCTAATATTCTCTATAAAACGTCGATGACGTACCTATGTTATCCTTTCTCCTTAGATTACTAAAACCCCATTTAGTGATAGGTCTGTTTCCCCTCTATAACACGCTCAGACGTTAGTCTGCTAATTGACCGGCGTAAAGATTTAATAGCTAGATCACTAGGTAGATCACACTTTAATATCCGGATGAACTTATTCCAAGCCTAAAATAGGACAATCGACGCCTGTGAGTAATATGAGCGGTCGAACCTGCCAACAAAATTACCAAACACACCGCCAGATAGTGCACAGACGCCCAGAAGAAGACCGGTACGGACTAAAGAATTTCAAGAACAGGTATCGCGTTCTTCACGTTCCGAACCCACTTCCTAATATCCTCTATGAAACGTCGAGCGATACCTATTTTGATTCCTTTCTCAATAAAAAGATTAGGATCCTGATCCCTGTACATCTGCTTAAGGTTAAGACCATTTTCGAGTATCATATCACACACTTCTCGAAATACAGTTTTAAGGGAGTCGTTCTCAGCATTCGACACCTGCCACTTACCGTATTCTTTTATAACTATATCTCTTAGACTAGGGATGTCGAGTGGACTTAGAACCTATAAATTATCTGCTGCTTTCGGAGCCGAAATATCGAGCTTATAAGGCGCAGACTGCGAGGACGAAACGTAAATATTAATAGGTAGATATAGTAACCTAGCTACGCTAGCGTGGCCTCTCTTACGCTTATTACTCTCTAATCTATCTTACTCTTCCCGGTATAATTCGGCACGAACCGCTTCTAGTACGTCCTTATGACTTTCTAGAACACCGCCCTTCTTAACGTGGTTTATTAGGCGTTTGATGTAATACGATTTAAGTGGGTGATGTTTGCATAATTTTGTTCTTCTCCTTATCCCAAGTGTGCTCGATACTGACAATGCTGTTCATTTTGCTGTGTAGGTGTCAAACATACACCGCGCGCCACATCAATAGGTTTTTTTTTACTAACTACAAGTTACTCTGAGTCTCATAACGCTCCAGTCTCCTTCGCCAGGTTCAAAATCTCCTCCGTCAAAGGAATAACATCGTCACTTTTTAGTGGGACCCGATGCACGCCCTCCCACTCAAAAACCCGAGCGCTCTCTGCGCTTTAAGGGGGTTTTCCGATTTCATCACTTGATAGCTGGACAACTTCAGGACTCCCGCGAGCAGCCTGCAAAGTTGTCTGGGTTAGCGCCCGGAAATATATTTTCGGTACCAATTCCTCTCGGAGAACAGGGTAGGTGGCACATCAAGGCTTTGCAGTCTGCGGGGTTACTGGGCGCTTAGAAGATAAACTACACTTTGCTTCGCGTACACCAATCAAATTGGCGGATGAAGAGTCATTATCACAGCCACCACTGTATATAGCTTATGGACGGGTGGCTCCATTGAAGTTAGCCCCCATTTGCCCCGTGGTGTTGGCGTGATTGAGCGCGCACGCCCAGCAAATAGTTCTGTAACAAGCACCTAAGCATGAAACGACGGACTTGAACACACGGAAGCTGGCGTGGAATACGGATGTGTTTTCTCTGTGTATGTATAATTCATCTACCCTGATTTCTCACCGAAGTAATATTCAGGATATGCAAATTAGACAGTATCGCTGTATTTAGGCTGGACGCCTCACTATTCACCATGTCAAGCCGCAGGGATCCCTGCCATCCGTGCCGCAGAGCCCAAATGAAACGATTACCTTCCCTCCCCCTGTATGTTGACCAATACGATTGGATGTGACTGGTCCGATTAACAAGGAACATCTGCTGCATCCCTCTCCTTTCTTCCCTTACAGCCACTAAAAAGTGGTTTCTGCCTGGGTATGTTTGCCCTGTGGCCCAATTCTCGTAAGAATATAGCGGACATTCCTGTCGGTCGCTCTGATTCCATGGTCCTCGCACAATGGCCGATAAACTGCCCATTGCTGCGGTAAATTGAGTAGAGAATATTACTCTCAATTACCTACTGTCTTTTTGGCCATCTTGGTCCCGCGCTACTTCAATCTTTCCGGTTAATCCAAACGAAGATTTCAATTCTGGTACTTCTCACGATCTGTAAAGACCACAAACACCCTTATAAACTCCCAATAATACTTTTCGCATTAGATCATCGACTTGTGGCTTAAAAATTAGCATCTGCTATGAGGTGAGATAAGGGATAAGTGCGACTTTGATCGGGCTGTGTTTGGAAGCGCCACCACAATAACGCTAGCGTTGCACTGACCCCTTGGGCTGAAATAGCATGCGGCTGGCCATCGGCGACTAGGCTTCCACCTAGATCCGCCTGCTCTTTACTCCATAAATGTCAGCATAGACCCTTTGGTAGCCTCCAAATCCTTGACCTTCACCTCTCTGATGAAATTTCTTCGAAGTCACTATTTACAATTTCTACATGGGCGATCCATTTTCTGTGGCCGGGAGCGCGGTGGGCGTTATCTCGCTTGGCCTCACAGTTTGTCAGGGTCTGCTGACTTACTATGGGCCATTCAAAGCTTATGATGAAGAAATTCGCGACGTCTCAAACCATATCAAAAGTTTCGAGAGCACGTTGAAGGCGTTAGAAAATGTTCTCGCTAACTCACAAATTTTTCTCTCTCCTCTGACGGCTCAGTCAGCAACAGTCGCACTCGACTCCATCTTTAATTGCCAAGAAGGACTAGAAAGATTAAGCAAAATGCTGAACAAGTGCAAAAGCACGAGCACGAAGCTTTTGGGGTCCAAAATCCAGATCAATAGGATACTGTATCCTCTCAAACGCGATACACTGATGGCACTTTTGGAAACGGTGAACTGGCTGCAAGCTCATCTCAATACCTCACTGCAAATACTGAATATGTGAGTCCATACTAGAAGAGAAAGAAAGTATCTTACCGCTAATTGGAAACTTCAAGGGCTATGTTGGCTATCTCTCAGAAGCAAACAGACATGGTCCTCACCTACTCAGCATCGAGCGCCTCTGATACAAGTCAGATGTTACTAGTGGCTCAAAAGTCTGATCAACGCTGCATTAGTATTGAGCACAGACTCGGAATACTTGAAGATCATCTTAGACAGATGGTATAGCTATCCCCCCTGATCCAGATCTGGAGGAATTCCATCCTTGAGCTGCTACTTACGATTTTATTTAAATTTAGCAATGTGACAACTCCCGCAACAAAGCTCGGCCAGCTCTCACACCAGGGCTACTCCAATCGGCGTTGGAGCACCAACAAATCCTGGATGAAGAGTCGCATCATCAGGGGATCATGATTAATTCTCAGGGGAATCGGCGCCGAACAAAATGCTCATGTGGCATGGCATACTCCGGGAGAGCGCGTAACGCCGGTTCAGCTTGTATTGGCCGATGTGAGCTTCACACAGAAAGCAAAACCATCATGACTTTGCTTCACCGCCGAATATTCTGTAGATGGGCTCTACGAATCTCCCTTGAGACATCATTTACAAGCACAGTCGGAGCAGGAGGCTTCTCGATCAGCCCTAAGCTTGAATTCCGTGCCATTGTGCCAAAAGATTCCGAGATATTCAGCGCCCTTTATGATGCAGAACATAGTCTCATGTCGCAAGATGTCTCTACTGTGATACAGAATACCCAGAAGGCTCTATTTGAAGCTTTCCGTGAAGGTAAAGCATCAAAGTCAGATGCTCTTCAAAGTGGCAACACTATTTTACATGTAAGTGTCAATTTGCCATAAATGTCTTAAGCTTCCACCCATAGAAATACTCTGGTGCTGGAACGTCTGAGACTTTCAGTTGAATGTCTTTTATTAACCACAACTATAGGTAGTCACTAGCTGGCAAATTTATAGTTCTCGCTGGGATACACGCTCACGGCTTACCTGGCGTTTATTTATCAAAAATCTCTTACAAGCGGGCCTCTCTCCAGACCGTGCGAATAACCGCGGTCAGACTCCTGCTGACAGCTTGATCAGGAAGTTTGGTGGTAAAGATAGAGATCTAGAAAAGCAGCAGATAACGATTGATATCTGTTCAGACCTACTGAAAGCTGGGGGATATATGACCCGAGACGCCCTTCATTGGAGGCATCAAGAGAATTTTTCCTACGTTCATTACCATCTCTGTAGAGGAGATGGACGTAGGCATGATCACTTGTCGGAAGACTTTAGCTTCTACCTTATTTGGAGAATTGCCGATGAGAAAGGGCTCCAAGGTAATTACACCTCAAAGAGCAATCGGAAAGAATGCGAGGCTAAAATGAATTAAGATATCGATCTCCCAGAAGAGCTCCAGCCTCTCGTGTACAAATCGAGGAAACTTATGACCGCACAACTGAGAAGAGGGATCGATTTCCATCGATGGATCGAATCGTATACTCGTTGGGGGGATGGATTAGCTCTGATTCTTCAATCTGGTTATGCACCAACCGAAGAGGCCCTTCAAGCAGCATGCGAAGTGAACTGCGAAGAGAGCGTCAAGATATTGGTGAATGATCACAAGTGTTTCATTGGAAATGAAGAGCTACGAATCGCCAGTTTTCATCACAACCAGACTATTGTTGATCTAATTGTTAGCGAATTAATTGATCGCAGAAGGCGATTACAGGCACTTGCAGAGGCACACTTACCGAGAAGTGTCCAAGATCAATTACGCATCGAATCCAAAAGCCTACTAAATTCCCATGCCTATGAAGCATATTCACTACTTGAAGCGACTTCTGCAGATTTGAAAGGTCTCCTGGAGCGTCATAGATGGTCAGTCTTTGACTGCGTCGGTGTCAATCTTGATTTAGCGGACCGGCTATGGACTGCTGGCTTCCGAGGCGTGGATGAAATCGATGATGATAACAAGACGTGCCTGGAAAATTTTTGGAAAAACACACCACCCTGTGATTTGGAAGTCTTCCTGCAAAAGACTCACTGGTTTATTAGTAAGGGTGCTGATGTCTATCATCAAACTTCATCTGGATCGGTCTTGCATGACATAGGAAATGGCGTGGGATCAATTTTATACCGGATGAAAGATGAGGAACACCCTTCTTCAAAGATTCATTCCCTGAGTGAACCTTCAAAGGCCTTATTGAGAACAATTCTTTCCGACAATACTCCAGATGATTGCGAATGTGCCTGTTCTCTGAACGGATGCTCTCCACTGACGACCCTCTTGAGCGGACTTTTGCCCACACGACCCCTATTGCCCGACTATGAGACTTCAGCCAAGCGTATTCATATTTTTGCTGATTTATTGAGTGTTGTTCTCCTTCACTCAAAATCGGAGCCCGAGCCTGATGAACGCTTTAAGAGCCATTTGAGTGCTGGCATACTTCGCTTCATCACATTCAAAACCTTGGGTATCACTCATACCTGCATGCATGAGTACAGAAAGATCGAACCAAGAGAAATAGTAGAGATCCAAGATGAAGAGAAACTCTCGTTATTGGATCTTGAGATGCTATTGATACAATTTCTCGAAGAATTGAATGTGCATGGCTTGCAAGTTCAGAGCTACATATCAGGACTGTGGCGGACCAACATGACTTCCTTTCTATCAACACGAAGATCTCATACTGCGGAAGAAATTATTCAAATTCTTGAGTTAGGAGTTATCCTTGATGGTCATGAGACACAAGGGGGGAAGGTTTCTTCAACCTAGCTGCAGCCCAGGATTATTAGAAATGAAATTAAGGGTGCTGCTGGAAGAAGGTCAGAGCAAAATCCCATCGGTTAGAAACACATGCCCGAAAGAATCCCGGAACAGACAGTAGCTAAGAATAGTCGGCTCTAGAATAGGAAAATGTCGAGAAGTAGTGGGGTTGTTCTTTATGGTGACATGGAATTAGCTCAAATGCGTCCTGCCTTCTCTGCTGTGTTTGTATGTAATATGTGGGTAAAGTTCGGGTTCCAGTATGGTAACTCGAATACTTGGTTACAACTCCAAGGGACAGCTCAACCTGTCCCCTGTTCGGCTTCCCTCACAGTTCTTCCTTTTCTTGATCAATCGCATACTTGAGATGATTCCGGTAGTCCTCATTCGCCACCATGCTTACTACTTTTTACACTCTTAGCTGGTTCTGACGGAAGACGTCGAGTAAAGTGGGGTATTAAAATACACTCAAAATGCGATTTCTTCGTTTGTACTAGATATCAACAAACACTTTCTCAGGCCTACTACCGCCTCCTTTAGATAAACCACTGAGCGGGAGAAGAACCATCGATCTTATCAACTTCAGCTTGTCTATCATTCAAGTAGAAGAGGGCGGTTTAAAAAGCGAAAATACGCCTTCTGCTGCACGGGCTGAATGTTCAGGTGGAGAATATTCAAATGGGTGAACCTCTGCCCTGAAGAGGCCTGAATAGGGCGGCGAGCCGCCCACGCCCGATCTGTGGGCGCTAGGTCAGCACAACCTTAGAAGTGCTGTTGTATGTTTTTGTTTTTGCTTTTTTAAAAACCCGAGCGCTGTCGAGGCTACAATAATTGTCCAGAAGCTCACGGTGGAGGCGAAGATCTGGATCTGCCAACCCATGGACATGTATGGTAGGGAAGACGAAGCATTTGATAGGCGCCCTACTAGGCTACGCGGAAAGAAAGAGCATCTAGATTTGGCTGTAGAGGGAATATTTCTTAAGTAATGTAGCAAATAAGCCATCAAGTTTCAATATTCAAAGGTGTACCTGCTCATGTGAGATCTGATTATCACTTCCATCACACGCGCTACAGTCTACAAAGAAAAGAACCAAAATCAAGAGCATGTCACAAAGAACACGTTGAAAAAAAGATGTATATGTACAATAAAAATTAGGCAAGTAAACAGACCTCATTTTCCAAACAAACGTAGCAGACACATGAATCGGAATAGATCATGCCCAAACACGAAAAGAAAACCGGGGGCACATAGTACCATGAAACATCAACCAGGAGGAACAGAACCATGATTTGGTAGTCCCATTCTGGGAACCCAGGGATATCGAAACCAAAGAGAAGGAAACAGAAAAAGCATTTCGTGAGGGATTGAGTCGTCGAGAGACGAGGTAACTAGTCGTCGTCGAAGATCTGGAAGGTGTTGTTGAGGATTGTTTCGATCACGCGAACTTGCCAGCCGGCGTCAGCGATGTTGCCGCCGGAGTTGGCGCCCATTAGGGTTGGGCCGAAGCAGATGGCTAGATTGCCGGCGTTCATGCGGTTCTCAGTGTAGTGTTCTTGGATTTTGTTCAGGTGCTGTTGCGTTGTTAGTATACTTTATTTTTTATTTAGGAAAGGGTGGTACGTGGACGTACAAGAATAATGGCACGGAGAGTGGCGTAGTGGGCGTCGGGCAAGCTATTGATGAGGGCATGCAGCGAGTCGCGGCGTTGGATATCATCGTCAATTCCTGAAATAATTAGCACTGGGTTCAGATGAACAATTGGATCAAACTTACGGGCAGCGTCAACAAATTGTGTGTAGTACTGCGAAGTGAAAAGAGGATCAGGCAAATCCCTGAAGAATTGCTTCACCAATCCAGCAACACTATTGACATCGTGGTAGAAGTTCTCTGGGTTGGTGAAGTCGACTTGTGAAGAGTCTTTGGACACGGATTAGTATGTAATTTCTCTGAAAAACGGGATTAATAACTCACCATTATCGAACACAGCCTTCATGTGGCTGATATGGTTGGCGCTGCCGGATAGTCGATAGATACCCTCCATATCTAGGCCAAAGAGCTCAACAGCCTGGAAACACTGGTAGACAAGGAACGGCACTGCGGTTCCATCTCGAGCATACAGGTCCTCCAGAGCCACGCCGAACACCGGCTTCAAGGGAGGCAGAGATCCCTTCTCCGTTGGAGGAGGGCCGGCCATAGGCACGGCAACGGTGGAGGGAGGCAGTGGCTCGCTTGCTGGCGGCGCTGAGGGTTGATAAGGAAGCTGACCCGACGGGTTTGCTGAACTAGGGTCCGCGGATCCTGGGTACGGCGTGGGATTGTATTGGTTGGTGGGTTGAAGTGGTTGGGCGGGCGAGGCAACGCTCGTGGTCGAGAAGGAAGCGGGAATAGTGGACTGGCGTCTGTTCGCAGTGTTTGGTTGCGAAGAGGCAGCTGCTCCGCCGAGAGTCTAGTGTAGAGTCAGTAAATGAAGTATTCTTCAATGGACGTGTTCAACGTACTGGGTGGCGCTCATATTGGACCTGATCCGAGGTGACAGCACCCGGATTTCCTTCGTGGCTCAAGATATAATCATGCAAGTCTTTTTGGTTGTCGACCTGGCGCACAACCTCCGCGAGGCTCTTGGGTGCCAATGCTCCGGTCTCCGCGCCAGCCTTGAGAGGGCTGATGCAAAGACCCTGGCCGAGCAGCAACTTCTCGCTGAAAGTAGCTATGAATAGTTAGACAAAAACATTCATCCCAATTGACACACACGATTGCTTACCGAACTTCTGCTGCTGCAGAGTCAAGCCCGAGTCGCACTCCGAGATCAACAATTGCAGGTTGTGCACGGCCTGAGGCCGGTGAGTCGAAATCAATTCCTGACGAGCAGTTTGCGCCGCCTGAACCTTAGCCTGATAATCACTATCCGCATGTTGAACCTTGCGCAGAAGATCCTCCTCATGCTGAGCCGCCGACTTGTGACCCTTCAAACCAAACTTGCCGCCCGTCTTGTCGCCCGTGCGGACACGATCATACTGTTCCGCGAATGAGTCGTACTTGGCCTTGGCCTTCTCAGCCTGAGCCTCGGCATCTGCGACCTTCTTTTCCGCTGCCAGTCCAGTCTGCTTCCACTGCTTGCGACCGCGCTCCGTGTTAGATGAGAGCTCGTGCAGATCATCCGCCATCTGCTGAAGGGAGACAGAGAACTGGAGACCATGATCGGCCATGCGCTCCTGGAGCCGGTGAATATCCTTATAGCTCGAGCTGTACGTTCCCTGGCGGTTTTCGCTGCGGTTCGCGGCGTCATTTACGGCTTTGGACAGCTTCCTAAGCCCCTGAGCATGTTCCTCCTCCAGAGCTCCTCTCTTCTTCAGGAATGTCGAGAAATCCTAAGGGGGAGACGTTAGCGCATATGCGTTCGCAGCCGAATCATCGAGGTGGGGGCTCGGACTCACCCTAGCAGAGGCCACGCTTTGCTTCAACCGAGTGAGGAGGGTGGTGATTCCGATCTGCATGCGACACGGGCCTTGTTAGCACGGACTTCACACGGACATAATGCGCGGGTCTCGAGCTGGCGCTGCTCGCGACGGCCTACCTCTGAGTGCGTGACTTTGTCCAGGCGAGCCTTCAGCTCGTCAGGAATGACCGTTTGGTCAACGGCGCCTGAGTGGGCCGACTCGCGACCGGAGCTAGATGGGGGCGCATCGGATAGATTGGGGAGAGCCGTGGGCTCTGGAAACGCTGAATCGGACATTGTCACAGAGCCAGCTGTTCCGCGAAAAGTGCGAAAGATTGAAAAGAAGGGGAAGACGGGGGGGGAGCTATTATTATCGATGACACCGGAAACCGATGGCTTGGCGGTGGGGAGCGGGCTAGTCGGCGATCAATGAGGTCAGTCCAGTGAATCTGCTAAAATGTGGGAGCCTTGTCTAGGTTGTGGCGCCAGGGGCAACGCAACGCTGAGCCACAATAACTTTCCGTCCTGGGAAAGTTGTGTACCGTTGTTAAACGCTAAATGCCAATCAATTCAATCCACGCGTCCAAGTCTTCACCAAGCACAATCACATTTAGCTGCCCAACTCATGGAAGGCAGAAATAGAGGCTCTGCCAACTAGCTAAGTTGGTTTATACAGCCACTCGGCTATGGGCTTGCCATTTGTTGCTTCTTTTTCTTTTATTTGTTTCTCTGTAATCAGCTCGACGAGAGGAACCGTCTCGTCTAGACTCCATACTCTAGACCCGCCAAGGACGTCGGGAAGGTAGGGAGTGAAGGCATCGCGGAATCCTAGTTGGGTCTCAACATCTTTACAGCTGGAAAAGGCATCGCCAACTAGTGGGCTAGAAATTAAATCAACGTAGAAGACACAGTTCCAAGTCCTAGCCATGTCTTTTGTCATGTCCTTGTCCTTAAGTTTCTTTTGAGAAGCATCCATGGGCTATACTTCGTGGCTATACTTCGCAAAGGGCAAGGTATCTCCACAGCATTTTTCCAGCCTAATTGCTAAAACCCAATCTCAACCCCCTATAAACCATGCTATTTATTATATGAGTTGACCTACCAGCTCAACGTTTTCGATCTCACGCTCCCACGAGATTCACTAGATAATTTTGAAGCAAATATGCATCGAGTAGATAAAATAGAGTCCTCTACAGATGTCAATCGACTAGTACGCATCGGCCAATTGGTACCTGTTAACATTGAATGAATTTGTGTAATATGGTACATTGCTTATCAAAATATCAACCGCACGCTGCAAAAAAGCTTTGAAATACGCAAATGACTATGCTGAAACCAAAATGAAAATCAAAAGAAACCATTAGTTATCCTTATCCTCCTTGTTCCGCGGCTCGAAGTTCAGCTGTGAAGGTCATTAGTCAATACATGGAAACAGAGGTTCTGCCTAGGATAATGTACCTGATTCCCATTGTAGAACTGATTATCGCCCCGTTCGTTCTGCTGATCTTGCAGCGTACGAATGTTAAGTCCAGTCGAGCGTGGGCGCTGAGAGTTCTGGCCAGGCGCAGGAGGCGCAGGCTGAGACTCGCTCGCCGGTGCACTGGACCCGTATCCAAGAATTGAGCTTACGATGCCTGTAGCTGTGCTGGCGACTCCTGATACCACATTATACACGGCAGAGATTCCACGCCCAGGAAGAGATCCTGCAGCTGCGTAGGCTGTCGTGTATGTTTGAACAGGGACCATGACAAGGTTCGCAGTGGAGCCGAGACTCAAGTCTTGGAGTGTCTGCGATTCTTCGGCAACAGAGAGGGTTCGGTTTGGGAGAGGCGTCAAGATGTGTTTCAGGTTGTAAGGACGATTGTCTTCTCCCATTTGCTCATCCAACCAGGGGCGCACATCGCCTCGAATAGTCTGTGTGGGCGTAAAACTGGATCGGATCGACCGGCCGTCGAAAAGCCGTACTTGGAGCCGGTATTGGCTTGGAGGTCCTCGAGGAACCGGTGATTGCGGCTTGGGCTCTTCAACAATACGTGCCGGTTTCTTTGCTGCTGTCGACTTGGGCTTCTGAGATATTTGGGGTGCCTGTCTCACCGGCTGTTTGCCCTTTGATTTTGCGCTCAAGCCTTCTTTCGCTGACTGCGGCTTCGATGGCTGCTGCTTTGACGGCGCAGGTGTCTCTGCAGGCTTCTTTGCGGCGGAGCTGTCCACCTTTGTGCTCGTTTGGGATGGCCGTTGGGTAAATAGCTGGGAGGCGCTCGGGGATTGGGGGGATTGCTGTCGTGGTGGGATGCTGGTGGCATTGGATGTAGCAGATGTAGCAGATGTAGCAGCATTTGAGCTAGTCGTAGGTGCAGTGTTGCTGTTGGTAGGAGAAGCGCTGCCCTGCTGTGATTGCTGACCAGGATCAGTGTCTTTCCCCCCTTCCAAGACTGCGATCAAGCGGTTCTTCAAGTCGTCTTTCGAGACTTCGGGCGTCAGATACTCTTGCAATGTGCCATTCCTGCGCGTTCAAACAATCAGCTCAGACTTCACATAGCGAACCGGTATAAGACGGACTTGATGACAACAGCGGTTGGAAACTTTGCAATAGGGCAGAACGTGGTCAAGAACCCAGCTTCTTGGGTCCCAGCCGTCAATCGCAAAAGGACCGCTTTGGCGTCGAGGACAGGCGCAACCTGTAGACGATTAGCAACCATACATCCAATGCAAGACAAAACTAATCCGATATAAGCATACCTCGTCATCAGCAAAGTATTCCTCCTCCCATGTTGAGCTCAGTTGCTCGTCGTCTGCACATCGAACTCGATTAGATGGCACGTTCACTCGGTGCGGGGAGACCACCCACCTCGGACAAAGCAAACCACAGCCTTAGCCTCTCGCACAGCGAGGGCAATACCATCCTGAAGGGATCCCTGAAAGAACATCGTCACGATCGCATTCTCATGAAAATCGATACTCGAGTTTGGTAGCAACAAAGCAGTTGTCAGTAGAAGGCGACGTATACTGCGGAGAAACAGTTCGGGGAAGAGCGTGACCGCCTACGGAGCGAGTCTCCCAAAATCCCAACTGCCGCATCACATCACTTTTCTCCAAACAGCTCCCCACAGCACCATTCACCATGCGGCCGCTTTCCTCAGTCCTGAGAAGCACACCAGCGGCGTGGTCCATGCCAATCCGCGCTATCCGAGTTCCTAAGCCGTCGAACCTCGATTCCATCTGCTCCAGATGTCGGCTTCAGCAAAAGCGCCAGTTCACGCAGTCGCGCCGCTTGGCTGACCAGGGTGCCTTTAACGTTGACCATCCGGCTAGACTGGTTCGTGTGAACCAGAAGCATGGACCAGGGTTGATTATTCTCGGTGCGTCATCTTCCAATTGTCCCAATTGTACCGTGGACAACATTTAACATGTTATTCGTCATATTTAGCCTTAATCCCAATCATCGCTTTCGGCCTAGGATCATGGCAAGTCCAGCGTCTGGATTGGAAGACTCAGATGATCGCCAAATTTGAAGACCGCTTGACCAGACCGCCGCTTCCGCTGCCACCTCGGATCGACCCCGAGGCTATCTCTGAGTTCGACTACCGTCGCGTTTATGCCACCGGCACCCTTCGCCATGATAAGGAGATGCTGGTTGGGCCCCGTATGAATGAAGGCGAAGACGGGTATCTCGTCGTGACTCCGCTTGAGCGTGAAGGCCAGAGCACGGTTCTCGTGAACCGGGGTTGGATATCCAGGAAGTTGGCGAACCAAAAGGATCGTCCGGAGGGTGTGAAGAATGAGGTCGTTACGGTGGAAGGGCTGCTCCGTGAGCCGTGGAAGAAGAATATGTTTACGCCGGATAACAAGCCGGAGGAGGGCAAGTTCTACTTCCCAGACATTCAGCAGATGGCTGAATTGAGTGGAAGTCAGCCTGTTTGGATTGAGGAGACTATGGGTATGATCTATTGTCTGATGTTTACTGTGAGCACCGCTAACATGCTATTTTCAGCGCCTGATCTCGTCGAGTCGTATAATCGCGAGGCGAAGGGTATTCCCATTGGCCGTATGGCCGAAGTCAATTTGAGGAACCACCACGCACAGTACATCTTCACTTGGTAAGTCAAGAAAATGCGGCTCCTCGGGCCAGTTATGATCTCCGTGATTTGAACGTATAGCTTATACTTCGCAGGTATGGCCTGTCCCTGGCCACGTCCGTCATGTTGTGGATGCTGGTGCGGAAGAAGCCTAGCAGCGAGGCCCTGCGCCGAGTCCGCCAGAACCGCAACTGGTAGTCGGGCTTTAAGCCATTTCTTGTGCATTTTTCATGGGTGTTTGGAGTTTTGTTTGGGTTGATTTGATTACCGTTCGAATCATTCAAGGAGGCATACCCAGCCTCATATGCTGCTGAAGCTCCTTAGGCAGATACTTTTGAGCCAAGGAGAACATTGTCGTCGAACTGTTGATATGCCGTTGCCTGGAGGTGGTCAGCAAATTGTTTCATTCATGTACATTCAGCAAGACCGACCTTCTCATGAGCGTTGAGACGTCGCTCTCATCAATAGTCTTGCGCCCAGCGTGCTTGGAGTATGCAGCCAGATCCTGGCTGACTTGCTCAAAGTACCATGAAGAGGCCTGCTCGATTGCAGCCATTGCAGCCTTGTTGATCTTCGCCTTTGACCCACCTTTCGTATGCGCGAAACGGGTGGCAAGCTTCTTGACCACTCCTGCGGGCAAGTTTGGAACCGGAATTCCATGCCTGGAAAGCTTCTTCTGCTTGGTCTGCATGGGTGCGCCCTCATCTCGCAGGCCTCCTCCAACGATACCCGGACTCTGGCTCGGTGATGCTGGTGGGGCTAAGTCAAGGCCGAATCCAAAGCCACCACCGACGTCGTCGTCATTGTCGGATGGAGGTGTCCCAGGAACTGGCTGAATGTCGCCCGTGGTTAACTCGAATCCTTCCGCTTCGCCCATGGTTTCATCAATGGGATCATCAAATGCACCTGCATCAGGAGATGGAATGTCGAAAACGAATCGGTCCAGATTCTCCGTTTCTCCACTACTTGTGTTATATTAGCCCACCTTGTACCATAGCCAATCCCAATATGTTGATCACTTACCCTTGGTCAAAGTCACCTGCACTAAACATCGTATCGTCGGCCGCCTCGTCCCTGCCAAAGAGTCCCGTTTGTTCGCCTTCATCAGAGTCGCTGTCCAATTGACCTCGGAAATTCTCACTCAGTCTCCCAGCTTGACTGTACATTGACAATCGTTGCTGGTCTCTGATACTTGTCTCCCTCATGGGGTACTCAACGGATCGGTAAGTGATATCATCGTCAAATGCAGCCGACATTCGCGGCGGTGGAGTAGGGTCATCGCTTCCTTCCTCCGACTCCTGGATCGGGAGAGAAAGTCGCGGTGGTGTATTTTCCGGCTCGTTGTCCAGCTCCTCGAATTCGTCTATAGGGTCCTCCTCCACAGGCTGCGGCACATGCTGAGGCGAGGATTGGATGGGTTTCGAGACCGGAGCCAGTGCTACACGTTTCCAACATTAGCTCCAGCTATAAGACCAACAATTCCGTGCATAGGCTTTGCTTGATCGTACCTTTTCCGAGGTTTTTGAGGATATCAAACGTAGTCTCACGCTGCATGCGACCACTTCGACGACGGTCGCGACCTGGAGTATTTGCTGCTCGCTGCTGACGAGCGCGAAGTCCATATGGTGTTGAAGGAGCGACTGAAGCTCTGGCCCGAGGCGTGAACCTGGAAGCTGATCGTTGGCCAGACGGGGTCGCAGTTGTGACGAGTCGACTCGGGGTAAGTGGGTAGCGCGTGTGACTCGGGAGACGTTGAAGCTACAGATAGATGCGGTCAGTAGGATAATCGTAGAGCGCTCCGGATTGCACCACTCACTCCGGTCAGTGTTGTTTCTCCAGATGGTGTACTGGTCCCAACACCCGAATTGCGCAGTGACCGGCGGTCACGCGCTCTCGGGGTAGACATCTCCTGGATGGAAACTCGCGCGGACTTTTAGAACATCAAACTCGAACAATAGACGTGTGCGCAGTTCATGGAACAGAAATCGGTATGTTCCGAGTCGAGTGTTGAAACGAATGTTTGCGAAGCGCGTCTCCGAATAACATTGCGGGCCGGCGTATGATTGGTTCCACTTATCGATAAGAGCAGCTGACTCAGCCACCGTTTTCCTAACTTTTTTTGCGACGCTTGACTTTCGTCTCGTTGGATTTGTCCATTGTCCTTTTATTTTCTCAATTCGAGTGTTGCCGGATATTTTCAGAATGGTTGACGCACCCGCCCAAAAGGGGCTTTCGAACAAGCTCGACAAGAAGCGCAAGAGACAAGCCGACGACTCTACAAAGCAGGACAAGCCCGAGACAGCACCTGCAACTTCGGCCCCCGCAGATGGCCCTAGCAAGAAAAAGCGCAAGCAGAAGAAGACCAAGAAGCAGCAGGCGGAGCACGATGCGAGAATGCAAGATCGTCAAGACGGCATTGACCAGTCGATCGGAAAGATGGATGGACGTTTGCTGGCCGATTACTTTGTTCAGCGAGCGAAGAAGGTGGATAAGGAGTTGTCCGCGGTGGAACTGAGCGATATGTCTGTTCCAGGTATGGGATTAAATGCGATATTTATGTGGATGAATATTGGACTAATAAATTGCAGACTACGCTTTCCTCGACACATCTTCGTTCACCGAGACCAGACACTTGGATAAGCTTCCCGAGTTCCTCAAGGCATTCAGTCCTAAGGGCGCCGACTTGTCAAAGGCTTCGGAGGCCAAGGGTACCCCTCATACATTGGTTGTGGCTGGTGCTGGACTCAGAGCTGCGGATGTTGTCCGGTAAGACGATGATTAACCATATGGTCATTCGCGTCAATATGAAAGCTAACATTTGGATTCAATAGCTCGCTACGAAGCTTCCAGAACGAGGAGGCGATTGTCGGAAAATTGTTCGCAAAGCACATCAAGCTCGAGGAAGCTAAGCTATTCCTCGAACGCGCACGGTATGATCTTCTAAAAACGCATTCATGGCTATATGCACATGATCCTAATTGATTTCACAGTATGGGAATTGGTGCTGGCACTCCTGCTAGAATTTCTGATTTGATCGAGTCTGGTAAGTACTATCCCGCTATACCTCAAAAAGATATATGCTAACCATGGCCCGGTATAGGAACTCTCAAGCTGAATGAATTGGAGCGCATTGTCGTCGACGGGTCACATATTGACCAGAAGCAGCGTGGAATCTTCGACATGAAAGATACCCACCTGCCTCTTCTGAAGCTGCTCACTCACCCTGAGCTGCGTAAGCGCTACGACGCTGGGAAGAAGAAGTTGCAGATCTTGATTTTCTGATTTCGCTAAATACCTAATGATAGAGTGTCCATCCCGAAGAAAAGTTTTTGATCTATTATTTAAAGACTTCAAGCGTGTGTTCAGAGCTATGCCTAAAATATTCTGTAGATCTGTACACCTGCGGTTTTGACAAACTGTGAACGATATATAGAGGTTTGAACAATTTTAGTAAGCTGAAGCTGGATGATCATCTTCAAGAAGATCAGCTCTTTGTCCGCCCACTCACATATATCCCCTGCCATTTACTGGGTACCTCAGAGTTAGCAAACTACTACTTTTTAGTCCGATAGCTGACTGCCCAATCAGGCAAGCGGGCGATATGGAACTCACCGCCTCGAGCGCCCGGCAAAAACAGAATTTCTCTGCGTCTCCGCCCAATTTTTTCGGAGCTAAGACTTGCGCATCTTTTACAGCATTTCTTTTTCACCCCAACATTCTCATAACCTTTCCAGCGCTCTCTGATCCAAAGAGAGCTCTTCAATCCCGATCACTATCAACTCGTCTTATTCCCAGGAACTCTCAACATGGGCGACAAGAAGCGCAAGGCCGTTGAGGACCCGACTGAGCCCATTGCTCCCGAGGGCAAGAAACTGAAGAAGGAAAAGAAAGAGAAAGAGAAGAAGGAAAAGAAGGAAAAGCGCAGGGCTGATAAGGAGAAGAAGTACAAGGAAAAGAAGGACAAGAAGGAAAAGAAAGAAAAGAAGGGGAAAAAGACCGAGTCCGAAGCCAGCAAAGATGCCGAAGAGACTCCTCTGTTCACGATAGACACCGAAGGCGACAAGGCCATGAAGGAGAAGATCTCCAAGGAGAAGAAAGAGAAGAAGGAAAAGAAGGAAAAGAAATACAACAAGGCCAAGTACACCAAGGAAGCCACCGAGGAGTCCGCGAACACCGAGGAGGCCACTGAGGAGGCCACTGAGGAGGCCACTGAGGAGGCCACTGAGGAGGCCACCGAAGAGGCTACCGAAGAGGCTGCCAACGGTGAAGAAGGCGTGGACAAGAAGAGCTCCCGCTTCATCTGCTTCGTCGGTACGGACCCATTCGCTCAACAAGACAACAATTGAACCATTGAAACGGTGACTAACATTCGCAATTGCAGGCAATCTTCCCTACTCCGCAAACCTCGAGTCTCTCACAAAGCACTTCGAGAAGAACCCTCCCGCCTCAATTCGCGTTGCGACTAAGCCCGAGGCTCCCAAGAAGTGCCGCGGTTTCGCCTTCATCGAGTTTGACAACTACGACCGCATGAAGACCTGCCTCAAGCTCTACCACCACTCCACCTTCGACGACGGCAAGTACCCGCCTCGTCGCATGAACGTCGAGCTGACGTGAGTACTTCCCACTCCCTTGAAAATAAGTTGAGAGTCAACTAACATAAACCCAGTGCCGGCGGCGGCGGTGGTAACTCGGAACACCGCAGAGAGAAAATCAGAGCCAAGAACGAGAAGCTCAATGAGGAGCGCTCGCGCGACGCCAAGAAGATCAACAAGGATAAGCGAAAGCACGACAAGGCCCCCGCTGCTGAGGGTCCCACTGGTGTCAATTCCGTTGCCGTCGAGGACGACAAGTGGGCTGGTGTTCACCCCAGCCGCAGGCCGCAGGTGAAGGCTTGAATGCAGCTTGGTTGAACCGCTGCTCAGTCAATGCGTTCGTTCGTTTGACGGACCGGAGCTTTTTTCTTTTGTTACAGTACATCCTGGGCGAGGGGCAAAAGTCGTTTTGTGATGATTTGATAGAGGATACCACGTTCCTGTCTTCTGTGCATAGGTAGGCCATTGGGCCAATGAATGAACATTTTACGTTTTTTGGATAACTTTCAATTTACCAACTAGGCATGATCATGCATGATCATGCAATATCAGAGGTAGTACCAGGTGGACTTGGAGGTCATTGATAGTTCGAATATATAGTTAGACCTACAACAGGGGACACGGATCAAGAACAATCAACAAGAATTCAAACTAGCTAATTCTATCAAGCCAAACCAGACAAGCTTCCCAGCAGCAAAAGAAAAAAAAAAAAAAAACAAGTCAATGGTTTCATCAAAAGGAGGCCCATGAAGCCTCAGGCTACCGGGACGCCGTATTAACTATGAATTATTCATTATAGCATACGAGAAGAAGAGGGAGAGAGACATGCATCGCGACCCTTACAAGATCAAGCATTTGCTCTTCTTCCCGGACTTGGCAGCGGGGCGGGGGTTCAGAACAGCCCTACATCAGCATGAGTATTAGCGTCGGAAATTCCGAGTCCTTTGACTTTGTGGTTGAATTAAGATGGACATACCGGATAGCTTCGTCGAAGACACTCTTCAGGTTACGTTGCGTGAGTGCAGAGCACTCGAGGTACTTATGTGCGCGGATCTCCTTAGCAACAGCGAGGGCCTGCTCGTACGAGACGGGCTCCATCTTCCGCGATCGGAGAGTCTCAACAGTGTTGCGATCATCGCGGAGATCAAGCTTGGTGCCGACGAGGATGATAGGGACGTTGGGGGCGTGGTGTTCGATTTCGGGGAACCACTGAATCGGGCATAAATGTCAGCTTTGGCCTTGGGGGGCCGAGTGGTCCGTGAGGAGAGTCTGTGAGGCTGGGGATTGGGCTGACCTTGGCTTTCACGTTATCGAAGGACGGGGGGCTGACGATCGAGAAACAGATCAGGAACACATCGGTTTGAGGATATGAGAGCGGGCGCAGGCGGTCGTAATCTTCTTGTCCGGCTGTATCCCACAGGCCCAGGCTGATCGGTCGCCCGTCGACCATCACGCTTGCCGTGTAGTTGTCGAAGCTGTGGCTGGTGTTAGCGTTTGCTGGCTTCTTTGGGTTGCGAGTTCGGGGGTTCTTAGTTGCTAGGTTGGATTTGCAGCACGTACACGGTCGGGATGTACTCCCCGGGGAAAGCATTTGTTGTGTAAGAGATCAGAAGACATGTCTAGAGAGTCGAGGATCGGTCAATTTCTCGTTTTGTCTGGTTGGAGTTGTTGGGACTGACTTTGCCCACTGCACCGTCACCTGTCACCACGCACTGCGATCTTCAATTAGCCGGCGCGTTTCGAGATGGAGCTTGTAGCTTGTAGCTTGTAGCTTGTAGCTCGTAGCTCGTAGCTCATAGCTTGGAGGAGCAGCCTACCTTCAGCGATTGAGTAGCCGGACCCGTCGCCATGATTGCGAAAGTATGTACACCGAAAAGGGGGCGACGATAAAGGAGACTTGGATGAAACGAACTGAGCTTCAGGGGAGAAAAGAAGGAAGAGAGGGGGAAAGAGGAAGGTGGAGAACGGAAGATCTCGAAAAAAGGAGGGGCGTTGCAAGGTGGAGGTTTGAAGGTTTGAAGGTTGAGAGACGAGCGGATCAACTTGGTTTAATTTGGTTTAACTTGGGTTTTGATGGAACTGAACTGTCTTTCCCCACATCCGTCTATTGATCTCTTACTCGTTGCGGCGCAAGATGATCTACTCCAATTTACATGGGATTCCCAGCCCCCCTTGGGTTGCACATCGCCTAGTGCCTGTTTTGGCTACCACCGCTCAGTGACCCTGCACCAATCGCATGAGAAATCAGCACTGTCCTCTATTTATATCGTGATCACTCTACAGGCGCGACACTCCCCGCGAACCGTTCAAGAATCCGCCCGCGCGCAGCTCCCACGGCTTCGCCAATAGTTCCGGGAGTTTGGCAGCGAATTCACGGAAATAGGGGGCACTGGTGTGCGCCTGGACCGCTTGCTGGTTCTTGTATCTGTTCGGGTGTTAGTGCTGCTCGGTGGCGGGTTTCTTCGGCCATTACTGCCGAGGCACGGGCAGGAGGCCATGAAGGTATTCGCCATCGCAACCTGCGATGATAAATAGTGAACTGGCCTTTCAACGATGATGATCTCCGTCTTGTCCGGGAATGCGTAGTAGAGCAGAGTGTCAGGCTCGTGTTCTTGCACCTGCTTGGTGACTTCGGTGACAAGGGCGGCGACCTGGATAGGAGATAAGTATGGGATCAGGCTGATTATAGAATGAAGTATCATTCGAACCTCGTCAAAGTTCTCAGACTTGGGTGTTAGCACCGCGGCAACGTTGAGTTCGGACATGGCCTGCGTTGGTTGTCAGTACGGGATAGTTCGGCCGTGATGCAAAGACAAAGCGAAAACTGACTAGGATGTTTATGTGCAGTAGAATGTCTGAAATCCAGATCAATGAAGTCGTAGAATAGTCAGATAATAGAAGATGTCTTCAGTCCACCATCAACCATCAGACGTCAGTTGAACCTCGGGACATTCGAAGTGGGGCCCGATGAGCGCTCAGCTCCGGTTTCTCCGGATCGTCTCGTGCTTTATCTCCCTTTTCATAGTAGGCCTTGCTATACAGCCTGACCGAAGAAATAGTGGTTGAGGCCTCTTTGATCTCTATTTCTTTCGCAGCCTCCTTCTTTTTGGATATGAAGGAGGTTCTCGACATCTTTTGGAATCACGATAACCCCGATCAGTCTCATTGACTAATTTGAGCATCTTCGTCTGTTGTGCGTTGTGATCTTTCTGTAGTCTCTCTCTCAAGTTATGATACCACGAGGAAAGGGGGTCTGACCAGTGGGACCCCCTGTGCCTATTCTCGGTAAACCATCAGTCTGCCCAATACCATCCATCATCATTGAGTATGCAGCGTGCGCTTGCTTCTCATTCTTCTCCTCATTTTTCTCTCTCCTTCCTTTGCGCCGTGCGCAATCAAGGTAGAGATAACAACCTCATGTCCTCCAGAGATAGCCGCATCAAGAGGTGTCCGCCTGTGCAACCCATTCCTGACCAGGTTGACATCCGCGCCTGCGTTCAGCAGAGAATATACGCATTCAGAATGGCCAGAGGTAGCCGCTGCCTAGAGTGCAGAGCCATACCACCCTCCAGTTAGATTAAAATTCGCGCTTGTATTGAGCAGAAGATCTTCGCATTCAAGATGACCAAAACGAGCCGCTGCTTGGAGTGCACAGCCGAAGTAATGCCCAAAACTGTCGACATCAACTCCTCTTTCAACAAGAAGCCGTAGGAACTCAATATCGCCAGGCTGCAATCATCTGCAATCATCTGCAGTAAAAGGCTAAATCGTTGATCCGTGGCGCGGAGGTTCGGACACCCCAAGGGAAGAACTTTCATCAGAGCCCCTGGTCCGGTCGATGAAGAGACAGCTCTGATATCAAGCCTTTGTCAGCGGCTATTTGCATGGCCTCTGCCCAAGACTGAGTCGGGAATGGGAAATTACTCCTCAGCAGGAACTCGACTAAAGCAGTGCTGTCTGATCGAACTGCTTCCTTCAAAGATATACCGCATAAATTCTTCATTTCGGATGGGCTTGCTTTCCATTCCGAATTAAGGAATTGGGTGTGTGTGTGTGTGTGTGTGTGTGTTGGTGCAAGCTTTTCCGACGCTATCGCAAAGACGTCCCGATGACTCTACGCCAATATTTAATACCGACATATGAGCCTTGCGGCAAAGCTATGAGCCTTGCGGCAAAGCTATGAGCCTTGCGGCAAAGCTATGAGCCTTGCGGCAAAGCTGTCGGCTGCGCAAGGAGTGTAAAGCGAGGCTTGCTCCCCGACATTAGTGGCCGGGCTTCAGTATCATACCATGCAAGTCCCACTTGAAGCTCCAGGTCAATCTATGTCCTATCAGAAATACATTAAGACGGAGGACTCGGAAAGACCATTCTGTTTTTGTTCGGACCAAGCGTCTTGGCCCGAAAGTGGGGCCCTGTTAATAATGCCCATAGGGTCTGGATCCAATCCCTTCTACACTTATACACTCCAAGCGCATTTCCAAACGGCGTAAAATTCTTATTCTGAAACAGGCACCGAACAGCCACATGTCTCAATATAGGCTAGCCTATTTGGATACTCCAAATTGCTGACTATGTCGAACAACGCTAGTGAATACGAGGCGCGTGCGGTACGTCATTGGTGCTTTACTAGCGTAATGTGAGCAGAGCTAAACAAATTGGACAGTGCGACTTATGCTACTCCAGAAAGGTTTGTTTTTGTTTTAAATAATAAAGCTCCAAGCTCGCATTAAGGATACCATTGACTGTTTTCATAGATAAAGTGCGATCGAAAGGAGCCGTGTATGAACTGCCTAGACGCCGAGTCTGAATGTCGTCGAAAGCGACCAAGACGAAGGCGTCAGAGGGATCCTCGGTAAGCTCTTGCGTGGATTTTATCTTCTCTTGACTGAAGGAGTATTAACGGATCTGAAGGTTCTTAACACTGGCAGACAGACTCTCAGAACTTGAGCGCACTGCCGTGTCTGTGCAGCAATGCCAGGGGTCAGTTCCAACCTTCAAGGCCGGTACAGAGAATGGCCAACATAGCGCGACGTCAATTGGCAAGCATATCGAAGGCAGTGCCTCAGACTCACCTGGTATTGTCAGTCGTCAAGCCGTGTCGGGAGCAGCCACTCCAGATGCTTCAAGTCATCAAACATCAGAGGCCAAAGTTTTTCTACAGCGAGAGCTCGAGTCAAACAAAGAGCTCCCTCAGGACAGGTATGCTGTGCTGGAGTCGGCACACCGGCTTGTCGATCAAATATCCAGCACTGCAAATCTACCGAGATCTAATCGCCTCGATGGTTCTGAACTCGATGCGGGGCCGTGGCCGCCGAGATTTCCACCTGAGCTATGCTATTTTCTGACCATGGGTAAGTTTGTCTCTCTTGAACAGAATTGATGGTCGTAGAATGCTCATTTCTAGGCCCTGGTATCAATTTTCACCCTGTGAACCGGTTTCACTGGTACGACCATATCTCCCCTCAGACACTGGAAACTATGTGCCTTGCTCTTGTGCAAGGGCAGGATGATGAAAGCATCCTAAACCTTTATCGAGTCGCCGTATACACGAAAGCCGCCAGCATAGTTGCAAGGATGCCTGAGACTGAAGTGTGTAACCGCGCTTATCTTCACGGTCTCCTAAAGTCATCTAAGGAGCAATACGAGTCCACGGCGCTCGCGGCACTGACAAAGATCAATCTCATGACTTCCCCAAGTCTGTCTTTATTACAAGCGCTATTATCTGGGGTGCGTTTTGGATATTTACAGGATCTGAAGAAAGTTCCAGACTGTCAAGGCTAACTGTTCACAGGCACTACTCATGCAACTCCAGGGAGACATGTGCCAATGCTGGACACTGACTTCTTTTGCATCAAGGATCTTGGTATCACTGAATTACCACACTTTGAATGGTTCCAGTCCGTCCGATGGCACTGAATCTCAGATCCACGGCGCTGTCTTTACCTGTTACTATCTTGATAAGGCTCTCAGCTCACTCCTTCTACGTCCGCCGTCCCTTCCAGAATTGCAATTGAAACCCGCCGATTTAGTTCAGTTGGACCTAGATGTGCCTTTCAGTGCCGTTATGAAAACCCTGGTTGAGCTTGCACAGATCCAGGAAGTTACTCTAAGCATAGCTTTGAAGCCGGGCTTGCTTGGTGAAGCGTACCAACGGTCTACCATCGATGGACTAGTCCAAACCATGTATAGCATGCATGCAGAGTACCAGAAGGTATGGATCAATCAACATTACCAACCATCCCTGCGGCTACTGACTGAAACACCAGCAACGGGTCCACCCATCTTTCAGTCATATGGAATACGAATGGTTAGCCATTGACTTCAGTTATTATTCAATTATGACTGCCACGCTTCGCTCCATGCAGACCGTTCGAGCTCCATTTGTTCAGAAGGAATGTCTTGTGTACGCCCGAAAGGCCCTTCGATCACTCCAAATGATGCAAAAGACCTATCTCATTTCTGCGAACTTCCTTGAAATATACCCATGGTACCTTACTTGGTGAGCATTGAAGAAGATTTGAAGATTTGGCCAGTTGTGCTGACGTCAACAGGACTATACTCCTCAATCCACTTACGCCTTTCTTTGTTCTCTTCTGCAACGTGGTTCAAACATCCGACCATGAAGACTATGCATTGATGGCCGGCATAACCGAAGCTCTCCTTCGCTTTGTGGACACACATCCTCCAACCGCCAAATTATATAAGCTATTTTCCACCTTTTTGCATCTATGCAGTCCCCTCACCCAAAAACAAGAGCATAGATACTCGCCACAGTCCCTCTTCAATAACTCATCTCCAGCGATGCCTTCTGGTACTGTGAATACCACACAGCCTTGCCAGGTGGGTACACAGGGAAGAATTCATCCATTACAGCACGACATGTCTACTGTTCCAAACTTCGATCAGATCAAAGTCGGAGGATCAGATGGCCAAGATCTTTCGAAATTGGCTTTGGATAGTGCATGGAATGAGGATATGTTCCGGGACTTGTTCAATTCCCAGCCATGGCTAGGATGGACGGAATCGAATATATAGGTTTTCGGCCGAATCGACCGCAGCAGCAAGGCCCCATCATGCCAGAGCCAGAGCGGTCGGTGGGACACTGTGGAAAATACTGAACCTTTAACCTCTTGGAAACTCTTCATGGGGAACGGAGCCATACCTGAACCTATTATTTTTGCTGCTTGTAACATTAAATAATTAATAATATTTAATTCATAAATCTATACTAAGGAATTTTTTTTTTTTTTTACAGTTGTCTGTAACTCGAAGATGTTGCTGAGAAGGAAGATTGTAAGAGACGACCACATTCGGGGTCATGGATCTCGTGAAGGCTTATCAACATGGTGTCTTGTATACACAGACGTCTGAGGGCTGTCTATCTATCTTGCTTCCCATCGATTCCTTGAAACATCTCACATTTGAAATTGTTGCTCTCATCGATCCCATTGACCGCGTGGTATTCCTGCTGATTTTGGGCCCACTCACTGATATCAGCACATGCCATCGACCAACAAGATACGAGAGAGGGACCCCGGTGCTACAGCCAGCTATGCATGCATAACAAATGTGATGTCATATTCCCTAGGCATCATCCGTTGGCAATGATTGAACCTACATGCAAATCACATGAAATACCAGGATCCCTTTTACCCAGAGTATCATTCGCTACAAGTATATAACCATGCATGCATACATGATGCTAAGGACTAGTGGCACTCTGGATGTTGTTCAGAGTTGAACGCGAGAGTATATTGCTATAATGCAAGTGATTGGTCTACGTATGGGCTGCCTGGCTCGGCCGCATCTGAGCCTTGAAGCCCAATATATCAGGCAGAAAGTGACATAATTGAAGCCAACTCCGCGGGCAACCCACCCAATCAGGGGCACTCCATGCGACCCCAGAGAATGAATGGCTATCTCCAGGAACTAGACCCGCGATTCCAGGAGCAAAAAGCCTTCCAGGAGCGAGGGAAGTTGTTTCCAGAGGGACTCTCGTCAAATCTAGAGATCTTTCGTAAGGTCCTACAATTCTAGAATACCTGGAAACAGGCGGCCAAACTTAAAGAATATCCCTGCCACCAACTTGACTCAACAAAATCTTTTTCTTTGTCTTCCCGCAGCCTTTCAATATTGAAACGCAAGATCGGAACACTTTTTATTTCTGCGGCCCCGTCATTCACGAAGGCTCTTTCAACAAGCTGGCCAGTGTCATCGACGCAAACAATTGTTCCGCTATCATGTTGAAATTAAGGATGACTCATACCTACCTAGTTAGGTCGGCATAAAGATAAACCGATTAACTTGAACACATTAAATATCTATCCGTGCTCCCATTCGTACCTTGACTACCTAAATAATTACAAAATGGCGCCCACTCCGCCCTTACCGTTTGAAATCAAGTATGCCGAATCATCCGAGCTGAATGCCCTCATGGATATAAGAGCCCGCTCCTTTCCCTCATCTAAGTATCTGTCTAGCACATACAAAGGGTGCGATCCTTCAGCAGTTCAGACCTTTAAGGCCGTTTCCTCTCTTGAATATTTTGTTAAACCCGAGGGCCATATTCTAGCAAGTGCTAGCTGCGAAACCGGAGAGCTACTTGCATATAGTCTCTGGTATATACCTACCGTATATAATTTTCAGCGAGCCGTCGATACGTCTCTAAGCGATGCTACACAAATTCAAATGCAGAATAATTCGTTATATGCGCCACCACAGATGAACAAGGGTACCTACACGCTTTACGACGAGAAGATAAAGCAAAGTAGGGCGAAGCACTTAAAAGAAACCGATTTTGGTTCGTTATCGACTCTCCGAGTAAGGTCGACTTTATAGACTACTAATAATACTATTAGTCCTCGATCTGCTCTGTGTTCTACCCGAGTTTCAAAGAAATGGCATTGGGGGCGCATTCCTCAGATGGGGAATTAAGAAGGCAGACGCTCGTAACGCTCGAATTTATCTTGAAGCTACCGTGGAAGGAGTGCCCGTCTATTTGAAGTATGGATGGAAGGTTGTCGATAAGATAAATCTAGACTACACAGAGCGTGGCGGGGAAGGAAGCCAGACGTTTGCATTGATGGTTAGAGAGCCCCGAAGGATGGGGCTTTAACAAAAAAATTTAGCCGTTGTCAAAGTGGAGCATCTCGTGCAAGACAAAGTCGATAAAGCTGCTAAGCGTTTAGAGCAAGCAAAGGACAACGGCACGATCATAAAAACCGACGTACTGTTCGCGGCATTAACCGGTGACGTGATCTGTCATTATGCTTACGGTGAGAGCTCAGGTATTCTCGAAAGAGAAGACTTGAAGAACGAGTTCCGCGACGCGGTGACTAGCGCCACTAGTTTTTGTCATTTTATCCCGATTCTCGTGAGCCTCTTGGATATTATGCCTTGGTTTATTCTATGGCTGCAGCCTATGTACAAGGGATATTTTGAGATGGAGCAGAAGTTGAAAGAGCAGAGTACGTATGCGCTGCGGCATGTTGATGGCAAAAAGGAAACTAGGACGATCTTTCAGGCTTTAAGCGATCCATCGCTGCCTGCGGAAGAGAGAACGCCTATCAGATTGAAGAATGAGGCTATGACTATGATGGGGGCTGGGACGGAGACTACAGCGAGGGTCTTGGCCGTTGGCTCGTTTCATCTCTATAAAAATGAGGCTATGGTGCAGCGTTTACGGGATGAACTGAGGACTGTCATGCCGGAACCCAGCAGTAAGGTATCCTGGGGACAGTTGGAGAAATTACCATATCTGGTACGTATATTGAACATGGCAGTACCATTGCTCTTTTGAGTTATTTCAAGGAATAGAGAAATTAATATTCTTCAGACTGCTGTTATCAGAATCACTCCGGCTAGCACATCCTGCAACAATTCGCTTTCCGCGTGTGGCGCCCAATAGGGCTCTGACATATAAGAACCATGTCATTCCTCCTGGAGTAAGGCACTTTGTCCAATCTTTTAAAAATAAGCACTGCTGACTATTTTGAAGACTCCAGTCAGCCAATCGGTTTACTTCGTGCATACGGACCCGACATTATTCCCAGACCCCAATACGTTCAATCCAGACCGATGGCTGGAATCTTTACGAAAGGGCGAAAGACTGGATCGATTCCTGGTGCCATTTACGAAAGGGTCTAGGATTTGTTTAGGCATGAAGTAAGTTCAGAGACTTCAATATTCATTCATGATCCAAAAGCTCGTATATAAATGCATATGTGACTGACGAAGGCTATTTGGTAGTCTTGCTTACGCGGAAATATATATCATGCTTGCGGCCTTGGTTCGACGCTTCGATTTAGAGATACAGACTTCTTGGGAAGATATTCAAGTCACGCGGGATATGATTATGGGTGTGCCCGAGAACAAGGATGTACTTGAGGTGGAAGCCGTTGTCACGGGGATTGTCTACGAATGAGCTACGATGGAGTCTAGTCTTTCTTCCGTGCCTCTGATCCCAAGTGGACAAATATGCCATAGGGCTTGAGACCAGGACCGGTAATGATTGATTTCAATGACGAGGAGAGATGGTATAGAGTACAAGAGCGCGATATCAAAGTCGCGATGCAAAGGATTACATCCACCGGGCTGTCCGAATGATCAACCCATGTATTGAGAACTCGATTAAATTAACGGAAGACACCCATCGACCAAGAAGCGCTTAGTACGGCTTAGCGGCAGCCTGGCAAGCCTTCTGTTCGGTTGTTAGCAATAGTCCACTACCGAGGTATCTTCCGCGGAAGAGATAGGGTGTACGTACCAGTTGGTCAAGGTACCAACCGCAGATACTGATGTTGCCTTGGTTCTCGTCCATGCAAGTGCGGAAGCTGCGGGCATCGTTGGCGCAAGCGGGGTTCTCGTACTGCGCCTGGTTGGCGCTGCCCTGCCACAGACCCTGGTCCATGGACTGGGCTGGAGCAGCCTGCTGGGGTTCAGCGGGGGCGCTGGAGCCACCGCCAGAGAAGAGGCCACCGATGGCGTGGCCGACGGAGGAACCGATAGCGACACCGCTAGGAGAATATTAGCGATGAGTTCAAAAAAAAGTTTCACCCCGGACTTTCCCGGGAAATGCGGAGATTGAGATTCGGGTTTCGGGGTTCGGGTCGACTTACGCAGCGGTGGAAGCCATCTGGCCGAAGAGACCGGGGCCGGCGCTCTGCTGGGGAGGAGCATGCATCTGCTGAGGAGCAGCGGCAGTTGAGTGAGGCGCCTGCTGCTGGTGCTGGGGAGCGGCCGCGGGACGGGCAGGGGCAGCGGTAGGGCGTGTGGGCGCGCTGCGCGCGGGGGTAGGGGCAGCACGACGTTGTTGGCGAGGCATTTTGAGGGATGTGTATGGAATGTACTGGTGAGTTGAGGGAAAAGAAGACTGTTGAGTAGATATCCGACGAGTGGAGACAGAAGAAGCTAGAAAGCTGAGTCAGTCGAGGCAATGCAAATTCTACGAGCATCGATTGGCCGGCGGTGTGTCGCAGTCACGTGTGATCGGACATTGCAGGAGTTTAGAAAATAACTATGAATTAGACTGTATATTGTTGATCGGGATTCTATTCATTCATTTGCATTCCAAGTGAAATGATGGTGGGTATCTTAGTTCGTAGTGATGTTGATATACAAGAAGTGATGCGTGCAGAGGTAGCATGCTCGGTCGAGATATTATAAGCCCCGACAGTAGGAGGCTCACCGTATAACACAGGGAGACCGCTGGAAAAGCCGGATCATTGTTTCTTGTGAGCCTTGCGGAAATCCTCCTTCTTCTGCCGCCTCTCCTTCTTGCGATCTTTGCGCCCATCGACGTCGAGCTTTCGTTGCTTCTTCGTGGACTTTGCATCCTTGCTTCTGGCATTAGCCTTCTCGGCCTTTGCTTGCTTCTTCTTCTCTTCTACTTTGGCGAGCTGAGCCTCGGCCTGGGAGTCCGTATCCGCATCGGAGTCATCAGAATCACCACCAGATTGGACAGTAGATGGGGCTGCGCTGGAAGGATCCTCGCTCTGAGCTTCGGCGGCCTGCTTTTTAGCGAGCATGGCGGCCTTGAATTGAGCGCGCGCCCGCTCCTTGGCCTGCTTCTCTGCCAGTTCCAAATCGATCCTATTATTCCCAGCCTTGAAATAAGTTAGTTCTGGTCTGCTTCACGGGACTTATGTACCTACAAGGCCGTGCTTGATAAAACGTCCGGCAGCCGCCTTGTCGAGTGTCATTGTGCGCTGTTCAGGCTCGATTTCCAGGTCCTTGATTTTGTCAAAGTATTGCTTCACGCGTGTGAGTTCACGGAAAACGGAGTGTTGTTTCGCATCGACGCCGTGGAGTCGGAGGTAAGCTGGGAAAATGTCAGCAGAATCTCAGTGTTCGATCAAAGTCAGACGTACAAAAAATAAGTGATTCGAGAGTGTAGGTGATCAGAACGTGAAGTTTGGCCTTGTCCATCACCGGCAGGTTTTTGGAACCCTTGGACAGAGACTGGCCCAACAAGGGCTGCAAAACCTCTTCCAAGTCATCCACATTGTCGTCCAGCTGCTCTAGCAGCGGAAGTAAGTCTGCTGTATCCATGGTGACGTGTAGTGTGAATGGGAAGTTGACGAAAAAATTAAGACGGTGTAACGGAGGCGGTGGCCGCGGGCGGTGGAGATTTTGGCCGCGCATCCATCGCCTTGGGGTCCGACATTTTGCGCGCCATTCAAGCTTCTGTTCGAGGCACTTTCGGACTTTTTCTGTGCTTTTTGTATGCAATGCAGAACTGACTTTCAATCCCTCCTCTGATCCTCTTCAAAATCGAGCGTTTCATCCTATAACACCTTTTGACGGTCCGTCGGGGGACTTTTTCCCCGAACGCCTTCAAAGTGTTACAATTGCTCGCGCGCCGCCCGCTATGGCGGAGCGGGTTGGTTGACATCTGCCAATCTCGGTGGCATGTCATTTGTGGACCTACATCACGACTCCAGTCAACATGGGCGGATAACGCGAAGGAGATGCCGGAGAAAGGGCCGCAGATGTCAGGGCGGGTGCATATTCTAGGCCTCGGAAATGTAGGAACCTTTATTGCCCACTCGCTCGCATCACGACAGAATTCGCCGCCTATTACGCTTCTACTTCATAGCACAGACCTTCTGAGAGAGTTCCGTCGGAAAAAATTCTCTCTCGCCGTCAATCACCGAGGCATGGACGAAGTCAAAAGCGGATTTGACGCCGAAGTGTACTCTCATTCAGAATGGCATAAGGTGGCTCAGAAATACCCCATTGAAGAACAAGAAGACTTTCTTGGAAACACGATCGAAGACATCGACTGCTTGATTGTCTGTAGCAAGGCCAATGTCACTGAAAAGGCCATTGAGACTCTCAAACACCGCTTGACCCCGAACTCAACCATTTGTTTGGTTCAAAGTGGAATGGGAATCGTCGAACGGCTCAACGAAAGAGTCTTCCCCCGTCTGAATGATCGTCCGCAGTACATCGAGAGCTACTTTAGCCACTATCTCCAAAGACAACATCCTTTCCACGTCGCCCATACTAGTCCGGGAACATTCATTCTCAGCCCTGCAGTTACTGCCCAAACCCCTTTGGTCGAAGCAAAGAAAGACACTCACTGGATTCCTTCAACGAAATACCTTCTCCGCCTCCTGACTCTTACACCGCAACTAGTCGCCACGGTCGAGACTCCTGCCGGTTTGCTCCAGTACCGACTGGAGAAGCAGGTGATCAATTGTATTATCGGCCCGCTGACGGCGATCAATGATTGCACAAATGGCGAGCTTCTGTATGTTTTCAGTGCCACTAGACTCATGCGGTTGCTTCTCTTTGAAATTTCGAGCGTGATCTGCGCTCTTCCGGAGCTGCAGGGCATCCCGGGTATCCAGAGTCGATACTCCCCGGAGCGCCTACGCCGAGTAGTCACACATGCCATATCGAAAACGGCCCCCAACACCAGCTCTATGCTCCAGGACATGAGAGATCTCAAAATCACCGAGATCGAATACTTCAACGGCTGGATCGTTCGCCGTGGCGAAGAACTGGGTCTCAAGTGTGTGCTCAACTATATGGTGAAACACATGGTGCAGACCAAGCTCGTCATACAAATGCGCCGAGAAAACAGCGCTGTCCCTCTTGACCTTGAAAACGTCATTGTCACCGGTGATCCTCGAATCGATGATTAACTGGAGAATTTGATTCATTTTCTTCTGCTACTTTTGCGCCCCTCGGAACGTGCCGTGCACTCTCAGGCAGAAAGGAATTTACAAATCAATCGCCCTAGATGCACTTTCACAGACCTCCTTGATCTGTGCCCACCGCCGCAAAAGTGTTTCGGCCTTTTGGTGATGTGCCTGCACGACAGCATCAGACTCCAATGCCGCGCGCAATATCTGCACCGCGGCGCCTGCCTCCGTGCAATACGTCTGAAGCCAACCCTTGATGATATCTTCAGACAAACTCTCATCCACTCCCTCGGCGGAGCCTTCGAGAACGTGGTTCCTCCATTCCTCTTCTTTCATGTATTTTAGACACGCTGCCACTTCAGTACGGTAGCAGACACCTTGGTAGGTGACTTGGTAGTTACTGGGCATGGTTAGCATTGAATATACCCGCATTGTACAACAGAACAACTTACCCGTAATATTGGTTCAGGGCAAGTTCTTCCCGTTTATCTGCACTGGTGATATCTCGGAAGATAATGTCGTCCAGGTAAACGCAGTCTGACTCGTTTTTCTCGAGGAAGAATCCATCTAGACACATTAGCTCCATCAAGGTCATGAAAAACAGAGCAGGACTCACATTCAGCCAAGAGGAAGTCATTCGGATGACTCCCATAACTCATATAGACCTCATCACCTTCCTCATAATCCTCGGTGGCACACAGAGTATACTCATCCGCATCAAACTTGACGTCGCACTACACCAGTCCATATTAGCATCACGTCAAAAGCCCCCATCCTCAATCCCAGAAAGAACGAACCTCAACATCAGAATGATTAAAATAATCCGCAAAAGGCAACAAAGCCATAGCATCGTTCCGATCCTCCGGCGGCTCCTGATCCGGTCCAACCCAATAGAAACTCCTCGTATTGAGAATAAGCCAGTGGTATGAGAAAGTCTTCCAATCCGTCTCGGGCAAAACAGCCTTCACGTCCGCCCACGCCTTGCCCAGCCTCTGCTCCTGTCCCGCTAGCAGATTTTGGTGCTCGGTTTCGTACTTCTTCGTACTGTAATCTTTTTGGATGGAATTCCACCGTCCCGAAATACACGGCGGGAGGACGTTAGCCTGCGCACCAGACCCAGGAGGGGTGTCTGGCCAGGTAAGTCCACCTAAAGCAGTAGGCCATAGCATTGGCAGACTATCTTCGAAGTCTTGACGGGACGGCCACGCTTTGCGCCATAGGGCGTATTTGGAGAGTTCTTCCTCGGTGCCGTGCGTGAGGTATGCGGCCATTATGGCCTGCACGGGTGTCCCTTCAAGGAATTGGGCTCTGAATTCCTCTGGGATGGTTTCTATTGTCATGATGACATTCGTGGGCACTTGGACCACGGGTTCGCCTTTCTGGAGAGAGTTAGTGTCATGCTCGAATTGAGAAAAGACAATGCGCCTACTTTAATTGCTCGGGTGGCTATCATTCCTAGTCCGCGGCCTGGAAAGCGGGCTGGGGTTACGCCATTGGCGATTACGCCTTGGGCGAGGGCCCATTCGGTGAAGGCTGCGTGGTCTTCGCCGGGCCACCAGGTTGGGGTTGACATTTTTAATGAGGGTTGGAGAAAGTAGATCTTTGGGGTGGTCAGGTTGGTGCTTAAATGCGGGGTTGAGGTATGACGAACAGGGTATAGATACTTTTCAAGGCTCTCGAGTGATTTTCGACAAGCAATTGGCCATGATAGACTTGAGAAGTATGAATTTGACGCACGTTCAGTCTGAGGAAGATCAACAAGGGCTGTGGAGCTATCGATAACCTGATAATCGCTTATCGCTACGGCAGCGAGCAGTGTCCATCTGCGCCGTCTTTCCGATCGTACGACTTGCTTCTACTTCTTTGGTATACTCCGACGCAATTAACACCATGTCAGTCCTAAGCAGACGAGCGTCTTCGTTCCGATCACTGACAATCCCATGCTCCGCTTGTTCCGTGCGAACATTCTCCGTCTTCAACCGCCCACAGCCAAATTATCCCGGCCATGTCCCACTGACAACTGTTGAGCGCGGTGCTCTCGCCTTGGGCTCAGCAATCGGATCATTGATCAATCCCCGACGAGCCGGTACGTTTCTACAATATCCTCAGCTCCAGCTTCACGTACTGTCGGCTCCATTAGCTATGCGAACAGTCCTAACAAGCACCAGACCTCATCGCAGCTCTCGGGGAAGCAACCGCAACCCCATTCTTCATCTACCGACTCCGCAACGCAATGCTCTCTGACCCAACAGGCCGCCGCATTCTCCGCGACCGACCACGCATTACATCCCAAACCCTCAGCATGACCCACCTGCGCTCCCTCCCCGAGAACTCCGTCGGCCGCACATACGCCAAATGGCTGGACCGCGAAGGTGTCTCTCCAGACACTCGCGACAACGTGCAGTACATCGATGATCCAGAATGCGCCTACGTCATGCAGCGGTACCGCGAGTGTCACGATTTCTACCACGCCGTGACGGGACTGCCGATCTTCGTAGAAGGCGAATTAGCTTTGAAGGCGCTTGAGTTCTTGAATACTTTGCTGCCGATGACGGGATTGAGTCTGTTTGCGTTTGTTAGGATGAAGCCGGCAGAGAAGGAGAGGTTTCTGTCCCTGCATTTGCCGTGGGCGGTACGCAGTGGGCTGAGGAGTAAGGAGTTGATTAATGTTTACTGGGAGGAGGTGTTGGAGAAGGATGTGGATGAGTTGAGGAGGGAGCTGAATATTGAGCAACCGCCTGATCTGAGGGAGATTCGGAAGATGATTCGGAGGCAGCAGAAGGAGGAGAAAGAACGACTGAAGCAGATGTCGGGCTGAGGGTCAGTTCCTTTGGAGGTGGACTCTCCGTGTACGATTATTAGAATATCCCCATATGCGAATGCAAAACCGCGGTGCAAGCCGTGCCAGACCGCAACGCCGATGATAGAATTTTGGAGGCCAGAGGGGGAAGGTATCCAAAGGCAAATACAAAGCTAATCACAATCAATATTATCCTCACAGATCGAGAAGGTCGTCGTCATCGTCCCAGCCGCCTTTGCGCCGGGTGTACACAATCTTCTGCTCTTCCTCTTCCTTGCGTTGGTTCTCGGCCACGGCGTTCAGGAGCTCCTTGAGCTGCTCTTCTGTGACCTTTGATCGCAGCTGGCCGGTCTGGGCCAGCATGATCAGCCGGTTCTCGATGTCGGTAGCGCGCTGCTCCTTGACCATGCGGATGCGACCCAGGCGATCCGCGGCCGCGGGGTCGAGGATCTGATTCATGATGGCGGCGCGGCGTTCCGCTATGATATATTGTCAGAGTGCTCAAATGCGAAGAACCAGGCGTGTAATCAAAAGGTAAAGCGACGGGCGGACCGGGTTCGTATTTCAGGTTGTGGGAGCATGATCACCTACATTCAGCTTGTCTAGGGCAGCCCCGTTAGTCCCATCGCATGTATCAGCCAGTGGATCCGGCACTTACCTCTGTTCTTCCTGGCCTCCTCCCTGGGCAGGGCCTCCGCGCGGGGCACCACCCTGCTGTTGCTGCAGCTGCGCAAGGCGAGCTCGCCTGATCTGTTTCCCGATGTGAGCAAGTGACGTCGGTCACGGGAGGACTGCGTACCTCTTCGAGCTCTGCGTCGGCCATTCTGTGATACACGTGAACCGAAGTTTAAGTGCGAGGAGAGGAGAGTGTCCAATTAATGAGGCACCTTAGTCGACTAAGTTTGACTCGGTAACCCCACTTGTTCCGCCTGAGGCTGCCACGCGGGGGAATATCATGACATTTCTAGATACAACGAAAAATCGTTGGGATGAGCTTTGTTTGGTTGGATTGTTGGGTTGGCTCTGTGTAATATGTCATGGGCTATTCCTATGATAGCTTGAAGTAAGCAATTGAGTGTACAGTTGATTTGAGGCACCTGAGTCAGCCATTGCAGCAGGTATGCACTTTGGCGCCATCGAAGATTACCAAAATATGAGTTGGAACGGAATTGTAAGGCTCGATTATCACAGGCATATCGTGGGAGGAGCTCCGCATACCAATGTATGATTGTCATCCTCAAGTGCTCATCCCATAGGCTTCCCAGTTCATTCCCTTCGGGTCATGTTTGTCCTTCTCGTTGTAGTGTGGATGGCCCATGATGTGGGCGGCAGCTTTCTCTCCTGAGTTTTAAATATTCTGGAATACTGGAGATCTATTTACAGACATGCTAAGAATTAACCGGAATACTTCTTAATCAACCGATCTCAAGTACCGTCTTCTCTTCCTGGACATATTTAATGGTGGTTGAACGACCTACAAAGAAAGAGTAAAAGACGCCTAGAAAGACCTCTGAGAAGTGCCAGGAGGGAGAATATTTCGGGCTTAGGCTGTCTTCTCGATCGGGCTTTATAGGAACGTGAAGCGTGGATTTTGCGAATGGCGTTGGGCACCTGTTTAGTCTGACCGCCGTAGTCAACAAGGTGATAATTGCAAACAATCGATGAGTGATCCAGAAAAATGTCCTAGGCATTCTCATAGAATAATGGTCTTTTCCCTAAGTAGTTCCGGGATCCGTCTTATCTACGCGTGTCCTACGCAAGACACCTTGTCAGACCATGGCAACCTACACGGCAAATGAATCCCCGAGAGATCCAAGCAGATAAGGCAGATAATTATGCACGGACTACGGGTATAGCGACTTGGAAACTCTACTAGTGAAATTGATACGGACGTCCGCGTGCGCGGCCGCGTTAAATGCTTAGCCCAATTTCCCACGGCTAGCGCAATCTACGCGATACCAGTGGCACATGCTGCGCCTCTATGGTTACTAGGAGTGGGGGGCAAATTCCTCTAGACCAATTTACCCAAGTCATATTCTGGGAAGGTATCAGCACGCCAAAAATTCAGATCCAAAATACCCGACTCGACGAACAGTGCGCAGATCGGCTGGCGATTCCGGCTTAGTCGCGATGAACTATTACTTTAGTCCCGGACGTGGATCGCTTCAGGTCGCGGTAGCCCAAAACGACCGTGAAGAAAAAGTCTGGCATGAGTATCACAAATTCTTTGAGTAGATTGAACATACGAAACAAGCATAGGGATAGAAAAATGGAGTGGAAATAGTGAAATTAGGCACGTTCTAATCTCGCGACTCGATCACGCTTTCGGTGTGATATGACTAAGCGCTTGTTCGCCTCCCAACATCACTGCGACCCCCCGATCTCTTCTTGTTTCTCGCACTTCGGTGGATGTTACCCATCTGAGCCTTTTGTTTTGCCTGCTATTCTTTCTCGTCGGTCCTTTCTCTTCTTCTCCCTCTCTATACTTCGTTACCTGCGGACCGTCGACTTCCGGTCCGCTTCCAGACCTCCCGAACCCCAAATCGCTTGCGGGGAACATTCAATCTGCTGCCTCGAGTGAATGGCTTCAAAAGCTCGGTATTCAGTGTCTGTCTGGTTGTGATTGTTGCTTTCATCGACCTACTGCAATAATAAAACGGTCACCACATCACATTCCTTCGACGCCGTCTACGTCACTCATCATGGCCGAGTAAGTTCCTCGAGGGACTAGCCGGGAAACCAATTGCCAATTCGACTCGGACAACCACTAACATGGAGGATAGTTTAATTTCCTTCCAAACATACCACCATAGTAATCTACGGCCACCGAATTCGTCCACCATGATCCCGCGTCACGCCCATAAGCGGTCTCTTTCTTCGGAGCACCGCACCATGTCCCCGGACAGGACCGTCACCAAAGCGAAATCTACCACAAACCTCACCGAAATCGCATCCGACCCGAAGTTTCATCCCAAGTACGAGGAAAGCAGCTTCAATACCTTGCAGGACCCACGATTGGCCATCGGCATGGAGGTTTCACCATCAACGTCATCGACCCACCACCCCGACTTGAGCAATGAGGTTGCGGCATTAAGTGTGAAACTGATCCAGGCAATCAACAACCAGACCACGTTGGACGACAACCTCGTTGCGACGCGACAAGAGCTCGAAGCAGCTCAGGGCAAGATCAAGGCCCTGGAGTTGGAAAATGAGAAACATCGTCGAGATATCAATGAGCAGATCTATATCAAGAAATCTGATTCCGATCGCGAAATCACGCAACTGAAAGCTGCTCTTGCCGAGGAGAGGGCAGCGCGCGCCGTGGCTGAAAAAGGGACAAAGACCATGGAGCAGGAGCTCGAGGCCCTTACCGCCGATCTATTCGAGGAAGCCAACAAGGTGAGTTGTATTCTGCTTTTTTCAGTTCATTGCTGGGTCCGGTCTGACATTGGTCTTAGATGGTCGCTGCAGCCAAGATTGACCGGGAAGCGGTCGAAAAGAAGAACGAGCAATTGCGCTCGCAAATCAAAGACACCGAGTCTCTCCTCGCATCTCAGCAAGATCAGCTAGCGGAGCTCAAATCTGTCATGCAAGGGATGCATCTGTCTAAAGACGATGTGGATACAAGAACCAACGCCTCAACTGCTCCTCCATCGCCAGCTGGTCCCCCACAACTGCAGGGGTCAGCCAAGCAAGAGTCCGAGTATATCAATATCGCGGCAACTTCATGCATTTCCGAAGAATTGACTCCCGGCGCGTCATGCAACTTCCCTGAGATGATCCGTATGGTGTGCCGCACCGATCTGCAGGCATATGATGATTTCCGGGAGCTTTTGGTGCTTGCTCGAGGTGCGGGATCAAAGCCCGCCAGCCGCGCTGGAAGTGGTTCGTATGCGGGCTTGAATGTGATGAGCCTGGCCGGGTTCGGCGGTGGTAACTCTAACACTTCGTCGCCTACTAAGGGCTTCGCACATTCTCCTAATGGGAGTCTTTCTTCGCAAACCGGCTCGCATATTCCTCTGAAGGATACTCGATTCTATAAGCGAGTTTTGATGGAGGACATTGAGCCCACACTCAGACTTGACCTTTCCCCGGGCATTTCATGGCTTACTCGCCGCACTGTTTTGAGTGGCATCTGTGAGGGCACTCTTGTCGTGGAACCTATGCCGTCAGCGACCAAGGTATATGAATTTCCTTGCTCTGTGTGTGGTGAGCGCAGACCAGGAATTCAAAATGAGCGAACCCACCGCTTCCGGACGTCGGACAGCGAAACAGCCCAGAGATACTCCTTATGTATCCAATGCTTGGAGAGGGTCCGTTCCTGCTGCGAGTTCACCGGTTATTTGCGCCTTATCCTAGACGGTCATGTACGCGCCGGCGACAGCGAAGAAGAAAAGGACGTGTGGGAAGAAACCGTGCATCTGAGAGAGCGGATGTTCTGGTCTCGAATCGCCGGCGGTATCGTCCCGCAATGCCCCCGATCAGTCGAGTCTGAAACAGTTGAAGTTTCACACGACAAATACTTGCATCCTACGGACAACAACTTCGTGGAGCCCAAAATTGAGGAGATGAACCGTATAATTGAGGCCTCTCGGCCTAACACATCATCTTCAATGGCAGGCCACTCCGTCCGTTCCTTCGATATGGTCAAGCCTGTCACTCCGGATCTCCCACACCTCAGAGATGATGCTTCCGCAGACGAAGCACATTTCAGACGAGGCTCCGTTGACTCAGATGTCAGTGTCTACGAAGAAGCCAGCGCAGACGTATTAGCCGACATGGAGCCTGTGACCAAGGCGCCTGAAGTCGAACGGGAACGGCCCGTCGCCGAAGCCCCTGTGATTGAAGAGCCTGAGTCCGAACAATCTGCACCCGAGACTACCGTGGCCGGAACCCCCGAGGTTCAGGAACCTGTCACCGAAGCACCTATGACCCAAACCTCAAAGATCGAGGAGCCTATTACCGAGGAGCCCGAGGCCGAACAACCCTTTTCTCACGAAACCCCCAGCACTGAACTCAATGTCCAAAAAAGCGGCTAAACAAAGTCGTCTCAAGCCAAAATCGACCACGACCCCACGGCCTTCAGTGTTTCACGTATGACGCATTTCATCATTCATCATTTATCCGCATCCAAGCATACCCTTCGACAAGACCAATAGACACACCCACGCTGCATACGCCCTTTAATCCACCTTGCCCATTCACCGTTTCGTCGATATCCCCGAACTCGAGCAGCTTACTCCCTCCATGTATTATTACTATTCGCTTCGTCCTCATGTATATTAATAATGTGTTTTCTTCATCCTTCTTAGGGCGTTCATCTTGGTCTGTGCCCTTTTTGCTTTTGCATTGCTTCCGTTTTGACCGAACATGTCTATACATAATTGATGGCTCTGGATGGATACTTGCTTTTTGTGTTTCTTTTCTTTCTATCTAATTTCCATATGCATTGTTCTAGGCGAGGAAGAGTTAGCAGCTGCCGAGATGGCCAATGAAAATATGACTTTCAATACTTCTTCCTATGGTGCACCGGTCTAGCTCTAGAAGACTGACTCGCCTACCTTAGCTAGTAGTTTATGTACATGTCTTCTCTTTAACATATCTCGCAATGATTGACAATGATTCACTACTTGTCGGACTTGACCTGTCATTTCTAACTTGCTAAGGCAAAGTATATATCCCAGACCTACCTGACCTTGTTCTTAAACAGCCCAAGTAGCCTTCGAATGCTAGAAAAGAGTGCGACCCAACTCCCAATCCCTTCATGTCTGACCCAAATAGAAGATGCGCATACGTCTAAATCATAGCACATTACAACATTACAAAGCCCAAAAGAAACATCCATCAGAGGACTGGATAAAGTCGGCGGTGTTAAGAAATGATCAAAGGCTATTTTACAACAAGACATCGCCCAAATCCCACGCCCAAACTCCGATACGTGAAGGTTTTCCTAATAATGAAGTAGATCATTGCTTCGCACGCTGGTGAATGTGTCGGATCTGATCCTCGATGTTCATACTTTGAGGCAAAGGTACACCCCCCGGTCCCATCGCAGGTCCAGGCTGCACAGGACTGTCGGTAGCCATGCGCTTGCGACGATCTTCCTCCGGGTCGAGGGGAGCAAGTGAAGAGTCGAAGACGTCGCTTCGCTGGCTGGCGAGGCGCTTGAGGTTGTTGACCACATCCACGGTTGAGAGGTTGGTTGTGGCGCTGCGGGAGTCGGCCTTGGCGCGCTGCTCTTTCCAGCGCGGGTCCAGGAGCTCGATGCGCATATGATGATCCAGTTCGGCGACGGGGATTTGTTGGCCGCAGTTCGGGCAGAGGGCCATTGCGCCGCCAGCTTGGGTGCGGCGGGCTTGGGCGCGAGGCACGTAGTCTGAGCGGATGCGCATTGGAGGTTGGCCCGGGGCACCGGGGATGGGGGATTCGACGCGGGCTTGAGCAGCCTCTGGCTGTTGGGGGTATTGCATGTTGTAATCTCCGCCCGGGGGAGCGTAGGGGCCTTGGGGTTGGGCTGGGTAGGGTGAGACGGAAGGCATGGTATTTTCGGGTTGGACGGCGTAAGGGTTGTAGTATGTGGGATTGTCGAGGTCGGTGGGCATCGCCTCCTCGATGCGGAGGGGGTTGAGAGACATAGCGGCTTTCTGTTCGAGAGAGGCGGACTGCAGGTCTGCGAGTGAAGTCGGCGGTGGTAGGTCGGACTGGTCGTCGACTTCAGTGAACTCGACGGTTTCGACGACCACGAAGTCGTGCCAGTCGATCTGCGCATACTCGATACGCTCCTGTTCCTCCAGCTCTTCCTTCTTCTGCTTCTGCTGTTCTTGAAACTTTACCCACTCGGCGCGCTGCGTGGCGCGCTCCATAATACGATATTTGTTTTGCACATTCTGCTCAAGTTCAGCAATCCTCTGCTTCTCAGTAGTGGCGGCGTCGATGCCTTCGGATCGAAGCAAGATGGTGTACTGGTCGACCAGTCGGGTGAAGAACTGGTAGAGACTGTGCTGGGGTCGAAGGAACTCGAACTGGAAGTTTCTGGCCTCGCGCTGCGACAGCGCAGTCACAAAAGATTTGCCCCGCTTGGCGACAAACAATGCTGTGAGCTTCACGACCTCTAAATCCTGCGCGCTGATGTTGGGCATGCGCGCCGAGAAATGAAATGCGGCGGGTTCGGGGGGTCCCTTGGGCTTTTCAGGTTCGGCGGCGGGTGTTGCTTCGCCAGCTCGCCCTGCCGAGACGGCAGTGCCGCGGCCGTCCTTGATCTCGGTGAGACGCCATTGGTAAAAGGGCGCGTAGGCATCGCCGGGATTCAAGAAGGAGAATTTGGCGTTGTTCTTTTCCTTGTCGCGGACACGGTCTAATGAAAGACGAATTGTTAGCTTTGCGACAGCGGTAATTGTGTGGGGGATTTTCTTACCTTCAAAGACATGTCCATTGCGAGCAACGTATCCCGCAGTCTTCTCGACGATCGCTAGATTGCATGATTAGCTGGATCCTTGCGCTAAGGGCGGTAGGAACGCACCTCGTATGTCCTTTGGGGGAAGCACCAAGCCCTCCGGAGGCTTGTTCATATCCTCCGGCAGGGGAGTGTTGCCATTTGACGTATCCATGGCGGCGATGGGGATGTGAATAGCGCGGCGAGCTTTTTGGAGATAACCTTAGGAATGCGAGGTGTTTCACCAGCCACACTTACATAAGCCTTATTACATAATAAGGATTTAGTTCAGTGTGGCGGAAGGCTGAGTGCGGCCAGATTCCTCAGGTTCTGTATTTGTCGATGTTTGCCCGCATTCGTTTCATACTTCGATGTTTCCAGATAATCAATTGTAGAAGGGGATGTTTCCGATAAGAAAGAATAGGATAGCCTCAGTAATTAAGCTAACAAACAATGCCAATGTGAATATCTATCACAAGCTGCCGCAACAGCGAATACAACAAGACTAGTCAGCCGGGGGCCGAAATCTAAGGGGCGTTGGAGAGACACACGTTCCCTCCGCGTTGATCTGGCCTTACCCGCTTTCGTCCATTTCGTCCATTCACTCTGCACTACCTTTTCTTTTTCTTCCTGCCCTGTATGGGGTCTTTTTTCTTTATCATCCACGATCTTTAATCCAAAGTAGAGCTGTGGGTTGTTGAGCTCTATCCAACCTAGGAAGCTCTTCAGCTGGTGGCTTCACCGCTTCAATTCTCCGACTTTGGAATTCCACTCCGCCGAGACTTTTACTTTTACTTTTTCTTTCTTTCGGCCTTCCTCTCCTATATCCCACAATTCAGGACCTCCCAATCCTCCGTCGCCTAACTCTCGGATGACAATGGGCCAACGGTCGAAAGACACGCTGGCCGTCCGGCCCCAGAGCCGCTCTGGCAAGCGCTCGCCCAGTCGCTCGCCGCGACCCAATAATCGCAAGCCCGTACCCGCGAAGATCTCCAGCTATGCATCTGAAGGTGTGAAGGACTATGACATTTTCAATCTCCCCGCCTCGGATTACAAGCTACTCACATTGGTGACGCTGGTTGCCGCGGCTGTTCGTCTGTTCCGCATCTACCAGCCCACTAGCGTGGTCTTCGATGAAGTCCAGTACGTCTCAGTCGCATTTTGAAAGTTGAAGAACTCGTTGCTAATAAAATTATCTCTCTAGCTTTGGTGGCTTTGCGTCTAAGTACATTAAGGGACGTTTCTTCATGGACGTGCACCCCCCGTTGGCCAAGCTGCTCATCACACTGGCCGGCTGGCTGGCTGGCTTCGATGGCGAATTCGACTTCAAGGATATTGGAAAGGACTATATTGAACCCGGTGTGCCGTATGTGGCTATGCGCATGCTGCCCGCCATCATGGGTGTCCTAACTGTTTCCATGATGTTCCTGACACTCAAGGCTACTGGTTGCCGTACTTCGACCGCTGTGATGGGTGCTGGCGTTGTTATCTTCGACAATGCGCTGACTACCCAGTCGCGCCTGATTCTCTTGGACTCTCCCCTGATTTTCTTCACTGCCCTTACGGCGCTGTCTTTCAACTGTTTCTCCAATCAGCAAGAATTGGGCCCGTCTCATGCTTTCAAGGGCCCTTGGTGGTTCTGGTTGGTTGCTAGCGGTCTGTCACTGGGTGCTACGCTCAGTGTCAAGTGGGTTGGTCTTTTCACCATGGCTTGGGTTGGATCCCTGACCATCATCCAATTGTGGGTGTTGCTTGGTGACTCGAAGACTGTTACACCGGTATGTTACCAATCATGACTCGATTGCTGGAAGTTGCTGCTAAGAAGATTTGATATTATAGCGTATTTGGTTCAAACACTTCACCTCCCGTGTTTTCTGTCTGATTGTCATCCCTGTTGGATTCTATATGGCTATGTTCGCCATCCATTTCATGTGCTTGGTCAATCCCGGCGAGGGCGATGGCTTCATGTCCTCCGAGTTCCAGGCAACCTTGAACTCCAAGGGTATGCAGGATGTTGCTGCCGATGTTGCCTTCGGTTCTCGAGTTAGCCTTCGCCACCATAACACCCAAGGTGGCTACTTGCACTCTCACAACCACATGTACCCCACTGGCAGCAAGCAGCAGCAGGTCACTCTCTACCCCCACAAGGATGAGAACAACATTTTCATCATGGAGAACCAGACTCAGCCTCTTGGTCCCTACGGTGAAGTTGAGGGCCCATTTGCCTGGGATAACATGACCACTAGCAACATCGAGGATGGATCCGTCATTCGCCTGTACCACACGATCACCCACCGCCGCATCCACTCTCACGATGAGCGCCCCCCGGTGACCGAGGCTGACTGGCAGTTTGAGATCTCTGCCTACGGTTACGAGGGATTCCCCGGTGACGCCAACGACCTGTTCAAGGTTGAGATTGTCAAGTCTATGTCCGATGGCGCGGAAGCTAAGAAGCATCTGCGCACTATCCAAACCAAGTTCAAGCTTGTTCATGTCATGACTGGCTGTGTACTGTTCTCTCACAAGGTCAAGCTTCCGGACTGGGGCTGGGAACAACAGGAAGTGACATGTGCTAAAGGAGGTACCCTTCCTAACAGCATCTGGTACATTGAGGATAACACCCACCCGGCGATGCCCGCAGATGCCGAAAAGGTCAACTATCGTAACCCGGGCTTCCTGGGTAAGTTCTGGGAGCTGCAGAAAGTGATGTGGACTACCAATGCTGGTCTCGTTGAGTCTCACGCTTGGGATTCTCGCCCTCCTTCCTGGCCCACTCTGCTCCGTGGTATCAACTTCTGGGGCGTTGATCACCGTCAGGTTTATCTTCTGGGCAACCCGCTTATCTGGTGGTCTTCTACCCTGGCTATTGCTATCTACGTTGTCTTCAAGGGCATTTCTATCCTTCGCTGGCAGCGAAGCTGCAATGACTACAAACACGTCTCTTTCAAGCGTTTCGACTACGAAATTGGCACCAGTGTCCTTGGATGGGCCTTCCACTACTTCCCCTTCTTCCTCATGGCTCGTCAGCTCTTCCTGCACCACTACCTCCCTGCCCTCTACTTCGCTATTCTGGTGTTGTGTCAACAATTTGACTTCGTCACCAATCGCATCAAGAGTCTTGGTCTCGCCTCGAAGCCGGCGATTGGCAAGATTCTTATGACGATTTTCCTGCTGCTCAGCATTGCAGTGTTTACTCTTTACTCTCCACTCGTCTACGGCAACCCTTGGACCCAGGGTGCTTGCCAGAAGGTGAAGCTTCTTAGCTCGTGGGATTTCGATTGCAACACATTCCACGCCGACGTAAGTGTTCCAGAGTGGAAGCCTCCACGCCGAGGATATTGAGAGAATCAAGATCCCCAAGGCTGACATTTTCTGTAACAGTTGAGCGAATATGTCACTGCTGTCAACCCGTCCATCGCCGTCCCGACCACCCAGCCGGCTGCGGCTCCTCCCGTCAAGCAAGAGCAACAGCAAGAGCAACAGCAACAGCAGCCCATCGACCTAGAATCGGAACCTGCGGCCGTGACTGAGCCCAAGATGTCCGGCTCCATGGCTCGCGTTGAATATCGCGACCAGCACGGTAACATTTTGCCCGAGGATCTCGTCGCCTCGCTTCGCGCAGATGGTAAGGTCAAGTTCGAGACTCGGTACGAATCCCTAGCAAACAAGGAGAGCGCCCAGGAGGTTCCTATCGTTGATGGAAAGCCTGTATTCCCTGAGGCTTCGGCCCAGGCCCAGGCGCCTCCTCACCCGGATGTCGAGGGCCAGAACCCCGAGACTGGTAGCTATCCCGAGGACTCAATCCCGCCGGAGCGCCCTGCCTCTGTTGCGGAAGGTAACACCCGCTACGCCGAGGAGTCCAAGCCTCTCCATGCCAAGCCTGCGAGTGAAGGCAATGAAGCTACTCAAGGTACCGAGTAATTGAGTTGGAGGTAGATTGAAGGGGACCCGAAAACTTCACACCATGTATCATGAAACGTATAGTTTATTTCTTTCGCCGTGATTAGTTGTTTTGTTAGAGTCTCGTCATCGAATGTGAATGAGCGTTTCTGTTTAACCCAATAATTGTACATTGTAAGCGCAAGATGCACCCTGATGCCAGTAGTGGCATGTTCATTCTAGCAAACGTAAGTACCCAAACCGGTTCATCCCCGAAATCACCCGACACCACGGTATCATAAAATCTACCAACAGAGAAGAGCAATGAAACATAAGAAAAGAGGCTGATTCCCAATTGACTCTTTATCTGAACACTATGCACAAATCTCTGGTAATCGCAAAGTCCAGGCACTACTAGTTATCTCCTTCACCACATTTCTAGTATACAGCAGCCGACCGCACATTTGAAGTGACGGCTCGCTCGCATCGTAGGTTAAAATGCTCCTCTGAACCCGTTTAGTAGTCCCACTCCTCCTTGCCGTACTTGTTGAATCTCTCGTGGAGGTCCTGCGTGAGATAGTTAGCAAATCTGTGGTCAAAGATGATGTTGCCAAATAGCTTCCTCTACTCCACTCTTGTTTGGAACGGAAGCAGATAAAGTAGCGGGGCAAAGACCATGGCGTGGTAAGACTGTCACAGGGGATTGCGAGAGCATACCTCGGGCAGGGTGACATCGGGGACAATGACGGTGTTCATAGCGCTAGGGGCAGCGCGGAGGGGCTGGTTCTTGTCGCCGTGAGGGTGGTACTGGTACTTGTACACCTTGCCATCCTCGGAAGTGGCGTGCCAGGGCATGGCGGAATCGCCGATGCGGACGTTGGACTCGGAGCTCACGGAGGTGGGCTTGGTGCCGAAGTACCTATTGGTCGGAAACCACGAAGTCAGCCAATTGCCCTTCGAAAAGCGATTCATTTGTGCCGATTGTCCATAGCTTGCTCGATCTTTCACAGTATTCCAGGCGAGGGGTGGCGGGCACGTCACGACAAGCATGAAACCGGGTATGTGTCGGGAGGGGAATATTTACCAGCCAGCGATTCCGAGGGCACAGGACATAACACCGAGCAGAACCTGTAGTCGGAAATATTAGCTTGGAGGGTCTATGAGCGGTCAATGGCGGATGCGAATCCGTACGAAGAGCTCAGGGTCCCTCTTGGGGGCCTTGTCGAGACCGGCCTCTTCGACCTTGGAGGACATGAAGCGGCGCGGAGGAGCGCGGAAGATGGGCTGGCGAGCCAGAGCTCGGCGGGAAGCCATAGCAGCAATCGAAGACATGGTGGCAGCGGGAGTGCGTGGAAATGGGGTGAGAGGTCAAGAACGAGGTGGTGTGGGAGATTCGTGAGCATCGAATGATGTTCCCTGTCACGTGATCCGCTGACTCAGGGCCGCTTCGGGTGATCTTATTTGGTGCGCAACGCGTTCGACCGGTGGTTCACTGTTCAGCTCAACCGTGTTGACTCCTGACTTCCGCTGCTGTCCGCAGGACGGTGATGTAATTGGCTTTACATCCGTGTGTTTCAATTTGGTGAATATATTCCCAAAAGGTGTGTGTTCGTTCCGTGGACGTCCTTCATTTCTCCCATCAGGGGCTCTATCTAGGATCTGCTTCCCCCCGGATTTCTTAACGCGTGATGGACGGGTGCGCAAAGCCCCCTGGATTCAATATTAATGATTCGATAGCGCATTGGATGATTTGACCTCGTCCTTCCTTACATCACAACCGTGACCGTCGCTCTTTACCTCACTATTTCGCCCGTCGTCAATTCCCACGGCATACTGAGTTCCTGCACATCGCTGCCCTAGTTCTTTCCTCGTCACGCCCAAAGAACAATATGATAGCAAGCGCTACATCCTAGCAAACTCAATTATCATTCCTTCAAGAACCATGGCCAATTTGGCAGATCGCCCCGACCCTAGCGAAACTACCCCGTCCCAAGACCAAAATCAAACCCAGCAACATGTCCTGGGTATCCCTCGACCTCCCTCGGTGGGAGAGATCTCATCCCGAGTAACGGATATGGCTTCAGAGGATGGCGAGCGAACACAATCTTTCGCTTCACCACCGTCCTCGGTCCAGCAGCGTCCCACTGCCTCACGGCGAGGCCCGCCCCCAACGAGAAGCTCTATGGCGGCATCCAGCCAGGGAAGACCGGGAAGCTCAAATAGCCGACTAAGCAGGAGTCATATTCCATCTCTGACTGCTCAGGCATTCTTCCGGCCGATGAGCTCGCAGCGACTGCAGGCGCATCGAAATACTCGACCTATGACGAAGGGAACTGTATCGTCAACAGACGAGTGGGCGGACCAGAACAGTCAGAACCGGAGGAGTATCATCTCCAGCAGTACTTTCCAGGGAGGATCTGCCCTTGCCGCAGAGGCGGAAGTGCCCCCTCCGTCTCGAGGGACGGAATTCACCGACCCCATCATCGATCGCAACACGTCCAATGCAAGCCCCACGGGAAACACAACGATCCGAAGCCTGGGTGAGAGTGTCAAGCTCCTCCGAGACCGAGACCAAAAGAACAAGCCGCGTCCGACCCATCTGGACCTCGGCGCGAACTATGGTCAACCGGGACAAGAAAACCACGCCCACGCACCGCCGAAGTCGCCGCTTTCTTTCCTGTCATTGCGAAACGGGACCGCGGCACAGAACAGCCATGATCATCGAGGACATGATCGACTCTCATCAGCTAATTCATCTCCAGGGCCCTTGGATGTGAAGAAACCCCAATTACCGAAAGGAAGATTGGGCAGGAACTGGGAGTACTTTGTTGGCAATACACTCTTCTGTGGTGGCGGGCGTTTCCAGAACTCGAGGGATAAGCCAGTGAACATTGCTACAGGACTTCTGGTAGTCGTTCCTTCGGCACTGTTCTTCGCTTTCTCCGGTCCTTGGTTGTGGCACAACATCTCCCCTGCCATCCCCATTTGTTTTGCATACATTTTCTATATCTGCTTGTCTTCCTTCGTGCATGCATCTGTTGTTGATCCTGGCATTATGCCACGAAATGCGCATTCGTTGCCCCCGACAATTCCCGGAGAAGACCCATTGTCACTTGGTCCTCCCACAAATGACTGGGTGATGGTCAAGCTGGCTACTTCTGAAGTGGCTGCCATGGATGTGCCTGTGAAGTACTGCAAAACGTGTAGTATTTGGCGACCTCCCCGCTGCTACCACTGCCGAGTCTGTGACAACTGTGTCGAGACACTTGATCACCACTGTGTCTGGCTCAACAATTGTGTTGGGCGTCGCAATTACCGCTACTTCTTTGCATTTGTCAGCTCATGTACTCTTTTGTCCCTATTCTTGATTGGCGCTAGCCTTGCGCATATTCTGGTGTACATGTCGCGGGAGAATATCTCTTTTGGAGCTGCCATCTCCAAGTGGCGCGTCCCCTGGGCTATGGTCATCTACGGCATCGTCGCTGTACCATACCCGACATCACTTATGGCTTACCACCTGTTCTTGATGGGCCGAGGCGAGACCACCCGAGAATATCTCAATTCGCACAAGTTCAACAAGGCGGATCGCCATCGACCATTTACCCAGGGCAACGTCCTCAAAAATTGGATCACTGTTCTGGGACGTCCTCGTCCTCCTACCTACCTGCAGTTCAAGAAACCCTACGAAGAGGGCGACCAGCGCTTTGCCATGCAAAAGCGCAAGTACCTCGTCCATGATGAGGAATCGCAAGCGGGGATTGAGATGCAACATATTGGCTCTCAACAACAGGACTAAAGTCCATCACCCAAAAAGATTAGATTTTTTGTTGATCTCAATTCCTTGCTACGACCCCATTTAGACGACGATACGATGTTTCATTTCTGGTCACATACTTGACCTTAATTCTCACGGGATAATTGCCCGCCTTATGATTTTCTAATTGCTCTACGCATACCCTCCTACGGTCAATCCGGTGATATCTCTTATTCGGGGTGCTTGAACGGCATCCTTCTCGAGTTCCCGACATTCTCTCCCATTTTCTTTCTCTGTTACCCTTACTCTCGCCCCATTCTCATGTTGTGGCCCAACTGGGCCCAGCGACCATTCTACTCCCTATGCTTCCTCTTCCTCCTCATTCTCTTGTTCTGGGCCTTTAGTTCGGGAATCTGCACATGTGTATACATAAAGTCTGTCCTCGGATGGTTTAATATCTTGTATGATTCTGGCCAAAATATAATTTAATCCGGATACACCAACCGCGTAGAAACCGGACTGCTCGGGGCCGAGCAAGTCATGAAGTTTAGCATTCCGTCAGGGATTGACGATCATGTCATTAAGCCCCTTTCTCCCTTGATTGAATTATTTCCCCGCAGCTAGTTTTTACTCACCGCGAATTTCTGCCTCTGCGCTGGAAAAGTGTTGATGTTGCACGCGTCAGACATCCCCATCGCCCTAAATTGATAAGAGGCGCGCGGCTGCTGATCCTCCTCTTTCCACACCCCTGATACCTGATATCCTTAAGATTCCCCGACTCTGCACCTGCCCCCAAAAGCTCTCTTCCAAAGGGCGGGTCGTCCTTCCTCCCATCCCCTTAAATGGCGCGCCGTGCCTCCCGCCTCTCCGTGTCCGCGACTCCCGCGCTCGTCCCTGCACACGAGACTCCCGACGACATGAGCGTCGACGTTCCCGAACAGCTCCTCACGCCCGAGGCCAGTCGCTCCGAAACGTCCAGCAACAATGAAAACGCGTCAACGGAAGAAAAGCCCGCCACGCGGCGCCGTTCAACACGAGTAGCACGCGTATCGTTGGCCGCTGACACCTTGGATACCGCACCTGAGAAAGATGAGACGCCATCTTCCTCTAGCCAGGCTTATGTCGACAGCCTCGCCATGGCGAAGCGCACGCGCTCCTCGCTGCGGCAAAGCATTGCCGTGATGGAATCTTCTCTGTTCAAGGGCACCGCGGATGATACCATGACCGATGACCACTCAATGGCCCCGGACACTCCTATTTCGAAATCCTCACAGGAACCGCCTTCGGAAGATATGGCCACCTCGCTTCAGCAACGGAACCTCCGGAAGCGCGTGGAAAAGGCACTTGGTGAAGATGAAGGAACCCCCAACTCTAAGACGCCCAAGACTAGTTCCCGTGGCTCAGTACGACGATCAACACGTCTCAGTTTCGTGGATAAAGCATCGGATCTTCTGGACCGAGCAAACAGTATCTTGGGAAAGCGCACGAGGGGTTTGGGCGAAAGGGGAAGGGAACTGGGTCGACGCGCCAGCCTTCGGCCTCGAAATGTTGCGTCTGAGAAGGAGGAGGCTGCTCTTGCTCCCGCCGAGCCTGCATCGAAGAAGCGTCGAGTTTCTGAAAGCGATTTATCCAAGCTCCAAGCCCAGGAAGCTAGCCCTTCTGAAGAACCTACAGTCCCGGCTGTGAAGCAGTATAAGCCTAAGCGCTGGTTGTCGCACGGATTATACGCTGGCCAAGAACCGACCGATTCACCTCCGAAACAACGTCGAAGCAAGACATCCTCTAAAGCGAGCGGCATTCCTCTGCAACGGAAACTTATGCCTATGCCCATGTTTGCTGGGGCGCGCATGATACAAAACGGCAGAAATTATCAGGTCCCATTCGATATCTTCTCGCCTCTCCCGCCTGGTCAACCTAAGCCAGATGAGTGGCGCAAGACTAACAAGAGTGAGTTATTATTATCCTTTAAAATTGAAAAGATGCCTGGACTAATAATGATCAGATGTTTTCATTGGCGACGCCTCCAGTGAATGGAGAGCCAACAAGAAGCTGGAGCTCTCTACATGCATGTGTGAGGAAGAAACTGGCTGCGATGAAGACTGTCAGAACCGCTATATGTTCTACGAATGTGACAGTGGCAATTGCAGACTAGGCCCAGAATGCGGCAACCGCAACTTCTCCGAGCTCAAGCAGCGAACCAAAGCTGGCGGCAAGTACAATGTTGGAGTCGAAGTGATCAAGACTGTGGATCGTGGATACGGTGTCCGAAGCAACCGCACCTTTGAGCCTAACCAAATTATTGTGGAGTATACTGGTGAGATTATTACACAGATTGAGTGTGAGAGGAGGATGAGATCGGTGTACAAGAACAACGAGGTATGTAGTTCTGCACGCATCAGTTCGGCTGATTATTGACTCTGGGATAGTGCTATTATCTGATGTACTTTGATCAAAACATGATCATTGATGCCACTCGAGGATCTATCGCTCGCTTTGTCAACCATTCTTGTGAACCTAATTGTCGCATGGAAAAGTGGACTGTTGCCGGGAAGCCGCGTATGGCTCTCTTCGCCGGAGAGAATGGCATCATGACTGGACAGGAGCTAAGCTACGACTACAACTTCAAGTTCGTCTATTTTACAATACCTTTGCCCTCGGACGATACTAACGTTATACTCAGCCCGTATTCTAGCAAGAATGTCCAGCAGTGCCGGTGTGGAGCAGAGAACTGCCGAGGAATCCTTGGCCCTCGCCCAAAGGATAAGGATCAACGTCCAAAGGTTATCGAGGAAAAGAAGGTTCTGAAAAAGACCAAGAAAATCGTCGGCACAAAGCGAAAGCTTGCAGATGCAGATGAAAGCAGTAACGCACGCGGAGGAAAGAAGCGCAAGATGGTCACGGCTAAGTCCATCAAGGCTAGCGTCAAGAAAGCCATGACCAAGGCGACTACTGCGCGCGGAAAGGCGGGTGCAAAGAAGACAGCGCCCACCGGGCGAGGCAAGGCTGCCACCAAGCAGGGTGTCAAGCTGCCCAAGGTGAAGACAGCCGCTCGTGTCAAGGCTGCTGTTCGAGGACCATATCGGAAGGCAGACACTGCGAAGGCTGCATCAGCCTCTCCTTCGAAGAATACATCGCCCCTCAAGCGGCCGTCTGCTGAGACCAAGAAGCAAATTCTTGCTGCCGCCGCCAAGGGCTCAAGGTCACAGACTAAGAAATCGCCCGCCAAATCTCCTGCCAAGTCACCGGGAAAGCCTGGTCCCAAGCCTGGTCCCAAGCCCGGTCCACGTAAAGCACCGATGAAGAGTCCTATCAAGGCTCGAATGCCCACCAAGGCTAAGGGAACAGCCGCGGCGTCAAGTCCCGCTAAGGTTAAGGGTGCCAAGGGCAAGGGTCTGGGTACGAGTGTGCGAAATGCAGCTAAGACCATGATGCGTGGCGTCAAGGGAATAAAGAAATAAAACCCGAATACTCGTTCAGGTCTACGGGAAAAGTGGTAGGATGGCTTTGTTCGACAGCAAGCCTCGCACTCACAATCGGTATCTGATCTCTGGACAATCCAGCTCAGCACATCAGCCGGCCCATGACAGAACATCATTTCCCGTCGACCATGCGGTACCTATTTTCTCCTGTCGGACTGCAAATTCAAGTCCATAACCCCATTACTTGTCGAATTGCTGTTCCTGTTCTATCAGCCTCTGCAACAAGCTCGAACCAACCCAAGTCAGCAATTATACTTGTGTTTTCACTTTTCTAATATCCCCAATCCGATTGTTGACCAATTTCCCCTTCGGCTCGATTCCGAGCACTGCTTTGACAACCTCCAATGCTTTTCTCTTTCGCTAATTCAATTCTCCTGTTCGGCGTCCGAATGTCGCACTACCTGTTTTACTCCCGTATACTTGGCACCCTGGCGGCGTTCTCACTCAATGCTCTTTCTCCCTTCAGCTTGTCTTTCGGCTTGATGTTTTATCTTCCTATGTTCGATTCATCCCACTCTCTTTGCTACTTTTTCGATTCTTCTACTGAATTATATGCGCCATGGTCACGACTGGAATTTGCTCGGGATTGGTTGGGCTGGTAAGGTACTGGTGCTGGTGCTGTGTGTGGGTCTGGCTTGTGTGTAGCCGGGGTAGAATTATCAAATTCAACATATTCGAGTTGATAGATCCTCCAATAAAGCGTACATGAGTATAATAACACTCAAAGCTGGTGGGGCAAATAGCTAACCCCGACCGGATCCAAGGCAGTAAAATCCTCAATAACAGCCGTCCCATTATCCAACGCCTCGATCTACTCGTCGGTACAAGTATCCGTCGGGATATAAGTGTAGCACATGTCCTCCCTCCGCTCCGTTGGGGCCTTGTTCTTGACTTCCCAGCTACTAAGAGGCCCCTCGGTGCCATAGTGATCACGCGCCTCGATCTCCCCAGTCGCAACATCCCGTCCGAACATACTTCGCTCGAAAATCCGATACACTGTCTCAGGCTGATAGGCCGTCACGGCATGTCCAGCCTCGAAAACTCGCGAGAACGAGAATCGACCGTGCTGTCGGACGAGTCCACCGCTGTAGCTGTCGTTTGTTTTGATAGGGGTATATCCGGATGAGCGGAACGAGGAGGCCGATGGGAAGTTCATTGATAAGGTTATGTTCTCGATGCCAATCCCTGTGGTCGTTAGCTTCTCATGACAAACTGGGGATCAATAAAGAAGTTCGTATAGTTGCATTCGTAGTCTCGATCTCCGTATACCAGTGCCACGTCAATGTTATTGGACACAATCTTCTCGAGAAGTGACATGCCTTGAATAATTGCATCGCCTGTCTGTGCGAGCATAGCGGTGACAATGGAATTATCGACTTGAGTGAAGTTCACCCGCACGCGTAGATCTTCTTGAACCCATCGCTGGTTGAAAAAGCCGTTGAAGTAGTTCGGGACGTCGGAGTCGATGTTGAGTCGAGTAAAGTCAAATGTGGATCTCTGTAATGGATGGATTCTAGTGACTCGGAACCAAGTCTCATGGATTATGACTATCAACTGTCAGTTACTCGCGTTCGTTAGAGCTGAATAAGCTCCCGCGATGCCACTAAAGCAAACGGCCGATGCAGCAAGACATGCTGCATTCACCGTCTTGCTCGTGCCTTGTCCTGACGGATCACCATCGGCGGCGAGAAGTCGACAATTGTCGATCAGATCGTAGCATCCTGTTTCAGGAGCAGTGATATTGTGCATCAATGTGGTGTAAACAGTGTGGTTATACGTCTGGATGCCGTATGTATTATTTATTGTACGGGATGTGTGGATAACTGGAGACCTGGGCACGGGTATCGATGCAGCCGTTTCTTATTCCGAGTAGGCCAAGGGGTAGGATAGTGGCGTTTGAACTTGAATGAAGACCGGCGGAGATGAGGTCGTTTTGATCAATGAAATGGGAGAAGAATCCTGTACCCCAGAAGCAGCCGTACTAGGATCAATGTTAGATAGTTCTTGATAAACGCTTGGTTTGAAAATTATCGTACTGATGTGCCCCATAGAGATAGCTTTTTGTCTTTGGTCCTGTGTTCAGGGAATCTGTTCTCAAGTAATCAGAAATTGTCCGCCTCTAATCTCTTCAATACTATGACATACTCCTGGAACCAAACCTGAGCAAACTGCCACAAAGTCCGTGCAGCCTGTGCTGTTGTATTCTGCGTCGCTTCCTGTGATCTGGAGTCCAAAGTAGCCGCCATGACGGTAGCGTTCGTCTCAGGTAGACATTCGCCACTTTTCAAAGCTGTGAAAAGTGGTTCACTGGAAGATGTCATATCCAGAGTGCCATTCTGCCGATGAGAATATGAAAACCCAGTTCCCACGGGTTGATCAATGTAGAGCATGTTGACATGGTTGTTCCATGAGAAAGGGTTCATGGTCGTACTATTGGAGTCGGCATTAATGTTGCAAGGGAATCCAGACATAGGATCTGGGGAAGTGTAGCCAGGACCGCCCGCCAGGTAGATTCTAATAGCCGTTAAAAAGAACAATTAGGATATTAATAGTTTCTATACTATAGATAGCTTTAATTCTAATAGCTATTAGAAATCTAATAAGATATAATAATAGATATAATAATTATAAATATATGTCCTCTTACTATAAAAATATATATCTTTATATTCTTATAAGTGAGTTCTAAAATACTAACTATAATAATCTAAAATTTGGAAATTATTAGTAATTAACTCAATACGGAGCTTTAAGAAAATAAATATAAAACAGACCTAATTTATTATTAATATTCGCATATATACTAAAATAGTATTTAATAATAGTAAAAAACCTAGCTAAATAATCGGTTTATACGGCTAGAAAAGGAAGGTCTTAGTATAATTGTAAATTTACGAGGGGTCGCACGAGGGACCGTGGTGCGGTCCTGACTACTTTAAAAAAAGACTAAAGACCGTATGGTCCGGTCCCGGTCCTTGCCGAGGTCTACGCGGCTCCTTCTAGTCGCTTCCTGTCGCATCATTTTAATTATCCTCACATAGTCTTTGAAAACTACGTGTAGAGATCTGGTCGCTCTTATCCCCATTTTAAATATTATATTGATTTAGATCGAAGAAATTCGCTCATTATCTGCCCTGCCATCCGTGCAGCTTGCTGGGCACCCGGGCTGATATCCTCGTATTCTGCCATGAACAAGAAACGTTCCTTCCACAGCTCCCATCGCGCCTCCGTAAATCCGTGGCTTCCATCCCAAAAGTCTGTTTTACCGGGTAGAACTCTCTGAATGTACTCAGGACTGTCGGGTCGATCATCCTCCCACATCAACCTTCCAGCATGGATGATCCATTGTGCAGCGGCATGTACATCAGCTGTCAATAACTCTGATACATCCATCTTGTACCATGGTGGCTCTCTCTGAACCCCGGACTGTGTCCGACGTCTTCCCTCCTTGTACTTCATCGGGTCCGCCTCCAAACACTTTTTCAATAAGCTCAAACCCAAAGGACGAAGTTTTGCGCCTCGACTGAAAGAAATCGTAGCCAGCAGTCTTGCTGAGAAGGTGTTCATATTGATCCATCTAGTGGTTGACTTGGATGCGGACACTGTCCATCCGGATGATGCATGGGGTGAGATTATATCCCATTTGTCGCGCCACATGCTCCCGAAGCAGCCTAACCATTCCCGTGGTATGTCTTTGGGCTCTGACTCAGGGAGCTGTGAATCGAGTTTTTCGGCTTCAATCAAGAGGGCCAGCAATGAGGAATGACTTGAAGGAAAGTCGGCAGCGGCCTCATAGATTAGCCCCCAGAGAGCCCATGGCGTATCATCATTTATGAAATCGAGCAAGCTCAATTCTTTGACTGCGGTGGTTGAATCAATCATGTTTGAGAATAGTTGCTGTAGGACCTCTGCATGGGGGCGTGCAGTGCGGTATTCAGGGTCTTCAGTTGACTGGAGCCAGGATTGGTGATCACTTGTCGTCATGATGGAGTTGATGCAGGTCCCGCTACCGATGATGCATGTTAATGGGATTTAAGTATAGAATGATGCCACTCCATGTAGCTGGTTGCCTAAAAACGAGTTGTGTTGAAAGAACTGGCTGGCAGGTTGGGGGTATGTCTATTCACCCCTCAACCCTGACATCATAGCTAGATGAGTCACGGTGATTTGGAGCATCTGTATCTACGGTATTTTTCTGTGACCCTGTACGCCCTACTCATGCATTATGGTTAGACCTGTATCTATATGAGTGGGTCGTGACCCACAGAACCCTTAGACAATACAGCCATGGGTCCGCTGTAGTCATAGGCGAGTTCCTTCGTGGGATCCTGTCCAGTATACTTGGCGCTGTTTTGTTGCTGCTGGACTGTGTTAAATCGCGCTTCTCTTTCGCGTAGACTGAGCAATAATGTAACATTGGCGGCACATGTTTGTGCTGTAGTTCAAAGGAAGATCGATTGTATTCGCACCAGAGGGATGTGGCAAGATGGGCCATGAATCCCCTAAATGACCAGTGAGGCAAAATAACTAATATAAAGGCATTTTGGTTGAAAAAAATAGGTGTAAAATAGTAGATTGGCGGGGGTCGTTCTAACATCGCCCTTAAAGAATTGTATTTTCTGTTCAGGGTCTATAGCGCTCGGAATCGGTGGGAATAATGTGTGCTTTAAATAATATTTGTATCTTTCTCTTTCGATATTTAATACTTTATGATAAGCGGATTCCCTAAACCTTAGCTGTTCGAAGGCAGAGCCCAACTAGGCAGCCCGCTAATAAGCACTTTCTAAATAAGGGCGAGACAGACAGATAGAAGTAGTAAAAATTGCGTAAATTTTACTTGTTGAATTTCGCTGGACGCAGTTCTGGTCCTGGATGAAGCATTTGCTCTAAATCAGTCACGTTTCTGCCATCCAATCCGTGAAATTTCTTCTTAGCCTTCTCGGAAACCTCTGAGTCAACGTATTTCCCCCAGAATTCTAGTATCGGTGTAATTTCTGCCGGGCTCAATTGCTTATAATCAACTACCTCGCCACTTGAGCTAAAACTGCGAAACACTCCATAGCTAGCAAGGTGGGTGAAGCCTTCAAGCGATGGGGAGTGTTTGAGGGATGGAAAGGGCTGCGATGACTCTTCGTCTTTCTTTTCCGGCGTTAGTATCGTACAGATGCAAGCTGTGAGAATACTCTTACTATGCAAGACATGGTTTAAGTGGTATATTTGTGTGATATTATGAAAATCTTAATTATTTTGTATAATAGAGAGTGTGTAGTCGCAAGAAGGTGAAGACTTCTCAGAGATGTGCGGGGAGGCTAATACTTATACCCTTTTTCAGGCCACGTGACCAACCCTAATCACGTCAACATTTCCTTTCTGCATTAGCTCTAAAAAGCCTTCAAGATCATTTGTCAATTAGCCTACAAATCGTACTGTATAAATCACCTTGCCAGGAAAATATCTCATATGTGCATACTGTAACCTTCCTGGTCAGCTGATTGGACATCCTCCACTTATCTTGTCACTGAAACCTAAGTTATTTTTTGTTTAGAATTACCACTTCAAATCCATAAGACTCTTATACAATATACTCCGTTAATTTTAGGTGAATTTTGCAAATTCACGATACCTCAGTCGAGTATAATAAATAGCATTAGCAGGCAAGTCAACTAAGAAAACAAAGCATAGGGAACAGGTGAAGGTATTTACAGGCGGCTGGTTGGTTAAAGTGCGCACTCGCTTAGTTGCAAGCGAGTAAGGAGTGAGTAAAGAACGTCTGCCTCAAGCACCAGGGCGTTGAATCCGGGAACAGCCGTCGACCTATTTCAATCTCGGCAACCTGATACATTAAGCGTTTCAAAGCCTCAAGGTCCGGCGCTCAGCTTTTAAGAAGGTGTCTTAGACAGCTTTCGTATATCTGAAAGTTCTGCTTTAGACTAGTAGCAAACACCCGATACTCCTAGAATAGTGCCATCAATATACGCACAATCTGTGCAGCCAAGGAATTGGCAAGCTGCACCTAAGTGGCAAGGTTAGCCTCTACCTCGAGAGCCGCGAGCGATGATGTCGCCATCGGACCCAGCACTGCAAGTAAAAATGAACGCATGATTGAGACAGAATTTAGTTTGTGAAGTCGGCCTTTGTTTCGGCTCTGGAGAATAAAACCACACCTCCTTAGATGTGGCCTATCGCGCATAATTGAGACTCTCGGGAGTGCAAACTCCTAAATCCGGCACTACGGAGAATACAGTCGGTTAATGCATATGTTGTGATCTTAGGTATTATATTATTATAAGCCTATAGAGAAAAGATAAGCTTAAAAACCTTTAGAAGACCATTAGAAACCTATAGTTAGTCCTAATCTAGGATATTCGGATAAGATACGGCCTACGCAAGAGAGTGAGGCATCAATCAATGCAGCAAGGATTACAGAAGAAGCTGGTGACCTTTTTTATATGGATACGAACGTAATGTGTGGATAAATAGTGTGAACAGTATCAAATTTAGGCTACCGCTGAGGATTGGACTACCGCTGGGGCGCACCCTCACCGCCAGGTGGGGGGGCTACCCGAGACACAAATACTAGAATCAGCCGCACCAGCATGACAGGTCGTGGTTGGCATGTGAGTTAGATTAGACCAAAAGCCCTGTGGGTCCATAAGCTGAAGGGCTGAAGGGCTGAATGAGGGCGATGCCCGACTTCCACCGCTGGTAGGGAGTACTCGCCGAATTGAGTTTCTTCGAGAGCCTTGGCGAGGTAAGAGTCAAGCCCTGGAAATTGGGGCTGTTAGCTTCCTTTCAGTCGGTCAGCTTCGATTAGATTTAGCTTCACTACCAAGCCTGAAGCTATACCCGGTAATACAGTCTTGGCACGAACCGAGCGACAGTCAGTGCATAGCCTCCTCCACGGACTGCCCAACGAGGCTACGCCACGAGTTGGAGAAATAAGCAATGATCCCTGAACGAGATGTCTCAGGGGTTGAAGATGAGCTGTACCATTGGGGGTTCAGGTAGAACGGCACGTCGAAATCCACACGGGGTCCGTTCGGAATACGAGATAGGGCAGTGCACTACTCACAGACGCCCTGTACAGCTAGATTTGAAGGGGCGCCTTATTTATAACCCGCTCGTGGTAAAAGTGTAGAAACCCCCCCAATCTCGCGATCAAATTAAAACTTCGTCCCCTCGCTTTGCCCAGTGTTTTCGCGACCTGCTCTTTCTTACAGCCCTGTGACCCCCCGGATTGCGAGAACCTACACTCATCATGGCCGAGCATTACCAGACCAATACTGGCCCAGAAAGCATCCAGCCAGCTCCCTCCGAAGCCACAGGCACTCACTCGGAGAAGCCTCCGCTGCACGGCAACTATAATGCACCCACTCCCGTCCACACCGACGAATCTGCCAGGGCATACCAGGGACAGCCGCAACCCGGTCAGATCAATGGACCCGGTGTTGGCCAGTATCCGGTGAACTCGCCGTCGGATATCAAGGCTTTCCCTGATCAACCAACTCCTCAGATTCAACAACAGCCGGGCGCGTACTATACATCGCATGGCCAGTCGACTGGCTATGCCACGGCTACACCTTTGCACGCGCTTCAATCAGTACCGGCTCCGGTGGATTGTCCATGCTGCGGAAAACGCGAAATGACGCGAGTTGAGGCGGTTAGTGGAAAGAAGACACAGTGAGTTGAAGCCCTGATTTTAATACAAATCTGATCGACTGGTCGATTGCGCCGGTCGATTAAATGAGATGTACGATACTAACGTCTTAATAGTGGTTGGGCTGCTCTCCTCTGCTGCTGCTGCTGTCTCGGATGCATTCCTTACTTGATGTCCTCGCTCAAGGATGTCGACCACTACTGCGGCCAGTGTAGTGCTAAACTAGCGACTTGGCACAACAGCGGGCGTGTCGAGGTGCTGCAGACCGGACAAAGGAAATAATTGCGTCGTTAGGTGTTGGGGTTGGGGGAGGGGCGTTGTTTTCGCCTGTCTTTGCCTTTCCGCCACAGTGCTTTGAAGTGATACCACTTGGTTTTATGATCACGGCGTAATCTTTCTGCTCCTGCGGTGGGTTGTGCCCATGCCTAATTCCAACTCTTTTTTACATAGTCATGCTACGATCTATGACTTGAAAATAATAAAGATGTTATTGCAGAACTGATCATTTCCAAAAGAATGGATTGGTCAACGCTCATTTGCACTATGAAGTGTCCGTGAAGCAAAGCAACGTCCTTTTTTCCTGACTTTCTCGTCCCTGCCCTTCATTTTCATCATTTCAGGGCCGCAGCGTGTGCAGCGCGCGTCACTAGTATCATTACTGTAGCCTGTATATCGCTTTGGGAGTTAGATGTCGGAACGAATACCGCGGAGTATCGGAGATACTAATAGAGTGCGCTAGAAACCGTAAAACCGCAAAACTAAACTAAACTAAACCGTAAATAGTTTAGTTTTTAGGGCTAGTTTTAGAAACCGTAATAGTTTTTAGTTTCTAGGTCAGAAACCGTAATAGTTCTTAGGCCCTAATAGTTTAGTAAATAATATAAACTGAGTGGGTCTCTATCACTGTATAATTTATATAGTTTTACTCTATTTCTTAGAGTATTTAACTTATAATAAAAGTCTATCTCTATACTCTTAGTTTCTAATATATATTAAATAGGTTCTTCTACTAACGGCACTAGTTTTCTAACGGCCGTTAGAAATTTCGAGTATCTATATTTAGCTCTTATAATAGCTTTTCTAATAGCTATTAGGAAATAGGGTTAGGGGTTAGGAGCTATAATATAAATAAATTCTAACGACTATTAGAATTTTTATAGTAAAGAGGTTAGGGACTAAAAGCTATTATATTTACTTTTTTTTAATAGCTATTAGAAGTTTAGAACTTAAGTAATTAAGGCTTAAGAGTTAATTTACTATAATATTAATTACTAATAATATTTATAAAGATTCTTATTATATCTAATATAATTTTAAGCTCTTACTAAAGTACGTAGCTAAGCGCTTTTCTCTTAATTTAAAGAAAAAGAAGGGTTAACTATTATTTATATAATCTTTTTATCTTATATATTCTTCTTTTCCTAGATATACTCTTTTTTAGTATTAATAATTAGATTAATATTAATATTTTTAGATATAATTTCTCTTTTTTTCTTTATTATTTTAATCTTATTATAAATAAATAATTTATATAGAAATACTATCTATTTCTTCTTAATCTCGAATTTCGAGATATAAAGAAATATTATTAACTCTTAGATAGTTATTATATTTAATCTTCTTTAGTAATAATAATAAATATCTCGAGCTATATTAAATAATTATTTAATACTAATATTAGTTATAAAGACTAAAAGTATATTCTATATAAGGGCTATAAGAGTAAAGAACTAATAGATATTATTTTTTTTTAAAATACTAAAGATATTATACTTATTATAGCTATCTAATAATTAATATTATATAGACTAAAATAATTAAGGATCTATATTATTATTAAGATATTATAAAAGCTTATCGCTTACTATAATAGAGTAAGGATAATTTAGCTTTAATATTAACTTAAGATATAATCTTTCTCTCTCTAATAAAAAAGATTAAAAAGATATCACTTAGTAGATAAGATATTCTTTATAAAGAGCTAAGTACTCTTCGAGAGATTTCTAATATATTATACACTAATAATTATCCTAATTATTAGTTTAAAAGAATTAGGACTTATTCTCTAGAGTAAGTATTATAGTAATTATATAAAGATATCCTTAAACGTTATCTATCTCTAAATAATATTTATTAAGCTTCTTTTAAGTAGCTTATAACGCCTAAAGTATCTATCGCTTTTATATAGTCCTCTTTCGCGTAAGTTAGGTAATTAATAGCTTAAGATATTTAAATAGCTTATTATAAATAAAAAAGATATAATATATAATAGCGTCTTTAGTTTTTAATAATTTAATTATAAAATTAAAGAAGGGCTAGATAATAAAGAGAAAATAATTAACCTAGCGCTATTCTTTATCTTTAAGCACTATATTAGGCCACTTATACTTATTATAAAATAATTAGAAAAATAATAATAGGCGCTTTATATTAAAATATCAGAAATATAGAATTCTAGTATATCTTAATATCTTAAAGAGATATAAGCTTTATTATTTCGCCTTATAAATTATAGAAGGTTTCTTAGTATTAAGGGCTTATATTTATATAGATTATAAGGTTTTAAATCTACAGATTATAATTAGTATAATATAATCTAAGATAATATAGATATATATCTTAGATAATATATTAGTAATATCTTACTTAGTTATATTCGTATAAGCTAACTAAAGTCGCTACTCTATTTACTATATCTTAGTTAATTTGTTTAATAGATAAGCCTTAATATACCTAAGAAGCTTATTTAGGCTTAGCTAAATTATATATATAAGATATAGGACCCTAATAAAAGTAGTATCTTCTAATATTACTTATTATAATATATTAATTAATATTTAGTTATTTAATATATTATTAGTTATAATTATAAATATCTAATCTTCGATCTTACATTAAAAAAGAATATTAAGGAGAATAGAACTTAGGTTAATATTAGAGTATATTTTGTAAATCGGTTTAGAGCTAAGAAGAATCTTATAATATTATTAGTCCTTATCGATAAAATAGCTAGTTATAGCTATAAATACCTATATAAATAGCGAAATCTAGTAATTAAGAGTAATTAAGATCTTTATATTATCTAGAAGCGTTTTTAGAATATTCTTCTATTATTATTATATAAAGGATTATAATTAGCGTCGTATTATCTTTACTAAAGGGATTTCTAGGACTATTAGCGCGGACTAGGCTATCTAAATTAAATAATAGAATTTAGTATATTTAATTAGCTAAAAAAAAGGCGTATAACTATAAGGAATATAAAAAGCTTTTCTTCCTATATCTCTTAACTAAATTCTTTAGTTATTAACTTATTCTTTAGCTATAGAAATTAAGTAATATTTATCCCCTAACCCTAGGAAGCTTTAATATAGACTATACTAAAAAGATAATCTTTTATAGTTAAGGTTTCTTAATACTATTTCTTTCTATTCTTTATCTTATAGATAAAGTTTAGGTACTTAAGAATCTATCTATAGCGCTTATATATAATCTTTATAGCACTATTAGAGCTTTAGGCGACTTAGTAAAATTTATTTTAGGTACTAGACTAATATTTCGCGTTCTAGGATATATAATCTTTCTTACTAAATCTAGTCTTAAGCTACTAGCTAACCTAGTTATTATAAAGTATTTCGTTATAGAGAATATAGGCTCTATTATAACTAGGGCTAATATATATAAATAATAAAGAGATTATAGAAGATAGAGATAGTTAGAGAAAGTCTATCTTAAAGAAAGGTAATATTTCTTAACTCTTAGATAGATTAGGCGTAAAAGAAGGATTATAAGAAATATAATTATCGAAATCGCTATTATATATTAATAAGGAGAAGAGAGATTACTAATTATAAGATATAATAAATTTAAGGATATAATAATTACTAAGGGGAAGAGATAGACTTATATAAATTATATAGTTTTTTTATAGATATAATTAATAAATAAAGGATTCCTAAGTAAATTAATATATTATAATAAAAAGATCGGAATTAGCCACTAATTAGATAAAAGTAGCTTACTATATAGGTTAAACCTATTAGAAACTATTAGAAACTATTAAAGCCTATTCTACTAAAAAAGGAATTATAAAGATCTATAAAAGGGGCTATAATATACCCTTATAATTTAGTTTTCTAATAGCTATTAAGAAAGCTAGTATGATAGCCTTTTCTTTAATAAAATCTGATAGCTATTAAAAAAAATAAATATAATAGCTCTTAGTCCCTAATCCCTTTTACTATAGAAATCCTAATAGCTATTAGAATTTACTTATATCGTAGCTTCTAATCCCTAACCCTATTTTCTAATAGCTATTAGAAAAGCTACTATAATAGCTAAATATAGATACTCGAAATTTCTAATAGCTATTAGGAAACTAGTGCCGTTAGTTAAAGAACTTATTTAATATATATTAGAAACTATAGTTATAAAAGAGGTATTAGTAAAGAAATAGTGTTATTATACTTCTATCGAAATATATATATCTTCTACTTCTAATACTATTATAATCACTATTTAAGTAATACCTTACTATAAAAATATTTAAAGCTATTAAAAATAAGCGGGGCTATAGTTCTTTATACTTAATATCTAAAACACGAGCGGAGTTTATATAATTACCTTAAAACTAAGTTAGGAGTTAATAGTTATTAATATACTAACTAAAATAATATTAAAAATAGTAATCTAAAAGTATAAATTAGTATTTTATATATACTGAGACCTTAGTTTTATATAAAAATAGTTTTTATTAGGGCCCTAATAGGGAACTGTAATAGTTTGTGGTTTAGTTACGGTTTAGGCGGTTTTAAACTACAACCACTATAGTTTGGTTTTTAGGGGCAAGGTTTGCCCCTAATTACGGTTTTTAGCGCACTCTAGGCTAAAGTAAGACTCTACTACTATATAGTCTAGCGACTAGAGGATAGAGCTAGCGCTAGCTATAGATATAGATTATTAGTCGGCGGCTAGTAGGGGACATTAATAGGGATTCTTCCGCGGGTGCGAAAATATCGTCGTCTCGTAACTTAGGATACAGCGGTATAGATTATAGGGGCGGGTCCGCGTCTTCTGCGCCGATAAAGAAGGTAGATTATGCCTTACGACCTATAAAAGAGACTATAATTCTACCTAAATAGTAAGACTATAACTTAACCCTCCTAAATTCTCCTACCTTCCCCTTCTCTCTTCCCCTTTCCCCTACCTAAAGTCCCGATTCCGGTTTCTCTATTCCTACGACTAGGCCTAATCCCTATATACTATAAAATTACTTAGCTATCTTTTTTTTTCCTTTCTCGTATAATATTAGTCGATAGTTTTCGCCTAGAGTCTTTCTAGCCGTAGAGTCCTTTCTAGGACGAAGTGTAGCCTCTATAGGATTATCTCGATATTTATCGATATCTAACTCCTGTCTTAATCTCTATAACCTCGTCCCCTTCCGATCCTAGCGACACTATCTTTGAAAGTCGGAAAGTTTATTCTAAAATATTCGACCGGTATCCTCTTCCTACCCGACCGCTAATAGAGGTATATTTAGATAGCGGACTTTATTTAGGGGTTTAACTCACTTAATATAAGCCGGAGGATCTAGGCCGCGTAGCTTTCGCTAGTACCCACGCTAAGGACTTCGACCCTAAAAATATTTTATAAGTATAAGACTTACTAGAGTCCGAGGATCTTAGTTCTCCTACCCTAACGGCTAATACCTATCTCGATACTAAGCGTCGATCCCCCGGTTTCGGCCTATATAACCTAGAAAATACTATTATTACTAGTTAGTACTCTTAAGGTGTCGATTCTAGAAACACTATCCTAAATAGAGAGCCTTAAGATATTAAAATAATCGATCCCGCGATCCTAAACGATCCGGTCTTACTAGGCGGTAGGCAGATCTAAGTAACGGAAAATATCACTACTATCGCAAAATATCCTAGTAAATATCTCTTATAGTGCTCCGGTTTCCTAAATTAAGATTCCCCCCTTAAATATAGACGATATTATACTAAGAGGACGAAGATTCCTAGTCGCTAGTTCTTAAAACTAAATAAACGATTAACTAATATAACAATATATTTAAAGAATAGTGCTAGTCGGTCTAATAAAGGGCTTAGTCGTCGTAAGAACGTTTTATTTCCTACCGTTTATACCTAATTCTCGGCCCTTCTAGTTAAAGACCGCCTATAGTTCCTATCCTAGCTATTTAAAGGTGCTCTATCACACTGTATTTCTATATGTATAGACACAGATATCGCCTCTATAATAAGATACGCCTCGGGTTAAGATATAGATATAATATACGACTGTGACCGGCAGAGCTTAAACACCGATCGGGTGGAAGCCGAAGACCCTCCTTCGAGGAAAGGCTTACCGTGGCCTAGGGAAGAAGATTATCTATTAGGGAACATCCGGGAAGAACAGAATCTTACTTAGTCAGAGGTTACGAGACTGTTTACACAGAAATTCCCCGGAAGGAGCAAAGGGTTTCTACAGGTGTACTAGAGCACGACGCTTAAGAAACAGCGGCTATCTTTAGAGGAAGTTGCGTAGAGATTGCTATCGTTATCAACTAGACTATATCCTTATCTCTCGCACTTAGAACTACGATGCTGCTCGAGATAAGCTTGTACTAGTCTGCGGGCTATTTTATTGTTCACGTGTAAACGGCGGACCCGTGAATTACAGTATCGGGTTAGCTGTGCCTTTTCAGGTTTACGTGGCGGAAATGGCAGAGAAGTCCGCAATATAATTCAAATAATCCTGAGCGGTGCCTCTCTAGCTAAAATTGGTGTGCTTCTCACTGAAAGATATAAATCCAGCGAGCATCGTCGAACGGCAGAAATGCAAAACATTGGAAGTTCGCGAATAAATCAGACACCCGCCTGTTTTATTTGGAGCTTGATCAATTACTTTCTGGATAATAACAACATGTGGCTCCAATCTTGTCTTCCCAGAAGATTGCTGCAGCTGTACAAGGGTTAACAGTGGGTGCGGGCGGAGAGACAAAGTATAAAGCGGGAGTGTTGGCGGGACGTTGAGGGATATTTGCTTTCGAATTCTAGTGCACGGCCCCTAGACATTTCCGCGAGTATGGTCTGCCCAATACCGGAACTTGTAATTACAGTAGGGTGATCTACCAGAAACACGTCAAGAAAAGATAGCGGGATTTCGATCTAATTAGGGTTGGCACGATCGGAATGGGGTGGGGATTTCCCTTACTACATTTTATCGCGATATGAGTGGGGCGCTAGGAAAAAAAGCGTGTCTGCCCGGGGGTCTGGATTCGAATTTTATATTTTTCCTTTTGCCTGCAAAAAGGAACCTGCAAAAAGGAAGAGGACATATGACGCTAAGGCCAAAGTTGATTCTAGATATACTTATGAGACTCAAAACTGTCGCACTTACCCCACCTGGCCAATAAAGCCCTATTCTCCAGTGTGTTCCTACTTCCCAGTAAGTCCTTGCCTACAGTAGACTAGCTACCTCTCATAACATTGACAGCAATATTCTAGATCAAAACTCTGCTCGATAATATCTCTTTTTATCTCTGTTACATCGATGTATCCAGCTTTTTGGAACATTTCATCGTTGTTGAACAATCTACGATAATGCCTCTGCACCCTGAATCTTACTATTGAATCGTGGGCTAGATATTCAGTAACTATTTCAACATAGATCTACCTATCAAACCTCACCGGGTCTTGAGTCTTTCTTGTAAAAGTTGGGCTGCAACCTGGGAGGCAGAGACCATGGCAACATTCCGATTGGGGCATCCCTGAATATCAACCATTTTCTCATCATCCACCCAGACCGCACAGCAGAAGGGTTTGTCTGGCGCAGGCATGGTATAGCATTGGTAGAAGATATTTTTTCCCGCATGCAGCTTCTGTAAGAGGATTTTGGGATGGTCTGTGACTACGCCATCGCGAACAAATTGCTTCACACGGGGGAGAATCCCCATTCTACCGGCCAGATGCCGGCAGTCCTGCAGGTTGGTTTGAGAATCTAGGAACACCGCCCCTAGCACACTTTTTACGATATCACTCAGGACAGTGTGGCCGCCCATCGCGGCTAGCTCAACCCAAGGGTATTGCCTCTTCCTCATAAAAGCCTGTTGAATCCTCCAGCAGTTGCGCCGGGACGTCGATTGAAACTTGCACAGGGCAGTGGTAAGCTCAATGCTGTGCGAACGCAGACAGGTCCACAGATAAACCTCCTCCAGAGTCTCCTCCGTCCGGCTGAGGGTCGGCTGAGTAGCATCTCCGACGTGGGCTTCAACTTCCATGTGGAACATCAAACACAGAAACATCAAGAACATGTTATTAGTCACGGCAGCCCGCAGACTTTGCAAACGGTCCACATCCAGAGTCCGGTTAGGAGCATGGAGCAGAGTCTGGGTCACCACCAGCTCAAGCACAGCATCCCCCAGGAAGGACAGTCGCCCGTAGGCAGTGGTCCGAGGCATTCCAGATGCATAGTGGGAAGGATGTGTCAATGCCTCTGCTAGCAGGCTGCGGTCCGTAAATGTGTACCCGAGCAACTGTTCCATCTCGCCCAGCGTTGACAAGCACGAGATCACAGGGCTTGGCCGAGTCTGCTCAAAGCTACCGTCACTCAGCGCTGTGGCATACCAAGTCTTGATTGCCGGCACAAGAGACGCGGCACAGGCCGCCGCTTGCTTGCTGCCGCCATCCATATAGGCCGCGCCCACGATTGCTCTTACCATCTCGGCCAGCGTCCTGGCGCTGATCTTCCGTAGCTCCATGGAGCCCGGCGGTGACAGAAGACTAGAAATCCATGCGGGTTTCCACTTCTGGCCGCTAAATCGTCTCGTGATAAGGAATTGCCCCAGTCTGCTCATCCTGGCTGCCTGAGCCAGCCCCTGGTCCGAGACAACAGTCTCCTTGATTTTAGATAGTAGGCCTTGGTGCCAGGTGGGGTGGTGCAGAAACAATTGCTCGCTGGTTATTAATTTCAGAAAGGTAGCCCCCACGAAGGCCAACGACCGGAACCGATCAGGCCTCTCGGAGCAGGTTGGTCGAATTGTCAGGGAAAGAAGACCCATCCGGCGGAAGGCCATGCCCGATAAGACTTGCTCCCGTAGTCGTTCGGCAACCATATATATACCAATCTCATGGGTGATACTGGGAATATACAGAGCCGCCAGTACCCATGGAAGGGGTAGTCGATCCATGGTCAGCTCCTGGTCCTCTGAGAACACCTCCCGGCCTTTATGATCCGTCGCCGGATTTCCCGGTTTCAAACCTCCGGTAGGGAAACGAGATAGAAAGTTCCGCCTCCGGGGCAGAGGGTACATGTGTGCCCAAAGGCCTTGGAGGCTGCATGGGGGTTCCAAGTGCCATGGATTTATAATCCATGGGGAGGAGGGCCATGTGGGACTACGCAGAAGGCCTGGTGCCCGCGTGTGGTTTTCGCTCTTCAAAGCCTCGTCTAGGGGGAGCCTGCCAGAATATGACTCCAGAAAAAGTTGCACCGCAGCTGGTGCAGCCTCTGGAACAAACAGGGCAACAAAGTCCATTTGATCCTGAGTCTGTAGCAGATACCCATGTACAGATTGGAGGATCAGATGCGTGACCCGACGGTAGAGCAAGGTATTTTGATGGTCAGTGACGATTAGTGAGCCTGGCCACAGGCGGACTATGATGGTGGTCTCGTCACGCAAGAATAGGGGAAACCTGATATGCTTGTGGATCTGCAGAGGGATGACCATCATCAGCTTGAGACTGTTCCTTCCCGGGATTCGAATCTCCAGACGATGGGCGTACAGGCTCCCCCCGTTGGTATTCCACTGAGCAGCTGCCTCAGCCCAAGGATTGAATGGTTCCGGTAGAAGATGGAAGGCTTTGCAAGAAGATAAGGCCGGATTGGTGAAGTCGGAGGGCTTAGTTGGAAGTAGATGGTCATTAACCAAACCTGCCGCTCGCAGAGCCTTGTATGCTTGCAGTGCAGTGTCGGCTTTCGCATTTTTTCTACTGGACCACCAGCACAAGCCCTCAATTTCTTGAAGAGACGGATGGAGAGCACTAGGTAAGAGGACTGTGGCTCTAACCCGGCCATCGGGGCTCTCCTGGTAATGATATAGGGGCCGATTGATGACATATGGCTGTCGCAACAGTTTTGCGCAAAAGGTGTTCAAATGAGTCACAGCATCCAGCATGCCCAGCCGAGCGCTATCATAAATTAGCAAAAACATCCTTTCATGCTCTTCATTTCCATTTTGCAGTCATATATACCCTGTTTCCTTCACCTCTAGTGAAGAATAAGAAACCGCCTCACATGGTGGGTCGGGAACAGGTCGTGTGCCATCTCGGTAGGTCTGCACCAGCTTGTCTTCTACTTCCATCAGTTTCCTCAACTCTTCCTCCTCCTGCTTATCATTAGCGAAAATGATGAAGCTGGATTGATTTTGGCGAGCTCGTCCGCGTCTTTGGACGAAGGACCTGAGACTGAGAGGCCGATCAAAGCTGATGATAGTATTGCAGGATGGGATGTCGATTCCCTCTTCCAGTGCATTAGTGGTGATGATCAAATTCAGGGCTCTCATACGGAACTTGGTCAGCGTCTCTTCCTGCCCACGGATGTTATCGTGCCACTTCCCAAGGTCTGTCAGGCCCTGCGTCTTTGACATGCCGACAAAAGTGCCGCAGCGGAGAATGTCTTTGGTATCAGGATGATTCTCGATCAGTGACTTTAGTACCATTACCGCCGCTCGTCGAGCCACAAATATCAGCCCCCGAAAGTCTCGATTCACCAGTCGGGACAAGGTTGCAAGCAGCCCCCGGCATTTGGGGGAGAGATCAGCAGGAGTGGTAGGCGATTTGGGATGCTGCTCCAGCGGGCCAAGCTCGCAGAGCGTCTGCATAGTGAAGTCTTTGACAGCACTAGTGCACCATTCTGTCTCGGCATGCGAGCGTTGGTGCTCTTTGAAGTGCCTGATGGACGTGGACATGTACTCGGTCGCCGCCCAGCTGCCAAGCTCCTGATACAGGGCTTCCGAAGTTTGGACAAATTGGCGAAGCTGCGCGGTCCTCGACTGATGTTGATACTTCTCCGCATGATCGGTAATGCCACGCAGCCAACTCAATAGCCGGGGTTCGGCACTAGTGCGGAGTCCATCATTATCATCATCTAAGAAACGATAAATGCGCACCTCAGGACGATTGGTTGAATCCAACAGCTGCTGATAGTGTTGATTCGGGGCCATGCACCTGCTATCGAGATCACGCTCTAGTTTCCTGTCATATGGGCTGTTAGCGCTTCCTCCTTTCCCACCCTCTCACTCTCAATCGTAGACCTACTCGAGGCTAGATACATCCGAATGGATTGGAGAGGCCGACAGACGCAGGATCCGAGGTAAGCCATTCGGTATCGTTTGTTTGTAGGGATGGTAGAAGCTTTTCATGATTCTGTTCGCCGGGCTGTTTCCACTGCAATGATGAGCTAGTTGCGATGGCAATTAATTTTTAAACAGCCGAAGTTTTACATATTCCCATTTACCTTCGTCAAATACCAGTAGTGAGAGTTGATCAATACTCGTGAAACCGTGCGTTAGGGCGTCCAATAGGACCTGATGGGTCGAAACTGCGACTCGCACGCCGAACAGAGCGGCATCCCAGACGGCTTTTTCTCCCCAGTGGTCGACTTGGTCCTTGCCGGTGAAGGATCGAGGGCGGCTGTAGGGAAGATGGGACCGGAGAACATCGACTTGCTGCTCACACAGCGCAATAATAGGGCAAAGAAACCAGACAAGCTATATGTTGGGTGAGCCCCCACCCCCGCAGGATTGCTAGAGGCACTAGAAGAGGGAATACATAATTGGATTACCTTATCTGGATTCATGTTCAGTGCTTCCCTGATTCGAAGAACCGCTCTGGAGCATCGCTTAGTGCTTTGAAAAGGAGGACAACCCATAAAAAGACCAACATGAGAGTTTTCCCAGTCCCGGTGCCCATCTGGATTGCCCTATTCAGCACTAATGCCCGATCATCTCCACGAGAGGTTCCCCAGTCTTACCGAGACAATGATGTTTTGCTGAAGACTAGCTCGGAACATTTCCACTTGGTAGGCTCGTTCCCGTATTGGCCGCTTCTCCCTATCATTAAGGGCCATGCTGGGGATTGATGGTTCTTGAATATTTCTAAAGGAAAAAAAAGGAAAAAAGGAAAATAGCGTAGCGGAGGGGGGAGAGAATTGCAGGAGATAAGTTAACTTTATTTTTGAATTTACTGTTAAATACAGCAGGTTTTCTCCAATTAAAGTCCAACACGCACGTTTGCTTATCTATCTCAATGTATCCTTGATGATTCATATGCCTGGTAGCTCGAGAGGCTGCTAATCAATCTAGCCTTTACTTTTAGTAAAGAGTCTGTCAATTGCCCATAATATCCTTGATTCATACACACCTAGAATTATATACCAGATTGTCTACTTTCTTTCTCTGATCGAGAACCTTTCTGCAAGTGGCCTCTGCTTCCTCTTCTGGGTCAGCGCGGATGCCTGTTTTCTAAGGCGCACAGTCATTACCTGTGCCTTTTTTCTTATGTTTCGGACAAAGGCAGACACCTCCTACAGACATCTGCCTTGACCGATTTATATAAGATCTTTTTGGCCTCATTTTCTTTCTGTGATATCTCCCTGTCCCACTGCCGCAGAACGCTGCTGAGTGTGCGATTCCTTGTCTATCTCGACTCGTTTGTCTGACACTTGCCATCGAGCATCTCCCTCTTCACTATTCAGACCAATAGTATGGTTTCATTCAATTGGCGACAAATTTCCTTGGCGCCCAAGTGCGCAGCTTCTTTCTTCGTTCGAGCCCTACCAGAGCAGGTGACATTTCCATACTGGACAATTACCTCGAACAAAGGCGGATCCAGTCTGATTGTCTGCTCCTTAATTCGCTGAAGCGTCTTGTTTTCTCTCTGGCCCCTCTCATGCAGCGCGGAGGTGTATCGATGGAGAGCGATTGCGTGATCAGTAGTTCGTCCAGGTTGCGAGTGACCTGGACTGGGGGAACTCGATAAGGGTGTTTCCACGCCCGTCATTACATGGCTGTCACGATGGGCTCTAATGGGAGCAAAAGGAGAGAATATGTCGGCAAGGTTCCATAAAAGCGGAAGTCTTTGCGGCTCAGGGCAGAGTCTGTAAGTCTGCCCTAGCAGAGTGACTACGAGGTCCCGGGCACTACTCTCTTCTCCGATAGTTGTTTGAGGAGGGCCTTCGGTGATTTTGAGAGACTCCTTTATGTCCGTCCAGTTGAATGTCTGAAAAGCATGGTTGCAAGAATCCTGTATCTGCGTGAGTCTGACAGCCGGCGAGAGATGGCTGAAATAGCGGGCTTACCTCAGTCTCCTTGCGTGACATTTTAGAGTTGGCGAGGGACGAGATGACTGAAATTTGAAAGAGAAGGGTGCCGATGAGAAGATCTATAAATGATGTGGTGTTAATTCAGATGCAGATGGGAGACAGATGGCCATTAGACTCGCCCTCGGAACTGGTGGGTCGACTGTGGTCTTGCAGACTGGCCATGCTGATGCTTCGGACTGATAGCAAAGCAGTATCTTAGATCTTCCAGGTTGGAAGACTATTGAACTCCATGTATGGTCTCCCTACTCCCTTTATTTTAATATAGTTCCTACCAAAGCATGTGACCAGTACAAAATGGAAAATTTTCCAACTGTGACGCACCGTGAGGCTCTAGCCTGTAGAGGCGGCATCTCGTTCTTCCATTTACAGGCCCTCAAAGGATGTACACGAGGAAGTGATGTAGAGCGTGACGTGTCATACTTTTAAAATGTGTTGTCCATGCGGGGTCAGCCGTACCGCCAGCTGTCTTTTGTGGCAGACATGGGTTCATTTTACTCCGCAAAAGTACAAAGAGACGCATGTATGGCCAACATAAACCCCCGATCTTGAGATTGCAGCAAGAGTATATCTGTGCACAGCAGAGTTACATGGAGAATTGCATGACGATCGACGCAGTCTGACATGGCTTCAATCTGGTTTGCGTCATGTAGCGAGTGAGGAGAACCGAAAGACAGGGATACACATTGGCAGCCGCAGAAAGATAACAGGAAGGGGAACCATTGGAAGCAAAAGAAAGGCAGCGAAACAGAAACAAGGTAATGACTAGCATTGGGCAGCAAAGATGAATGATGAGATTACTAGGGCGCAGTGACTCAGAAGAAGTGCAATGAGGCTGAGAGGATGAATTTTAGAGCATGTACATCAAGCTTGCGGCGGGCATCTTCGCAGATAAAAAACACTCGGTATATCTGTGATTATTATTCTTCAAACCTTCTTGGGCAGGACGCAATGAACGGAGGATATTCGGAGGCTTCGCTGATCTCCCATCAGCCTAAAAGATTGCGGTTGCTCTATGAGCCTCTCTGCTTGCTTCACACTCTAAGTGAAGTTCGAGGGGATCGAATCAAGCCCGGTGATATATCCCCCGAAGGCCCGGGGCTGACTGCCCCCAGATGCTATCGAGCCTTTGTGGACGCTATTGCCTATATATGTGCGTACCGGAAGAAGCCTGGCTACGTCACCGCGGCGGCCCTAGAAGAGGCTCCCGATGCGATAGTGGTTCTGCTGGCTGCCAACAATGGCATTGATACCGCGGTCGTCACTCTTCTGGAGAAAGTTCTCAAGATCCTTTCATGGATCATCGATAATCCTACGGTTCGACTGGACACGAATGACGGCCGAGAGGTGATGAAAATTTTGACTGCCCACGTCCTGGACCTCAACACCCCCAAAATCTTCGAATACTATCAGCTGGTGAACAAATTGGCTTCGTTGGTGATGGGACAATTAAATGCCGATTCAGGTATGAAAGGTACACAGTCCTGTCTGTGAGGGCAGCTCTTGCTAAACATCAAAGCTAATGAAGCGTTACCACCACGAGCAGATCATGACAGCACCATCAACCTCCGCAACTGGATTGCAACGCACCTGTCGAATGGCAGTATGCAGCTTCAGGAAAGCGATATGCCAAGCCTAGCCCTCTCCAGCTACAGGGACCGGGAGGTGTTCAAGGCCTTGCATCACACCACCGGGAGCCTTGAGCAATCCCGTAACTTTGAGCGACTCCATAAGCTGCTCTACAAACTGGGGAAGCACGTGGCTAAGTGTAAGCGACTGATCGAGGCCACCATCAGGCTCCGCTTAGAGCTATCGCGAGGCTTGCGCATCGAGACGATTGGCGGGTCGCGGGAGAACCGGATCCCTCTTTTGGCCAGGACTTGCAAAATTGAGAACATTAGTCATCGTATTTTCTCTGATCCGGCGAAGCAAGATATATTCCTGCGACAGTTGCAACAAATATACTCGGAGAAGGAACTGGACCGGGTGCTGTCCAAGGATCTCTGTAAAGGCAAAACGCGCGTGCATGCGGAACTTTTAGTCCTCGACCACTTTGAGCAGACGGGCGGCAGATTCCTCAACGAGAGGGACAGGTATATTGGATGCAGCAAGCCAGCCTGCTATCTTTGTCACCTGTTCATTTCTTGTCATCCGGGAGGCTATGCGAGCCCCCCTTCCCACCAAAAGCTCTATCTGAACTGGCGGCTTCCAGATGTCCGCGCGGACGAACGGAATGCCGCCACGCGCTTTCAGCATCAACAGGGTGTTCTGCTTCGCATGATCGAGACCGTCAGGAGGGATTTAACAAACGATATCGCTACCAGTGTCGGTAAGCGGATGGGCTTCGCGGACTCGACAGCGGGAGGCACTTCAACCATTATTGACATCGAAACCGACCTCAGTCCGTCCGTGGCTAGACTCTCCCTTGACGAACTACGGAAGACGCTTGATCGCCAAGATGGGGCTGGCAGTGGTCCTGGAGAACCTCACATGGACCCGAATTTTAACCCTTGGGGTATTCCCTATTTTCCCAGTAATGTCAGCGTAGAGGTTGAGAGTGATGATTCCGCCACTGGTGGGGTGCGGATTTGATGGCTCATGCTCTTGCTCACTGAGCATGACATGGTTTCTCTTTTCACTCTTCGAACTGATTTTCAATTATTTAAGGCTTATATCCGGCATAGCATACCAGAGAATTTGCTCAACTTCCACTTCTTGTAATAAGTAACGCAGCAAGCTATGATTGAACTGGTAAATAATTCTCGATGCCGTACTTACCATCAGACTATAGCATCAAGAGGATGCTCAACCTATATACCCGGTGCGTACTCAAAGCTATTGATCCATTTCATCAAATCCGAATCTTCATCGAGCCACGCATTGAAATCCCCTGCCAGCCAGTCCATGGGCACGAAATTAGAAAGATCATTTGCCGCGGCCTCATCATTTTCATGCAAATCGTGTACCATCAGTCCCAAGGGAGGTCCCGACAAGACACGGTCCAGGATACGTCGTATCATGTTTCTGGCCTGCTGGCAGATTGCATGATTACCTGCTTGGCGGGAGATGGCATGTTCCAAATCTGCAGCACAACGGCTGAGGCTTTGGATAATTCCGAACGTGGAAACAATGAATCAGGGCATTGATCCTGGAACTGGCGAAGAAGCTCGATGACTAAGACACCCGTGGAATGGAGACCAACGGATAAGATCTATAGGGATTAATTAACTTCCCTGTGAAAACGAGAAATGTCAGGAACACAGCTTACAATCCATACAATCGAGTTGACGTCTTCCCCGGCAGACGATCGATTAACTATTAAAAGTAACAGACAGCTTAACAACTGTTGAGCGACATTGACCAGCTTTCCAGAACCTTTGTCAGTTCGCTGGACAAGAATTCGTTGTAGAATAAACTCGTTGAATAAGTAATCTATGTGAAGACATAGAGAGACTTTACTGGAATCCAGTTCTCGTTCAAAGTCTTCAATGCTCCCAATGCCATAAACCGGGCAGTAGGTCACTGCGCATCTTCTGCGCCATGCGTGAGATCTCCCTAGATAGAAAGAAAAACAAGTATTAGCCTGGAATGATTCACCGAACGAGGCAGGTTAATAAAATGAGAAATTTACTCACGAGACTCTTTCTTCCAGATTCTTAATATCGATTAACTCTTCTCCTAAGCCCGATCGACTCTTTCCCTAAGTCTAGTCGACTTAACTTTTAAGGCTTCCTCGCTTATTTATTAAGCCTTTTTACCTTCTTTCTCACTTCTCTTTCTCTCTAGGTATCGTATAAATTATATCTTAGGTCTTCTAGGGGGACTATTAGTTTAAATTCCCTACCCTCGTATAGGTAGCCCGCGATATCTTCTCTATCCCCGCTACTAATACGGGGGTAGGGAGGCTATTTAATTTAGCCCGCGATATTTATTATTATTATAAAGGTCGTCTAAACTTAATAACTATCTAAGATCTAATAATATTCTCTTACATTACTAAGTTTAAGATAGAAGACGAATAGCTTAAACTAGCTCGGGCTCTAGAGGTCCCTAAAGAAGGCAAAAATAAGAAGATATTACCTACGTTAGAAGGACTTAATCTAATTAGCGATACTAAGGAAGGCGAGAAAGAAATAAGGCTATCTATAAGGGCAGAGAAGAGACAAAAGAGTATTTTATCTAATCATAAAGGTAAGTAAAGTAATAATGATAAGAGTAGTCTATCCTTAATAAGCTAAGTACGGTATTCTAGAAGGGTAAGGAAGGTACCTAAGGCACACAAAGGGTTTAAGATTAGTAAATAGTTTAGTATTTAAATAATCTTCACTTTATCTTCACTTCCTAATTTAATCTGATAATATTTTATCTAGGATATTACTACTCTAATACCTAAAATACTATATAACTTATATAAATTATATCTTTTAGTATTATAGGCCGCTAAGAGGCCTATAGGCCGGCCCGTCTATAGACAGACAAAGTCGGCCCGTCTATAGGCAAGGAGTAGGTGTCTAGGACCCGTCTATAGACGGGCCGGGCCGGCCTATATAGGCCGGCCCATAGGCTATATCAATATCTATATAAGAGTTCTATCTTAGATATTAGTAACTTAGTTAAAATAGGACTAGATTTTAGCTATTTAGCCCTATTTATCCTATTAGACTCTCTTTATATAAGAGCTAATAATTATATATTAAGTTATAAGCGACTAATTAATAAATTTAGTCTTATATTTAATAGTCTAAAGCGCGTAGTCTTTCTTATTATTACTAATATATTATAGAGATAATAATAATAATAACGAGATTATTAGCTTAGTAGACTAGCTTTTAGGGGCTTTAGATATAATAAAATATAAGATAGTATATAATCTAATAAAAAAGGGCCGATATTATTACTATAGATAAATAAGATAAAGAAAGAAGAGAGAAAAGCTATTATAACGCGAAAAATATATAAAGATAAAAGGAATATAAAGATTAAAGAAAGGACCTTTCTGTTACGCGTTGCTTCCTAAGCACTATGAGCGGTGACACCGAAGGTTAGTACGTACCAAGTAATACTAAATTCTTATAAGGTAGAATTAGTATTAGTGCTGAGGTGGCTAAATACGGCCTTTCGGGCACCGACTGCGAACCCTAAGACAATAACTAGCAACCTTACCGTTTCCTAGTCCGCTAGGCTTTACACGGGCTTAGGTCTGTAGGGTCTTCTTATAAGGCGTGTTAGGTAGAAGCGCTAACAAGATCTAGTTAAGGGACTTAGTCTTATTATAGGAGGTTTATTAACGAGGTAAACTATAAAGATACTATCTAATAGTAAGTTCTAAGTAATAATATAAGAATTAATCGCGAAGAACTAAATATATACGGTAGATAAGCGTCCCTATATACCTAGTTCTTCCTACCCTAAGATATACCCCGGGGGTATATCTATAGAGTCGTCGTATACTCCTACGTATACTCTAGGAGTCGCCGCGGGAGTCACGGTCACGTGTTGTGCTTTCTTACGTGGCAGGGGAAATCTAGTCTATAGAGTAGCCTATATACCGTCTTTCCTCTACTGGTGGGTCTAGACTAGACCTGCTCAGATCTTCGCTTAGAGCAGAGTCCCTAATCGCGTAGTCACGTGATTGCTTGGGTCTGTTGGCTCTTAGTGGCCTATCTGTAAGTTGCGGCCGCTTAAATAGTTGGTGGCTGCAGAGGTCGTAACACTTTTAAAAGAGTAAAGACTCTTTAGCCTTAGATAAAGAATATTATGATTAGTTAAGGTAGGCTAAATAATCCTAAGATAGGTCTCCTAGCTCGACCTTATTAGTTTAAATCTATATACTCTAATTCTATAGAATTAATTTCTCCAAGTTCCCCTTTACTATAGCCTTTTATCTTTATTATATCTTAATTATTTAAGTATAGGGGATAATAAAATAGTTAAATAAAGAAAGCGCTCTAATTAATATTCTCTATAAATTTAAGCCCCTAATATTATAAATTATATAAATTAAAAATAAAGAAGAAAGAAAAAAAGAAAATAATAATAGATACATTTATAAGAATATATTTTTTAACCTTTAATACTCTAAAATTAACTATATCTTTTAATACTTATTTTTTTTATCTAATTTATTTAAGCGACTAATAAAATAGCTATTAAAATTACTATAAATAAGTATATTTCTTATAATTATATTAAAGAGGGCTAAAAGTATAATAGATATATATATTTAGACTAAAATATAGATAAATAATAGAAAGTAATTTTAGAATTATATATAAAGAATACCTAATTTCTACCTAATTTAGATAAATTAGGTATCTATAGGACTCCTATAGGACCTATAAGAAAGATAGTCCCGTCCTATAGGACCCGCGGGACGGGACTCGGGACCGACCTTAGTCCTATAGGAGTCCTATAACGATGTCTACCTAGTATTAGGTCCGGGTTAGGTTCTGAGTCGACATCTTCGACCTAAATTATGTCATACGGAAGTCTAAGTCAGATTGCGTTAGGTACGGTCGCCGACTAGAACGACAATAGCAGTCATCAGCTATCACCCGACGGTGACGGGAATATTTTCCGTAGAACCTTTTCTGGCTTTCTCTCCAAGAACAGCTGCCAGAAGGCACTTAGGGCCAAAACGAGGTTATCCTCTGTGTCCTCTACTACCTCCCAATTATTGCCTGTTACTCGCCACTCGATACGATAGTGGATATAGGTTGGTGGATCCTGGTCGTATACCCTTCCCTCCCCTATTCAGATAACTGGAGCAGCCTAACTGTATCAGATTGCGACTAATTCTCGAGTGCTTCTATCTGATTTGTTATTCATGCTTCCAATCTTACCATGGATTCAGCCAAATTGACACGGACGAGGGCCACCCGAGAGCACCAATCAAGGGATATCAAGCCTGCGGTCTCGGTGAGTTACTCGGATATAATCTACGATTCGAATCCTTATACCCGCCCCTCGCGTATTAAAGGGCGCTCTGGTTGGTGAGACGAGAGGCTTTCGGGGCTCAATGCTTAGTTGCTTCCATCATATGCATGCACATAAGACTCTAGAGTAGTGTGGGCGCCAATCCTTCTGGACTGTCTGACTCGGGGCATGTAATACGCAATATGCAAGATTCAAAAAGGGAAGTAGAAGAAAGAGAGAAAAGAAAAGGGAATACGACAATTGATTTAAGCGAAAGTTTACTGAAGAAATAACGTATTTTGTAAGTGAATACCCCACCCCCCCCTACTAATTATGTCCACTACTTAAATGCTTTATTGAAATTGAATTTATTCAGACCTCCTTAGATACCTATTTCTCTTATATCTAGGCGCTTTATAAAGGCTATATCACTGTGGTCTCCTCTTGCCGGCCTAAATAGGCGTCAGTGATAGGCCTCCAGCTTAGTCTAATACCGCATTATCGATCTATCCTAATCTATCAATACGCTCTATAGCTTCTAAAACTGATAAACTACCTTGAAGAGAAAGAGAATACTTTGGAATGTGAGAATAACACGTGGGTAGGCTACTCGCTTACAGTAATTGTCAATGGCATTTTCAATAAAGTACACGCAAATCACCGTCCGCCCCCTTTTGTTCGAGCACTCAATATGTAGCGCATCGGGTACATAATGACAACCAGTAGCGTAATCCACTACCGAGCGGCCCGGATAGGCAGCCGTCGTATTCATAACTCCTATATTAGTACGATGTCGGATAATCGGTTACGTTCGGGTTTTACCGGCTGTAGGGTTGCAATTCCAACGGTCTTTAGCCAACCTGGAATCTAATGGGCTTGTTCTGAGGTATTTTTGTTCCCTAGGTGGTGACCTACAAGAGGAGTACGTGACGAATACGAGTCAGATGCTTGGCTGATGGGATCATCGATCGATTTTCTGTTTGAGGTTTAGCCAGAATTTAATCCCCCGATCACCAAGCACACTGGACGGAATAGACCAATTTTGATCCTGAAGGAGCCTGGCTGCGAATGAGAGCAACTCCCTCAATGACACCATCCCACCCACCGGCTATGATCTTCGTTGGATGCGTGTCGATCAAGCCGCGATCAAGCAATGCCTGAACCGCCGCAAAAGCCTCCGCCCCAAATTGACGATATTCGGGCTGGGCCGGGCGTCCATAATCGCCATCAAGGGCAACTTCGTGGCCGAATAGGGACAAAACCATCAGCTAAGACGGTTCCCCTGTGGGTCGGGTCTGGGTGACTGCCGCACGGAACGGCTCGAGGGAGACATAGCGACCGCCCGCCCGCCCGATGGCTTTGTAGCATAGTTCTGTTGTGTCCGCCAAACTGACACAGTCAAGTGCGTAGGCTAACTGGCCTTTCGTGTAGGCGCGAACGTCCGAGGCGCAATCAGCAGAATGATAGTCAAAGACTTTATCTGCGCCGAATTTGAGCGTGAGATCGAAATGGGCGGGTGAACAAGTCGCGATCGGTCGTAACCCGGCACTGGAAAAAGGACAAAATAGGCACATTGTGTTGAATACCGAGCTTGCCGGGGCCTTGAGCCACGACAGTTGTTCGGAATTGAGGTAATTGAGGGGATTCCACGAAAGTCATGCTGGAATCAAAAAAAGCGTGAGGGGATCTGGTTCACCCTCTGTCGTGTTCGTTGTGCTTTATCCAATACCAACCACCACATGATCTCGGCGCTGTAGGAATGTAGCATGTCCATTTTTTTTGTGTTGAACATTCGGCATCGGCGCACCGGTCTGTCAATCTTAGAATAGCGCCGACGATGACAAATGTAATGGTCCGAATGTTTCGAGCGAGAGAGGCTGTGAGAAAGCCGAAGAATGAGAGACATTAGCGGCCCAAAACTCGGTCGTTCCCCTTTCTATACCCTGTTAGTCGGTCCAACCTTTCCCCCGACTTCGTATTAAATTCATGTATTGTTTGCCTCTCTGATCTCTGAGATTTCAAACAAAAATAAAATGGCAGCAATGGTTATGCGAGTATTCACGGCATTCGGCCCTCCGAAAGTCGAAAAGAAGAACGATGCTATCCGTTTTGGCATCCTGGGGGCCGCCCAGATTGCGTGAGCCGCATTCAATGCTTAATCGCGCTTCGCTAACATCTTCAGTCCTCTCGCCTTGATCACACCAGCCCTCTCACATCCCGAGGTTATTGTGCAAGCGATCGCCGCTAGAGACCATGCTCGTGCCTCAGCATTCGCCAAAAAGCACAACATCCCCGATGTTCGCACATCCTATGACGGTGCGTTAGACTCGCTGACTAGAGAACAGCGACTCACTGTAAACAGAAATCCTCGAAGACCCCAAGATCGATGCAGTTTTGATCCCTTTGCCCAACAGTTTGCATTTTGAGTGGGCAGTGCGCGCCATTCGCGCCGGCAAGCACGTCCTTCTAGAGAAGCCTTCGACCTCCAACGCCACCGAGGCCGAGATTCTCTTCACCTTGCCTGAACTGTCACAGCCAAATGCCCCCGTACTGCTCGAGGCCTTCCACAACCGGTTCCATCCTGCAGTGCACAATTTCCGCTCCTTCATCACCCCCGCTGATGTCGTCCACGTCCACACTGACTCCATGATTCCAGGGATATTGCTCGACAAGGACAACATTGGGTTCAACTACAAACTCGCCGGCGGTAGCATGATGATGCTGGGAACATACAACTTTGGCGTCATCCGCATGGTCTTCGACGACGACCCCGTAGAGTGTTTAACCTGCGAACCTGGCATCTTCGGCGACGGCATCCACGACCAGTGCGACACCGACTTCAAAGCCAAATTCCGGTTCCCGAACGGCGGTATTGCCGAAGCTTCCACCACTATGCGCGGGCCTATCTGGTGGAAACCGTCCGAAGCCCGCGTCACGCACAAGGAAGTCATCGTCGATGACAAGACCCTCCCGGAGACACAGGAGAAGCTGCGCACCCGGATCGTGACGCTGCACGGGTTTATCCATGCTTTTATCTGGCACCGTATCGATGTCAAGGATACCTTCATTATTCGTAACAAGGCTGATCGCAGGCCACTCAATACTTGGACCGAGTCCAAGTCGCACAAGGCTTACAGTTACAAGGAGGCTGGGGGTGAGTTTGCGAACCTCCCCGGTGAGGACTGGTGGATGTCATATCGGTACCAGCTTGAGGAGTTTGTCAATCGTGTTAAGGGACGCCCTACGCACTATTGGGTTGAGGGTCAGGATTCATGGGATCAGATGAAAATGATTGACATGGCGTATGAGAAGAGCGGGCTGGGATTGCGACCAACAAGCGAGTTCCGGTGATTGAGGTGTTTTGAGAGAAGGTCAGATTTTCGTATTTGTGCTGTCTTGTTCTTGTTGGTTCTGCACTCGTGGTAATACTATCTAATTCTACTTGTCAGTCAATAGACTCTACGCTCTTGCCACTTGGGCTTCAAATTTATTTCGTGGACCTGAGCGATCATTCTATCTGGGTGGCTTCAAAGGAGTTAATACGTAGTTATGCCGTGTCTAACGATATATTCTGGTAGACAAGTTCCTTATTATTAAATGGAGATAGACGCGCTCCTATAAGCTGCCGTAAACATCACCATATTCAACCGGGAAATCCACGGGGAAATCAACTGCACTCCCGTCACTTTCTCACTTCTACGCCAACTATACTTCGACCGATTGGTCTGACCCCTCTGTGCCCTCTGCCCTCTTAGCTGATCAACGCCGATATTGCAAAGGGGTCCGCCCTCTGATTTTCGTCCGGTCCCGGCTCGGCCGCTTTTGGTCCGTTCACGCTCACCCTACTTTCGCACTCCTTGATAATTTCCTAGTTTTCTACAATTACTCTATAATGCCCTTCTTGGGTTATTTAAAATTACTCTAGCTTCTACAGTATGTTTCCGTCTAAAACTTGATGTATCACGGGCCGCTAAGAAGCCCACGGGTTAACCCGTCTATAGATATCTAGGACCTAACCCGTCCACGGGTTATATTAATGTCTAGTCTTACACCTACTAGTCATAATACAGAAGGCTGTGCCTATGCGGTAGAGAGTAAAACTTGATATCCAAAGATGATGTTGTTTTTCTATGGCTTCTGCCAATTGTGATTACTTTACAGGGATGACTTAGAGCCCTTATTGTCGATGATGTCGATAGAACACATCACAACTCGAAATGCTCCAACCAGCCCCCTGGCTCCTGTGGCAGGCAGCCATCCAACAACATCTTGCCAACCCCTTCCTAATCACAACACGAAAAGTCCGGCAATGACAGCGGCACCGCCCAGCACTATTTCTTGAGCTGTGGCAATCGGCATGGCCGCATTGGTGGTGGCAGCCGCAGAACCCGAGCTTTATTTCCCCTAGAGATAATAGCTACCACAGCTTTTCAGAGAAGTTATTTTGTTCTATACATAAAGCAGCTCACGTCTTCGAATTCTCTTGAACCTCCCTCTCCTAAGCCGTATAATAGCTCTCCTTTTATAGAGAATTTGTCGGAGTCATATAAGAGCGCGTCAGTGTCGGAAACAACAAACGCCCGGTCCGCACTCGTTTCCGACAGGAGATCCTCAGATTCGAAATCGGAGAAGGCGAGATAGCTGTTTAAATTACACCCTACGAAAGAAAGTTAGACTCAGCACAGGGGAAACTGTTTGCGACTTTTACTATACATCTTCTGTGCTTTTATGCATTTCAGATAAATGTCACTCGTGCTATATATACTCTTTACTCGGTAGCTTGATAGGAATTACTCCAACGAAATCGCATCCTAAGCTGAGATTATTTCCCACGGGCGCAGTTAAATTCCAATTCCAAACTTACTACTAGAACATACCAAACATCAAGCTCCACGTTGGACCCTGCAACAAAACCCTACTTCCTGATACAGCCTAGCGTGATCCTTAGTCCAGGCCACTTCTGCTCTCCTCAAAAGCCACCCTCGGCCCCTGGGCATATTTATCCAGCAAAGTCTTCACTAGTCTGCGAAATCCCCTATTTCTGTGCCCGGAGTGTTCCATATCCCGTATCCTCAGTAAAAGCTTCCTGATCGCACTATCAGGTCCGCCCTACTGGCTGCTAGCCTGCACTAATGCCGGAGTCCCAATTTGACCCGGCACTTTCTGCCGAGCTTCACAACAAAATTTTAGAACATGCATGGATAGGGGCCGGAAATGATTTGATTACATTGCCTTCCACTAGTTGGTGGCAAAGTTCCGCTCCCGTTGAAATTGATTCCCGTCTGATTCCGAATCTGGCCTCGTTCCTACGCCTGGCGAAGGTAGTCAACTCTGCCCCGCCGGTGACGGGTTCGGGTCTCTACTTCTTTTATTTTTTGCACGGTCTACAGGAGCAAACACGTGTTTTTGATACCTCAACCCTCAAAACATGGGGTGATCGTTTTGTTTGGTTATATCCGGCCACCGGTGCGGTCGATGTTGAAGAAGTTGGTATCATGTTCGTGATCAACTTTATCTATATTGCCATTCTATTCTAACTATAAGTCAGCTTCGATCAGAGGACAGGACTTGCAGCTTTTTTTCCAGACTGGGAAAGTCTGATTTGCGATTGCGATAAATCATGGCAATGGAGACCTCTACAGGACATCCTTGCAGTGTACCTTCAGATGATTGAAGACAGAAAAGTGTACACGTCTTCAACGCCTTCGAAATTCTTCCCATGGAATCTTGAAAATTTCACAAAGCGTGACGTTGAAAAAGCAGTAGCCGCTTTTGTTCGACTTATTGATGCTATTGAGCAAAAACTTCCTGTGGATTCCAAGTCTACGCTACCATCGCCCCAGACCCAGATAGATCTTCCATATCCTGCCGCGGTCCTGGACGAGGCTCATATAAAGCAGGATACTTTTCTCCGATCATTTCTTCTCGCTCTTCCGCATCGATGTCTTTCGTTCCGATATATCGCTCCGGGAATTCAACTCCAATCGCCATCAGAAATTGCAGATCAGCCTTTTCCCAAGCTCTCCTCTGATTGGAGTCATATGATCGATCATGGCGAGAAGGATACAACTCCTCTGCTTCTATTCAGGGGGGAGGGAGAGAACACATCCCCTTGGGTTGGACCCTGGTTCCCGGATGGGGAACCAGGGTCTATCCCCACTGGTCTTTACATAGAAGACATCTGTAAGGACATGACGCAAGACTATGGCAATCAGTGTAAGCTACTTTTACCGTTTGGTATTGGTGCGAATGGCTATGCGCGAAGTAGTAACGGCCTGTTACTTGGTCCTTCTTCGAATCCTCCCCTACTTACCGATGAAGCTGATCAGCTATATCAAATTATCTGCTACTCTGGGCTTCTTCCTGGATGGAGTCATGGCCAGTTCTTGGATAAGATATTGACAAGCTGGGCAGATCGAGTTGAATTGGGCGATTGGGGGGTCACGGAGCATGGCGTTTCTGGAGGGATGGAAAAGTTCAAGGAGGCTGATATGCCTATTCATTGGGAGAAGTACTATACTCCGATTTCTTGGTGATGGTCTCAATATGTCAGAGCTGAAAGGGGGGAAGCTACTAGTTGCAGTATACAACACATCCCTTGGACAGCTTACGCCGGATGATAACTGCCATCGAGCTACATCATTTTTGAGCACACAAACAACTAGTTGGACAATACGGTGACGTACTTTTATTACTGATCAGGACATATAGCTCTATAGCCAATAAGGGACCTTTTATTTATAGAGGGTCTAAGGAGATGTAGAGCGGCAAGGAAGGCCACTTTTGCATCTCAAGGTAGTGTGCAGGTGCTGTAGGTCCACTCTACCTCGACAACATTTGTTCTCTAATGATGATGATGATGAATTCATTTGCCCGATGTAGCTCGTTCTAAATATGTGCTACTATACGGGAGTGCTATCAGGCCTGCCGACAGCTAAAAAGTGGTTGCTAGCCCACCGGGCGACTATTTTAGGAGGCTCGCAAGGCGAGTTCCTGATCGGTCGTCCTCGAACATAAAAGATGCAACAAAACGAAGGACCATTACCTGGTCTTTTGCCTACTCTTCTGTTTCGTTCTCTCCGCCCTATCCATCCTTTCGTCATTCTGTAAACTTTGACATGGACGCCGTTCATTGCTTCCATATCTCTCCTACTCATGCCACCTCATCTTACTCCCTCTACTCATCTACTGTCCCCATACTGAGTGCCTCCTTAGTTGGACTTCGTTATGAGTGACATGAATCCTTCCATTCTTGACACCCAGTATGGCAAGGGCTGGTACTGTGTAAGCGGCTGTTTAGTAACTTCTTCGATTTTCATACTGGTCAACGTCCAGTGTATTGAAGTGTGCAAATGATGCAATGCCGCAGACGCACAAAAGTGTGGTAAATCCCAGCATGAGAAATGTGCAGACTGCCGAGATCTGACATACGGGAGGTCCCGTAAAAAACATATCTGGGTAAGACAGCCCACAGCAAGACTTTCGGGCTCTGTATACTGTGCATGCTTTCACGGTGCGTTTAGTGACACCGCGAGTCAAAATCCCGCTAACAATGCACGGGATTTGACCCCCTTGTGAGCTAAATTTGGAGCTTGATAGGTGGGTCAAGAGACAAGCGCATCATGTAATTTGAAGCTTAATTCCCCAATCCTGCTTTATAGGTACGGCGGTGGCTAGTGCCACCAGGGAAATAATAACCTTGAGCAATCCGAAGTTCGCCCAATGTTCGTCTCGACCCTAGTTTTGTATAAGCCTACCTCGGGGCCGACAGCCTAAACAGGACAATGCTCCAAAAATCAGTTTTATCTTGTCTTTCTAGGTATATCGTAAGAGATCTTTGAATAGTATCTGAGAATGGGGAGAAAAGGCGTCAAGGAAGACCTTCATAAAAACTTCTATGACCAGGTCAAGAAAGACTTAAGAGAACCATATCTTCAGGCTCATTCAAATTATCTTCCCAGAAACGAGATGAGTATAAATTCCACTGGTCAAATACTTTCTTTCCCCTAGTGGCCGCCATACATAGGATAGGTATACGACAGCTTATAGGAGCAAATAGTGCATGTAATATTTCGACTCAGATCCGTTTCACTTAAAGAGTTTACAAAGAAAATCAACCATACCGACTCCTTTACTCCGGCCAACCAATGTGATCACGCGTACATACATCGTGTAAGGAAAAAAGAATAGCCGGGATATGTGCTATCCATTGTACAAAAATATTGCAGATGATTCCCACTGAGATTGATTATGCGGATTCTGCTGGAGGAGCCTCGGGCTCGTCATTGCTCTCCTCTGGCGCGGGCTCTGGCGCGGGCTCTGGCACGGGCTCTGCCGGTGTGCTCTCAGTGGCGGGAGGTGCTTCTTCCTCGGCTGGGTGTGCTGAGGCCTCGGGCTCGGTCTCGGCAGGGGCTGCGTCTTCAGTGCTGGGAACGGGTTCGGGGGCGGGTTCGACAGGTTCAGTAGCTGTAGGTTGTGGTTCGGGTGCTGACTCGTCGGGGACTTGAGCTGTGATGGGATCGGCTTGGGGCGCATCGCCCATTTCTGCATCTCCTTTGGGCTCAGAGACGCCGGCATCGGTCTCGGAAAGACCTGTTTCTTGGGCTTCGGCGGCCGCTGGAGTAGGCGCATTTTTGGGTTCTTGCGCGTCAGCTGAGAGCTGGACCGGCTCTTCGACAGCGGGCTTAGTTTCCGTTGTCTGTTCAGATATATCTGTCGGCTGCGCAAACTCTTCCTCCTTTGCGGGCTCTGATGGCTCGTCGAGAGGCTTCTCGAGGTCAGCAGATGGAGCCAAGGAAGTCTCATCAATGCCCTCGGATTGGGCGTCGAGAGGCTTCTCGAGGTCAGCAGATGGAGCCAAGGTAGTCTCAACAATGCCCTCGGATTGGGCGTCGGCCTTGACTTCAACGGTTGACGGTTCAGACACATCTTGAGCGGACGCGTCGTTTGCGGAAGGCTCCGCCGCACTATCCGCTGCAGTGAGCGAGGGTCGCTCAGGAGCTTCGGATTCTTCTTTAGGCGCTACATCACCTGCAGACTCTGTAGTAGTTGGAACTGCTTGCTCGGTAGTGGGCTCTCCACTCATCTCAGTAGGCAGACCAGGCGTCGCAGAAGCAGAGGCAGGAGCATCTGCATCGGTCTGAGGGGTTTCTGTAGGGGCTGCTGGTGGCTGCTCCTGACCAGCTTCAGCAACTTTCGCAGCAGGCTGTGCATCAGGAGCCGCGTCTGTCATATCGACGTCTTTCAATTCTGCAGGGGTATCGACGGAATGTTGAGGTGTGAATTCGGTACCAGATTGGCCACCGGGAGTTTCTGGGGTCTTCGCGTCCATCATGGACTCATCGCCCTCGTCGCTCTCATCGCCATCCTCGCCCTCGTCATCATCGTCGTCTTGGCCGGACTGGTCGACTAACATTCGAGAGTCCTGACCTTCTCCAGAACCAGTAGCACCACCCTCAGCGCCGGAGGCGACGCCGTGCACTGTAGACGCATCGGCACCTTCTCCCGGAGCAAACATGACCTTCTTCTTGCGGCCCTTGCCAATACCCTTGCTCTTTCGCTTGGGAGGAGGCGGTCGTCGCTTCGGGGGCTCCATCACAGCAGCAGAACCAGCCTCTGCAACCACGACACCCTCCGAATTCACAATACCAACGCCCTCCACGATAGTACCCGGAGCAGGCGTCTCAGGCTTCACAGGAACCGAGCTCTGCTCAGCAATAGTCTGAACATCCCCAGTAACCTCACCCTCAATGCGATGTCCCTCAGGCACCCAAGCCTCATAAATAGAGATATTGCCAGTTTCCGGGTCCACCTTCTTAAACTTAGTTCTTCTCATAGGCAGAGATCCAGAACTTCCATCGACCGAAGCACCGCCATAAAGTGACGACAATCCAGGACGTCTCTTTGCAAGGAATTCCGCCTCCGGTGGCTCCATGTGCTTAGGAAGAGTCAGCCACTTCCGACTGGTGAAGCTGCGATCCATCTGGACAGCACCCGTGTTCTGATCATCCGTTTTGCTCTGGTCGTTCTCCTCCTTTTCGGCGGCCGTGGTGTTCTGGCGAATGTAGATACATCCCGCACGCGCAGCGCGCAGCAATGCTTTGCTAACCGCAGGCAACAGGTCGCTGTCGCGCGGCATGGGCAGCTCCGGAAGAACTGGCCCCCCGGGGCCTTGTACACCGAAGTCTGAGTCATCGACGGCCTTTGGGGCCTGGGAGTAGGTGTGCGGTTGTTTTGACCAGCGGCGAACGGGCAATCCCTCGAAGACATCGTGGTCGATTTGGCCGGTTCGGGTGCGGTTAGGGCCGTCGAGGTGTCGCCCCGAGCGCGAGGACCTGAACTGTAAATCGTGTTAGTTGTAAGACTCTTCAATTGGTGTTTCATCATTCTTGATCGTCCGCGGACCGGGGGTAGTTGGTGTAGTCCGAGACAGGGCGCGTGATCGCAGGCGCAAGGTGAGACGTACAGTCGATGGCATGGTGAGCGGCCCTGCGGTCCTTTACCCCTATAGGAGGCAGAAATTAAGCGCTCAAAGTGACCAAAGGAATAAGTGCGAAAGCTGGCTGGAGTGGGGAGCTGGAGTGGATGGGCGGAGCGCAGCGTTGCTTCCGTCGCGTTGCGATGGCGCAGGATCGTAGGGAGTATCACGTGATTTATAACAGTTGCGTACACTCTCAACCAACAATACAAACAGACAGTATGAATCCTTGCAATATGCGATTGAGTGGAGAAAAATCTTCTATTGTGATACTTGGAGAGGAATGGAATTGCCCGTGGCTGCGCTCGCACTATAATACAAAAGAAAAGAATTCAGACCCATCGTGCAGGTCACCACTGGCTCGTCGAGTACTCATCCAACGTGAAGGAGATACTGCAGTTCTTTCCATTTAAGCCGATTTTTGAGTCATTTAGTCCCAACTAAAAAAGAGAAAGGTCAGCGACTGGATGCCGGGATATGCGATCCTACGAGCTCATAACTTATACGTACCCGGTGTCCTTCTGGCGAACGATGTCACCATGGTTGCCCGTCTCCTTTCCCTAGGAAATTGTTAGTTGAGCTGCTCAGAGTTTCTGTGTAAAGGAAGTGCCTACACTCTTCTGGCCCTCCACCACCAACTTGTCGAGCTGGTAGAACTGGCTGATGACCGTTTGTCTCTGCAGATTACTATTAGCTTGACGTTCTTTCATATCCACGGGGTTTGGACAGTCATTCGAGGCACGACCCAAGACAATTTCCAGGATGGACGCAGGTCGTGGTGACCGGTACGATTTAACCCCCCATCCAAGGAGATCAGTCTCAGCCCCGCCTCGATCAATACACCGACTAACCTTCAACAGACGCAGATCCTGCAGCCCAGTCTGGATCAACTCCTGTATCCGACGCTCCTCCGACTCGTTTTGGTGCTCACGGAAGGAATCTCTCGTCTTGCGACGGGCATATTCACGGAAGTTGTAGTTGGAGAACTGGGACGATTGACGCAACAGGGAGCGGAACTGGAAGATATCAATATCAGTACACTGCGACAAGAACAAAGGACTACCTGGGAGTCGATAAACCCAGATACCCCGTTCCGCAAGATCACTCACCAAAGACCGAGCCTGGAAGGCGGTATCGCGGTGCAAAGAAGCAACAGACATGGTGGAATAGCGAGACAAATGTATAGAGATGAAAGGTCAATCGAATGCGCTATCTGAGAAATACAGAAATTGACGTATTTCGCAAGGCGTCGCGCAAACGCGAAGATATACGACGTAGACGGAGGTGGCGGTTCGGGCTTCCGCGGAGTCGCAGGGCGATCTGGGGAAATGAGGGACGCGGAATCGCACGAAAGACGTGAAAGCTGTTGTCGGTCGCAGATGCAGAGCGATTATCGACAGCAAATAACTCGAAGTGGTGAACAGCGAGAAAGTTGGGGATCCGATGAAGCGCAGGGAGGGAAATTCTTTTGCGTTCGGAGACGCCAATGACGGAGTTACCGGGGCCGAGCTCCTGCAACTCCACGGTTCTCCGTCCTGCAGAACCCCCACAACATTGGTACTTTCCCTTCTATTGCGCCAGCTAAAATTCAGCTGGGCTGATAACCTACTGCCTAATGCCTCAAATTCCTACGCCGCCTGCATCGAGACCGGGTTCGGAGGCCCCCGAGGCCGAGTCGAAGCCTGCGGAAGCTTCGTCGGAGTTGCTTGCTTCATTAGACACGCTGCTTGAACAGTACCTACACCTACTTGATCGGCAGCAGAAGCTACAATCGGGTCTTTCAAAGCAACTTTCTTCGGTATGGTTTTGACCTTCTATCATACGAATCTTGCAAGATGCTGATTCTCGGAGTAGGGGTTCCTTGCTCTTGCCCATGCGAACTACACCTGTCCTCCCGGTCGCCGGTATGGCTGTGACTACTACGACGAGCGGATGAAGACAAACAAGAAGATGTATGCTGCTCCAGATGCGCTGATGATTGTGCAATTCCTAACGTGTTGCGATGAACAGCTCTATTCGAACTGACCAAGACGTGGACGAGGCCGAACGCACAAAGGACTCTCACGATGAAGCAAGAACACCTGGCACGAGCGCTCTCGAATACAACTTTCAGGTAGAAACAATTTCGAAATGCGAGGAGGTGGAGGAGACGAACGACAAGGATAAGGCGAACAAATCAGCCGTCGAAAACAGGATATTCGAGGCATCACAACAAGAGGACGCCTCTAAGACCGGAACGAGCGAGGTAGCTTCACCAACCGAGAACTCCGACAAGCTCGCCGACACGGACAACCCAGCCGAGGAGCCCAGAAAGCCTCGCAAGAAGTTCCGCTCCGACGATCCCATCTACTGGTACGGCATTCTGGTGCCGCCGTCCCTACGCAACGCCCAAAGATCTTTCACAGAAGGCATACAGACGCAAGTGCCCGAATTGGCGAGCACAATTGTGGAAATGCGTGCTCTGGAACAAAAGATCACCCAACTACGAGCCAGTCTTGAGATCTCCACTGTCAAGAGTGATCGTCATGGACGCTAAATGGGAGATCAACAGTCATGAAATAGTCACGCTGAGCATCTCATACATATATAGTCACATCAACTGACCCCTGACCCCTGACCCCTAAAGATGATCAATGCAATTTTGTTTCCGTTCCGGGCGTGTTTAGGATCGAGGACTTGGTACACGGGACTCCGTAGCGAGACCCGCCAAGGCCGTTGAGTGTAGACCCCGATGCTCTACGAGGCACCACAATCACGAATGATGGATTCGGATGAGTGGCCCAGGAGAGCTCCATTCTGCGCCATGGTAGTATCTATGTCCCGTAATCCGTAAATTGAAGCTCTGTGCCGCTGGACAAGTGCATTGTCGGGAACACTAGCCGTTGAATTGATTAATATGTTTCACTAGTCTCCTACCCGACTCGAACATATTCTCCGCGTCCCATGCCACCATAAATCCACCACTAGGAAAAGCTGTCAAAAACCCAGAGACAATATTGGAGAGAATGACTAAAGAATCACTGAAGGTTGTGTCGAAATACAATGCCGTATCACTGTAAAGGAAGCAAGCCTCGAATCCTTCGTGTACTCTGCGTACTAAGCGAAGCCCCTCAATGTGAGACGTAGCGTGGGAGACTAGCTGGAACAATCCCCACTCTGATAACCCGGCTTCGAGATCTGTTAAAGTGATTCGTGCGCTCGGCTCCCCATCCCACTTGTGATTCGCCCAGGGTCTTAGCCAGTCTGGGCCTTTGGTGGTGCCTTTGGTGGTGTTGCGATATGAAACCTTCCGTTCCCCTTGTGATAGGATGCAACGGCGGATTTGGGCGGCTGGAATCGCACCCATAAGAGCCGGCGCAAGCAGCCAAGGGCTGTTTATTGGTTGTCACATTCGATACTGGTCAGTTTTCACTCTGCAATCCATCACAGATTGCTGGATTGCGTGTCTCAATGATCTTTGGGAAGGTCGAGTTGATGGGTCCGTAGATTGCAGGAGACCGGATGAAGGAGGGAGACAATTAATATGGGATGTTCTGATAATAGCAGAGTAGCTCCGGCCGCTAGCCTGGACTGTGGACTCACTCCACCCGCGTTTCCTCGTGCACGGCCTCGTCAAACTGTGAGGTTTTAATCTAATCCAGCGACTGTGTCAGACTTGCCCTTCTCCTTCTCTTTCTGTTTCTTTCTTTGTCGCGACTTCCTCCTTCTCGCAAGAGCTTGAGGCTCTGCCCTTTTTTGTGTTAGGTGCTTGGTGCTTGGTGTAAGTGTTTGACTTTCTTAACTTTGGAATCCCCCAAGATTGTCCTTGTATCGGTCGTGTTGGAAACTTCATGCAGGCGTTGCCCCGGGACTATGCTAAGATGCCCCTTCAGGCTCCTGTTTGGTAACAGCGCTGGTTTGACACTGCCTGTTCATCTCTCGTTCCTTGATTACAGTGATTGCTCCAACTGTTGTATGTGTCCGACAATGAACTGCCGACTTGCTTGATATTGACTTGTGAACAGAGGCATTGCATGCCGTTTCATTCTTTTTGATATACTTGCTTGGGTCCCATTCGCGACTTGAAATTGACATTGCCTGTCTCTCGATCGCGATATCTCAGCTTCGTTCTTTCGTTTAACCCCGTATACGTTCTTTCTCAACTCGGTCCGGAGATCGAGTATTTGTTATCCATTACTTCCGTCGTTTCATACACCAAGAAGCGATTCAGTCTTCTTGGATCTCACCGGATACTTATTACTTCTTGATGCCACCGACAGCCCTAGTCTCGCAAACACGATATACCAATCACCCTCCAATTCAGAAGTAATATCTTAATCCGGCCAAGAAATCAATGAGTTCCAATTCTCCAAACACCCAGGGCTCGACGCCCACCCCGTCCAGTCCCCGGCCCAGCAGAAAAGGGTCCGTCAAGAGAGCCAGAGAGCTTCTGGAGGCAGGTGTTCGCCCAACCCGATCATCGCCATCCCCGTCGGTCCCCAGACCTCCGCCGCTCAAAGCCGCCGCTCATCGGACTCAGTGGCCTCTTCCAGATTCGGGCCTTCAGCCGCGCCCACTCAGTCCTCAAGCGCGCCCTCAGCAAGACCCCAGGTTCTGGCACTCGCGCGGGCCCCCGCCGGCCAGACCTCCACGCCCAAACGAGGTCCCTTCTCAAATACATTCCCCGTCAATTTACTCCGTTAGAAGTGGCCAAGGCTCGGAGGCTACTTTGCCGTATCAATCTCGACCAATTCGCTCCTTTTCGCACCCTAAACCACCGCAAGCGCTGGCTATTCCGCGGCCACGCCCGAGAACAAAGGATGACTCCTGTGTCAGCCCCACCAGCACGGTTGATCTGAACCCCCGGATATCAATCACCACCGAGGATCTGTTCAGACAATCGAACGCTTCTTCTACGAGCTCTATCCCAATCATGCCCCCGAGGTCTTCGCCAGAGCCTCCAGTGCCTGCCGTGAATCACCGGACCAAAACCGCAGGTCTTGCAGCGCCTGATTCACGGATCTCGCGAGCCCGTGCCTCATCCGTCTCTCCCATCCGCGAGTCCGACGAACTTTCTGATCCTCGCCAGACATTGGGATCTATCGCTTCAAGTCGTGCCGTTCCCTCCAGCTGGGGCTCCGGCCCTACAGAGTCTGAAATCCTAGGCGCGTACCTAGACGACGAGTCAGATGAAGATGAAAAAGTGGAAATCGGCGAGGGCCAAGCCGAAACCGTGGTGAGAAACGCCAGCCTGGGAAAGAGGCAGAAGCCAACAATGCGCACGATTATGAAATCCAACCCCAACTCCGAGGCCTGGATTCCGGGTGTGCCTTCGTCCCAACCCCAGGAGGAGTGGAATAAAAATGCAGCTGCTGGTCCTACCATTGGTGTTGCTGTCGGTCAAGCATTTCAACCTAGTCCTCTGAGACGGAACTCTACTTCTACAACTTCTGCAGAATCCTGCGTGGACCCGCAGAAGCCTCGCTTTGCTGATATTGTGTATAACTCGTACCTGGAGAAGGAAGCCGAGGCTTTGCCCAAGGCTACCCCCACAATGAGCGATAAGCGGCCTGGTGGACGCAAGCCTCCGCGTCTTGATAAGGGCGCTGTGCGAAACGCAGAGGCACGCGGCAGTCTTTCAAGCTTGAGTGATCTGATTAAACGTGCCACCAAACTCGCCTCGAATCTGGACCGCGGAAAAACTGCCAGTCGCGCCGACCTTGCAGCCGATTCAGATGACAAGGGTTTCATGAGTGGTAAGTTCCTGGAAATGGAGATCTGTGGAAAGAATCGTAAGCTAACAAAATGCAGAGCCACGACGCCGCCCTTCAGGTTCTCTTTCCGATATCTTGACTTCATTCCCTAGGCCTGGATTGGCGACTCCAGACAATCGTGGCTCGTGGCCTATCTTTTTCGGCCGCTCTAACCTCCGCAACGTTGAGCCTCTTAACTCTAACGACGAAGTCCCCAATGAGAAGCAACCCGCCAACCGCAAATGCTGTGGAATACCGCGAAAGTGGTTCATCGTCCTCTGCATCGTTCTTTTCATCATTGTCGTGCTCGCGATCCTTCTGCCCGTCTTTCTCGTCGCCGTGCCCAAGGAAAACGCCAGTAACACCAACTCTTGCGCCAAAACGAACCCCTGCAGTAACGGCGGAGCTTCCGTGTCGAGCGGCTCCGAGTGTTCCTGCGTGTGCGTGAATGGATATACCGGTTCGCAGTGTACCACTGCAGGCGATTCCAGCTGTGTCACATCCGAGGTTGACAATGGTACAATTTCCAAGAAGGCGACCATGGGAAGCTCTCTTCCGTCCTTATTCACCGCTGCATCGAACAAGTTCGACATCAGCCTGGACTCAGTCACCATCATGGCCCTCTTCAGCTTGGCCAACGTCACCTGCAAGACCGAGAACGCTCTCGTCTCCTTCAGCGATGCCCAGAGCAGCAGCAGCAACACCCGCCGCTCGATCGCCCTCCCTCTTGATCTCCCCGTGGCCGAAGAAATCCCCTCCGTCACCGCAATACCTACCGTCACCGCACCCGCGCTCGCCGCCCGTGCCGAGTCCACCAAGGACGGCATCATCTACGACGGCTCAGACGACAAGAGCACCACGGCCAAGACCGACGTAACAGCAACTCAAGTCAGCGCATCCACGTCCACAACCACGGCTGCCGCGACGACATCCATGGCAAGCGTCCCGGACAAGGTGATTGAGTTCTCGCAGATCGCAGTCTTGTACATCCTCGAGAAGACGGGCTCAATCGACTCTGCATTATTCTCCGAGTCGGAGATTAGCTCGTATCTGACGGATTCGGACGGGTATAGCAACACGACGGACCCGGAGATCCAGTTGCTAGGCGAATTTGGCCTGAACTTTAAGACGATGACGATCAGCGCGGAGAATGGGACTTCGAGTTGAGCGCCAAGCCCGGTTGAGCACCGTGACTGCAATTTCAATGTCAATTTCAGCAGTTGATGTATAGTGTATATACCCTGGTACAGACAGGAAAGGATTGGATAGATAGGACATAGTTTATTTTGGATATGTTATTTTATATCAATTATTATGGACATGTGCAGGTCTCGGTATAATTCACCTCACGAAATAGATCGGAGATGTCTACTCGATCTAGTTACCGAAGTGTTATGTAAGCCATAACTCTAACAGAATTTAGGCAATGCCAAGCCCGTTGTTTCCCTATTGGGACATGTCAATCACGACATTTACAGCGGAGGTTGCGTGCTGGTCACGTGGTGAACTGCCGGTGAAGCCACCCACGAAACGGAGTCACGGATGGGCTGGGCATGCACGAGCATAGAAAGGCTACGGTAACCTTGAAACAGGGACTTAGGGAATCTTCATGGCTCTATTCGTTGCAGGGAGTAATTGCCGCCCCCTGAAAATCACAATTGGCCCTGAAGATCCCCGCCACAAACGAGTACGGAGGGGGAGGCGGAGCTGGGTTCAGCCGGGAAAAGGAAAAAGGGAAAAAGTACGAGGCATCGGGTCCCGGGTATGTAAGTTCTTAAAAGATCCGTACCTAGGGTCATCTGGCTCTGGATTGGACTCTGTTCTGTAAAAACCCATGAAGGGTTGAAGTGACCTGTAGACATGCAACCATGGATCCTGTGAACTCCCTGTAATAAGGATTAATCCGAAACGAGTCGGGTGTATTGAGGCGATGAATTGATAGTCGGCCTGTTCCCCTGGGTTCCCGAGCGGGCCACGACCGAGGGGGCCATCTGGCTGGATGGATCGGTCGAGCCAAGACTCCACGAACTCCACCACTGACGACTTCAGGGCCCGGGGCACGGTGATTGTCCTGCTTTCTTACCAGGCATGGAGACATTTGCCTTGTGTGCGTCGTACGCCCCTTGGCCTAGATTGTGACAGGGTGAAGGCTTGGTAGTGTTACCTGTAGAACTCCCAGGGAAATTTGATAAGCATTCCCTTTTCTTCCCCCCCTTCTCCACTCCTTCTCTTCTTTCTTCCTTCATCTCTTCTGTACATTAATCAATTCCCTGGGGGCTTACCACAAAAATTTATACACAATGGCCAACGCTCCCCACGGTGGTGTCCTTAAGGACTTGCTTGCCCGTGATGCTCCCCGCCAGGCCGAGCTCGCTGCTGAGGCCGAGAACCTCCCCGCCGTTGTGCTCTCCGAGCGCCAGCTGTGTGATCTCGAGCTGATCATGAACGGTGGTTTCTCTCCTCTTGAGGGTATGTGCAATTGACTCGTTTCTCTACGTTTGAGCCCTCGATTCCTGCGACCGCGACTCTACGAGTGCGTTCAGGTTTTTTTTTTTTTTTCCGGGGCGGCGGATACTCATCGGAGGGGTAATTGCTAACGCCGATCTCGCAGGATTCATGAACCAGGTCGACTATGACGGGTATGTCTCTGATCACGCCATTGGAATGGCGGTTAGAAGTGGGAGTGAGAAAGTGCAATTACTAATTCTTTCCCAGTGTCTGCGAGAACAACCGCCTTGCCGATGGCAATGTCTTCTCCATGCCCATTACCCTCGACGCCTCCCAGAAGACCATCTCCGAGAACAAGCTCAAGGCTGGTTCACGCATCACCCTGCGTGACTTCCGTGATGACCGCAACCTGGCCATCCTGACCATTGACGACATCTACCGCCCCGACAAGTGAGTGCCTACAATTGATTTTGATTTTCTTGGAATTGCCCCTCCGGACTCCATCGCCGCATACTGCCGAACCCCCGCATTCCCTTCCATCCTTCTTGGCAATTGACATCTCCAATTGCACCCCTCTTCATGTCTTTTTTGTTTTTCTCTTTTGATTGTCTTGGGCGCGTACACACTCCGTTTACCGCTCTTTTCAACTCCTGCGTAGTGGCGTTCGCGCCTCCTGATTCTGATTTACTTTACGCAATGAACGCCTAGCAGGCGGCTCGAGCTTTTTTGTGGGTCTTTGCTGACGTGGATTTGTTTCCCCTAATGTAGGGAGAAGGAGGGCAAGCTCGTCTTCGGCGGTGACCCCGAGCACCCGGCCATCAAGTTCCTGAACGAGTCCGTCCAGGACTTCTACATCGGTGGAAAGGTCGAGGCTGTTAACAAGCTGAACCACTACGACTATGTCGCTCTCCGCTGTATGCGACCCTCCCCCAACGATCTATACAATTGGAAGCTAATCAAACCCAAGACACTCCCGCTGAACTGCGCGTTCACTTCGACAAGCTGGGCTGGTCCCGCGTTGTCGCTTTCCAGACCCGTAACCCCATGCACCGTGCTCACCGTGAATTGACCGTCCGCGCGGCCCGCTCCCGCCAGGCCAATGTCCTGATCCACCCCGTCGTTGGTCTCACCAAGCCCGGTGACATTGACCACTTCACCCGTGTCCGCGCCTACGAGGCCCTCCTCCCCCGTTACCCCAACGGCATGGCCGTTCTGGGTCTCCTGGGTCTGGCCATGCGTATGGGTGGTCCCCGTGAGGCCATCTGGCACGCCATTATCCGTAAGAACCACGGTGCCACCCACTTCATTGTCGGCCGTGACCACGCCGGTCCTGGTTCCAACTCCAAGGGCGAGGACTTCTACGGCCCCTACGATGCCCAGCACGCCGTCGAGAAGTACAAGGATGAGCTCGGCATCGAGGTCGTCGAGTTCCAGATGGTCACCTACCTGCCCGATACCGACGAGTACCGCCCTGTTGACCAGGTGCCCCAGGGTGTCAAGACCCTGAACATCTCCGGCACTGAGCTCCGCCGTCGCCTCCGCTCCGGCGCCCACATCCCCGAGTGGTTCTCCTACCCCGAGGTTGTCAAGATCCTCCGCGAATCCAACCCTCCCCGCGCCTCCCAGGGTTTCACCATCTTCCTGACCGGCTACATGAACTCCGGCAAGGACGCCATCGCCCGCGCCCTCCAGGTGACCCTGAACCAGCAGGGTGGCCGCTCCGTCTCCCTCCTCCTCGGCGACACTGTCCGCCACGAGCTCTCCTCCGAGCTAGGCTTCACCCGCGAGGACCGCCACACCAACATCCAGCGCATTGCCTTCGTCGCCTCCGAGCTGACCCGCTCCGGCGCCGCTGTCATCGCCGCCCCTATCGCCCCCTACGAGGCCTCCCGCAAGTACGCCCGTGACGCCGTCTCCCAGAGCGGCTCCTTCTTCCTTGTGCACGTTGCCACTCCCCTCGAGCACTGCGAGAAGACCGACAAGCGCGGCATCTACGAGGCTGCCCGCCGCGGCGAGATCAAGGGCTTCACCGGTGTCGACGACCCCTATGAGACTCCCGAGAAGGCCGACCTCGTCGTCGATGCCTCCAAGCAGTCCGTGCGCTCCATCGTTCACGAGATTATTCTCATCCTTGAGAGCCAGGGCTTCCTTGAGCGTCAGTAAATTTTTGGATTAATTTGCTGATGTTTTACCCCCTTTTTTCGTTGTTTTTTGAGGCCATCTTACCCATAGAAACGTTTACTTGCTTTTAATTGCAATTGGATTCCCGATTCCCCGAAAATTAGATTCAATATTAAAGTCTTGTTTCATCTATTTTGTTCTACTTTTTACTAGTTCTAGTATACGTAAACAATAATTACGTATGTCGTTCGATTTGACGTAAGGCTGAGTAGGCTAGATAATGTCGCCATATGTGGCCCGGATGAGTAAAATCGTCGATCTACGCCGAGAAAACGCTAGTAGAAATGTCGAACCACGTATGGAATAACTTTAAATACTAACTTAAAAATAAATGGCCAACCCGCATCTTCGATTGCTTAAATTTCGACCGTAAAAAAGGGTTGTTCTGGGCCGAGAAAGGTCTCAAACTACCTCGAAAACAGGGCCAATGGTCCATACAACTGCTGTGCCTCTTGTACTTGGTTTTGGATATCTTGATTTTAGAAACCGAAACAGTGCCTGGAAAGTGTCACATGGTGTCTGAGAAGTGGGCAACCCGTGCCTTCTGAACCGTGCATTCACGTCAGGCCGTAAAAGAGTATCAAGCTGGACCGTAACAAGCCTAACTCGGGGCTTAGAAGGGGGTAGCCTGGGAAACATACTTCTGCCTTAAATCACGATTTGAAGTACTGAATCACGTCTGAAGAGGTTTCATTACACGTCTAAAATGAGGCTATCCTGTACCTTTGTACGACGTCAACGAGATTATCAACGACGTCAACAAACTACCTACGGATGAACTTGTCAACCAAGCTACGTCTATAGGTTATAGTGAGATTCCAAATTATAAACGCGGACTTGGGAGTTGGACGTGGGAGAGTCGAAGGCTAAAACCTTAGATTTTGTAGTACCTAATATGTACAAGTTAATTATTTGTGGCTTGTTGTCATTTCTATAACATGGCTACCCGCTGATGTTTATCTATGTCAGTGCCGAATATATAATATTTACTGAGCACTTTCGGCAACAATTCTCTGTGGTCTTTGACTGAAACTCATGAAGCAAATGAGAGATCCCAAGGTCATAGAAGTGACTGCTAATTTCAATTGAAATTGTGAAGAATCTTAAACAAGGAACGGTCGCAATTGATGGGACTGTCAACCGGTCGGAACGAGCACGTGACAAGATATGCAAACACTACAAACACGATGAAGTCAAGGCTTCACGAACGAACCTCTCCTCAATTAAGCAACGCAACCATGCTGCCTCATCGAAACGTCGTCGGTCGAATACCGGTGCACATTCGACCGGTGTGTCCTCCAAGGGCCGCCGGTCCAAGCACCATTCACCTGCGACCCTTCACCAATCGCACGCGATTACTCCTACTCTCACAACCATCGGGCCGCCCGCAATTACCATTCCTATCACCACTAGCACCCACTCGTCCGCTTCCTCCTCTATCAAGACATTTGCGCCAGCACTTCGCGCGACTAGTCTTTACTGAAAGCCAGTCCCACCTGAAGAAGCGCTTCTCTCGCGTCACCAAGCTCTCCATCACCTTCTTTTCTATGATCGTTTTGTACCAAGTCATCCAACTCGGCATCTACCAAGAGGATATTGAGCACCAATGGCCTACACCTACGGAATGGACACTAAAATCTCGCTGGTGTCTGCGCAGTGCGCAGGCCTTGCAGCACCCTGAATACATTGGTAAGCTGATGACCGATTGGCCCATGGTTCACGGGTTCTTGAAGGAGCTGGTGACTCGTCTGGAGGACACAGAAGGTGAGGGCAAGGGCCTCATGGAGCAGGATGAGGGCGGAATCTTGGTCGAGGGTATTGGTCGCACTGGTCTCGACATCTCGATGAAGAGCGAGCCTTGGCGCCGTGGTTATTTCCAAGCTCTTATGGGACTTGGAAAGGCTGCCGAGAACCTGGACGGCTGGTTGACCGACCGCAAACAGAGAGTATCTGCGCCGGTGGAGTACGTTGTCGGCCCATCGAACCCCCGGCCCAAGCCTGTCCCTGCGGGCGCGCAGGCGCCACGGGAAGAAGACTGTGAATTGGCATCTCCCCCTCCTGAGTCTTTCTATATGAAAATTTTGACGACCAAGGGCTTCGATACGCGACAGAAGCTCGATGCTGCGCTTGCGTATGCCGATTGGCTTGATTCCAAGGGACTGGGCTCCACTGCTGGTGATATGTACACTTGGGCTCTGGACATTGCAGCTGGCGGATTGGAAGGCGATGCTAGCAAGGTCATCGATGTCAAAACTGGAATTCTGAAGAATGGCCCTGAGCTGCCGTCCGAAAACCTCATTCGTGTCTCGACCGCTCTTGCTGTGCACAACGCTAAGCAGGGCAACCTTCCAACTGCTCTCTCCCTCTTCACATCTGTCCTGAAGGCCCGACGAAGCTTACCTATTGCCCCGTATTCTCAAACCTCCCCACCTCCTCCTTCTTTCAAAGCATCCAACGACATCTTCTCTTCCTTCTTCAAATCCATCAAAACCGTCCTCGTTCCCGTGGGATACCCCGAACCTCTCCCTTCAGGCGATGCCCCTCCTCTCCGTTCAGCCAGCTCTGCCTGTGATGAGGCAGGCCTAATGACCTACATTGGGGAAATTATCTACGCCTCATCATCCCGTGAACAAGGTCTCGCCTGGACTCGTGACGCCGTTGAGATGGCCGAGACAACAATGCTGGACCGCAGCAACAGTGAAGACCAAGAGACCCGTACACGCTGTGCACAGTGCCTCAAGGTCAGTCTTGAGAATTGGAAAGTCATGATTTCCACCCTTGTGAAGCGCGCCAAGAATGAGGAACAAGAGAGCCTGGAAAAAGCCAAGAAGGCCTGGTATGGCGGCGAGAAAGATGCTAGCGCCAAGACTGCTGAGTTGCGCCGTTGGCAGGCCGAAGAGGCTATTCTTGAGGATCGGATCCGCAAACTCTTCCCTTTGCTTGAGGGGGAGTCCGGATTGGACAACCTTGCTCCGAACAGTTCCCTGTTCGTGTAAAATTTTTGCATATAGCTTATCTCGGGGAGATCATGGTATGTGGAGTCAATTTGATATTTGAGCCTCGGCGCTGTGTATATGACGTCTGATTTATGAATGTATCAACAATTATGATCACCTATTCCTTGGCCTCTTCTTAAACGATTAAACATCAACTCTTACTCTGAACGATAAAGGGCAACTTACCTTTGCAATCCAATATCCATTTGAACCTCGAAAGGGATTTGTAAGTTGTTTGAAGGGATGTCCGAGACACTCATACCTCCCATGTAGATCCAACTAAAACCTCGTCGGCTTATCTGAGCCGCTCAATGTCCTCCTTCTCTCCGATCAGAAGTCTACATAGCAAGATAGTCGGCCTCAACAAATCCACGGAGTTAGTGACTACGTCAATGCCTCACCAAATGTTCACGAGCAGTAACAAAGACCAATCATGAGACCTAAGCATGCCATGATGCAAGTTCTATTCAAGAGGACATCCCCATTGGAAGCCGGTAAACGCAACACGAAAACCTCGTCTTGGCACTTACAGGACTCCTAGCCAAGATAGAAAGGGCAAGGATCAAGCCAAGAGATCCCCATCCCAAGGTGGAAGTAGATGGACAAAGGACGCGTGAGAAGGAAGCCGATCACCGATGTGCACGTCATCCGCCATATGGGATAGCCCGGAAATCTTGGAAACCCAGCCATACGTAGGCCAGAGAAACGAGAAACAAGCACATGCCTAGGGTCTCTTCTTAGGGAGATAGCTTCTCCCCGTGGTCGATCTACAATGTTCCCGTTGGCTCGGAATTCCAGCATTCTTGGCCGCTACTTGAGTCGTACGTCAGCGTGGAATGTTTCAGTTATCGGGCGAGAGTTGATCAGATTTGAATTATCGAGGGGTATATATGGATTGGGACCGCTGTTTTAGCCTGAGTCCGATGCAAAAGAAACTTTAGGTGTGGCTCTGCCATTTTCCAAGATTTTGACAAGGCATATATCCGATTCAGATCTGGGGTTTCCGCCCAATACGCCGTTTTCATCACTTGCATACAATATTGCCAGCCTACGTTACGCTATACATACTACCCAGCGCGTCCGACCTGCATACACATATACCGATATCCCAAGAACACTATTCTAGATCACGGTACGTCCCACCACACCCCTAAAACCACACTAAAGCTAACACCACAAAGAAAAGTTCACCAACATGGCGATTTCACTCCCTCATACTGAGTCTGAGGCCGAGGTCTCCTCTATTCCCCCCTCCGACTTCTCCCGCCGCAACCCTAAATCCCGCCTCCACGAATTCCTAATGGAAGACATCCGCGAAGACATCCTCCTAGAAGCCGAACTCCTCCTCCTCTCATTCGCAACAGGCATCCAAGATGCCGCCGCCTGGCCCGACTACACGTGTTTCGCCTCAAACCAAACAGGCAACACGCTATTCCTCGCCATCGGCGTCGCAGGCCTCACACACAACCAATACAGCTTCCCCAACATCGGCGTCAGTTTATCCATGTTCGTCGCTGGGGGTTTCATCCTCGGACAACTCGGCAACCTAATCGGTGTACGCAAGCGTCTCTGGTTACTTATATCCAATTTAATTCAAACAACGCTCGTCTTCATCGCTCTCATTGTCCAATACTCCTGGCCCATACGACGAGACGGCCCAGCCGCGATGGCGGTTATTGGGTTACTTGCTTTTTCGTCCGGGGGACAGGTGGCTATGAGTCGGTCTTTGAAGATTACAGAGATCACGACTGCGATGGCGACGGCGGCGTTTGTGGATTTGGTTGTTGATCCGGATTTGGGGAAGTTGAAGAATCGGTTGAGGAATCGACGGGTTGGGTTCTTGATCATGTTGGTCACTGGGTGTTTTGTTGGGGCGTTTGCGGCGAAGGAGGTTAGTTCGAGTTTCCCGATTTTACTTTGTGCTGTTGGGAAGGCTTTGGTTTGTGTTGGGTTTTTGTTTAATAGGCCTATCCGAGACGACGCCGGGAGTGAGGAGGATTTGAAGGTATAATTCGTTTTGTATATGCTTGGGGCTTTGTATATTTTGAACTCAAGTTGATCGATAGTAATACCCGTGGACATTGTCAAATGCCATATACAAATTTTTATATACTAATTTATGAGTTGAGTAGAGTTGACGTGTTGATGAATAGGCATGTACTGATTTTGAAGCATCCAAGTAGGGAGGTGGACATCTAGAATGAAAGAAGCGAACGCAGCTATGAAATAATAAAGAAGCATTACAGTAGTATTCGAAATCAGATTTACCTCTACACTCTTGAACCCTAGCTTGAAACACGCTAGTCTAATTTTAGCGATTGCCCGGTGGTCCCTGTCAGACTGTATCGTACCGGAAGACGCGCGCGTCGCGCACATCAGCCCTGAAACGGCGTGAAACACTGAAAAGATTATAATTTGAGTTGTGTAGATTCGGTGACATGTTCGTGGCAGAGCCAAGTGACCAATGCCTGGCATCTGTGGCGTGGTCGTTTGTGCTGATTCGTTGCCCCATCTTAGGCGGCTATTTCAGGCATCAATAGCTTGGATGCTGCGCACTCTGCCTACTTTAACTTAGTGAGGGTCGTCAAAGGAGGGGGGGTGTACGTTACTCTAACATAATTAGCGATATAAATGACATCATTCCGAAAGTGGGAGCCCCTCCCCCTGTGTTATGAGTCTCCGACACGGAAAGATGGTTCATCCGCTCAACTCGGACACTTTTATCAGCCTTGGATTTGTAATGATTCCATTCTTTCCTAGTGATTGGGACTGGCTTGAAGGTTTCAAACTGCGAATTAAAAATGTAAGATTCGCTGGAGCGACCTTTTTCCCTAACCATTGATTTTATTCTCTGTTCACAAACTATCAAACCTCCAAGACGATTTACTTTCCTTCCGAATTAAAATGACATCCAACGCGCAGAACCGGATTATCGTCGTGCTTGGGTCTACAGGACACCAAGGCAAAGGCGTAGTGAGTTCGCTTTTAAGTGACAGTGCGCGGGAATTGTGGAACGTCCGCGCTGTCACCAGGGATGTCAGCTCCGTCCCAGCTCAACGTCTTTTAAATGATTTTCAAACCCCCGACCACCGTCTGAGCCTCGCTTCCGGAGACATTTTTGATGTAGAAAGTCTTCAGATCGCTTTCTCTGGGGCCTATGGTGTGTTTGCGGTGACGAGCGAGACCAATTCAAGAACGATCGAAAACGAGGATGACCTGAAGCTGGAGCTCGAAAGCGGGAAGAACATTATTTCTGCCGCGAGAATTTGCCATATTCAGCACTTTGTTTTCAGTAGCTTGCCAGACATGAGACGAGCGACTTCTGGTCGCTTTAACAAACTTTTCCACATGGATCATAAGTTTGTTATTGAGCAGTGGGCAAAGCAAAACCTGTCTGCGGTTACTTGCCTTCTTCCTGGTTAGTCTCTCTGCTGACGCTAAGCGTTCGTGTGGATTTGTAACTAACTATCCTTGAAGGTCTCTTCTTCACTAACCTAGATCGTCCGCAGTACTGTCGAAGAGAAGGTTAGTTCTGACACAGATTTCCCCGTGGAAAATATTTCTAACTATTATAGCAAATGGGGTCGTTCGTTTTTGTACCCCGATTCCGTCCACAAAATTAGTTGAGTGGGTTGATCCTGTATATGATATGGGTATTTTTGCTGCAGGTAAGTTATGATATCGAATCTTTTGTAGTCGCTTCTATCAAGGGAGATCTGGTGGGATATCCCACGCCTTGTAAAGGGATACTAGAGAGAAGTAACTTATGGTCAATGAGAAGTATAAAGCTGACAGTATCTCTTAGAGGTATTCGCTTTAGGCATTACGAAAACAAAGAACAAAAATTACGTCGTCTGTAGTCCGAAATTGCGAATGGACGAATTTGCATCCACCTTTACGCGAGTCACCGGCCAGCCAGCGATTTATTCCCCAATCTCGATGGATGAATGGGCTGATTTGGCGTCTAAAGCGGTAGGAAATGGATTCAAGGAGGATATTCGCCAAATGATGGAATGGATCTCGATAGCGCCAGAGGACAAGATTTGCTACGGGGCTCTTGATCCAGCCGAAGACTCTTCCTGGGAGGATCTCCACCTACGAGCTAGTTCTTTCGAAAATTGGTTAAGACGTTCTGGATGGAGAGGCCCTCCCGAGGTAAACCATGATATGCTTACATAATGCTCATATCTGCGATTGAAATAGGTACATAACTGTTAAGCCAAATCTCGATGCCAATTATGATATTGCAAAGTGAGCTGATTGCTTGGACGCCATTAACGACGATGAATGGAATGCTATGCTTGCTGGCATGTTTGACCTGAGAAGATTAGTGCTGCGATGAATTGCATGTCTCAAGCATAAGCTACTATCTCTTTCACATGGCTTTCAGTCGCATCGTTCAAAAGAAAAGCGATCCTGGATGCCTTGTAAGCAGACGATCGGGTTACGGCTTAATAATTAGAGTTTTCGTTCCCCTTCGTTAGCCTCACGGCCTCTATTTCAGTTCCCGGTAACCTCCCGGAAGATCCCATAAACTCCCCAAGAATCTTCCAACTCCCCCAGGAACGAGGACACCATGGCAGATCTTCAACGAGAAGTCAATGAAAACCAGCAACAGATTGCCCAGATACAACCACAATTCTACACCTATCTAAGAAGATCCTGACACCTGCAAGAGTATAACGAGATAGGATACAGATTGAACGACCTCGCCAATCGGCTCTCAATTCGCGACTCTAAAATGTAGCGCGAGGATGCCAAAAGGAACACGGCTTCCTCGCTTTTAAGGGAACAATCCAAAAATTTCGGAGATTTTGTCTGTAGTGGCACACTGTCTCTTGAATGTTTTTGATTTATGCAATATGGTTTCAATGTATTTTCATATTGCTACTGTCTCGTTACGCACCACCAGATCATCCGATCGTTCGCGTCGGCCCATGCAGAGTCCTTGACTCTAGCCAACTCTCTACCGATATAAAGGCCAGCTTCCACTGTCCAGCGAGTATTGGTAGCCCCCCCGACGTCGTACCATAAGCCCTTGAGACTCTCAATATTGTGCCGATAATTGGCGCCTTTTCCAACATCTTTCATAGAATAATGGCCTGCCAAAACGCTGCCTAACTGTCGTCCAACAAGCATCACGCCCGGTTTATCACGGCAAAGTCGAACCAGATTAATGGCGGCACGAACCTGGCACTCATAGTTCCACAAGTGAAAAAGCGAGCTCGCAAAGACAATGTCAACCTTGCTAGCCAGATACCGTGAAATATCAGTCGAGGGCTCGAGGCACTGCTCTGACGTTAGATCTCCGGACACGAACGTCGCACCAAGAGTGTCTTGATCGCGGAATAATTTGTATCCGAGATCAAAGAAGGCCGGCTCGACATCACATCCCATGAGCTGGATGCCTGGAATGCCCTGATCGGCCAGGTAGCGAATCTCCTGTCCAAAACAACATCCAGCTTCGAGGAAACCGGCGGTTGGATCTTCACGCAGGCGAGTAAGGACGCGCGAGTAGACGGTGTGCTCGGGGAGAGAGAAAGAGAGGAATCGCAATTGCCCGATGCATGGGTAGTCCCAGATCGAGAATGCTTCATCACGCTGGCGGTGAATTTCCGGCGAGTTAGCTGGGCGACCGAGGCATGAATTAAAGGGATAATAGACATACCAGCTTTAAAACGTGCGGGAGCACCTCGTCGGGCTTGAAGCCGCTGTAATTTTCTAATAGTCGCTGGGCCTCGGCGTTTATGCTCTGGACCTCAGTCTGATACCACGCTGGCTTATCGAAATTATTACCTTCAGCCATCTTGGCATATATTTTGGTGTTAAAATAGATGATAAGTCCAAGAACTACCTATGTAATAGGTATGAAGGGTTGATCTCAATAATAACGATTCCTTTCACTTAATAAGATTTTTTGTTACAGTACGATCTTTCCCACCACCAGCCGATAATTTCTGCCCGCACCCTTCCAAAAATAACTCAGTAAACTGACGGGTTGCAGGGATAAGGGCGCTTCAGTACTTAACATGGTGGCGCTAAGCTTTCCAGCGTTATACTAGCTTTTGCTTGGCCCCCACTTTGGAGACAAAGCGGGGGAGGGGAAGGGAAGCCATACCTGGTGGAGAAGACCCTCCGAAGTGGGCTGAGCATGGGGCTGTACACTAGATTTCCCTATCCCAGCCTGCACTAGATCAACGCTAAACACGTCTATCAGCTTACTAGGAATCTTAGTGAAAGCTCGTTGCAGACACGAGGTTATTACGTCAGAGGCGCAGCCATGTCAGAGAGCACCAACATTAGTCCTGAAATGGGCAACAGGTTGCAGCTCTAATTGGCTAGGTCTTATCCTTAGCCCCCAAATCATTCTATCTTCCAAATTGAGGCATTGTTGCGACTGCCCTCTTGCACATCCAGCTCACGCAAATGTCTTAAGGTATAAAACGTAGGCCCCGCTACTGATTCACAATTAAATAACACTTGTATGAATTGAAAATGGCTTCTAACTCTACCAGTTTCGTCAATCACGAAGATTCCCTTGAACCCCACAAGTCTACAGATTTTGATGAGGTAGATGGCACACGAATTGACACCGCAGCAGAAGAGGAAGCCGACACAGCAATCACTTCGTTCATTGAAAGCAATTCCAGAATTCCGATAGCTCCTTCTTATGGGCAAATTGCCTGCCCTGTCGTGGTCCCTCAACGACGACCCGGAAACAAAGAGCGAGGTTTCATGAAAGCGTATGCTCCAATATTATCCCAATGTGATATCACCCAAGAGCACTTTCATGACTTCATCAAAGCTCTGAATAAAGCAGTCCAGGCCTCTAAATGGATTGCTGCAGTGCAAATTGCAGCATTCGGGGCCTCGTTCGTGCCAAATCAAATCTCTATGGGCGCGACAGCGGCAGTGCAGATTGTATCAGCAGTTGCAGCAAAGGCTCAAATTAGATGGAAGTAGGTCTGGCGCAGAAATCCTTCGAAAGTAACTTTTGTCTAATGTTCCTTGGCCAGGGTGAACACCTTCATAGAAAAGGCGAATCGAGAACTATTTTGTCCTCGAGGACTCTATTGTATGATTGTGACATACAACCCTCTCGCACAGCAACAGCAAGAAGAGATCAGTACCTCTATAAGCAGACCATCTGCTAGTGGGGATTCTGGCTCATCTCGAAGCAAATGGCCGGGGAAAGTTAAGAAAAACTTGCGTAATCCATTCTCCGCTACTACAGAAGGAGAGCAAAATTTACCATCAGAGATTGCACCCCTAATATTCTCGGACGATGAGGATGAGAAAGTCCAAATGAAGATGAAAGAGAAACCTTGGGACAAGTTGAATGACTACTTCGACAAACGCGCCCGGGCAAGATATGTAAGTCTCTCAAGTTTCCAATGGGAAGGCTTCCAGTAACAAATTGAAATAGGCCAGTGAAAGCAATCAGGACGCTTTATCCTCAGCCCCCGAATCTAAATTCAAGAACCGATTCCTTGATCCTAATCATCCGGCCAGTAATGGAGGTCTTCTTGGCTTGATATCAGGCGGGCATCTTACAAGGGATCCAAAAAAGATGATGGAAGACACGAAAAGTTTATATCAGCAGCAGGAAAAACTTATTTATGAGCAACAAGACAGCCAGTTGGAGCTGCTCCGCAGTCAGTTCCAAGCCATGGGCTTCTCTGAACAACAGCAAAGCGACTATATCGCAGCCTATGAGCAGCAGTTTCAGCTGCAACGAGACCAGCTGAAGGCCCAGATCAAAGGAACGGAAATGATGCCCAGAAAGATCTTGAGAAATGTTCTTTATCTCATGGTTGTAAACCTGCCAACTGAGGAAGAAGTTGAGGCGGCTAGTATGGCGACAAATACGGATGAGGAAGATAACGGCAGCCAAAGAAGCTTCGTGACCATGGTCAACGTACAATAGTTAATCTCACATTATCTAGTTTACTAAGTTCCCCGCCCTGAATCAGTTAACTAAGCGCGTCGCTCGTAAGAAAAGATATCTAGGATAGCCGATCGTGAGGGTATTTAGCCAGACACCCGCCGATACATTAATCCGCTTTCCTATTCGGTAGTACAGATAGCCGAAGAGATTAGCCTTCTAACCTCTACTATTTAACACTAACTGTCGCCTATACCTTTAACTACTCGGAAGTCGTAGAAATAGGTCGGTAGATTCGGTGTCATTACCACTAAGCATACGCTTCGCTATGTTGCGACGAGAAAGGAGAAAGATTATACGGCAAATATACAGAAGGGTAAGAAGATGGCGCCTTAACCCCTGAATCAGCTATAGAGGATGTTAAAAGTGCAGAGACACCAAGCAGACTACCACTAGATCCTATATATTACTATAATACCGACTATCTATAGCGGCATGGGGAGAAATCAACCTGAATAGATGCAAAAGTTACGTTGGGCCCTGGACTAACGTTAGGCCCTGGCGGACTAACACCCGAAGCGGTGTGGGTACGCGACAACAAGGGCAAAAATTAAGAATGAAATAATTTTAAATGGTTATCTCTTTGTTGCTCTTTCATTGCAAGATTCTGTCTTCCGTCTTTCTAGACCATCCTTTGGCGACAAGGGCTCTCCTGATGCTTCTGATGCTATAGGTCGTAACCATAGTGCGGAACTTATCCCAGAGGAAGACAGCCGTCCCATCGAGGTATAAACCGAGCTTTTCAGACAAGTGGCCGCCGAGCGCCTCGACCATCAGTGGTATTACGGCCCGCCTCCGAACTGCCGCAAGTTTCTGCAAATAATTATGATCGTGACCTTACTGTATTCGGCTTCTTCGGCCTTCTGAGTTGTGGTTAGTGACTGGCTCTCTATCACATCACGATAAGATGCAGCTTTAAGGAAACAGCTCTCAGGGCTATATTGCAAGCCTGTAGTAGGGTGTAGCTCAAGAGTCATTCACAGGGGAAGAAACCTGTTGCCCAGGGACGAAGAGGGGTGTAGAGTGGTATCATATATATAGAAGTTTCCTATAATTTATAAAGGACAAGGTACCACCCGCGTCAAGTAAAATACAGTTTATATCCTGGGAACCGGGGTTTCGAGGAATAGACCGTATCTGGATTACCGTGTTTCAAATTAGGGTTCGGGAATTAAAGCCGAAGAGTGTGGAGGTAAATCTGATTTCGGTAATTACTGTAGAAAGAGCTAAATGAGCGCTGGTCTTGAATGAGGTGCGATAGGTGCTTGATATTGGGACGGATGAAAAATGAAAGAATGGGCTGGGTCGAAAATGTGAAATAGCGGGACTAGAAATAGTGTGCAGCTTTCTCATAACAGTAGAGATTATGCAAGGTCTATGGTACGAGCAAGGCTTGTGGATGATGGAAAGATGATGCATTCTCTAAAGCTACTGGCCGAATCCTCTAAGCGATCACATGACCCCACATGACCAGCTTGGCGACAGTCTATAATGAAAAGTTCTTTTTCAGTATTTGAAGCCTATGTGGCGATTTATTTGCCGGCCCACAGTGTGGATGTCGATCTATGAAAGTGGGTCTTGGGCCGGAACAGTGAAATGGTTTGTTCAGGCACCCATTGCCTCGGAGAATTTCCCGGGACGATCCACTAGCTTAGCGTATCATGGAAGCTTTCATCCCACACTTGTTTATCAAATACTGCCCGAGAGGCTTGATACTCTTGCTTATAGTAGGAGAGGGGATCTTGCCCGCACGAATTCCAATTTTACTTGCATAGTTTTGAAAACTCTTTGATTTTGTATTTTTCAAGATCAATGAAAGTGGACTACTTCTCATTCATCGCATCTCAATATATGTACGTTACTAAAGAATACAATTCCCTTCGTCGTGAGGAACTCCTAGGGGTGAACAATGATGGCACAGGAGTTGGTCTAGGTCAGTAGAGGCCTACAATAATGCTAGAGTCGCGTTAGGCCCTTTTCTGCTAGGCGATTGACAAAAAAGCCATACTGGTAGATAAAAAATTGCATCAACCATGGGTGACATGAACGGCTTAGCCGTTATCAGAACGGGGGCCGCAACAGCTGCCTCGAGTGCTGCCTGAAATCGCGGGGTCCAAAAACGCCGCCTGTTGCCCATTTGTGCTCACGCTGTACTACACGGTGAAGGCGACGCTTATTGCAAGTCTAGACTCGCGGGCGTGTTTTCCTTTTCACTTCAGGGCTGACTTTGTTAGCAATCGCCGCCTGCGATTTGCGCTCGTTGTGAGTTAGGTACGGACGTGGACTCACTCCCTCCTCTTCTTTCCCTTACCACGTTCCTCCTACCACATCCTCCTACCACATCCTCCTTGTCTCGATCACTCAATCCTTTCACTTTCCCCACGCCGGCTGAGTTCTCATCTACTCCTCTTGTCGCCTAAGCCATTTTCAAATCGCTATGGGGAAAACGGACTTCCAGAGAGACCTCAGGCAGGTCAAGGTCCCAGGTAAATTCGAATACCTGAGCAAGATCGAAAACGGCGACAGTGATGGGTCGATCTGTTTTACCTTTACATCCCCGGATCCGCCCAGTTATTTTGATTTCCAAGTTGTTACTGGTCAGTCGCTGCCTCGATCGATGGTCCCCCTGTTACTGACCGGCCCGCAGAGCCTCACAGCTACCCCAAGAGCCACCAGTACTTCGTGTATTCCACATCGGACCCCCCACCTGCAGTTACTGAGGCTGTTGAAAATGTCGTGGGAAATTTCCCTTGTGTCTCGATTCATGGACTGCTGACCGTCATCGAAGGCGCGATTCGTGCGGGGCTCAATGGCTCAAAGTTTCATGCACGCGGGCGATCTCAGGAAGTTTCAATAAGCAATAATGATTCTGAAGATAATTCTGAAGACTTTGGTGACTTTGACTCCGATGAATCCGCTTTTAATGATGTCAGCAATGTCTCTCCTCTCCCTCACCAAGCTCCCTCTTCCCTGCGCCGGAAGACTCGTCAGGATTTGCGAGCCGTCAAGAAAACCGGGTTTAAGGTTGGACACATCGGGGAAATCACTGAAGGCGGCTTCATTGTTGCGGTGGCCAGTCGCCTCGATAGACTTGGTATCCCGGAAGAAGTCATGGATGTCTGGAAAGTGCACCTCAACGACTATCTCGTTCTCTTGCTTCGTTATCCACGAGGGTACATGAACATGGAGGGCCTTTTTAGTTTGGGAGACCTGAGATCTCCATCTGTTCAGATGCGCATTGGACTCTGTGACTCCTACAAGCCATCGGTATTGGCCGCTTCGATGGCCTTTCAAGGCAACACGCCGTCCGACAAGGATGGCTCACACTCACGCGACGCTGGACAGAACAAGTTCAGGCCCTTTTTCATCAGCTCGCAGCTCAATCGACTTATGAGTGAGCGATTTTTGGGCATTGTGAGACTTCGTATCCGGCTGGGGTTCTCATGGACAGGCGCAGAAAAGTTCTTCCAGGCCAGCCAAGGGAGGTCTATGGATGACAAGGACGCAGATTCAACAGAATATCTCGGGCCTGATGAATGGGGAACTCCGCCACCACCATGGCTCATGATCGACCACATGGCTGATGAGGGTGCTGTCTTGTCGAAAATGTCCTTTCCCCTACTCGCAATGCAGTTTACACTCCGCCACTTTGTCAGATGCACAGAGTTCTGCCTCGTTTGTTTCTGCAAGAAATACGATGACTTTGAGGCGATGAAGCCCTATGTCTGCTCCAACCGACTTTGTCTCTATCAATACATTACTTACGGCATGGGTCCAAGTTTGGAATACGAAATTAAATCCCAACCAAGTGTCGTCGACATGTTGGTCTCTCTCACTTATGCCAGAACAAAGGCTGGGAAGCTTGAAGATTTCCCTACGGGGCTTGCAATTCAAATTCCTAACACACACGCTACTAACCCTCGCTATCATACTGCGACAATCGATCCTCATACAATAGCCAATTCCAACGAGGCTATGCCTGGTATTGTCATGGACCTTTCTCAAATTGACAAGCCTCGGCTTACCGAAGGCCATTGGATCGTTATTGTCGGTCCCGAGGGAGAAGAAGACCTAACAACTGGGAATCAATGGCATTGCAGAGTTCAACGTGTTGGCCTCAATTATGTTGAGCTCTCCCTTCCGTTGCGCTGTGGCAGAAGAATGACAGTGCTAGAGCTAAAACAAAGCACCGTGTCCTGGAAAAAGCCGCAGAGAGTGAACTACACGATTTACGACACCAGTTTCGACAATTTGAATAAAGAGAAAAAGCGGATCAGCATAGCCATGCTTCTGAGCACGCTTCCAGGAATCCACGAGATGGTCGGCTATCTGGCAAGCCAAGGGCCAGACGCAGCTCTCTCATCTTGGCACGACAGAATACAGCCTGCTGCTTTAGATCTGCTGCGATGGATTGTAGCCTCAAATCGGTCAACTATCGTTCAGGATAACAGCAATCCTGAGCACTTGGTCAGTGGTATGACAGGTTACATTCAATTCCGCCTGGTTCAAGGTGCCCCAGACAAGGAAAAACGATTCATCACAGCAGTCAAAAAGAACTCAATGACTACGAAGCCCAAGCACCCAACCATCTTCGCGTGGCATGGCAGTTCAGTGGATAACTGGCATAGTATTCTGCGGGAAGGGCTTCATTTCAAGGACATTGTGCATGGACGTTCTTTCGGAAACGGCGTTTACATGTCTCCACATTTCACAACATCGATGGGCTACGCGGGTGCACATAACTTGTACACAAAGTGGCCTCAAAGTCAACTTAATCTCGCATCCATCATATCCTTGAATGAGGTTGTCAATGCTCCGGGGGAGTTCTTGCGCACACAACCGCATTATGTTGTGACGCAGCTTGACTGGATCCAACCTCGATACCTTTTCGTTGGGGTCGACAACGGTAAAGGCAAGAAGGCGTTCCCAGAGTTTTACTTCCCTCAGGGCGATGATGCAAAGAAAGGTGCGACTGCTTCCACCTTCTACGCACAGGAACCTCTACACACCGCGCGAGGGCCATCTGGAGCAGCCATCAAGATTCCGATCTCGGCGATTAGCAACAAGAGACGTGAAGCGCTTGCCTTGAATGAACCTGTTCCGAAAACATCCACATCGAGGGGAAAAAAGAAGAAGGCTAGCAAGCCAATGTCTTTACCCCCATCAAGCTCCGATTATCCTGACGACCTTGAAAGTGTCGAGACGGACATCGAGGACATCAAGATCCTTCTCTCGGATTCGGACGTTGAAATGATCGATGCACCTCAAAAAAAGACGTTGACAAGGAAAATAGCCAGATATATCACCCCACCAAAGGACAAAGTCAAGAAAACGAAAGTTGCCAAAAAGGTCCCTCCCGCCACCGACTTCATCCCAGGGTCTTTGACTGAGCGCAGCTTGCCGATCATGTCACCACCTCAGTATGCAACTTCCTTTGCAACCAAGGTTCTCCAGAAACAACTCAAAGAAACGGTTAAGATCCAGCAAAAAGAGCCTCTGCATGAACTCGGCTGGTACGTAGACCCCAACTTGACAAGCGGAAACCTCTACCAGTGGATCGTGGAGTTCCACAGTTTCGACAAGGAACTCCCCCTGGCCAAAGACATGAAGGCCGCAAAACTCCAAAGCATCATTCTCGAAGTCCGCTTCCCACCCAACTACCCAATGAATCCCCCCTTCGTTCGCGTGATTCGACCTCGATTCCTGGAATTCCAAGCCGGCGGCGGCGGTCACGTCACCCTCGGAGGAGCCATGTGCATGGAACTCCTGACCAGCACCGGCTGGTCAGCCGTTATGAGCATGGAGAGTTTGCTGCTGCAGGTCCGTCTCGCTATCACTAGCATCGACCCCCAACCTGCTCGTCTATCCATGCGCCACGGAATTAAGGATTACTCCGTTGGCGAGGCCATTGCTGCTTACACGCGCGCTTGCATCGCGCACGGATGGAAAATCCCCGAGAACATCCAGATGATGCAATGGTAAGGCATTCTCAGCGTGATCCGAATGAGGAATCACTCACTGTTCCCAATATGATCTGAGTGAGATACGGCACCGAGATGATATTCGTGAATTCTTAAACTTGCTCCTTTGTGAACACTAATACTTTGCTATCGATATGAGCCAATACACGAATTTTGCTTTGAGTCTTTAAATTATATATGAGGTATATGTGTAGTCATTTATTTTGGGAACTCGTGCTCCTCGGCTCAGTACGTATCGTATGAAAACCAACCATGTCTTCTCCAGGGTCATCCGTTCGCTTCAGGCACCGCCCGACAATACATTAGTGCTTGATCTTCTGGCGCGGGACTACAGTACAATAGCCTCTTTCCTTTACTCTGTGATTGGGTTGTGGCTTCTTCGACCCATATGTGCGGCTAATTCGAGCTATGAACCGGCCCTATCTATATTTGGAACCCTGCAATATGACAGTGATTTCAAGGCCTGAAATGTCCAATTCCTCGCGAGAGGATCGGTCTATTGTTACAGAAGTACACCTGTGGCTCTGCGACTTCGGTACTGCTCATCCACAGCCACAGTCTCAACCCTCCGTGTCCCGTCCTCAGCCTTCTTGAAAATAGTTCCTTCTCGAACCCCAACCTCTTCTGGCACCATCGTGGGCTTTTCAACATCACTCCACGTTGACTTTACAGGCTGTCCTCTGAGAACACGCTGTACATTCATCATAGTGCTATACAGCACCCCCGAGCTAGCAAAGCCACCCATATCTCCGTCTTGGTGAAGATCAGACTCCTCCTCGGAAGATCCAGTAGAACGGAAACTACCAGTAATAGCCGGATATGGCGCAAAGCAACGCAGATACCCATGGCCGCACATATGGCCCAGTGACACGTCCAGTTGTGCGCCGATATCAACTTCTTCTGCAAGGCCGGATGGGTTTACCGATAGGGCAGCGAGGATCTTTTGTGCGCCATGATAGCTTACGGCGTAGAAGTCGGAATAGACGGCGTCTTGGAGTGCACGTCATTCGGGAGTAGTCCGGTCGGTCGATTGCAGGTGGTTCACGACCGTAGGGAAGGAAATGGCGAGGTTCGGGAACGGTGGGGTCGTTTGCGCTTTGGTAGTATGGGAGGTCGGTTTTGCATTCGAGGCCGCAATGTCCGAGCCAGAGAATGTCCCAGTCGTCTCCGTATGGTGAGAATGTTTTGGTGTTGGTTGTGCCTTGGAGGGCGCGAACTGCGAGAGCGAAGCTTTGGAGTTGGGTTTTGATGTTGACGTCCCAGTCAGCGTTGTCTTCGAGGATAATTCCGCTGCCTATTCCTTCTTCAACGATACTGGAATAAGTTAGATTCTGAGCGATTGCGCTAGGGAGTGGGAGAAGTTTCGAGCGTTCGGGTTGGGAAGTGAAGGTATATCCATACGTACCGACGTATCCCATTTAGATGTGCGCGGCGGGCGGCGTATTCGGTTGAGGTGTGGTCATGATCCCAGTTCTACATGATTATTAGCGATCAAATCATTAGGAAAGTGGCATTTGCGCCATACATATGGATATGTTTTTGGTGGGATGGCGTCTGGGTATACACCGTCGATAAATTCAACGTGGAAATTGCAAATTGATGAGCCCAGGATCATGTTATCGCGCTTGTCTGTGCGATTGGGTAGGTTAATCGCATGGATATTTCCGAACTGTGTTGCAATTAGCTGCTGTAGCTTCTTCAGATTCAAGCAACCACTCACACCCAATGTTTGGTTTTCGATAGTGGGTAGGTCGTCCCAGGCCCAGCCCAGCTAGGAGTGAGGAACAGAGATGTGACTGTCAATAGAGAGGCGACTAGGTGTAGTCGGTACGAAGCGATAAAGAAGGGCGAACAACACACAGGAAAGGATGAAGATTCGACCCCAGCGCAGCTGGGTCGAGGATAAAGCCATGATGAGTTGTGTCGATCGGTAGGGCTGTCAAGATGTGCAGATCATTTCGGGTGTCCCGAAGATCAGTCCGCTGGGCGCCTTAGAAAGAACGACTAACTTAGTCGTTCATGAAGGTTTGTCCAAGTGAAAGCAGAGAGGAGCTCTCCGATCACGGAGGCCGTGGGCACCTCGGGTAAGATGCACGAAGAAGTCCATTAAAAATAATTTCGAGGGTCTCCTGAGTCAAGAAGACGACACCGAGGCACTAGCTTGGAGCTATCACATTAGACTATGTAGCCTATGGATCTCGGGATCCCCACCGAAAGGAGGCGACAGAGGTTGATTTAGTTACGAACAACGCGCCTTTCCCATAAGCATTTCGTTCAAGGCTTACCTCGTACTCAGCGGGGTCGTATTCGGGAAAAAAAGTGGTTTTAGGAGAGGGTTGAGATCCGCTCAAGGAGTGGATGTTCCCGCGCTAGCCTAATATCTTTCCGCCACGCCAATCGTCCGGCTGCAATGGGGTCCGTGCTGAGCAAGCTGATATTGATCAATTCTGACTTCAGCGCTATCTCTTGCGATATCTCTCTGATTCTCAGAAGACTCTGTATCGAGGGAGAAGTTTGCCATAGTTTGGGACAGGGGAGCAGGAACTGGTGGTGGCGTATGGGGAGTCTGCATCGTGACAAGAGTATCAAGGGCTTGCTTTCGCCGTCGGGTCAGTCGTGGAGGTGGTTCGAGTGGACTGGGAGATACGGATCTCTTCCTTTTCGAGCTCATGGCCGGCGATGAAGATGGCTTGACACTGTTGACGCACAGCAGAGGAGGGGGTCGCTGAAAGATGGAGATGATTGGAGGGAGATGGACGATAGAAGGAGACAAAAACGGGAGGCGAAGGAGTCGGGGAAGTGGGAGAAGAAAAAAAATCCAGAGGGTTGTCAAGGTAGGTATGATGGATGGCACGTGTAATGGTGAACAGATGAGTTGATGACGTCTCTAGCTCATCAGACTATATTGAGGGAAATGTATGGAAAGGTCACAATCCACCGTCGGCCCTATTAATCAGTGGAAAGGCTAAAGATATGCTCAAGGATGCGAACCATCTAGTCGCCCTTCGGAAGCCTGCTGATGACGATATTCTCTCCAAATTCCTGCAAGGCCACTGGCCCTTCCAGAGCCGCAAGGCCGTTGACATATTGGACCGTATGACAGTCTAAAAGCAAAAACATGTCACACTTATTGTTGCTGCGATCAGTTTGCTGTCAGCTACAGTTCTCTTGGTTGTTGCCATCGTCAGCCTATACATTGCGAATGATCCGACGACAAAGTTGAGTTTGGTGGTCACCTATACATTCGTCTTTGCGCTCAGTATCGCGCTGTTGACCAATGCTAGGCGAGCAGAAATATACGGCTCCGCGGCTGCTTATGCTGCTGTATTGGTTGTGTTTATTTCAGGGAATTTGGGGGCGTGCGCACTAAATCGCTGATAGGTAAAAGCCAGCGTTCGTTATCTCAAATCTTTATTGAATTTGAGAATAGTCTGTTGTCACAGGTTACAAAAGACTCTGCTTTGCCGTTGAGCATAACCGGTCAGGCCATTGTTGGCCATTGATTCATGTATAATATATAGTGATGAAAAGCCATTTCTATGTCCAAAACACAGCATAGGCGGCAGTGAGGTTGAGATAGTAGATGCCACCAAGGCCAATGGTGACAAAATATAAGATCTAATAGTTTGTTAAATGAATTTGACCTTAAAGTGACTAGGCTGGAAGCCAAGGCTCGCCAACCCGACCCAATTTCTCATGGGTTGGGCAATGCGTCAGAATCTTAGGCCTGTCATGAATGGCGAGCTGAGAGGGCCATTCTATGGGTAAGCATCACCCCTAGGCAATTAGCACAGAGCCTCGCCTTCTACCCATGATGGGCTCCTATAAGATTTCGATCTTATTGATGTCGACATACGACTCACACCCTAGAAGCTACCCAATTCCAGCTAAGGTTGCTCAGTTCTCATGTCCGACCTCTATGTAAAAATCGAATGTCCTTTTTATCTTTCGTAATCACACAGCTAGGCAGCGCCGTGTTCTTTCTGACAAGATATACATTCAGAAACGGGGATACTACCAACGACCTGCATAAGCGCGGACTCGACATTTGCAGCCTCTCGGTTCATATGCTGATCCCGCTGTGCCCCCGTCCAGTGTCGGGTAGACCGAAGTTTCGGCTCTCGAACAGGAGGTCATTGGTGCAGAGTTCGAATCAGTTCGGTCTTGTATTTCTTCCTATCCATAGCGCAGGTGTAGGGTAGCTTGAGGATTTGTGCAGCGACTTCACTGGGGGCATCGTCCGAGCTGCCCTGTTGGCTTGCCGGTATAGTCATCGCGGTTCCAAAGCTCTGTCGCTGAACTTCAGGAGTATTGCTTTCCATCATGTTAGTATATATACTTGTCTTGCGATGAAAGGTTCCTCACTATTCTGGAATCTGGGTACTCGGGGGTAGGTATATGTCTGCTGGTCGAGGCTCATGGGCCAGATCGTGGTGCTCTTCAAAACGAGCTCTCTCTTCATACTGCGGGTGGGTCACTGGCGGTGTGTTATCCATTCTGAATGAGAAGTTCAGATATCAGGGACAGAGACCCGCGGGGAGGGGTGATGGATGAAGGATGGATGGCCCCGAACAGGAGTAGACGGTCTGGTAGTGGGAAGATATAGTTAGTATTAGTTAAAGATGCATAAACCCTACTAGTGTAGTAGCCTGAGAAGAGAACCATCGCACCTTAATATATTGGTCATGGTGGGGGAAAGAACCTTAGAATTGAGGAGATTGGGCCTCAGCCTCATTCTAAATTTCAATGGGCGCATTGTTCGCGCTTTGTCATGCAGATCTCTACGTGAGCGCATCTTCTATCCATATCTACTCGTATTTCTTATTGCCTTAGGTTGCTCAATTCTGATTATAAGACCGAACGAAAAATATATTGTAAAACTACCTAGTTTAAGCTTCCTGCACACACGATTCGGAGGAAGCCCACAGGTCCAAGTGGCAGCGGAGCACATCTCCGATATTTGTTTGTCCTCCAGTGTTCAACTGATGGAGGCCTTTCAGCTCGTCCCATTCCCGGAAGTCCCGCTCGAATGCCTCTCCCATCGCGGAGGCATAAAGAATCTTTGCGAGCCGCCAATGGCAATCTAAGAGCTCGGGGTTCGGGCGATCCTCGATCGCTCCCTCACAGACTTGGAAGTTGACTTGGCTTCGGATTCGCAATTTTTCCGATCGGGCGAAAGATTTGAATAACTCGATATCGTATAGGTGCGGAGTCTCTGTCTTCCTAGATGCATGCAGTCAGCTTGGGCGTAGCATCGCTATCAGCGAGAGGAGCAAGGTTGGTTGGCTCGAGGTTCATGGTCATTTGCAGATCGTTGAGCTCACTGTGCTCATGGAAGACACGAAGTCGTGCCTCTGAAGAGGCAATCCTCACGCTCGCCCGGGCCTCTTCTAGGTTCTCGGAGAGGGGAATCAAACCAGCAACCCATTCGGAGTCGTTCTGAGACACTGCCTCGCGAACAGCAGTATCAATTTGCTCTTGAATTGAGGCTCCTCGCCTGTGCGATCTTGGCTACCCGGCAGCCGGGCGATAGAAAGAGCAACGGCGTGATTCCCCAGCCCAGTGGTAATTAGCGCAGGCTAACGCTCCGTCTCCGGGGGTGAGTATATCTCTGCTGGTTGAGGCTCAAGGGCCAGGTGGTGGCGCGAGTGGGTCACTGGGGTGTATTCTCCATTTTGAACGAGAGGTTCGAGATGAGGAACAGAGACCCGGGGGGGAGGGATAGATAAATGATGATGAAAGATGGATGAAAAATGACGAAGGATGGATGAATGAAGATGATGAAGGGTGGATGAATGATGGATGAAGGGGAAGATATAGGAAAAGAGTAGAGGAAGACAGTGACTGGAGAATTCTACCCATTGTTGCCTATAAACTGCTCTGCCTCCCCAATCTAACTACTCCCATCCTCCTTGTCCCTGTCTCCTTTTTCCCTGCCCTTCACCATCTTAGATTTGCCCTCCCCTCCACTCAATATCAAGGTCGTCTCAATACTTGGTCTCCAAGGCCTCAAGCCTTCTCGATCGCCCGAATCACATGAAGAACGAACATCTTCTCAGCAGCTGGACATGCATGGATCTAAGTCACGATACGAAGTTCCTCTTAGAGAGCGAATCTGGATTCAAGAACCACATGCATGAGTTTCATTCAGGCCAATTCGACGAAGCCGAGTTGGATGATCTCACTGACGCATGTCACGAGAATAGAGATCATACACCATTGACAGGTTGCCCCTTCTGTCATGAGGATGACCTGGTGGAATTGAAGTTCGAAGATCTTATTCAACACATTACTCATCATCGTCTTACATTCGCTCGAATATCACTCGAGGGATATTTTGAGGAGGATCATGGACACTCGGATGTTTCCAACCCAACCACTCAGACGGCAAAGTCCTCGAATCAGGTGCTATCGGGAACCATTACGGATGAGCTGAACACTAAGTTTACACAAGGTGGCGATGATGACTATGACTCTCTGAATTATCTGGCAACGCTGGGGGCCCCCCCAGATACCGGTGAAGTAAATTGGGGCTTTTGTTGGGGAGAGACTCAGATTCAGCAGGACCAGTATGAGGCTGACCCCGTACTTGTACCGTTCATCTGTCGCTTGATTCTGAATGACTTTCTGGACGATCAGCAACGGAGAAGTCACCAAGCTTTGAAGATGGTGAACTACAAAGCGCGAAAGGATATCAATCCAAGAGCAGTGAAAGGGTCCGGTAAATGGGCTCTAAAAAGCGATGAATACCTCCGTTGGTCAGAGAGCTCCAGCAATGATCTCCTCTGGCTGTTGGCCGATGCAGGGTCTGGGAAGTCTGTGATCGCCAGATCTATCATAGATAATTTCGTGGATGGCTTCAATTCACCGGTGATAATTTGTCACTTTTTCTTTGAAGACAACGATGAACAGAACAATCTTCGTTTTCTTTCCCTCCTCGGCTTTAACCGCAGGCGCTGAGGATCCTCGATCAAGCGAGTGGGAGAAGTTAGCTCTACAAGCTTTTTGAAACAACCGCAAAGATGTCAACAGCAAATTCCACAACATGCCAGACCTCGGCCTTATGGCAGTACAAAAGCGAGCGTGAGGCTTCAAACCCCGAGACTAAGGGCTGGGCGTGGTAAGGCGCGGCCAATCAACGCCTAGTTCCTGGAAAATGTGGGGTGAAGCCAACTACAAATGGCACAACTTCGCTTGTAGCTCCAAAATTAGCCGAAATGAACCCCGACGGCCTCACCAGTCAAAGGCCGTCATTTTGTTAGCTCCCTTCATAAATACCCTGTTGAGGGTCCATGCACCTATGAGGCTGCGACCCCTTTCGATTAATGGTGGGGCTAAACTAATTTGTCTCAGCCTCATCGTGGAAGTCCCTTAAAGCCATAGCGCTGCCCAAACATTCCGAGAACGACCAAAGACCTCGTCGCGTCTGAAATTGACGCCCAAGCATGATCATGGGAGTTAATCTCAAAGCGCTGGCAATTGCTCTCCTAGCAGGCACCGCGTCGGCCATCGAGTTAGACATCAAGGACCAGCGTGAGTCTCCTATCCTCCTCGGTGGTTGAGACCTTAGGATTACTAATGCCGTAAAGAATCTATCAAAGATGCGGCCGCGACTGCTGCGTACAATACCTGGTCGGGATACACAGCCAACCAAACCGGGCAAAGTCCCGGCGCAATCACCAGCGACTGGTCCAGGGGAGGTGCCCTTTTCGACACCATGATTCGGTATTGGTACTACACCGGTGACACTTCCAACAATGCGGCAATTAGCGAGGGGATGTACTGGCAGCTGGGCGAGAATGACGATTATATGCCCGCCAACTACAGCTCGTACATGGGCAATGACGACCAGTCGATCTGGGCGCTTGCTGCCATGACTGCCGCAGAGCTAGAATATCCCCAAAGATCATCTATGCCGTCGTGGGCCACAATCGCGGAGAATGTCTTCAATGACCAGACTGCTCGCTGGGATACAACAAAGTGTGGAGGTGGCTTGCGCTGGCAAATCTACCCCTACGAAGCAGGCTATAGCCTCAAATCTTCTTTGACCAACGGTCTGTTTTTTGAGCTTTCTGCTCGACTTGCTCGGTACACCAACAACCAAACTTACTCCGACTGGGCGGATAAGATCTGGACATGGAGCGCCAAAACTCTCATTACCGATGAGTGGGGTGTCTACGATGATGTTGATATGGACGATGACTGCGAATCTACCAGTAAGATCCAGTGGAGCTCAAACTACGGTCCATACATTGGTGGTGCAGCCTACATGTACAACGTGGTGAGATGATATTCGGCCCTGAGTCAGAGCATGGACAGAACTGACAACTTAACAGACCAACGCTAAAGCTGAATGGAAGTCCAACCTCGACGGCCTCCTGAACCACACCACTGCCACGTTCTTCCCATCCAAATACGGCGGCAAAATCCTATCAGAAGTCGTCTGCGAACCCGTCAAAACATGCCCTACAAGTGTCGTCTGGCTGAAAGGTCTCACTGTGCAGAGTCTCGCTATGGCTGCTGTAGTAGCACCCTATACCGCATCCGAAATCATGCCCCTACTACAGGGCTCCGCAGTCGGCGCAGCGAAATCATGTACCGGTAGCCTTAACGGCACGGAATGTGGTGTGAAATGGTACACTGAGTGGGATGGCACCGATAGTATGTCTAACCAGCTTAGCGCGACGGGTCTCTTCACTGCGAATCTTGTGTCATTCGGCAAGACTGCCCCCGCCACCCAGTCTGAGTCTAGGAACACGACTTCGAGTACATCAACTGGATCGACTAATGGTACTAGTTCCAGCAGTGCTGGAGCAACCACGACCGGTACCAGTGCAGCTAGTGGGCTTGTGGTTGGCCCCGTTGCTCTTGTAGCGGCTATCGTTGCTGGTGCTGTTGCTTTGTTCTGAGGTATACCCCAACGAGGCCCATATTTTGTTCCAAAAATCTGTATTATAGTATCTCCAAAACCCATTGATACCCATCCACCAAACCACCAACTCGAAATAAACTGACGGTGTGACGTTGCAATAGCTCCATCGTTCTGGATGAAATACAATCCATAGAAAAATGCATTGAATCCAATGCAAGTCATAAAGCAAGTAAGTTTCCTTAAGACAAGGCGAAATAGCTGCTGCACAGCTCCGAGATCGGAGAATGTCGCAACCGACTGAGCATGGGCCTCGCGTGGGTGACAGCTACCCCAACAGCATTCTCCACAGCCCCAACCCGTATTCCGGGGTGCGCATGATTCCGACCAAACACTGGGAATTGAGTTCACCTATGCATTGGGCGCCTGTGGAGATTGCGTGACTTCTATTGGCGATTTTCTGGAATGGAGCGAACTTCATGGTAGACAGGCTACCTTGACCGCTCGTCTTCCGGTCATGGTCGGGTTTGGAAAGCGCTACTTTGCGAAGCGAGAAAGACGGACGTTGCCAACGAGCGCTTCAGCCGACTCAGATCGTAAGTATTGAAGCTATATACCTTGGAGAGGACCCGCAACCTTGGCCAGAATGACCCATTCAAAGTAGACAAACTCTTGACTGAAAGCTCAGATCTCGCGATAAATACTGAATATGCAGCGATGGGATGTGTGGGTGTTATGTATGTCGTTTTTGGGATCCTTGATTTTGACGAAGCTTCCTGGTCCTAGATATTAGAAACTCTAAGATCGTTTGATCCCAAACATCGAAGGCTTGATGTTCTAACCTTGGGACCCACAAGAGTCACGGACTATAGCCGGCGTGCCTATGCGTGATTGGGTATTATGAATAGGCCATAGTTAAGTCGAATTTTCATGCAGTTTTTTTTTCTTTGGGTTAGCTGGTCTCTCTTTTCAAGTCACTATTCGTCGTAAGTTACCTGGATTGCGATCTAGACCTCGTTTGATTCGATGGACCTCAACCCGTAAATCTCTAGAGCGCAATAAAGTGGTTGAATGAGGAACCTTGGAAGGCATTGTGTTTCTAGTTCCATAGTTGTGGCGAAATCAACATCCGGGCGCTTCTTGTTCGCCTGCTCAGAACAGCCCTGAGACGGGGTTCTAGAATGCGAGACGATAGTCGGCCGTGTGTTGGGCTTTGGGGGAAAATACACGAGGACCGGCCCGTCCAGATTGGTGCAGAGGCTTTCAGGGGAAAAAACCCGTAGATACGAGTCAATCAGGCGTATTACGCAGAAAACAATGCTATTGCTATTCGAGAGAAATAAAAAAATGTTATCGGTTTAAACCACCTCTTTCCTAGAGGTTGAAGACAGCGCTTTAATTCACATCTGAGGCTATCAGTTCACATCGCGGCTAAAATCTAAGTTTCGGGGCTCGACTTCCAGAAGCGTCGATCATCGCGGACCTGCAAAGCTGCTATGCACCAGTCGCCCATGCTTTTTTCAATCTTACGATACGTCTGAGGCCGAAGCGGCCTAGCTCCCGAGAGGAATTTTCTAGTGCCAACGTGTCGAAGGCATTCCTGCGTATCAACCCTAGTGGAGCCTCCTGACCTACCCCGGGTCCCCGGTGAAACATTGGAACATTTATCTTTTACATAGGAGGATTTGTGAGAGCGAACAAAGATAGCGAGCTGGTTGGCCCACCATTGCCGCTCCACATCGACCCATCCCTATCAGGGCGCAGATAAGAGCAAACTCCTATTCGGAATTCCTGGATCGACTGTGGCGACCAAGCTTCACGCCTTCCAACACTGGCATCAATCAGAATGAGTTGTAGTGAGGTTCCTATGGACCTGCTATGGACCTGCCACGACCTTCCCCATACTGCTAGCTCTGAAAACTTGCTAAACCATCCCGAAATCATAAGCCCCCGCGCTACGGATGGGCCTGCGCGACCAATGAATTGAGAATATTTAAATAAGCTCTGGGGAGGCGGGCGCGTTCCATGTTTCGCCGGACCGCGCCAGCCCAACGTCCTGATTGACATTCCGGTGGAACGCTCGGTGAATGGCCTATTGCGCCGAACTTCGGTGCTTCCAACCAATAATGGACCCGGCAACTTATCGCCTTCGGTGATCTATTACCCCAAATCTGTTACCTAACAGCACAACTACATGCTGAACTCCCCGCGTTAATCGGTCAGACGTGGAGAAGAGTCGGAAAGTGATACTCGAATTGTCGTCATGCTAGCCGGGGGCTCTCTTTTCTTCAGGCTCTTTTCCCCCATCATCTCCTGTCAGACATTTCGTCTTTCCTCCTCTGCATACTTGTCACCATGGAAGGCAAGGGTCTTGATGATGACGCGCAGTTGGCCCAGATGGGCCACAAGTCAGAGCTGAAGCGCCAGTACTCTTTACTGTATGTGATGATTGTTGGCTCGCGTGTCGGGGCCCGACCGCCATTCTAACCAGTCCTATGTGATTTACAGGTCTATGCTTGGTCTTGCATTTGCTATTCTGAACGTATGTGAATCTGGTGACCTTGGATCGTGAATTATTCTGGGCAGTAGCTAACAATGTTCTGTTGACAGTCATGGACAGCTTTGTCGGCGAGTTTATCCCTGAGTTTGCCCTCTGGAGGTCCAGCCAGTGTTGTCTGGGGTACGTTAGCATTTCGCATCAGTTCACTCGATGTTGATACTGACAATTCATCCAGGCTTGGTGACTGCTGGTATTTGTAGTTTGTGCATGGCAGCCTCGCTGGCCGAGTTCTTGTCTGCGTATCCTACGTGAGTACCTGAAAGATGCATTGGAATATTACACGTGACTGACAAGAGAAAGTGCTGGAGGTCAATACCACTGGGTAGCTGTCATTTCCTGGGAGAGATGGATGCCCCTTCTGTCCTGGATCACCGGGTGGGTGAACTGCTCTGGCTGGGTTGCCTTGGTGGCCACCGGTGGTTTGCTCGGTAGCCAGTTGGTCCTTGGTTGCATTTCTCTGATGAATCCCGTATGTACCGTCCTGGTTTTCACTTCTGACGATTCGGCTCCTAACGATTTCATCAGACATATGAGTCTCAGCGCTGGCATCAGTTCTTGATTTACGTTGGCTACAACATTCTTGGTTTCCTCATTAATGCCTTCGGAAACAAGATTCTGCCTCTGTTCAACAAGGCTGCCTTCACCTGGTCTCTTTGCGGATTCGCTATTATTTGCATTACAGTACTCTCCTGCTCCTCCGGCAACTACAACAGCGGAGACTTTGTCTTCCGCGATTTCATCAACGAGACTGGCTGTATGTTGCTTTCATTCTGACTACTGAGACATAACAACTAACGAATTAGGGCCTGATGGCATTGCCTGGTTGCTCGGTCTTCTTCAGGGTGGTCTGGGTGTGACAGGATTTGTGAGTGATTTGATAATATCATAAATGCTGAGACCACGGCTAACAATGTACTAGGACGGAGTTGCCCACATGATTGAAGAGATCCCGAACCCTTCCGTCGAGGGACCCAAGATTATGATTGCCTGCGTTGGAATCGGTACCGTTACCGGTGTTATTTTCCTGGTTGTGCTTCTCTTTGTCGCCGGTGACATCGATACCATCATTGAATCCTCGGCTGGCCCTCTTCTCGCGATCCTGAAGAACGCTACTCAGAACAACGCTGGCGCCATTTGCCTGTTGATGTAAGTATCAACTTGCTACCCACATTCTTCGCTCGTTCAATTCTGACCATACCCTAGCTTCCCGCTGGTATGCATGCTGTTTGCTACTACCGCTATCATGACCACTAGTAGCCGCATGTGTTACGCTTTTGCCCGAGACGGCGGTCTGCCTTTCTCGCCCTACTTCTCTCAAATCCACCCCAAGCTGAAGGTCCCCCTGCACTCGCTGTACCTCAACTTGGCGTTGGTTATCGTCTTCGGACTGATCTTCCTGGGATCTTCCAGTGCTTTCAACGCGATTGTTTCTGCTTCGGTTGTCTGGTTGGACCTCGCCTACGGTATCCCTATCGCTATCCACATGCTCCGTGGGCGTAATACTCTTCCCGAGCGTCCCTTCGTCCTGCCCAACATCCTGGGTTGGATTCTGAACACTGTAAGACACCTTTGGCCGTAAGAAAGATTCATCTTGGCTAACTGATGATAGATCTCCGTCGTGTACATTCTCCTCACCACCGTCCTCTTCCTCTTCCCTCCGGATCTCCCTGCCACCGGCAGCAACATGAGTACGTCAATCACTTACCGCTACCAACGACTCACTTTACTGACAAGAGACAGACTATTGTGTTGCCGCCTTTGCCATCGTCGTTATCATCTCTACAATTACATGGTTCGCGGACGGACGCAAGAACTACGTCGGTCCCCGCATTGAGGTAGAATACTTGTCTGGACAGGCTGGAACTCAGCCTGAGAATCACGTTCCCGCTGTGGAACACTACAAGGCTTAGAATAGCATAGTAAAACCTAAATCAGTTATTCTTTACCCAAATTGAGATGTACCGTTGACTTCTAAATCGATCCGCTGTATACTGCCACGTGACCCATTTGGATTACGTCATTATTACTTTGGTGCCTGAGGCGCCATTTCCCAACAATCCACCGCGGATCCACGACTCGGTTGACCTTGCAATGGGCTGATGCCAAAGCAGACGTGATCTTCAACTATCAGGCAACTCCAGTAACAAGGTTCGGCTGTATTAGTTTCTTAAACAACCACAAGCCGATACCACAGTGCGGCATATTTATCCCTCGGGCCACACAGGCTTCGCCACCATCGAACAACGCAGCTCGGAGCGACGCCAGAATGTTCCAGATCTCGTTTCCATCGTTGAAATCGTTTAGGATCTTTGGCGAGAAGCAGGCTATCAAAATCCCTCCTGTCAAGGCGCACGATATCGAGAATACGCAGGATAAGTCGGGTAGGGCGTTGAAACATCTTCTCAAGCTGAATCATGCAAATCATGCAATTCTTTACAATGAGCGGATGTTCCATAACCATGCTCCACATGTGAGTCTGGATTTTGGGTGAGGCCTATGTCGGTGAATACTCTTGTTGACCCTTTTTCAGCTTCTGAGTGCCGCCTTCCTGCTTGGCGCCGACGCGGATGATCTAACACGCGTCTACGAGAATGAGTCCAAGTTGTTAGAGGCATGGGACGATTCACCGGCAGAGGTCACGAACGATGATTGGAGAGATCATCTGGGTTGCCGAGAGTATGTTTGCTCTTTTCCTCTTTTGCGCGAGTTTTGTCTTCGAACTTACTAACTCAACATCAAACAGATATCAGAAGGCCTTCGTAGATTTCTATGAAGATGAGTTGGTGCGGTTCGATTATGACTGGAAAGAGGTAGTGGATGAGTATCTCTTTTCCGGCGACGAGCCAGTATTCAATTCTATCATTGCCGACCGTTAGTTCAATTCATATTACGCTTCCTACCTAGGCCTGCGCTAACCTTCTCTACAGTTGGACACCCACTCATCCATCTCGCATATGCTTATGAAATGGGCAGCCGTGAGGTAGCAATGGAAGCACTAGGCCTAGCATCAGTATGCTATAACAACATACACAAGTACATCGAGGACCCAGTCGCTTCCCAACTGGAACCATCCTACCAGTCAACATCGGTGTTTGAAATCTTCGAAAAAGTCCGCTCAGACAAGCAACTAGACGGATTATTCGTTACACCAGGTGATCATAACATAGAGAAGATCTTCAGCGACCGCGAAGCCGTCCTTCTCAACCACTGGAACGCATGGAAGCTGGAGAACCCCATCGAGCAATTCCGCGAAAGTCAAGAGCTGGCAGTAGCACTCATGGTCGCTTCCCACGGCGACCCATCACAGCATTACGACTTCTTCTTCATTCACGTTCTGACGACGAGTCACGCCGTCCGCGTCCTATTACCCGTGATTCCGGCAAAGTTCCAGATTCCTCTCGTTCGTCAATGGTGGCTCATCACACTGGCTATCTACATGGGCCAACTACGACCGGAGCTGCCTCTGGATCGCATTCGTGATGTTGAACTTAAGGGAAGGGACTGGGATTGGACTGCTAAGCAGGCTGTTAAGGGGGAGTACTCCGCTGATTCGCATTATGTGAAGGCGCTCTATGTTTTGCGGCAGATTGCCAATACCTGGGGTGACCAGGATAATTTCTACTTGAAAGCTGCTGTGAAGTTTGCCGAGGGGTTTAATGGATGGGGTGGTTTCATTTGATCTGATAGTTACTCCGTGTAATCATTTGTGTGCATTCAGTTATAGTCTAAAATTGGATTCATGCATTGAAATTTTCGTGGGTATGAAGATAATTTAACGAAAGAATCGTCCAATACTGCTATCTCGCGGAAATGTTATGGATGAAGGTACCTATAGTTATCTTAATATTTCCTTTCTAAGGAAATGAATTCCTTTGGCGGACCGAGAACGCGGTTCCCGCACATATCTCTCTCGACCATGACAAATGGTGATCGTCAGCCATGGAGATCTGACCGTACTCTCTAACAGCTGGGCCTGACCTTCCTGAAGTTTCACCGATTACGAGCTAGCGTGACAAGCTCTGCTCAGCACGTCCAGGCCTCTATTTGAGCTCTGAGCGACTACGATAAACAACGAGCCGCAAGGGATATGACAGACGCAGTCGTGGCTTCATCAACAGATATGGCAAGCGCTATAATACGTTTGCCATCAGCAAAATTCATGTTTCCGATTGTTGCGCTTTTCATCCTTGGGTTTATCACACAAAAGGTATGGCACGCGTTGGCATCCTGGCATTGATTCGGCAAAGATTAAGCAATCATCTGCAGATACGGCAGAAAAGGCAAAAATTAGCCATGAAGAGGCAATTACCTGCAGTTGAGCCACTTAAAGGGTGCGACTGGCGATCTGAAGAACTTAAGCAGTTGCGACCTTATAGACCCATCTATAGCATGACCATGGGTATGTCTAGTAATAATTCAAAGGCGCCCAAATCCTTAGAAATGATTCACTAATCTAAAAACAATAGCCTCCAAGCATATGCCATTTCTGACCTAATTACCGTGGATAATCAATATCTAGATCGAGTAACCCTCCGTCGAGACATCGTCTTCACATACGGAAACACAGTACACGGCTGTGTCCCCGGTGGAGAAGATACCGCGCGAGAGCTTTATTCCTATCTCCTCGCGCACCACCTACCAAGCCGCTTTCCAGACCTCTTAAAAATCTCCGAGAAGTTATTTCAGAATATAGCTACCGGGAAGTCCTTCCAGATCGACGCACCCTAGGACCCGGAACTATGTCTTCGCATCTTGGCTGAGACAATCGAGGAGGAAATCTTCCTCCTCGAGGAAACTGAGACAACACACAAGTGTCTCGCTTTTGTATGCTGTTTCCCCACGGGATTTAACCCGTCTTCGAAACTAGGTCTAGATTTAAAGGAGATCTATGGCCCTGTACCAAACTATGAGAAAATCGGGCCTAGTATGGGGCGATTCTTCCGGAAATTAGAGGTAGGAAAGAGTGTGAAAAGGATGAATGTGAGTCCTACTCGAGTCTTTCATGTGGATGCCCAGGCTAACAGAGTGAAGTGAAACATTCAAACAGGAGAAGAGCTCATCAACGTTTCCGGTAACCACATTAAAGATGGCGACGCCTTTGTCGCCGATGAAGATGTCGATCATTTAAAGGTAAGATCCGATGCCATAATGAGACTGTTGTGGCCTCTATCATGGTCCTAGGCAAATCTGCGACTTGAGGTTCAATCTCTCGCTCGACTTCCGCAATCAAGATTCATCTTGTTCTGTTTCAAGACATACTTGTATCCTATCACGGAGATCAAAGCCGAAGGTTCTGGTCCGAAGTTAGCTGCTACTATTGAGGGTTTGTTGAAAGGGAATGCACCGGGCATGTTCAAGTATAAGAGTGCCGTTTGATGGGGGAAAAGCGTGGTTGAATATCTTCGGTCATAACTTTGGGTCATAACTTTGGATTATTGACTCTTTATAGGGGTACAAGTTGGTCGTATTTCTTTGCGAAGTGAGTGTATATATGAGTGAGTTAATCTCATATGTAACCTATGTGAGAAATCTAACCCCCCATCATCCCTAAGATTTACCCTCCACTTTTTCTTTCATAGTCTAGGCGTGACAAATCTGGCTCCCCTACACTGCAGTTCCCACCGACTTTCCGCCCCTTGTCTGTGGCTTCAGCTGGCCGAGCATGACCTGCCTAGCGCGCCATGCAGCCCATTCATTAACCGAACGAGTCTCATCCTCTTTACCCACCCCCACTGGCGGAATAATACCCCCTTGATTCTCCGCATGGAGGCGCTGTTCCTTGGGCGCACCAAATAAGCCACGCTTTGACGGGGCACAAAGGCCTGTTCTCCAGGGGCTGTTACAACACGGTGCAATGAGCTCCGCAGGATTCCACCCGTCCACTCAACAAGGACATCGCCGATATTGATAATTGCATGCCCCGGCTCCGGCTTGACGTACAGCCAATTTTCTCGCTTGTTCTCACGGTCTGCCGGGAGGATCTGCAACCCACCTACCACGTTGAAGAGCAGTGTGACCGATCCAATATCGGTATGCCCACCCAGGTTGATGCTGTCGGATTCGGGGCTGGATTCAGACTGGCTGAGTAGGAGTCGGATCGACGTCTCGGATATTTGGTCCAAGGGGCTGAGTGCGCTGAGAGTTCCGGGTTCAAGTCCTAACTGATCATCAAGACAAGAAAGAATGACATCTGTTATGAAATGAGAATCCACATTGTCAATCGTGATTAGCTCATGTGACTGGAATACCTATGACTGAGTGGGATCTCTCAATAAATTGTCGCACATCCGTTCGTTTGGCTTCAATAGGGTCGGCGTTCTTTATGGAAGGACAGTTGCCGAGCATATCATCTTGGTTTATGTTATATAGCTCCATGCAATCCAACTTGCCATCGTCTGTTTTGAGCTGACCCTTCCTCTTGTACCTTCTCCCCATCAGCGAATGGGATATCACATAGGTGAGGATTGGTCTTACCCTGTTAAATTTGTCGGTGGCTTATAGGCATAGCTATCAAGAACAGACTGGTCAAGTTCAAAGGTCTCCTTTGTAAGATCAAACATTTGCTCCGCATTCTGTAGGAGTTCGTCGCCTTTTGTTGACCCTTGCAGATCAAGAGAGAAAAAACCCCATTCCTGACAAGCTTGGAATAAGAGTTGCCTTTCTTTGCCGCTTCCATTCTGAAGCTCCTCAAGCGACACTTTTGGCAGGGGTACAATTTGAACTTCGGAAGAAAAGGGGGGGATTTGGTCGAAGTACTTGAATATCGGCATATCGGTAGCAGATCGGTGTGCAGTAAGAACAGTTGTTCTAAAGTGACCTCCAAAGATGAGGCTTACTAGAGGCTTTTCTGTGCATTTATGAAGCAAGTTCCAACCCGTGGACCACCTGGTATTACCCCGCTCAGCATTGGAGAAGTGCACGTACATTCAGGCCCCCAATATTGCGGCAGACTTGCCTGATATTGTCCCCCACTATGATAGCCTATTGCATTATTTCTAGCTGGCTCGATAATCATTCTAGTGCAATCCTACTGGCCATTAGGCCGATGGTTACGAATGGAAGATGGAACGCACCCTGGTCTAGATCCGCAGGGGTATAGAATCCTCACCGCCATATAAATCTAACGGGTTCTTCTTTCAAACTAGATATATTTTACCTTTGGTAGCTGTCTAGGTGTCAGGAGACTCTTTAAAGAAGAAACAGGCCCGCACAAATTCGGCAGTTCACTTTGTAAGGGAACTTTTGTTCCTTAATTGGGGCTTAAGCATTCGAGGGTGGTCGCACAGCAAGGACGTGCAGCTGAAAAGCGGCCCGAGTCCTCCATTTTGTCTTTCAATTGATTTTCAACGGCGTTCAGATCTGCGGTATGGACGCCTTGCCACGAGGTGATTTTGTAGGTACCGTCAAGCAAGAATGAAGCCATAGCCGAGAGACGACTCGATACAAATCATATCCGAAGCAAGTCCAGACAGGAAAATGGAAACCTGAAGGACACAAAGAAACAACGGCTCTTTCTAGATAGGGCTAATACGCTGCCAGAGATGAATATCGATTCAAAGGCAAGTTCCCGTTCATCGCTCTGAGCCAGCGCACTGATGGAGCCGCAATTATTGAGGCTCAAAATTATATGGCTAGCTTGATTGCCGCTAAAGCTAGATCCCTTTTTGGTCATGTGCGACTTCGATAACGAGGCGACCTACTGCAGGGTGTGTCTCGGCCGGATGGTTACGAGGACTTGTGGCGTCGGCGACAGCCGTTCAGAACTACGAAACTAATGCACGTTTGCTTACGAGCTATCCATCCAAGGGAGCCATCCCCAATCAGGGCGACCTGCGGCCCTACAGGCCCCATAATGCTACGTGTACGTATTGGTGGTGACCCATCATGTTCAAATACAGGATGAAAAGAAGCCCGCTAACTGGTAGGGCTCTGAAGCTTAAAGCCACTGTATCACCTTCTTGAGCTGCGCACGTGCAGTCAGAATCAAATCCCTAAGGTGCACCCAGCTGGGGGAGTTCGTCTGGGGTCCCCCATGAATTTAGCGAAATTGAGAGCGCCTCCGCTTCAACTTTATATCAGGACACCTCTCACTCGACCTCTGCCAAAATATCAAGTACAAGGTGCTTCCCGACGAAGCATTTATAGGGCTCTACAATGAGTGCGTCTACCACGGTTTTCAGCCTCCGCCTTGAATCGACCATTTATGTTTGATATGGCTGAATGCCAAATTTCTTGTGCCACAGGAGGTCCCGACACCTGTCACTGCATGGAAAACCCCTATATGGGCTTGGTTTGTGATCAACTATCTCGATTGATCTCTTCAAACGCTCTGAAGGTACACTCTTGTAAGATGTGGTTGCTCTCCTCGCGGCTCGGACAAAACCATAGCGACAGAGCTTTTGTCCCCATCTCAGTGCTCTTATGACTCCTCTCGCGAGCTGGTTCTCCTAGCTCAGCTATATCACTACCAGTCCATAGTCACCAGATTCTTCAACGTGAAAGGAGATACCCTTCATTCCGGGAATTTTGCTCCCAATTACTGATCTTGACAAATGTCAAACCCAATGGAAGAGGCCCTTTGTACCCGTTGACATCAGATATGGCTAGCGCGAAGCCACTTCCTCAAGTACCCTAACCTTTTGTTCAGTCGCTGAATGGATTAAAGTTTTCTGTGAGCATGGCCAAAGCGAAAAGGAATTATGACGGTCAATTTGGTTTCAAGGCTGTCTCTAGCACGTTGTGGTGGTTGAGGAAGCATGGCCAGCCGACAGCAATAAAATAGAGGGGCAGGTGTGAGGGAAAACTACTTTCAAGAGTCAGGGACTATGTATCCGAAATTAGGACTATTCCATCATGAACTGACATTTAATCCCATAATTTGTGCTTATGGTAGTTCATAGATCATCATGTCGAGGAGAGCACGTGATCATGTTTGTACCGTTTGTACCGACCCACGCGTGTAGCTTCAAATGCTCGCGCCTTCACATCACCCGAGCTCCACCGTCTGACTACGAGGCATGAGGCGTTGCACGTTTTCTTGGATCCATGAAAGCGGAGATGCCTGAAGAATCAACATCTAGAGATGCAGGTGTATCTCTTTACCTGCATGCCGAGCTGCTTCCCAACATCCGCCAAATCACCCTCTACATCTCGCTTTCTCAGACTCCACCTATCAAGGGGATCCGGCCAGAGATTCGGCTTTCGGAGTCATGCAAAGCAGTCACAGTGGTCTTGCCAGCGCCGTTTGAACATGTCAGCGAGACGATCAAGCTGCCGGCACGCGTTAGCGACGCGACTCGGCAGGCGCTGAATGCCAACGGTGCTCAAACGGCACCTTCCAAGCCGGGATATTCTGGGTCAGGCCAGGACTACTCATTCAGAATGCAAATTGATCCAAATGAGCAGGCCTTGATGCCTAGAGAAGAACTAACAGACGATCATGTCCCTTGGACAGCAGCGGACATGTCATCCTCAACACGCATTCGATGTTATGCGTGTGGTACTCCCTTCTTGAACGAGTCAAGTCTCCGGGACTCTTCACAAGGCTGGATCTGGAAGGATCTTCCGAGTGGAAATTGGGCAGAAATGATGGACTTCTGGCACTGCCACAAGCCTGATCCCCATGAGGACGATGCAAAAGATGAAGCAACCGCGGCCCTCAAGATCGAGGAAGCCAATGCCCAAGTCAAAGGCTATGGAGCTTCAAGTCGCGTAGAAGCGATTCCTGGAAATGTCCTCATCGACGTGGCCACTTTCTTACTCGCAGAATCGGACTGCGTGGGATTGAAAAAGGTGAGATTTCTCAAATACCCGTGATCTTTTCTGTGCTCCCCGAATCATCATGCATATTCAAATGGTGTTTTGCATCTTTACCCTCTTCACTCGGGCAACTTAGAAGGAGACCACTTCTTTCCAATGGGGTGGCCTCCGATACTATTGCCCTAGATCAATACCAGTGCCTGTCTAATGCCTTGGCTGGGTGGTATGAGGCCTTACTTGAGCCAGAAGGTTGTGGAGGGTAGTTATCCTCTTTCGCGAGATGGATTTCGCCTTTCGTTGCTTGATGGCGAGGGTTTGCCAGATCATCATTCTGCTTGGGTTGCATTCAACGCATTCTCTTCGACTTCAAAGACAGTCTTGGGCTTGCCCTTTCCAATGCCGTGGGGGGCTGCTTGATGAGAAGAGATACATAATATGTCACATCATTGGTCGCTTTTTGGCACGCGCGAAATAGTACATGTATCAATTGAGCTATAAATAGAAATTTGTGGACTCCCAGTCACCCACTGTTTCCAAAAAAAAAAGTCTTATCTCTTTGTTTACAATACGCTAACTTCTGGCACAGTGCGATGAAGAGGAGTCGAAATCAGTCGCGAAAGCCTCGGGGCAAAGGACTCTTCAGTGTGCAAATTGCAAAACAATCATCGGAACGGAAGACCCACCAGCAAATGGATGGCGACTCCTTAAGGCGAACGTGGCCTTGAACACAAGAACAGACAGCGAGGACCATTGGACAACGCAGTCCACAGAGATGATCGTCGCAGCACAGCTGCTAGAATTGATCGAGCGGGAAAGCGCACGTCGCTTTGTCGTCCATTGCGGGCAAAAGAGTGGACTATTAGTAGGCCCCCCCTTGAACTTCGAGTCATCAGCTACTAAAATCTATCTAGCTTTGGGTCTTTAATCCAGACCTACGATACTCCAATTCCAGCTCTGGTCACACCGTGAATGACCAGCAAGCGATGAAAGTCTTTTATCAGGAGAAGGAGGACGTTGACAAACTGCTTGCTCCTGAAATTGGACAACCTAGCCCTCTATCAGTTGAAGAATTGGAACTCCCTTCGATGACTTTCCAGGCTCTATCCGATGCGCTCCTGCGCAGTAGCCAGATGTTACCCGTTTCAGCACGACAATTCAACGAGTGGAAGGTTGGACTGCTGAGTCGGTTTAGTCGTGAAAAAGCGAACTGAAAATCATGAAGCATCTACCACTCCACACGGTACAATGTTCTTTACGTATCGAAATCTTGGCAGCCCTCAATACCCAAGGCTTGACCAGTCAGTGGGAACGAAACGGTATTCTTGATTCAATTTAGCCATCAATCTCCAATCCAGTCAACACACCACAAGGGCTCCAGTACCCATTCAGCCCTCGAAAGGAGTCTCATAAGGAGGCTCAGCCTGAGGCGTAAGACGCGCGATATGACGTCTCTGGCCATCCTCCCAATCGAAGACAGCGGAGTGGCAAGCCAAACGATTGTCCCAAACAACCACAGTTCCAGCCTTCCAGCGAACGCGAGTCTGAAGATCCTGTGACAACGCGATATGATCGTACAAGAACTTAAGAAGGAAGTCGGACTCCTCTTTCTTGTATCCCACGATGGAGCGAGTGACTGTGGATCTCACGTTAGCATTACTATAGCACATGGCAGAGATGGCGACTTACATTGCGGGTTCACATAAAGTGCTTTCTCACCCGTCACGGGGTGAGTGCGGACAATCGGGTGCTCGGATGTGATAGGATCACGCCGCGCAATGCCGCCTCCGCTCAAGCTCGCATTGACCTGCTCGATACCGGAGTGCACAGCCTTCAGACCATGAAGACGCTTGCGGAACTCAGGAGACAAACGCTTGTAAGCCTGTACCATGTCGGCGAAGAGCGTGTCTCCGCCGGTCGATGGGCCGTCGAGGACATAGAGGAAGGTCGTGCCTGGGGGCTGCTTCTCGAAAGTGACGTCCGAGTGCCATGTGATAGTGTTGGTGCGCTGTTCGAGGAAGCGGGCACCAGTGCGGTCGTCCACGCCACGGAAGACTAGGTGGATTTCGGGGAAGCCTTTCGGAGCGCCGGAGGTTTGATGGATGTGGTGACGGCCGAAATAGCCGGCATAATCGACGGCTTCTTGGAGGGGGAGGGAGGCGAAGTCCTGATCACGGAAGGCTAGTATAAAAATTAGAATGTACGATATTCGGAATGGATGTGGTTTTCGAACCGACGACTCGTCGTTGAGCGACGTAGAGAGCTAGCTGGTCTTTGCCAGCCTTCGACAGCTTGCTCAACTGCACACCGTGAACCTCGGAGCCGATGAATGGTGTGATTTCGTCAACTTCTGCTTGGCCTTTGGGCAATAGGTCTGGGAAGCTAGGATTGGCGTCTTTGCCGTGGTCGTAGTGCTCGAAGGGTGCCAGAGGAGGGTATCTGAGATAACTTTAGACATGCTTTCTGTGGCATAGCCCGCATGACTTACCGTTGAGTCTCGTTATCCCAGACGGGAAGATAATTTGGAAAGGAAGCTGGGGCTCTTTTATCCGTGCCTTTCAACTCTGCTTCCTTTTCATACTTGTAACCAATCAAGTTCTCCTTGTTGTGCCCGGAGTCTGTCTTCAGGGGGACCGTAATTGCCGGGGCACGGAGACCAACGCTCTCAGTTATAGAAGGAGCCATGCTTGATGCTTTGTATGGAACCTTGACGCTTTGTATGGAATCAAAGAAGCAAATGCTGTCTAATAAGCTCAGGACACTGAATACTTAATCGCGCTTGAATGGTTCTTGAATGAGGCAACCAAGGCATCTATATACAGATTTCGGCATCGTCATCCGGGACGAAGAGCGACAGATATTGCGCCATGACTGCGGGGTTACCATCTCACCCGATTTACAAATTAGAACAAACCCTTCGAAGTCGGCGAACGATGAAAATTGCCATAAGTAGTAAACCCTCGCTGCGGGGTCGTCGGGACATGTTGTGTTTGACATCTGTCTTATCGCTATAGTTAACCGGAATGGCGTGCTAGAATTGTTTGCATCTATTTGGACCGCGATTCTATCGTGCGTTATCTGATTACGTACACATCTAACTGCAAATGAAATGAGAACCTGGGGTTCCTTTGTTTTTGACCCCTCAACGCTAGTGTCAACTTGCCTGGTTATGGCGTGATGAACGAATTGGCTTGCGCAACTTCGGAGTTTTTCGATATGAGACCCTTTGAGATTAACAGGTAGCAACCCACATTTTTGTAACGTAAATAGAATCTTCTTGCAATAAGTTTCAATATGAGCTGTCTTACAATCTAGATATGGATGTTGTTCTGAATATCTCAAACTCTGACTCCCTAGGTTTGTATACTGTAACTACCCCAGCCAATGAGGGGTAGCCTAAATCGGACAAGCCACGCACCCAATAAGAACTGCCCTCAAGCTGGAGATAGATAATTAGAGCGCGAGACTCGCGGCAGTCCCACTTCCGTATTCGTACAAGCTGGGAGAGCTGCCACGCTCTTTGCCTAACGTCACTTTATCCCGTCTTGCGTGCTTCAGCCAAGATGCACTTTCACTGGTCGATTGCATCGACATTATGCACATCTTGCCAAGAGCGATAATCTTTCGGGGCTAGAAGCTGGTTTTTTCTGAATTTGCACTGACCTAGTCGCTAGACCCGCGGTACTAGCCCGCGCTGGTCTGGGCGTCTTCGAAGACGTCTCCGCTTCCACGTTGCCACACGAGGAGGAGGTGCAACGCCATTGAGATTGGCAATTGCACAAGTACCAAATGGCATCTAGGCACCTTCTCATTCGGTGCATATGCTACGACATCGTGCAGTAAGTTTAGCCGATTCGTATCAGATCAGACCAACGTGGGTAATCGCACGATAAAGGCCGAACAGGTGAAGCTGCCACATTATGGCGTGATAAAGGGACGCGATGATTCCTTTCGTGATCTTCTTGCCCTTATAGCTGGCACTTCTCGGTCCAATTCTAAATATTCTCAGTCGTTCTGGATTCTGTTTACGGTCTCACTCCAAAATGACGATTGAGGAGACCAAGATTGCCGGCGATGGTGCCGGTGACCTTGATAGAAAGGTTGTTGAGCCTCGGGTCTCGTCTACGAGTGAATCTTCTCAGGAGGATCCACGTGGAGAGGTGAAGAATATTGAATCTACATTTGGCTTGGATGATCCGCGGTATTCCAAGCCGATCCCAGAGTATGAGGGCGCTCATCGCTGGGATCCCGAGTTCGATTGGACGGAGAAAGAAGAGAAGGCCATTGTACGAAAGGTATGTTGTGAAGCACCCGTGAACGTTTCGTGAAGCTAAATCGAAGCAGATCGACTGGCGCGTTTGTACATTCGCCTGTATGACTTTCTTTGCACTGCAGCTCGATCGAGGAAATGTCGTGCAGGCCACTTCCGATAATATGCTGGGTGATTTGGGCATGACCACCAACGATTATAACACCGGACAAACGATCTTTCTTGTGTGTTTCCTTGCTGCCGAGCTTCCGTCCCAGCTCTTGTCCAAGTGGTTTGGACCCGATCGATGGATCCCTGTGCAGATGGTCGCTTGGAGTGTGGTCGCCGCTTGCCAGGCATTTGTCAAGTCCAAAGGAACTTATTTCACGACCAGAGCTCTGCTAGGTCTTCTCGAGGGTGGATTGTAGGTTGATTCGAATCCCTGCATAATACTTCTTCTCGAGACTAACCCAGCATAGCATTCCCGACACAATTCTATACCTCTCATTCTGGTATAAGTCCAATGAGCTCCCTATTCGACTGGGCTTCTTCTGGTTCGCCTACGAAGCCACCCAGATTGTCAGTGCATTCTTAGCGTTCGGCTTCCTTCATATTCGAAATTCCGATGGCACTGGAGGCTGGCGATACTTGTTCGCTTTCGAGGGACTGATCACTGGTGTCATCGGCATTATTTCCGCTTTCTGGATGGCACCCTCCCCAACCCAGACGGCAGGCCGTTTCCGTGGTAAAAACGGTTGGTTCAATGAGCGTGAAGAGAAGATTATGGTCAATCGCGTTCTCCGCGATGACCCCAGTAAGGGTGGCATGCACAACCGCCAGCCGGTAACCCCGAAGCTCCTGTGGCAAGCATTGAAAGACTACGATATGTGGGTGATCTATATCCTCGGTCTCTCTTGGATGATCCCTAGCCTCCCCGCCACCAGTTACCTCAGTCTGGAGTTGAAGTCTCTTGGCTTTGGCACTTTCGAAACCAACTTGCTCAGTATTCCGGCTTATGTGATCTTCATTATTAACTTGATGTCATGGACCTGGATCTCTGAGAAATTCCAAATACGCTTCACTCTCGGAATTGCTGCTGAGGTGTGGGCTCTAATTCTTCTGATCGCCCTCGAATGCCTTCCGGATGGTGCCAGTGCGTGGGCACGCTGGGTCCTTCTGATCTTGCTCATTGGCATGCCGTACGTTCATGCAATTTTGGTGGCTATCACGTCCCGAAATGCAGGCACTGTTCGGACTCGCACTGTTGCGACTGCTCTGTACAACATGGCGGTGCAAGTGAGCAACATCATTGGAAACAACGTAAGTTCAATGTCCCATTTTGGAGCGACAGTCAGCTAACTTATTGTACTAGATCTACCGAACCCCTGATAAGCCATACTATCGCGTTGGTAACAAGGCCCTGATCGGAGTTACCGTGTGGAGTATGGCCATGTTCCTCGTGTGCAAGCTATACTACGTCTGGCGAAACAAGCAGAACGCTGCCGTCTGGGATAATATGAGCAACGAAGAGCGGGAGCGATATGTTGTCGAGAACAAGGATCTCGGTAATAAGAGGTAAGTCCCGAACATACACTCCACCTACGATACAAAACGGTGACTAACCCTTCTCTCTAGAGTTGACTTCCGCTTCTTACATTAGAGGGTTGTTTTCATCCACATAGTTCTATCCTTAGTTTAGATAGATAGACCTCAAAAAAGTATTCAATTGGTGCCCTGGTGAGTAATCACCAAAACAATAATATATTTATAAATCATAAACGATAAACGAAACACATCACCTACTCTCCAATAACGTACTCGCAGCCCTCATCTCCAATCCAAACCTCATGAAGCTTCCCTGCAGGTACATCAACTCTAGCGCCAACACCAAAAGTCTCTTTCTTCTGCCCGCCATTGTTCGCGTTGTCTTCCGGATACGTGACAGTCATGCTTCCCCGCCGGATAAGATGTGTAGTGAGGCCTCCATGTTTATGAGGCGAGTAGTAAGCGCCACTATGTCAATGAGTCAACTTCACTGTGTTACATATGAAGGAACATGAACCGCATACCTCCCATCCGACCAAGTAAAGACATGCCGGAAGCCCCAGTCTCGAACAAGGCGCTCACTCTCTGAGCGGGTACCGACCGGGTACTTTTCTGACATCGTGCTCAGTATCAAGAATTCAGGAAATTGACAGGCAAGTAAAAGATTCGGTGGCTCTCTGAGCTGCCGTTATTGACGAGGAAAACGCGTGCGAAGGAATGATGTCATGCTGGATACAACAGGGTCGAGTCACGTGGAGGTGCATACAGACACGGCATACAAAAGTACGAGGAAAGGCTTCTGGAACACTTGAACGAAATGATAGGCTGAAACAATACTACTTATAGTCTAGAGCAGTATTTGAGAGGTCCAGTGCTTGTTTGCATAAGCGAAGGATCAACAAAGTAGCATTAATTTAGCCATAGGGTACACAGAAATAAACGCCGAGCCCACTCATATATCTTGGAAACAGGCCAATAAAAATATGCGTCAAATGCCGTATTTTCAGTCCTTGATTTCCACAACAGAGGGCTAGAAATCAAACAAAGGGTTCCGAGATCGCATAACCGAAATTATACCCCATTCGCCATAGCACAATCCAAAGGGTCTCAAAAGGACGGAGGGGTTCAGAAAGATGAAAAATGCTGTGAAGCACATACGCGCCGCAAAACGCCCGTAAATGAGCTATCTTTTTCACAAGGTGGTCTGACTTGACTTCAACTCGCCATTATGGGCGAGACGGTCACGCGCACGGCGTGTGGCAGACATGGCAGCTCTTGCCTGGGATGACCCAGACCTCTTGTCCCTTCGCCGCACAATTGGGGCATCGCACACCAGGCATCTATGAATGTTAGTATAGATTTGAAACAAAGTTACCCAGAGCGTTGGCACCGGGACGATGGACGAACCTTGCTCACGGCCCCCGAGCTTGAGCACGGCATAGCGCCACACTTGGAGTTGGTCATTTTGATATCGAGGGTAGATAGATAGCCTTGAAAGGTAACGGAGGAAGATGATTGTCTTTTTCCTTCGGAGCTGAGAGGGTTTCGACGCCCGGAAAGCCAGTCTCTTATAAGGCAGCAAGACGGGGGAGAGAAGGGAGTAGAGACTACACCCCCGCGATCCAAAAAAAAGTGCAAATCCTGTCGGCTAATCCACGACCAAACTCAGCTCAGGAGCAGAGAGACTCGGAAGATGCCGTTGTTGGGTTAGAACCAGCGGACCCCCCTGTAAGAAGAGCAAGCTTCGATCTAGTCTTTCGATCGGCCAGTCACACCGGTCGTATGCACGTCTGATGAATGACGGCTTCCAAGCGCAGGGATCAGGACTGAGAATGCACAGGTCCAGCATCGCTTCACGGTACTGGGTTCCTCCAGAGAACCAATGAAAGGGTGCGTTCAGTTCCTCCCCGACGCCTCCGAACCTGTTAGCCTCGTTTAGGGTGTTTGTGATTTCGTGCTTGTTTGCTGATCATTGTCGCCTGTTCCCTGTACGGGCTGAGATGCCCATATTGGCTAGTAAGTAGCGAGGGGTTTGGAGTAGATCCATTCGCTAGCCACCATACGTATTCACGTATCCATCGGACTGCGGCTTTTTTTTACTCTTGATAGGGGCTGCGGGCGAGTGTTCAGGACTCCAAGAGGGAAAAGTTGACGTATCGTTCCCGCGTCCCCCCAGATCGCAGGTGAGACCCACTTCGGTCGACTTCGGTGCTGGATAAAAGGCCTAATCCCCTCTTGATGGCAAAGATGGCTGTTCGATGCTCCCCGATCATTGGCCAATCAGTCCCTGTTAATTGATGCCGGTGTCTTCCCAGTATTTCGGTTCAATCGTGGTGGGTGATGCATAGAATCCTAGCTGTCGGGGCGGGTTTGGCTCTCGTGAACTCCTCCACATTGCCACTGTCACAACTCCAACACTCAACCTCGGAGGATTTACCGATCATCTCTGCCCCTCTGACCGGACCCACTGTGGTTGATCAATCTGATGCATGGCACTTGGCATGCTGATCTGTCCATCTCACTGGTCTAACGGACCAGGGTCTAGTACCCCAGCTGTCTGAACGCGGCCCCTCTGATTTGTTTTTCTCACCGACTCCTACAACTCCACTTGTCACCCAACATCCACCATGGGGCTCGATGGCGCGCATAATGCAGGTTAACTTTCTTGTTTGCTTATATACAAGAGTGGGACGCACGGCACCGATCACTCGTCTTGCACGTTCTGGGAAACTGAACTACACACGCGACATGGTATACGCTCCATCCCCCACTACACTACGTGGCTTTTGCAAGGGGTCCTCTCTAAGGCGTTGATGATCGCAATATCTTATACGGCACCTTTCAGAATTCGTTAGATCTAAGGGAGCGCGGGCTGAGCCGCGCATACCGCAAGAACCACACCCGAGCCGCGCCAAGTACTCCGTACAGGAGTATCCCGGTCATGATCGCTGCATACATCGAGGCTGCCTTAAGAAGATATCGGTTTGTTCAGATTTGCTCTGCGACAGCGTGGCTATCAATCCATGCATGCCGCTGCAGCCAGCCATATCCCCAGGGGCCCGTGGACCATGGCACATCATGTCGAGCCTCCTTGCTTTGCGCTTCCATTATCCACTATACTATATGTCTGTCTGATCTCAGAGCATTCAACGATCGATGACCGCCGATTGAGAGTCACGCTGAGCATAGACCCCTAATATATTTGCAAGTCTGCATCGCACGCCAACAGTGCAAGGTCCAAGGACCGAGCACGCAATGACTTACTGTGGCGTCACAAGGCCCGCGGTTCGCAGCGATGGCTCGCATCTACCCCGATTATGCGCGTTGTGGCAGATTCACTAGCCTCGGGCATCTGTCTCCAGGATCGCCTCCAGCAACCCTTGATCGAGCAGCTAATCACAACTACCTGGTACAACAGCATGGATGCCCAAAACCAATGATAAAGACCGAAGTAGATTGTCAGCCCCCGAATCAGCTGCACGGTCCATACGAAGATGGCCCTTCTAAGCATGATCTATCACTACACCACTGCTTAAGAAACCTGTTTAGAGACTCTAACCAGAAGCATCCCCCCCGTCTTTTCACCCGTCGTATCGTGAAGATGTACGAGTCTGTAGCCCTCACGCAAGCGATCGAGCCGAATACAAGCCCACGCAGCTAGCGCATCGCGACCGATTTCGTCATCTTTGATTTTAAACCTGCAACAAAGTCAGCACGGCGCCGTACACGTAGAGGGAAATAAAGTGCCCCTCCCCCCACACCAGAAAAAAAAAAAACAGCTCATGAAAACGGGCCGAACGGCGCTGCACGTCTCCCAAATCAGTCCGATTAAGCATGGAAGGCCTGAAAAGGAAGGCCGAGCGCCGTTTCTAGGTCACATGGGTGTCTGGGCATTTCGAATGCGCAATCCCCGCAGCGACGGGACGTTGTACAAAGGTACGTGTAAATGCAAAATGCAACATGCAGAGCTGCATGCAAGAAAGGCATCATGTAGCACACGCAGAAATGCAAGGTGATATTCTTACCTGAGGAAACTCAGCTCTTCGACGACACCCGTCACAGTGGGGAAAATCAGTTTCTGGCCTTCGAAGTCCGGGTTGCAGCCTGATGAACTCTTCGTGCAGCGGCGGTAGCTGCTTTTCTCAGAGTCCGAGCTTGCGTCATCTTTTTCTTTGCCTGTGCCTGTCGAGACCGAGGTTTCGGGTTCCTCGACATGAAGTTGGCAGTTCACGTATGGACGGAACCATTTGTCGACGTGGTCACCTGCTGGCAGGGAAAGGTCTTGTGCTGCGAATATTTCTATGGTCAGGTCAAGGGTATGGGTGGTGATTTCGGCGGTGGGTTGGATGCTCTGATAGCCTGGGGGCTTTAGTTCCCAGCCCTGGGTGCCGGCGAACATGCCGTGGTTCAGCATCATGCCCTTGTCGAGGTTTTGCCAGTTCAGAGCTACGAGTTGGGCGCCCCGGCGCCAGTAAAAGGATGGATCGAGGTTAGATGATGTGACTCGGAATGCGTAGGGGTAGATGCGCATCATGGCTGAGCGGTTGTGTGCGAAGAGGGCGTCACGGTCGGTGATGTGTGCTTCACGTGCTGCCTTTTCGGAAAGGGAGAAGACATGCAACGGAAATTTGGCCTCTGTGAAAGGTGAGTGAATATTTAAATAGCCATAACTTCGAAGGATGACCGACCTGGTTGATCGAAATGACTGAAATGGTACGCCCGGGTATACACAGCCAGTTTTGCCAAACCCTCAAGAATTTTGGATGGTTTGACTGTCTTTTGAGCCTGGGCTTCTGTTGATTGCTCGCTGGACTCTTCCACGGTTTCAAGTACCTCGGCCTTCTCATCGGCAGGTTTCAGAGGAGTTGACTTGGTCTTGATTAAGATCTTCCTCCTCAGCTCTCCAAGTGCCGGTAGCTTCTCTGGCGCCACATCGGATGGCACCTCCACCAGCATCCCTTTCCAAGCTTCGTTGATAATATCCACCATGATTTGCTGCTGTTCCAAGTTGGCATGGACTTCGAAACTGATAATGATCGGTAGATCGCTGACGACAAAGGCACTGTTGCGAATTGCATAGCAGATCTCACGGAAAGACGTGCCTTTGGTCAGGGTGTGTCCGTGTAAAACACGAGGCTCGCCTTTGACAGGTTCATGACTTGGTGCTGCTTCACCAGTAGCTGTTCCGGTCGGCAGTGCGGGAGTAGACTTTGGGGGCTTGCGGCGCAATACATTTCCCAGTCTAGTTGAGACCGAACTACCCAAGCCTTTGGAAGGCTTATTCTTCTTCTCAGGCCTTGACGTGATCTTCTGCTTGGTCTTAGCGCCGACACCTTCGCCCTCGTCGCTGGAATCACTGCTTTCACTGCTAGCCTCGCCATCGCCTGTGTCTGGTGCCTGAGGCTCCCCGTCCCAGACATCAATTTCGACAGAGCGACAGCCTTGCAGAAGGGCCTATCCATATGTCAATCTTTGTTCATATACACCCTGATTTTGAGGTGTTTGTAGTCAAGCCACCAGTGCCAGGAGGGCTTCCTCGCCTACCACAAGATACTTACCGATGTATAAGCACTCGCCGCAGCATCACTATACAACTGATTCCCAGTCAAGTAGGTATTATGGCTGGACGAGATGAAATAGTCCGAAATAGGAGCTGAAAGATCCGGCGCCGTGGGCTCTGCCTGAGCAGACGAAGCCGCATCCTTCATGTACGCCCGAAAGACATCCAGCGAAGCAAGATGATCCACAACTGGCCTGCCATCTGGGGATAGATCATGCTGAAGTTCAAGAAATTTAGAGTTGCCAGCGCTCTTCCGAAACTCGTAGATCTTCTGCAGGTGGGAGTCGATTGTCGCATGGAATTCATCGAAAGAGTGTGTTTGGTGTAGAGAGAGATGTCTAGCTCGCTCCACGAGGCCCTCGACTGTTTCCATTTTTGGCGTAGCGCGTGTGGTCTGTCCAAGGATTCGTGTGGATGGAGATAAAGCTGTAGGCCGAAGACTTGCGCGTCCCGATGCAGGGGGGTTCGTGATACCCCGCCGTGGTGATCCTGGAATTGCAACGTTGATGCCACGGAAGGTGATGCTACCAACGATGCTAGGCGGCTGTGAATGAAGAACAAAGTCAGATGTTGAAATTAAAGGAGCTGGCACGTGCTGCATCCCGCCTTAACTCTCCACTTCCGACGTGGCTCCCATCGAGCTGAGATCGGTGAGCACGACCCAAGCTTATTGTATTTTTAAACATCACCAGCTTATCCCAGCCTCAAGCTTCCATTATTCTCGACTGTGAAGTCATAGAACGAACGATCAGTCTCCGATCCATGGACAGGCGATGGCTGGATCCGTCGTTTCCAAGCATGCCAGACTGTACCACGCCAGTACTGTACAGATACCGGACTAGCTCTCTACTAGACTCGTCGATTAGGCGTTCAAACTAGTTGATTGTCTCCCTTTTTGAGATTATATGGGTGGCCAAGCTCTAGCGTTCTGGCGAAAGCTGCTGAGAAATCCAAACCGAATCCCCCCACCATCAGTGACTTTACTATAAGAAGCCCCTCCCAAGCCTCCAAAGTCTCTTTCTTATCGACAAATCCAAATAGAACTTCCACCAAGAACTCATCATCAATCACAATCAACATAACAGAATGGCCAACTCCGAGCCCGTCCACTTCTTCGACATAACCTCCACCCTTCCAGGTACCAAAGCTACCCCGCAATCCACCTACCATCCCCCTAGTTAACTTTTAAACCAGGAGCATCCAAATCATGGTCCCCAAATACCCTCAAAGTCCGAGCAGTACTCAACTTCAAGGGAATTCCCTACACCCAAAGCTGGATTTCTTACCCAGACATCAAGCCCCTAATCACCAGCTGGGACCTACCCCCCAACAGTGAAGGGATCCCATACACTCTCCCAGCCATAATCCACAGTTCAGTAACCTCCAACCCCCATGGCGCAATGATGGACTCCCTCCCAATCGTCGAACACCTCGACAAAGTCTTCCCCTCGCGGCCACTCTTCCCCTCCGGCGACGCCAGCTATGCGCTGCTGATCGCTGTGGAAAAGATCGCGAGTCTTATCAGGCCCGCTATTTCGTGTAGAATTATCCCGCGCGTGCCGGATAGTCTGGATCCGAGGGGAGCGGAGTATTTCCATCGCACGCGCGCTGAGTGGTACGGAAAGCCTTTGTCGGAGGTGCTTCCTACCGGGGAGAAGGTTGATGAGATGTGGGAGCTGGTGGAAAAGCAGTCTAAGGCGCTGGTTGAGACGTTGCGGGGACGGAAGGGCAAGAAGGGGCCTTTCTTTGAGGGGGAGACTCCTGGGTACGTGGATCTGTTTTTAGCGTGCTGGGTTGCTTTCCTGGAGCGCTTTGATAAGGAGTTTTTCAACAAGTTTGTTGATCTGGGCAATGGGGAGATTAGAAAATTGTACGAGGCTTGTTTGCCTTGGTTGGAGGGACAGGGAGAGGAGAAGGAGTGGCCTATTCCTGAGTAGACCGGCGAGACGGATGAATCATGGTTCAGCCAAAAATAGATGTTATGTAGATCAGTATCATTGAATATAGCACACTTGACAATGTCAATCAACGTAATAATACATGTCGGATTGCCCCAACGGCCGACGAGCTCTTCTATCCCATATCCAGTGGTGGATATGTATGGCAACCGCAAAAGAAAGTTTTCCAAACCAAATCGCTCCAGACGAACCAATGCATTCGCACAACTGTACTTGTAGCTTACAGACCGCGCAAGAAGTTGGACTCCTTGATCGACTTCCGGCGGGCATCTCTGGCACTCTTGGTAACCTCCTGGCGCTTGTCAAGGCCCTCGGTGGCGTCGGCGATGCCGTCAACGGGTGCGTCGCGGTTGTATGATGCAGGTGTGATATCGTAGGCGTGGTGGTGGGCGGGGATCTTGGGAGGGAGGGCTTGGGTGCGAGCAGCGAGCTTCTTCTCATAGCGCTTTCGTTGCTTCTTGTTAAGGGCTGCGATTGGGTTAATTTCTGCGACATTCTCAAGAGGGTTATCCTAGACGTACTGCTGGGGTCAACACCGCCCTTCTCGGTCTTCGACTGCTTGCTTGAATCGCCGAGCAAGTCCCACAGCCACTCTGGGTACTCTGAGTCCTCCTTGGCGAGAACCTCGGGCTTGTTGCGGAAGTAGTTCAGGCCGTTCATTTTCGTGCCTGCCGGGCAGCTGCTCGGGGGACGCGAGACGGTCTTGATTGGCGCATCGGGGTGCGCTTCGGTATGAACACCCTCGGGGGTGCTGAAGGGCTGGGAGACACCTGGGGTGGCGGAGGAGATAGCGGACGGAATGGTAACATCGCCGACGGTAGGCTGTCGCGGAGTTGAAGGGGGGGGAGTAGCGGCAACGGAGGGATTAGCGCCACTATCGCTGTAGAATCGGAAGTGGCTGCGGGCAATTGGGAATTGACGAGCGCTTGTCGATGCTGTCCATGAAACGGCGGCTTGTTGCTGTTGGAGCCGGGACAGCATGCCCGTTCGGCAGCTTCTGCAAATCATTGTGACGGTTCGTAGGGTATAGTCAGATAAATCGGTGTTGTTGATTGTAAAGACCAAACGCAGGCTAGAATAATTGCCAGGGGCCTGTATCTTGGGGATTTGACAATGAAGCCGGCGCGAACACGGAGTGACAGAAAACTGCGGCGCGGATTTGATGCCAAGCCGGAGATGGGTCACGTGATACATTCTAATCATGGCCGGACTAAAAATCACTCATATACCCAGGTTACAAACGCAGGTCGATGAACGGCCTCTAATTTGAAGATTTTCCTTGGAAATGGAATACTAATGATGAGGATAATTTTGTCGACTCCTGTCTGGCACAGCATGCGAGAAAGTCTCGTGACCTTGCCATACAGTATCACGTGATGATATTGGTCTTGTCTCCATTAGGCAAGTGTTGTAGATAGAGTGTGTGACACTGTGTGTAGCCTAATCAGTTTAATCGTAAAGCCTCGGATAGCCGTTGAGATGGAACGCTTCCCTATGAGCAGTCCTACTACTTCCCCTTAGAACCCTTGAGGCCAAGGAATCTTAATTGGAATCTCAATACTACAGTGTCGGGCAATAATATTCTGCTCAGCTGGCTGACATCCTGTTGGGACATCTGCTTTTTCCGATGCTACTTCCGCGTGGGACACACTAAACCAATCAGCGCCTTTAAATCGACTTTGTTAAACACCTTGCCTAAACGTATTCTTGTGCCACTTCTGATTTAATATTAACAGAAGTACCAGATTTGAAAAACCATGAGATTCATTAGACCTTGTAAAAGCAACCTCAAGCAACTTTTTAGTCGATTCTTTGACAAGTGCTCCTTGATTTACTGGCTCCGATGTCTTAAAAAGATCGTGTGAGATTTCCCATTCTGCATTCTGGAATTTCGACTCAATCATGAAACCAAACTCGATCTATATCATCTTGATGGTGAAATACGGGAGGAAAGTCACGAGCTTCATTTTATGGTGCACAGCGGTACGTATTCTCGGTAGCGAGTGGAGGCGTGGAGAGATGGTCGGTTTGATTAAATCCTGTACTTGCGTGTACATTGCCTTAGATATAAATCTGACTATCATCAGTGGAGGCAACCGAACCTCGATTACTTCGCTAATTTACTACTTACTTGGCGATGCGAACGAAAGACGGGGAGACATGCAGAAGGCTATAGTAGCCTATGGATCATGCAGGCTACGAGATCTCAATGTTCCCGTTGGGATATACGATTCAACGAGAATAGCTGCGCTCAGAGGCTTAGAGTCGATCCTAAAAACCCGGCTGTTTGTCGATGACAAGCTTCTTGTGCAGGCAGCCATTGGACAGCATCTATTCTACCGTGGAATGAAGAGCTGCCGCAGAAATAGAGAAGAGGCGTACTTTCCAACGTTTCTTCAAATAATCTGAGTCGCGCATGGGCTCTCATAGACTTAGCCTTTACATTCTGCCTTCATTAAGGTAACTTGGCAAGAGCTCATTACCTGTGCTCCCGGAGCCTATCACTTCCGAATGAGTAGGTTTACACAGTTATCAACATACATTCACGAAGCAATTTTCGTGGGATACAACGTGGACATTACAGATATGCGGGAAAAGAGAATGTGGCTTTCAATGGTCACTTCTTTCCATGGTCCTCTAGGAGGCCCAGAAGTTATAACTATCTCGAATGCTATATATGAGGGCTTTAATATTTGAACACCCCTTCATGTCTCTTCTGGTTCCCTCCCGCCTTTGGCAGCCACCCCTAGTGACGTTTTTCTAGATATTTTTACCTCACATCTATGTTAACCTCCTCTACATCCACATTGTCATACAGGCAACAGTAAGCCACACGCTGCCTTTTTCGTTTACTTCATACGTTCCGTAAATATCTGGTGAAATGAGGACTTGTAAACTGGCGGCTTTACCTGGCGCCATTTCTGGAAGGAAAGCATTGATCGCCTCAGCGGTCATTTTTCTGACTGCAGATACTCATCCTACGAACACATTTCATATCTCAATTTCATCCTTTGTAGGACGAAATCTATGTGAAGATACGTGCAAATACATCCAGAATAACAATAAACTTACATGGTGACGCAGGTGACGCCATGAGTTGCTGCAAGTTGATATCACGTGAGGCTGCTTGCAAACTGATGATCAGCTTCAGCGTTACCCCGCGCTCCACTGGTCGACTTTCTTGTAGGGATTATTTAATCTTTTTCTTTCGAATAAGCTTTATTTGAATCAACCAGTCGCCATGGGTATTCTGGGCCACCGCTATCTCGACCCTGTTGTCGAACCTATCGCCCTATTCGAACAATTTGTCGCGAAAGAGCCGCAGACATTGGTCCTAAAAGAAAAGGTGCTCTCCGTCACTGGGGACAGTTTCGACATCAAATTGGCCAATGGCGAGACTCTTTTGAAAGTGCACGGAGCCTGGGTATCACTTTCTGGTCGCAAGAAGGTCGAAGACGCCCATGGCAAGCACCTGTTTGATATTGTGAAGGAGCATCTGCATATCCACTCGACCTATGCAATCGAAGACGCTCATCGCAAGAAGATCTGTGAAATCAAAAGTAATCTCAAATGTAAGTGCTGCTATGATCCAAGACCATTCGAAATGGCAAAGGGGATTCCGCTATGTCGTACACGTTACTGACTGCACTAGTGATCGGCTCCAAAGCGACCGCGACTTTTGAGGATCGTAATGGCAAGACAGTGACTTTCAATATGAAAGGAGGCTGGTTCGATCATAGTGCGGATATTGTCGATCACAAAAGCGGCCAAACAGTGGCTCGCATTGACCGGAAACTGCTTACCGGCCGCGACCTCGTGTTTGGCCAGCAGACCTATGCCGTCGTTGTGGCACCTGGTGTGGATGCAGCACTGGTCGCCGCCTTGTGTATTTGTTTTGATGAGAAGAATAATGAGGAACGCGGCGACTAGTAGAACTGGGGTACACATGACAGCATCCGGTCGGGTAGCGTCTAGCTAGGCTAGCGTTCTCAACAAATTCCGGAGCAACCGTTGAAGAAGTTATTAAAGCATTCTTGTACTTCCTAGTCCCCAAGGTTCATTTGAGTTCACCCCGCAATATGAACATTTGAACCAACAATTTAGAGACAAACCTTGGTCTCGGCTACAAAGCTAAGTTCTCATAGTGAGGCCATTCTTCAGGTTTAAACATTAGTCCTCGCGGCGTGTCTCTGGGATCTTCAGATAAGCTTCCATAAAAAGCACGTCTCGGAAAAGGGGGGTCTCGTAGAGGCTGTAGCTAGATAGATCGGTGTCCGGCGGCTTTTGCACTCAGGTTGATATTAGTCACCGAGCCTTCACATAAGAGGCCGTAGGATAGACAGATACTGTCCCGGAAGCGGTAGTAATCGAGTTGATATAGCCGATGATTAGCGCGCTCTCTAGCGTGTGCGCGTTTTGCCGATGAATGTCGGAATTCCTTCCCTATCTCTCCGCTTCGTCTGCAATCAACGCAATATCTTCGAATTCCGTGCTCTTGAGTAACTCAAAGATCCGTCGAGAGTTCTACATTTTGAAACCAATATGTTGAGTCAGCGAAATATTACTGAACTCAGGGCTTCTTATGTCGAGGAAAAGGTCGATGGAATGCCAAAACATTAGCTGATACGCCCCAATGTGACAATCCATGCCGGAACCCTGTCATTTCATTTCGCCCCTCACCTGGTGGTCCGACAAGGATAAACTTTGGGGCTATGCATATCGGCAATTGGCGACACATCTTGATGTAGTACCCCTGACAGCTAGCTGGTACGTTAAATATCGCTTTCCGTAAAGATACGTCCTTTGCACTGGCCAGGAATGAGCAACCAGGGCATAATAAGTGGTCAAACGGGTCTGCTGCTACTACTAGCGGACTCAATTGACTAGATCTATTTATTATACAGACTGAAAGAACCATGTTCAGGGGCCTAATTTCAATTGTAATCCCAAGACCGCTTGGATGAATTTGTTGCCTACATGGTGGATAGGATACGACGCCTAAAATGCTTATTTAATGCTGACACTGGCATTACGGAGCGGTGGCTTTCGTTCGCCGGAAAGCCAGGCAACTTGGGACATGGCGTGAGCGATTCCTCGCGCACATTGTAGAGGTCGACGATTATATGGTTGTTGATCACGAAGCTTGGAGAACAATGGCAGTTCCTGAGACGGAGCCTCTCCCAGTTATTGAAGGCGAACCAACTGTTTGACGATGTGGTGTAGCGCCGGCTCATATCTGGAATATTTGTAGATAGAGCCCGCGACTAGTAAGCACCGCAATTCTAGACGTTGGCATCCATATTTTACACAGGATTTGGTCAATATTTGGTAGCTAAGACGGTTCAGGTGACGTCTATGTAGCCAGTTTCGGTGCTCGGTATATTCTCACCTGTGTATCTAACTTACACGAGAGCGCTGCTATTGTCTTAGTCACGCTCTAGATAGGATGCAAAACTTTGAGCAGTTGCAAAATATGACTTTTAATTCATGCACGCGCATGTGCCAGACAGTGGAAATAAATATATAGAACGCAGACAATAATAAGAAACATTATTCAAACAACATTGCTGAATGCATATCTAATCAGTATGCCAATGCCAAACCCCGAATATCATGTCCAAAAAAATTAGTTCCCATGCATACTGACAGTCTCGGTGGGTAATTAGGAGCGAAAATCATGCAAAACAGTTTTGGAACCAAACCTGAAAAAAGAACAGAACTACTGTGAAGAGAGACCACTGACATCCAAGAAAGTACAAATGTCCTGGCATGCGTCCTTTAGAGTCTTTTCTGTCTTCCACTTGAGCTCATCCAGCGACCTATCAGCAACTGCTACGCAGGAGCCCACGTCACCGGCCCGGCGGTCTGCAGCCTTCCTGGGAATTGGCCTGTCAATGACAGTTTCCATGGTATTGACAACTTCCAAAACAGAGGAACCGGATCCGGTACCCAAGTTGAAGGTGCGGAAGTTCTCGCTCAACTTGCCCTCAGTGGCAGTGCTGAGCGCAGCAATGTGCCCGCGAGCCAGATCCGTGACGTGAATGAAGTCACGGACTGCCGTTCCGTCGGTGGTTTCCCAGTCGGTTCCGAACATCTGCAGTTCGGCGTATTGGCCGGTCATGACCTTGACAACAATCGGGAGAAGATTGGTGGGTGTCTGTCTTGGGTCCTCACCCAAGAGGCCTGATGAATCACAACCAACGGGGTTGAAGTACCGAAGCGCGACGATTGTCCACTCAGGATCTGAGGCTGCGAGGTCGGCCAGGATGGACTCGCATATCCATTTTGTGCGTCCGTACGGGTTGGTAATGCCCGTGCATCCGGGCTGTACGGCTTTTGTCTGACCATTGTGGTCGACAATAGTCTCCTCCCTGTGAACGCAGAGTTCTTCCTTCAATGGAAGACCCGAGTTGGCGAGCGTACCATAGACGGTGGCAGACGAAGAGAAGATGAAAGTCTTGATGCCGAATTCGCCAAGAGTGGTTCCGAAGTCGATCAAACCGCCGACGTTGTTGGAGTAGTACTTCAATGGGTGACTGATACTCTCCTCAACAGCTTTGTATGCTGCGAAGTGGATAACGCCAGCGATCTTCGACTTGGCAGCACCCCACCGGGAGGGAAGACGGTACTCCTTCAAAAGAGGTGTAAGAGTTTTGGTGTCACGGTAATCGTGAGCATGCAGTCTCAAAGATGGCATTTTAGTTCCATTTTGCTTATGATATTCCTGCGCCAAGAGATTTATGCGGTCGAAAACAACCTCAAAAGAGTTGCTGAGATTGTCGATCACAATAACATTATAGTTGGCCTTGAGGAGTTCCAAGGAAGTGTGGCTTCCAATAAAACCCAATCCGCCAGTGACAAGGATATAAGAGTTCTCTGGGTGGATTCTCCGCAGCAGTTCGTCAAAGTTGTCGAATAGGACTGACGATTCTGTGGCCGGGGTGTACGCAGAGTTGGGCGAATCACTCTCTGCAGGAGTGCTCACATCTGACTGACGACGGCTGTCCATAATGGTCAAGAAGGGAGTCAAAGAGTGCTCGAAAAGTGTGCAAAGAAAGAAAATGGATCCAAGGCCAAGAATCTCTCAATGGCCACCGATAAAAACAGGAGCGGATTATATATGATATTTGAGACACTGGCTGAGATCCGCCGGGAAATATCCGGACACTTCTGTCAACATTTATGCAAAATTGCGCGCCCTGTGTTGCCTCACTGCCTCATACTCCTCGTTTAGCTCCTATGCTATTGTTTCATTTAACAAATGAGGAATCGACGATGCCCAGGTGCCCACCGGCAAAAAATGGAAGACCGGCTCAGAGAACTCGCATAAGCCGAGCTAACAACGAACAAAGGTTCAACAAGGGGGCGGACGAAGAACCATGGCAGACCAAGGAGCAGTCGGGCAGGACCCCCGTGGATAGTGGGCCAGGCATGCGGCTGGGCCTTGGATCGTTCTCCAGGACCGGACATCTCGCCTGCTCCACCGTGGCGGAAGGTCAAGGCCTTCATGTGACCGTATCACACTACAAATCAACTGTTTTTACTATACATCTGATCTTAGACCCTACCCGACTACTGCATCTCACGGTCGAGACCCGCCCCGGTCTATTTCGGGTTCCCTAGGAGTACCACGGGCTAGACCAGGATATTTTATTATTATTTTTTTGTTGCTACTAGTATGTATCCAAACAGACTATCCTTCCAGCCCGACGTCCGTGTTATATGCCACAACTTGCAATTCCACTTCATATCCACTTGGTTGTTTTTCTCAAACCCTTCATCTTCAAGCTAAGCCGTTTTTTCCTCACAATGTCGACGGCCGAAAAGCACGTGAGCAAGCGCGGTTGTCTTAGGTCCCGTCGGTCTCGAATAATCTTAGCCGTCGTCGCCTTCATCGTGATCCTTGTCGCCATTATTCCCGCCGTCGTCGTCACTACACTACACAAGAACAGTATGGGCCCCAAATCCAAGGTCTTCATTCCACTTTACGTGTACCCTGCCGCGGGGGCTTGGTCTCCGCTTGAAGAAGTGTATGTTTCGCTATTTCAATTCAGTCCAGACCCTGTTTCCCGATTTCCTTGCTTCAAAGAACGTCCAATCCCAGCTAGCCGCCAGGCAGTCCCGTATACGGCAGGCAAAATGTCGTGCTATTCGGGCGCCAACCATGCACAATGACCTCGAAGCGAAGGGCTCAAAAAACCACGATATTTTTTCAAAATCTCAAAATATGGAACTGTTGCTAATACGCTACAGTATTTCTGCTCATCCAAATGTCAACTTTACAGTCGTAATCAATCCCGGAAGTGGCCCGGGGCCAGATTCCCTGCCTGATGCAAATTACACTCGTGAAATTCCCAAACTCGCCGCCCACAATAATGTGCGCCTCCTGGGGTACGTCCATACCACGTACGCCACGCGCAACATCTCTCTAGTGCGCAAGGATATCGAAACCTACGCGGCATGGCCGACCGTATCTTCCAACCCGGGTCTGGCCGTTCGGGGAATATTCTTCGACGAAACACCCCAGCAATACAGTGCCCATTCTCTGGCATACTTGCAAAACTTGACCGAGCTGACCAAGGGTCTGAACGGACTCGGCTCTGACCCATTCGTGAGTTACCTTTTCCTTTTTTTTCCATACCACAGGTCTCCATACATCGTTTCTTGTACTCTCTGCCCCTTACCTCAAGCCATACTCCTAGTTCCATCCGCGCATTGCTCTCACGTCAAACCCTTCTACTTTCCTTGTCATTGTCTTCCCAAGACACTCTTTCCACCATCTTCCAAGAACTTACTCCATTCGGAATCTCGAAGCGAACATGTCAAACTAACGAACACACTATAGGTCATGCACAACCCAGGCGCCGTGCCAGACTCGCGTTACCTGTCCACGGCCGACTCAACAGTCGTGTTCGAAGAGACTTACGACACCTTCCAGGAGCGGCATGGCGCGAAGCTGCTCACGGCTATACCGGACAGCAACCGGACCCAGCTCTGCGCTGTTATCCACTCCGTCCCGAGTAGCGTGGAAGGTTCTGGACTACGGGCACTAGTCAAACAAGTCCGCTCGGTAGCGGATGAGGTTTTCATCACCCACCTTAGCTCCGATTACTATGCTAGCTTCGGGACGAAGTGGGCCGAGTTCGTCGATCTGATGGCGGCGTAGCGAGAATGTAATCTCCGTGATGATCTATAACGATGTGATTTAAATTTGATCTGCTTAGCCTTGAATGTCATTTTGTGATTACTCTACTTCACGTTAACGGCGTCTTGCCCTGTTATTGTGTCAGCAATGCAAACTTTTACCGCCCAGACTTTGCGCCTGAAACTAGCACCTTGGCTGATCAGACGAGTCAGTAATCCTTGCCAAGGAGGTGTTAAATTATAAAACGAAGTAGAACGGAGGTCCAAACAAAAGAACGGAACCGGTGTTAGATACCCGTTTAGGATAGCGTTTAGTGGGCTGCGTATTTTATAAATTTAAGTTTTCGCTGTGTAAAATACGACAATACTTAGTGCCCTGAGAGCCCAGATACGGTAATATCCATGGAGTGCGGATGACTGGCTTGGACGACTTTCTCCCCATTCAACACTACACCGCTATTATTTTGGAGAGCAAGGGATAATTCGCTGGCTCTTGGCTTTTTGGCGTTGGGTCGTCTAAGCGAATTGCTTTATTCAGGCAACGCCTGGCGTGTAGCCACATTGATTTGGGCTTCTGGTAGCTACGTGGGCAAGTATGATGCGAGATCTCACGACTGTTAGTTCGTATGGCGAAATAGGGAACTTACCTTCCTTTCTGGGACGACGCTGGTCAGAGTCGGCAGAAATTGCCAAGGGTACACATGAACCTCTACGGTGTTTCATTAGGTGTGACGATGTAGACCCTTTCTGCAGGGTCATGACTCCCGACGCAGGGTGAAAGAAGTCTCCGCTCTGAGTCATTCATGTATAGCATACGTAAATATGCCGTCACTGTCTGAGAATAATCTATTTTCAAACCGCCAGTGAAGTCTAGATGATTTCAAATTGATATTCAAGCTGAGAGTCTGGAAATAGAATCGGAGGCGCCGTTTCCAGAAGCAGCCAAGAAAGCCTGATTTCAAGAATGAGACAAGCAGCGTGGTACCATTAAAGAAGACGTGTGTGCAGGGCTGGCGGGTACCAAGAGACAACGCTGCAATGGAACAGGAATGCAGGAGATTCTGGGCGGGTTTACAATATTCTCGCCACCAGTCATACTTGCAAGCAATACGTAAATACAGAGCATACTCCGCCATTCTACTGTAGAAATGTAAAATATACACGACTCCACATTAAATACCACTACTCTGTACCTAGGTAGAGCCCTTTCCCTACCGACCTTCCTTAATCTCTGCGCAACTGACCCTAGTAGTTATCGAGTGTGCGGAGTGGATTACGTCAATCGGCATTTGCACCAGGCCCCCACCTACACCACCCCCGATCAACCCTGGTGGAACCGGTTGTAAGCCAACCATCTCGTAGCAGGATTCAAAGACGGCCAGAACCATTGCACATCAATCAGTAGAGTTCCGATCTATCGTCCCGCTCTATTCTAGCGAGCAAATACCTCCCGTTCCGCCGTAGACTACGAGCAAAAACGGTAATCAGGACGATAATCCCGCAGGTCCTGCATAGGTTAAGCTCAAATTAGGCTTGGGCCTCCTCCGCTGTGGATGGTCTACGGCGCACGCCGTAGAGCTGTTGAGCCCCGAACGCCGGACGCCGGAGGGGACGACCAAGGCCCGCAAAAAAAATGAGTCCATCGCGGACAGGGAATAATGTATCGTTCTTCGTGTTACAGGACTCCTTTTTCATGCAATTGCACAACACTCTTAGAAATTGGCTTCGGTGAAACACATGGCAAACGTGGCCAAAAAACGTGGTCATGGTCTACGCAAAGCAATCACTTTCCTCTCCTGGACTATTCTCCGGGTCTAAAATCTAGTTCACCGAAAAAATCAGGTTGGCAGAGTCTAGATTCTATGGATATACTAACCCGAGAAAGATGTTTTGACTCTCGATCTCGATCTCGTTAAACCAAGGAACGCCACGAAACTCCCTAGTCGAAATTAGGCTAAGTGACCAGGAGAGGCTGAAGAAGGCCCACTCGTCCAATCAACTTCCTTCTACATGGTCCGTGGGGGTTTTTCATTCCAGGAACCGGACAGATCCGCATCCCCCACTGGCCCGAACTCCGTCGAAGACCAATACCACGGATCCAGAAGCCGACAAAATCGCAATCGAGATCGTTCTTCCCGCTAGATATTCTTCTTGGCGCCGCGGTGAAGATGGCAAGGCTAAAACGACCGGGGATGTACCGGTAATAATCCTTGTCAAATTAAATATTCAATTGGCGTCAGCTCGAATTTTGGGGGGGTTCTGAGTGGCTCGCCACCCGCGGAGCGCGGACGAGGTTGTTAGCCCCTGCCGGAAGGGGAAGCTCGAGCTCTCGAATGCTTCGGAGTTAAGTATACAGGATAATACGTCGGGTTGAGTTGCACGGGAATGAAGTTAGGAAGGTTGGATGATGACTGTGGATGATACTTTTGTGATATGTCTGATTAATGATTCGGAAGCTCGTTGTCGGGAATGAATAATTCAGGTACGTAAACCTTAGGAAGAGGAATGAATGTAAGAAAGTTACCGTAACTTTGGCGACTGCCGTATCAAAGACTGGATGAAAATTACCAAAGATACAACAAGAGATACACACCAGTTTTTCGCTACTCACAGAGGCTAGATACTGAAGGAGAAACGAAACAAGGAATTACCTGCTAATGCGTATATTTGTCACATTAGTACATGACATGACAAACTCCTCAAAACATAACCAATCACTCACGTACCATGCAGCGACTTGTGCAGGTGCCAAGCATGCCAAGATACAGACGGATGTATCGCCGGACGTATCACCGTCTCCATCTCTACCTTCCGGGTGCCACCCGAGCGACACATCTCTTTGACCTTGTAGTCTTGTTGGATATCAGTAAATAGGTGCCTTGATTCCTTGGAACGAGAAGAATGGCGTTAGACCGCCAAAGCTATAGCTATTTTTACTCGACTCTCTAGGTTTCAGCTCGGGGCATGCTTGTCGGTACTACAAGGATGGGCCTGCCGGAGCCGGAGTTTCGACTGGTGTCAGCCACTTTTTCCCTTGGGGTTTCAATGCTTGGGGAGAATACGAGGGCTTTGATCCTTTTGCGTAAGACGTGGGCGGTTTCTGATTTCTCCGTGGTTGTGAGGAGTGGAGTGCATCGCATAGACATTTAGTTCTGGGCGGGGTTTGCTAGTTAGTGTCTTCGTAGCTGTGGTATAATCTGGCGATGGATAAATCCGGATATTTGTGGGGTGGTGTAGAGTTCTCAAGGCTAGCGCGACTGGTTTCGTAGTGGAGCTATCTCTTGGAAGGAACTCAAAATTGGGAAATGCCCATAGAGAGTATGGAAAGGATAATGGATTGAAAATAGAAAATGATATTCAGATTGTAAAGCTTGTGAGCCAAAGCTCGATGTAACAGAATCTTGCAATTAACTGCCAGCGCTTTTCGCTTTCTTCATAAATCCAGAAACACCAATTATCACTATAGATACAGATAATCAAGGACAATACTCCACCCAGTTGTTCAAGTTCATGTTCTTGATGACAGTGGAAAAGTTCCCGGCACTCGCGGCATTGCAAGCAGATGATCTCTGTTTGGTAGTCACCTCGTTATCATTATCGGTATCGTCACCCTTGGGATACTCGATGTGGAAGACGGGCTTGTTCGCCTCAGTGAACGCCGCATAGGTATCACACTCGCTGTATTGAGCACACTGCTCATTGACAGACCACTGCATATTTGCAATAACCGAACCGATTATATCTCCTCCATTCTTCAACCCGATGGACAGATTACGGCTGTGAGCCTGAGTTGCGAGCCAGTTCACGTAGTTGATCGCATCGTTCTGGGTAAGATCGAGTCCGTTGTCATTGTCGTATCCGTCGATGTTATCCGGGTCCACACCGTCACAGCCTTTTGTCACGGCGAGATCAAGGCGCGTCTGCATGATCTTGCGCACGTTTGCGGAGTTGGTGTTGAGCCATTTCTCGCCGGGCCAGTCATCCAGATTGTTGCCCTTGTCGGCGGACTTGAAGTCGCTAGCATCAGAGCGCCAGCTCTCATAGGTACCGGCGGAGAAGTAACAGATGACCTTGCGGCCCATGCCCTGGAGCTTGGAGATCATTGACTTGGGGTTGTCGTAGAGATCGATATCGTAGATGTCCGCGTCGACGGAAGTGTCGTTAAGCGCGTACAGCAGCTCGATCTGCCATTTGACGCCCACTTCAGGCTGCCACTTAACAGTGGTGTTGCTGCTTGTGGTTCCGTTCGTACCGGTCCCGCTTCCTCCGCTTCCCTCGTTGCCGGTGCCTTCATCTCCGCCATTGTTGTTGAGTCCGACTCCGAGCCCAACTCCAAGACCTATACCGAGACCAACGACGATGATTCCAATGATTGAAAAGACAATGATCTTCTTCTTGGGCGTCCAACCCGCACCAGAGCCTTTCAAAGGCTCCATTTTGGGCGAATACGGGGTCGAGACGAACAGATGAAAAAGGATGCGGGGAAATTCAGGGTCTGTCAGCTGCGACCGACTGGCATGTTCATACAGGGACAAGAGATGGCCAGATAGATAAGGTCGATCAGGTAGACCAGTGTAATTTTGGGGGAGATGAGATAGGAGATAAAGAATCTCTGAAGGGTCCAACAGGGCGGGTCAGGGTTTTTGGGGCTGAGGCTGTGGCGATCTCGGGGTTCAACTCCTATCCGAATGCCACCCTAGGATAAATTTTAGGCTCTCTGCAGGGCTATGCATCAAATGACCCCAAACTAAGAATGAAATAGGCAACAACAGAACTAGTTGAAAATGAAAGGAAAAGGAGGAAGGAAGGAAAGGAAAGCGCGGAAGCCTAGTGCGACAAATGCGAAGGCGCCAAGCCCTATTGTCTGAACCTCGGATTCCACCATCGATTTTCTGCAGTCCCCAAGTTCCTAGGCCTAGATCCAGAATCACGAAATAAGGTGGTGGAGCCAGTGTTGATCTACCGAGTTTACAGGCGATCAAAGAGGTCCGTTCATTGGGTCCCAGGTCAGGCAACAAAATTCACATGCGCAGAAAGAGGTATAGCCAGGCTCAATTACAAGACGATGCCACCTTGCAAAGCCACAGTTTCGCTTAGGAGTAATCAGGCCAGAAAAGGAAAAGAAAATGGGAACCACGGCGCTAGAAGGCACGCAGGGACTGACCGGGGGGGTAACCGGTAAAATAAATTCCAAATATTGCGCCATCGAAGAGAAAATGTGAGAGTACAAAGGCGTCCCAAAAATAGCCCGCTAATGTTGCCAAGGTGCTAGGGAACAAAACAACTTCGCCAAGAAAGCACCGTTTCATACAGATGAAGTGAGGTTGAGATCAAGTTTAAAGTGTCTCACGCAGGGTCAGCTTCAGCCAGCCTTTTTTCAGGGACCAACGGTACTCCCCGAGCGCCAACTTTTAATCTGATGGGGGTTTAGTAAGAACTTGTGATACACCACAATGTCGTTTAGGCGAAATGGGACCCTGCCAGGAATTCAAGCTGCATGCGCTGGCAAGCGGTGTAATTTTTTCTTTTTGGGCCAGGGATTATGTGGGGATCTCTGGTGGAGTGGCCTTTTTAACTTCCGGGTTGCGATCTGCCCAGGTATACCTCTGGGTATTTGGTGTCATTTACAATACCCTCGGATCTGATACGGGAATTGTTACACCTCGTACGACCTTGTATTGCATACCAGCCTGGGGCGTTTCATATCGAGTGAACTTATGCTTTGTTTCTTGGTTCGATTGTTGATCGGTCCAAATATATAATTTTCGGTGTTATTCCGGTGTGATCAGACCGACGTCCATGTCGTCTGACATTTCTTGTTTATTTTTACTTGCATGCTGGCATGGGAACAGGCATGGAGTATTTAGAATAATGGTGAAATCGAGACTGCCTCGCTTCAATCGGAACTGAACTAAATTTTACTTTTCCTTCAATGTATCCGCCGTATCGAATCCGTGGATTTAGACAAGAAAAATAATGACTTTACTTCTACTGTTCTTGGATCAACCCAGTCGCCTGATTCTCTCGTCTGGACTTCCGCCCGCGCCAAAACCGCACCGGGGGCGGCTACTTGCTTTTGTAAGCGAGAACTAGCCCCTGTCGCCGTATTCGGGTAACTCTTGCCAAGACAACTCACTCACGCTTAGCTCCTTCTGATGCGCGGACAATACTATTGCGGTCTGTCCGTAAGCACCTGGGCGCCAAGGTGCTTTTGTACTTTTGTTTACGCTTTCGTCCCCGCACCTGCAGGTTCACGCAGGTTGCGGAAGGGCTCAGCGTCGGTCAGGCATATTGTGGCTTGAACTATGTCCGAGGGGGTGTGCCAATGATTACGACACGAGTTTGCGACCTGTGACTAATATGCATCCCGTCTTGAAGTGAGAGTCTTGCGTGTGGCACGTCTTTTGCTGCCGAGATGCGTCTGCATGCTTTTCATCGAATGCCCGCCACCGCGGGGACGACTTTCCCTCTGTGGCGAATTGTGCGACATTTCTACGAGACCTGCATTTCAGGTACACTGCGTCGGAGGCAATGAGTATCCCCGAGGCTTGATTGTGAGATGCAACAACTGTATTGGACATCAAGAGGGGATCTTGAGGGGTTTCGTACCCGAGGTGGTTCCGTCTTATGATATATCGTTCACTTTCAACACGGATCCAACATAGGTCCATGCCTGTCCGTACTGATTATATGTTTTCAATGAAGTTGGCCACGCGAAGCTCTTCACGCGCAATACTTAGGATGAGTCGAACCTTGTTAGAGCCATGGGACGTTCGACGCTCAATCTTCAAATCCTATGCGACAGCTCGTACTGATGGCATTTTCATTGACAGAGTCTATGTTTTCCTGTACGCTAGAAGCAAAAGCGAGTTACGAAGACATCCAAGGTTGTAGCTGTGGGGTAGAAGTCAAGGTTTTCAATATCGGGCTTGGTGGATCGCTTTTCAAGTATATACAAGCTTACCGAGCAAGCGAAGTCCAAAATAACAGTAGCATAGTTAAGTACAAATGGTAAGGAAATCACAGTTTCATCACATTATTCTCCAACCAGTAACAAGCATTATGGACGTGATTGAATGCGAATGGCATATATCAATAAAACACACAAAATCCAGGCAAGCCTCAGCACATGGTCACCGAGAAATTGTTCAGCTGCTCCTTGACAATAGAACAGTGATTCATCCTCGCAAAGGCTTTTAAACAATACAAAACCTGTCAACTTAGACAAGAGCAATGGGAGTAGACAGAGTAAAGGTAACGGGCGAGCCGGAGAGCTGGACCCAGACAGTGAGGGGGTCACTGCCGAGCTGCTCAGTAGTGAAGCCCTGGGTGCTGGTAGGAGCAACGGAGAAAGTAACTGGGATAGGCTCAGCACAATTATTGTCGCTGGAGCCGACAGTGACAGCAGTGATCTTCGAATCAGCAGTGGTGTAGCTGAGGGTGTAGCCACACTTGTCACGGTTGAAACGGGCCAGGAAGGCAGCAGACATGTCGGCGTGCTTGAGAGTGACGAGGGGCCAATCGGCAAGACGGACGAACTCCTGAACCTGAGTCTCGACCCATGCTTGGAAAATGGAGTACTTGGCAGAGACACCGTTGATGGTAATTTCCTCAACGTCAGAGTTGCGCAGGTTAGCCTGGTGGAACATGTAGCCCTCGCGGTAGAGACCGAACAGGTGACGCATGGTGTCAGCCTTCTCGGTGGCGAGGAGATCATCGAAGGTACCGCTACCGGCGGAGGTAGCAATCCACTCCTGTAGAGTACAGGCGGGGGTATCACAGTTGTAGTAGATACGGGTAGCCCAGCGGGGGTTAACCTGCATGCCATCAAACCCGTCGGTGGCAGTAACGGTCCAGTAGGGCCAATGAACGTTCTCGGTGTTCAGGAGAGCTGGACGGGTGTTATCACCCACACAGTTGGTGATGCCGTTGTCCCACCAGGCCTGGAGAGCGTCGCCGTTATGCAGACCAGTGATGGCTGGGGGAATGATACCGTTGTCGGTCCAGTGCGCGCCCTGGTCGAGACCAACCTGCTTGATCCAAGCCTGATTGAAGCTGATCTCCTTGTAGATGTCAGAGTAGGTGGCATTGTCCTGCTCCTCGTGGGTGAAGGTGTGAGAGATGACACCGAAGCTGTTCAGATTCTCTGCGATTGTCCACCATTTAAGGAGAGGATCCATCTTAGTGCAGGCAGCGGTCCAGTCGTAAACGGTAGGAGTAGCAGGCCACAGATTGGTACCAGTGCCAAGAGGCTTCTTGAACTCAAGGGCAGTGTCGGCGGGAGAGTCATACTCGATAGCACCGCCATTGCAGGCAGTGTAACCAGCGTCGGTGTTGGAAGAGTTTTCAATGTTTCCGTTACCGTTGTGGCCAACCTCAGGGAAATAGACACTGCCGGCGTTCATCTTAGCGAGAATAGTAGGGATCCAGTCCTTGATACCCTCCATATCCTGGGTGCGAATACGGAAAGTACTGTCGGTACTGCTAGTGGAGTAATAGATGTCAGTCTCCAGGAACATATCATCGATCTGGGTGTTCAGGTTAACACGACGGTATCCGGCGTGCAAACCGTGAGTGATCCAAGTAATCCAAGCGTGTTGCAAGTAGCTCGAAGTGGCACTCCAAGTAGTATCAAATGAGATGAAGAAGACCATCTGCTGACGGCCGTCGAAGTCGTTGATAACAGCGGCAACAGTGTCAGTATCAACAACACTGTTGGCAGCAAATGAGGCAATTTGCTTGGTGGAAGTGGTGTTGCTGATAGTAGCAGGGTAATGCCACAAGCCCTCGGTGCTGACACCAGCGCCAGTCTTCAGACCAGAGGTAGGAAAATCACTGACATCAGTGAAAGAGATCAACTGCTCAACACCAGAGTCACAGCAGCCAGTCACATCAGTGGCGCCGAAGTCAGGACCGGGAAAAACATCGTACTGAACCATGCGGACACCATACTCGAGCTGGTAAGCGTAGAGCTGGTTCCACTGATCAGTGGTCAGAGCACTAGCGTATGTTGTATCGTACTCGTAGCTGACTTGCGAGGCAACGACAATTCCACCGAAGTTACCCCCAGTGGTTGTGTTGAGAGTGGGGAGTTCAACACCAGCCGAGGGAACAATCAGAGTGGTAAAAGGAATACCGTAAGCATTCAGACCGGAAGAAGCAACACCGGCAGAAGCGGCATCCTTGGCAATGACCAGAATATTATTGGCGACGGTGGCATGGCTAATAGCAGTGGCAGAAGCGGTTGCCGAGGCAGAAATAGAGATGGCAGGTGAAGACATGACGGATGAGGTTGGGGAACCGAGTAAAGAGCTCGACGAGATATGGGAGCTAGAAGCGCTAGAAGTGGCCGAGCTGGAAACAGCGGTGCTAATGATAGCAGAGCTGGACACAACAGAGCTGGAAGTGACAGCGGAGCTAATGATAGCAGAGCTAGAAGCGGATAGGCTAGAATTGGCAGTGGAGCTAGCAGCAATAGGGCTAGAAGCGGGCGAGATGGAGATCACAGAGCTCGACGCAGCAGCAGACGACGCAGCAGCAGAAGTAGCCGGCGAACTGGAAGCAACAACAGAGCTAACTTCGGCAGAGCTAGAAGCGACAGAAGAATCAGCAGCAGGGCTCGAGACGGGCGAGCTAGATACAGCAGCACTAGAGGTCACGGAAGAAACAATGACGGGGCTAGACTCGGCAGAGCTTGAAGCGACAGAAGACACGGCAGCAGGAGAGCTTGAGGCAATGCTCGAAGTCGAATTAGGAGCAGAGGATGCAACTGAGCTCGAAATATCTTTCGAGGATGCCAAGGTCGAGGTAACAAAGGTTGAAGGAGAAGTTGTAGCAGGAGAAGTTGTCTCAATGGGAACAGTAACAATGACACTCGTGTCAGAAGGTAAAGCGATTGTCACAGTAGTCGAAGGAACAATGGTAGACGAAGAAGTGGTGGCAATGGTCAGGCCAGCAGTAGTGGTAATCGAATGAGTGGTGGTAGTGGTAGTCGGCTTCACAACACTCGTAGTAGTAGTGGTAGTCTTGTGAGTAGCCGTGGTAGTAGTAGTTCTATGAGTGGTGGTAGTCTTGGGAGGCGTATAGGCGACCACCGAAGGCTTGGAAGGCCAAACACCGGGGGAAGTCTTGCAAGTTATAATGCCGTAGTAGCAGGCCACCTGCAGAGCCCATGTGGGGAGAGCAACCATCTTGATACTGGCTGAGGGACAGATGATACGCGGAACGAGTGGACGCGACGCACCATGCAGCGAGTAATGACTGACAGGTAAGGAACGGAGTCTCGATGCAGGACCAACTTAGATTGCATCTACAGGGGGGAATGATCGTCAGCTTCTTTTATGTACTTGATGAAGGTCTAATGAAGCATTCGAGACCTATCGCCTTCTCTGACTACGGTTATTACGGCTAAGCGAGGATAATCTCCACACGGAATAGCCGAATATCTATGGCAGACCAAGTGTTGTGTGTTTGATAGGGCAGATCCAAATTTCTGAGAGATCGGTTGAATCGGCTGTGATGGGTCTTGAGACATCGATTCGGTACTATGAACTACTTATGGCCTTAGGGCTTACAATTGGTGGTTTGTCTAAGGGGTCATGGCAAGATGGGTGGATATGGTCCTGCATTGAGCGTGGTCATTTCGGGTCCTGATGCATCTCGTCCATGGGGGGAAAGTAAAAAAGCAAAGGTTTTACAAGGAAAACCTTCTGAAACAGGAAGCAACTTCGTAAAAATTTGGAAAGTCGGGTCTCTAACTGAGACATCGAAGGCGTCATGAGTGATCAGGGAAAAATCTCCGAGAACCTTGGAGCGTACCTACTCGGAATTTTCGCCAACGTTGCAAGGCTAATGTGGATGCTCGGGGCCGATGAAGAAAGGGACTGGCCCAGAGTCAGGGGCTCGTATGTTTGGGGCTCAGGGCTCATGGGAGGAGTCCGAGACCTCTTGACGTGGGGTTGGGCTGCGTCCACAGGCGTCTATGTTAAGCCCAGAACTTGGCGCAGTGGATGGCAAAGGGGAAAAAAGGTGGGAAGGCACTTCGAGGAAGCATAGAGCAAACGGTGCCTGGTAACGTATTGTATTGTTTGATCTGTAATTTTCAGGATGTTCGAATACGCGTAATACCCTTACCGGTCCCGATACCGACCGGTCTAATACACACATCGTACCAGGATCGGCCCCCTTCACCACGCCCTACTAGCACTGGCGCTAAATCCACAAAAACGAAACTAAAGAAACTTGAATGGAGAAAATGGGAAACCCCATTCGGGAGTTGTCCATGGTTTCCCCGTGCGGCCGAAATTTTTGTTTTCCCTGCTTGGTGGATCAGCCCCTCCATCAATGTCTGGAGAATCACAGTCCATGTCTTCCGCCTTTGGATCAATCGTTGCTTAAAGGCAGAGGAGAATATACCCGACAAATTGTACAGGATCATCATGTTCATTGTGATCGGTCTGATAGGTCTGATAGGATAGAATTGAATACCCCTGGGCGTATGGCGAGGATACACCGTATTTTCTGATCTACGTTCCACCAGTCCAGAAATCACTGCCACGATACCGATTGCATGGGGAGTGAGTCCTGATGTCTTTGCCACACGCACATGGCATCGGGTACGCATACGAGATGAACAGCAGCTACCGTGGCCCCACCCAAGTGTCTCATCAGAACCCTAGTGCGCTTGGTGGTAGATCTCGGCCTGCATCTAAGAAAACTTTTTGACCTGCTATTTTTGCCCACTGCCCAGGCTCTTTTCCAGACAGTGCCAAGCGTGCCACGGGCCTTTAATATCCAAAGTGGCTGGCGAGAACAGCGAAGAAGCGAGAGGCGCAATCCAACCTGGTTCTGCTCTCTTCTCCGGAGGCTAAAATAATCTTGAGATCGGATTTATCCGTGGTCATACCAGATCCAGCTCTCGGATTTTAATTCATAGTTTTCTTTTACCCCCGTCCCATCTTTACTCATATTCTGTCCGTTGGTCCGACCTTTGATCTTTGTCTTTGACTCCCTATCATTGTCATTCGTTCCAACAGCCTTCCGCCGCACTCCATCCTTGGCATCATGGATTGACTGTTCCCTGGGGAGCTACAGCTTTTCTTATGGACCCGCAGCTTGCGATTGCTGTTCTCTTATATCTTTTTGCTTTATATTGGGCCTTCGGCAGCTATAGCAAGTTCAAGTCCCTCGACTATTCGCAATGGCGAAAATCCTCTCCGTACATCCTCTTGGGTGGGAGCTGATGAGCAGGTACTGGTGGCAGTATGTACGTTTTCACAGTCCTCTTTACAGCCCCTTTTTGTCATGCGTGTTAGCAGTCAGACATTGACTATTTATAGGTGATGATCGGAGTATTACTGGCCTGTATCACTATCGGAGGTGTTCACATCCTATGGTCCGCAGTGAAAGGAACAATCAAATTTTACAAGGTAAGATCAGTCATGAAGACTTAATTCGAGGTGTCTTTGATTATTTGGGGCTTACTCTATGCTTTATCTGACAGACGCGAGCAAAGTCAGACAAGGTGCCTGCAGATGTTGCCAAGCGTCTTGACCAACTGGCGCGTCGGGAGTTTAATTTGGCCAACACTTGTGTGAACAAGCAAAAGCCAAAATCGTTCGGGGTCTACCTTGGAAGCTTTGAAAGTTCTGAAAAGCCACAAACTTCCCAGCAGCAAATTTTGGAGCAATGGGATCTTTTGATCGTGGATCCGTTGCAAACCGGTGTGGCTGAGGCCATCCGCCACACTAGCAGCCAGGTCCTTGGAAGAATCGATCTTGCGCGCATTGCCTCGCCGAAAGAGACAGCACTGTCTATTATCGAGTCAGTTGAGACTGCCCTCATCAACAGCGTCAACCACACCGCATTCTCCGGCATTTTATTCGCCAACTGGGAAGATCTAACCACGCCTTCGATCCAAGCGAAGCTTTTCGAAGTAGTCAGCAGCCTGGGCTTGATGGTTTATGTTGAAACCGGATCACCTGCTTTCTTGGAAAACAGAAAAGCTCTTCAAAATATTGCTATCTCGGGTTTGGTAATTCGCAATGCCAGTATCATGCCCACGGGCGAGAAGCGCGATTATTTCCAAATGGCCAACATGCAATCAACAATCAAAGCCTTTGTGTCCGAATCTTGCATGAGAGATTTTGCTGTTTTAACTTGGGAGACTGTCAACGATGATGTGATTCTATCGAATGCGATTGTTCGAAGATCCTTGTCCTGGTGCAACTTCTATAGCGCCATCTCCTGGATCGGCACTGAAGCTTCGCTGCTCAATGCCGATTTGAACATCCCAACTCCTGAACCTCTCCCGGCCTTCGGATGGTTGAAAGATGCAGATGTCATGAAAGCTCATGATTCATGGCGATCAAATCTTCGGTTGTCACAACACACCCCGGCCAAGGCGGGATGGGATACTCTCCAACCTCTGTTCCCGACCATCAATCACCTTCTTGGATCCGAGGAACTCGAGACTAAGTCTCCCAATGGCCTACCACTTCGTCTCCGAGACCCTCCCAATTGGGTTGCCCAGGTCAAATCGCAAGGAAATCCTCTCTCCATTTCGATGTTTGGACAGGATTATGGGTATCTCGGTTGCTTTCCCTTAGGGTCAGACCCCGCACCAATGGCTTTTGCAGAAGTTCTATCATCCCAACAGCGCCTGAAGGAACTGTCTCTTCTTCACCCGGTCCCTTCGAGCAAAGTTCACAGCATTGGAATTCTTCTCCGCCGTTTCCAAGAGTCCATCTCTTTCCCAGAAGACGATGGCCAGCTAGCAGCTGCGATCAGGGAGCTTGCCGATTTGGCTGCAAACGATTCCCTGACCGTGAATCTTGCTCTGGACTCAGGACTCAGAAAGACTTCGGATTCTCGGTTCTGGGCTGTCTATCAAATTGAAGATGAGAAGATCCATATCTTCGTGTCGAAGAACGCGCACGGTCTCGCTGGTACCGTCCTCCACACATTCCTCTCGGCAAAGGGATTCCCTCGTCATGTTTCTCTTGAGGCTGAGGCTGCACTTGCTGAATGGTCTCAGGACTTGGCTCCTGAAACCGATCTTCCTCGCCGTCTAGTTCAAGATATCAATGTTCTTTGCCCGGAAGAACGCCTTCTTCTGCTCCAGCACTTGTCTCTCACTGATGTACACAGCAACCTCAAGGACAAGATCTGTGCGTACATTCGCAAGCAATTGGTTGATGCGCCCTCTTTCGCTCAACTCAAGGAGCTCAACACAGTCAACTACCTCAATGGATCTATTACCCCCGAAGCCTTAGTCAAATCCCGAATCGACTGGTACAAGGATCATCAATGCAGCTATCCTTCACTCGCGGCATCACTCGATCTCTTCCATCAGGTTGACCATGTCTTCACCCAAGTTCTCAAAGAACATCGCGAAAACGACCTCGCGAGCATTACCAAGGGGCTTGGAGAGCTAATGCAAGACAACACCATTGATGCATTCGTGGACATGGTGGCACTCGCATTCTTCTGCTCTGCACGAAAGGGTGCTTTCGACGAGATCTACGCTGAGGTGACAGACCGCAACCCTCTGTTCAACAACCACTCCGATCAAGCCGCTGCTTTTGCCGAATCATTCGCTCTGGGTTCCCGATGCGAGGCCTACTTCGATGTAAATCCCAGCGTGTTCGGCAAGCTGCTTTCCGACCGCTTCAGAGCTTACTACACCAAGAACCAGCCGCCAAACTGGGTCAACGGTGCACCTGAGATGGCAACAGCTTATGCTGGAGCCCAGATTGACTGCGATCCTGACGACAAAACAGAGCCCATGCGTGGATACCAGCGATTCACATTCTTGAGTGTTTTTGCCATTCCAGCTCTTGTCGATATCCTCTTGCTCACCCTCGTTGGACGTGGTCTGTATCTTTCGGCGTACATGACGCATGAAGAGCTAAACAGCGCCACCATCGCCCTCATGATCTCGCTCCTGCTCTCTGGCGGTATCGGCACGTGGATCGCGTGCGGTGGCCCTTACTACCTAATTTCAATGGCTTTTGCCGCCGCCAACATGTTCGTTCTGATCCGTCTGATCGCCGGTATTGCTTTCACTGTGGCCGGTGGCTTAATCGGTTTCGTCGCCATCTCCAGCGTCAGAGGCCCTCGAGCGGGTATCGTCTTCTACCTCTACTTGATCGCACTGACCATCTATTTCTCGGCCTTTGCCGCTCTCGCAAGCTTCAGCTACCCTGGGACGGCGTTCCTGTCAGGGCGCACGGGAATTATTGTATGCATTCCGATCCTCTTCTTGTCTCCAATCATCACAACCTGGGCTGGGCACGACTCTGTCATTTACCTGGTTGTGCTCTATGTTTTCATTGGTGTGCTGCTGCTTTGCCTTCGCTCAACTACCTCCAAGTGGGTGACCTGGTACCAGTCCATCCGGCGCACCGATGATACTGAGATCCGCAAATGGTACATTTCTGCTCATGGAAATAATGACGAAAAGGTTTTCGGCACCTTGAGTGATCCCGCCGCCCTCAAAGTTGCGAGAGAGGCTATGCTCCGAGATGTTCGTGCTGAGAAGTCTCGTGGTTTCTTCAAAAAGCCCACAGCTGATCAGCTCGTCAGAGAGCTTGCTCGCGACTGGGAGTCGACCAACTTTCTTCTGGATTGGTATTGTCGATATGCCGATGTTCCCCGTCCGATTCCGTTCAGCTCAGGCTGGAACATTCAGACCAAGGTTGCTTTGGACACTTTGCGTAATTCGCAGAAGGGTCTCAAGCTCCATAATTCATTTGTTCATTGGCGTCAATCAAGTAAAGAAATGGGCTGTGGTATTCTTTACTTCGTGATTGCTCTTCTCGACAAGTGGATCCTGATGCTCAGTGGCGATGATGATAATATTGGTCTGGCTCCATCTTTGGGTGACGCTAATCGTATGGCCGTTGGCTTTGCATTGGCCTATTATCTGATTGGCGCTGTTCTCATTGACACCAAGGCGCAAGAGCTGCACGTCGCTATCGGTGGTAACACACCTACCGCTGTGAAGGATGCCAAGGAAATTCGTATCTCGCAGAAGTCAACTGTGCATTTCCGACGAAAGGTCTACTGGCGCACTCTAGGCAGCTTCCTTCTCTGGCATGTTTGGAGTCTTGCTGTCTCCCTGGCCCTCATCTGGTCGTTCCAAGGATCTTTAGAAGCGATGATAATGTTCTTCGCCTATATTTTGTCCTACACAGGTCTGATCTGGTATCAGTACACCAAGATCTTCCTTGGACCTCACGCGCTGAAGCCCCTTCTCGTTGGCGTCTGTGTGGGTCTCCCTATTGGAATTGCCCTCGAGGTCTGCCTTCCCAATTTCCCGTACGCACAGGTTATTGGTCTTGGGTCTGGCACCTGGACTGTCGGTATTCTGGCTTTCCTGAACTCCAAGATGGGTATGCCGGGCAAGGTGCAGTCGCCTGTTGCACTGGGCACGTCATACCATGCATTCACCACCCCATGGGCTGATCCCGAGTGGTCGCAGCAAGAGCTGCAGACCTTCTTTGAGACTGTTTCATATCTTCCTAATGACTCTCGTTTCGCCGTTCATCCCGCTGCTCACCCGGGTTTAGAGATTAAGAACATTCTGCTCTCACGTCGACAAGAGCTTCGAATTCAAGAAGCATTTCCCAATGCTAAAGAGATTGTTGAGACTACGCTCTCTAGATGGGAGAGCGGTGAGATCACTCTTGAGCTTGTACCCCAAGGCTCTTTAGGCCCCGGAATCCGCGCTCTGAGCTGTAACGCAGGAGACCAACTCAGGCTGGCTGTCAGCATTCGAGGTCTACATGACGAGAGGCTCGATATCAGCGCCAACTGCCAAATTATCGCCGAGACTTTGCTTCACTCTGTTGCCGAGACTATTGCGGGCATCCCCCACGAGTATGCGGTCCTCGCCGAGGCTATCGTGTCCGGAGGTGTCACCCATACTATGGCCCGCCAGCTTCGTGAGGAAGCCAACACATCTGTTGTTGTCCGCTGGGCTAAGAAAGAGCTTCTCAGACAGCTCTGCCTTGGTTTCGAAGCTGACATTCACTGGGACAAGTTGCCAGCCGAAGTCCGAAATGTGCTCTTGAACCGTTGTATTGGACAACCTTGCGCCCTTCCTGATAGTCAGCGACAGTGGCTCCAGTCGCGTCTTTGCCAATTTGACACCCCTGACCTTGACACTCACATTGCCCGGTGCAACTTGGGAGCAGCCACGGCTATCAGTATCCTTGATTATACAGTTGACGGAACTGGAGAGAATGCTGTTCCTAAAGAGCCGGAGACAGCAGACTACATCTCTTACATGCCTCGGAAACTGCCTATTCCTCTTTCCATCATCCGGTCGCCTGTGAGCTACATCTATCACAAGATAGGAGCTGCCATCAAGTTCATTGTCATTGCTTTGGTCGCTGACCCTGAGTTCCAAAGGGAATTTGACCACGTCGCAAAGTCCTTGCCAATAATCGTTCGAGTCCCATCAGTCTTTCTGCTGAACATGCTTTGGGTCTACGCCAAGTTTGCTCAAGATCTTGGTCTGTCATTCTTTCTCTTCCATGGTCGCAAGAATGTCAAGCGCCTGTGGAATGACACTAAGGGGATGTTGATTCACGTCAAGAAAAACCGAGTCCTTATCCAAAGTTTGGATGGTACTTATACTGCTTTCCGACACCAGGAGACTGATGGTGGCTTCAAGGTTTACCAGTACACCGGCGAGCACAAGACAGAGCCCAAGGAAGCCAAGTCGCTCAAGTATGTGAGCAGCTATTCCAGTGAAATGCTGCTTCTCACCAAGCAGGAGTTCAAAGATGGCAAGGTGATCAACGAGTATCACTATGACTACCGCGCACCTGAGAAAAAAGGCTTCAAGATGGGAAGATCGTCAAACACTCGCATCCCCTTGGGCCGGCGCTGCGTATCGGGCGAAAATTACCTTCAAAGTGTCCAGTATAACAAGAAGGGTCTTATCGAAAAGGGTTCATACATGAAGGACGGTAACCTTGTTCGCTTCCTCTACCACTACCGCAAGCACGCGTCTTTTGGTGATGAGCTTCTGCGCGCCGAGTTTTCTTTGTCTCACATCACCTGTAATGTGGCCTGGTGTGTTCCGCCCCGCCGTCAAGAAAAGAAAGACAATCGATGGATACCTCACTCCAAGGTTACCAGCGCAATGTTCGTTCAAAGGGATAGTGGAGACGTCTACCAGAGCACTTGGTTGTATGATCATAAGTTCCATCCCACGATCTTCACATTGCTTCACGACAAGAAGGTTTCGACTCCTCCCATGATCGAGCACGATTATTTGGGTGTCCTTGCCAAACCCAAGTATACCAGTTTCGTCAATGACAATCCCTTCGTCTACTGCGACAGTCTCCGCTCGAACTTCTTCACTCGGGTCCTCGGTCTGACCAAGAAGCGATTCACCGTCTCTACTTCTCGTGCTCGCTCGCTGATGTGGAAGGCTTGGAAGGACCGTGTTGACTTCGATGGTATCATCGTCCGATGGATGGATGATCGAATCCTTCGCAGAGATGCTGTTCTTGCTCCTTACTGGCGTAGTCGTGACTGGGGTAACCTGAGATCGGCCAAAAAGTTCATGGATCTTCGTGGAGATGCCGTTATGGCTAGCGCTGATCTGGACGACAACATATCTAGCTGGACTCCACTGGCTGTCAAGATCAGTGATCTGTTCAATTTCGGTCCCGGTGGGGATGCTGTTGTCACAACCCGCTCTAAGGAATCTGGCTCTGATACAAAGGATAACCTTCATGTCATGGCTGCCGATACTGGTACCTGGCCAAACGAGGGTGGTGGTGTCTCTGCCTGTCGACGAGATATGATCAATTCCCTGCGCAGTATCAAGTGGCACATGATTTGCGAGTCCGCTAATGACTTTGGTGTTCCAAAGCATCAGACTGAGCGGAACATTCAATCCTTGAAGGTCATCCCGCTCTGGGGCCTAGACTTCCTGACACCCACGCACGGTCTGTTCGAAAACAAGCTGGACTCTGAGGTTGAGGACGTCACCTCCGCTAGCGAATTCGATATAAAGATGAACTTCATTCCGATTCTCAGTGCGTTAGTGAAGGGAGCTCGTGCTGTCAACCTCTCCAAGGCGGACATTCACCAAGCTACGCGAGCCCTAGTCAACCTCAACACCTACTTCCAGGATTCCCGCCACTGGACGCAAGTTTGGAACAGCGAATTGGTCAAGCAGACCTGGCGTGAACTTTGGCTTACCCAGGAACTGCCCAATACCGTTCCATCTTCGGAGTGGTTGGAAACTGAGCTTCCTACGTTGGCCTCGCTCGAAGTTGCCCTGGAACTGTGGTACCGATACCTCTTCATCTTCTCTATCCCAGTCCCGGAGAAGATTCCTAGTGTTTTCCAGGCTTCCCACCACAGTGTCAGTGCCTCATATGGTGTTGTCTGCAAGATCAAGCGAAACGTCACTTTGCAGATTTGGGACCACGCTATCAGTTGGCGTGAGACCAACCTCTGTCTGTCTTCGGCTTTGTGCAAGCTTTCACCCTTCGTGCGGAATGCGTTACTGGGCTTGATGAGAATCACCTCGGTCTTAACCCTGCACCATGCAGACATTATTCTCCCTTGTGCCGATTTCTTCAACCCAGGTTGGGAAGTCGAGATCGGTACCTGCCAGGGCACAATCGAGCACCGCAACACATTCCGCCGCAAGATTGATCCCGTCGTCAACGGGATCACAGACATGCAGAAGTTCTCACCCGTCAAAGAAATCAAGTCCGAGCGTCCTACAGTGACTATGTTGTCGCACGTCTGGTACGCCAAGGATATCAAGATCGCGCTACTGGCTGCCGATATTATCGTCAACCAGTGGAAGTTCGATGACTACCACCTAGACATCTACGGTGCCATCGACAAGGCCCCAACCTACTCAACCGAATGCCAGGAGATTATCGCTTCTAAAGGTCTCCGCGGCCGAGTCACCCTCCGCGGAACAGCCGACCCAATGAAGGTTCTCGAGAACACATGGCTCTTCTTAAACTCTTCCCTTTCCGAAGGTCTCCCCCTCGCTCTGGGTGAAGCCGCTCTCACGGGTGCACCAGTCGTCTGCACAGACGTCGGCGCCTCGCTGCGTGTGCTCAGTGACCCAGAAACCTTCTCCCGCTTCAGCGCAGTCGTCGCACCAAATGACGCCCAGGCACTCGCCAGAGCCCAAATTTCCATGCTAGCAATGCTCGGCGAATGGGACAAGTACACCGACAACACCGGTCCCTGCCCGGTCCTCACATCCGCGCCCACGCGCGAGGAAGTAGTCGCCATCCAGAGCCGCATGTACGAGCACAGCGAATCGCGTCGCAAGCTGGGCATGCGCACCCGCCAGATCGTGCAGAAGTCCTTCAGCGGAGACCGATACCTTCGCGAACACGAGCAGATGCTCTGGATCGGCAAGGCCGTCAAGCTCATGGCCAGCCGGGCCGCAGGAGACGTCCTCGAGCCAACTGATATCGCAACAGCCATTGAACAAACAGCGGCCGTTGACGAGGAAGTCATCACGATTCCCCCAAGTACCGTCCAATCCTGGCGCTCGTCTGCTGCGTCCGGATTGTCGGGAATGTCGACTCTATACAGCTCCGTGTCGAACTACCCGCTCCAGGGAACCCGCAACAGACCCGACTCCAACATCTCGGCTCTTAGTCTGAGCAACGTGTCTACCGATACGGAGTCCTTTGCTCGTCTTCCTGTTTTCGCACCCCGTCGTTCGGCCCTTTCTGGCTTTTCTGCGGGTAATGTGTCGCCGAATCCATTCTCCAACCCGAACATGCTCCGCCCTTACTCCCCTAGTGCGCGACGGAGCCACATTTCTCAGCGGTCAATCTCGACCACTGGGCGGGAGCAGGTGCGTGGCTTGCATCGCGAGGATCTGATGCAGTATCGAAATTCCGATGTGAGTACCATTATGCGAGAGGACTTCCTCCGCTCTGGTATGTTGTGGAGTGGTTAAATATTTGAAGTGCGACTTGCACATACACATTGGGACTGTTCAGTTCCCGTTTCTCCTTCTCTCTTTCTCCCTGTCATTTCTCGGTATATTGTCATTCTTCTTGCATTTTGAAGCGTTGATTTAAGCAATTCTCAAAAGTTCCTTGGAAAGGCCCTCCACGAATTTCTTTGGCTTTGACATTCCAATGTCGAGTCTGGTACATTAGCATCAACATAATTGCAAATATTAATCCATTATATGATCAATTGTTATGAAATCCAATTCAACTGTTATTCAACTCCATATATATTTACTGAACAGGTATGATATCTATAACCCGGAAGCAGAAGCAAGTATTCACCACCCAGAGAAAAGTGGCAGAGAGCGCTTGGCTCTATTCCACGCCGACTCCTCTGGTTTAGGGTTCGCAATACGGTGCCACTCGCCGTTGAACGCATTAATGAGCCAGCTCGAGAGACCTGGGCATGTTAGTTCTGCGCTGATAGACGAGTAAATGACCAAAAACTTACGTTCATAGACCAGCGTGTGGCCATTGTGGAAGTAAATGCCGTGGTCGGAATCGGGGAACACCTGCATGTCATAGTTATCGATGTTGGCCAAGTCCAGCTTATCAAGCAAGACAAGCGTGTTCTGGAGATGGACGTTGTCATCTGCGACGCCGTGCATGATCATGAATCGGACGTTCTCGCCCAGTGCTTGGGCATCGGAGATGCTTGCGTTGTCGTAGCCCGCGGGGTTGTGCTGGGGCATGTGCATATAGCGTTCGGTATAGATTGAGTCTTTGTCGGGGTTAGTGCTATTCCATGAGTAATCCTGCAAAAAAAACCACACGTACCATAGAATCTCCAATCCGTGACAGGCGCCACGGCCATACCATACTGGAATGTCTGACCTGCATCTTGCTCGAGTACCTTGAGAGTCATGAAGCCGCCAAAGCTCCATCCCCAAATCGCCATGCGAGACTCATCAACGTATCCCTTGCTAGCCCAGATCTTAGCAGCCTCAATCTGGTCATTCGCTTCGTAGTGGCCCAAGTTGCCGCGGACGATGCAGCGTGCTTCGCGTCCAATGAAGCCCGTTCCTCGGCCGTCGACTGTAACGACAATATAGCCCAAGCTGGAGGCAATATAGGATTGGAAGTCGACCGTAAATTTGCGGTCTACTGTTTGTGAGCCGGGACCGCCGTACAAGTAGAATAGCACGGGGTATTTCTTGGCCGGGTTGAAGTGTGGAGGTCGGCGCTCAACTACTTGGAGAGTATAGCCGTCAATGGTAATGTTTGAGTAGACCTCGGCGGGGAGTGCATAGTCTTCGACCATTTCGACGAGCTTGGAATTATCCTCAATGACAGTCACGTACTCTACTTTGTCACCCTGGGTGTTGATCACAGCTTGCCAGGGGACTGCGGGGCCCTTTGAGCTGAGCAAGGCATAGCCGGCGCCCTCGGAGAATGAGATTTCGAAATAGCCGGGTCCAGAGATATCGGTCAATGATCGAAGATCAGATCCGTCGAGTTTGACCTTGTATACATGACGCTGGGTGGGTGCCTCCTTGGTCGCAACGAAGTATACGAGGTTTCGCTTGAGATCAACGGCGGATGGCGCTGCGACCACTTCCCAGTTACCCTTGGTGAGCATCACGGGCTCGGAATTCTCGAGTGGTGTGAAATAGGCCAGATGATCGTAGCCCTCGTGGATCACGGTATCGACGTATCCATCATGCGGTCGGCCATTTTCGGGGTCAGCGGGGATGAAGCGAGTTGTCTGCGAGGGTTCAACCCAACCACCATCGAGACTTGCAATATCGTCAGACCGGACGAGCTTGCCAGTCCGAGCCTTAGTATCCATCAAGAATATCTTAACCACGTCGCTCTCGCGGTTAGTCTCACGTATAAGGACCTTGCCCTCTGACGCCCAAACAACTTCAATGATGATGCGGTCGTCATCGGCGAAGTCCTCGGGCATGTCAAAGGAGAACTTCTCGTCTTTTTCCACATCATAGAACTCCAAGTGGACAATGGGGTTCGGTGCCCCGGCCTTGGGGTACTTGATCTGACGAACTTCGGGATAGTTCTCAAGTCCGGGGGGAGGGGTCTTTCCGGATGGTCGAGAGAGGAAGTATTGAACCGGATACTCGGGCACATCGGACTCGTCGGTGCGGAGGAAGGCAAGGTATTTGCCGTCAGTCGACCACCAAGTACCCCTGTTACCAGAGAAGACTTCTTCCTCATAGACCCAGTCCGGTACACCGTAGAAAAGGTCCGCACTCCCATCCTTGGTAACAGGGATCACTTTAGTCGACGACAACTTGCGCAAGTATACATTGTTTTCCCGAACAAACACAACAGCATCAGACTGGGGAGACCATTTCGCGATCTGCACCCGATTGCTCAGGTTATCAGGATCCAGCGGTTCAGCTGTTTGTGTCGCAACATCGAAAATCCAATACTTCCCATAAAACGAATGCCTCCAGTTCGATTGGGTATCGGACGCAATTAGAACCTTCTCCAGGTTGGGACTCGGCCATGTCTTTTTCGGTGTGACCATTTCGTTGTTGCCCCAGAAGTATGGTTTCTCCATCAACACTCTAGTATCGAGGTCACGGACATCTTTACTGCGGTTCCGGATATCCTCCACGCGCAAGTATCCATCTCCACTTCCTCCCTGCTCCACCAAGAGTCCATCCTCGCCCTTTGGCCCCGCAATCCAGGATATCGCGTGCGATGCGGGCAGCCATTCCCCCCTCAGAACCTGCTCAAGGGTAACAGATTTCCCATAACTCGTCCCACCAGTCGCAGATTCTGGTTCGTGAATTTCAACAGTCGATGTAGAGGAAAGCGCAGCAGCACTAGGTCGTTTCGCTGTGAGGAAGAGCACGAACGCGAGCACCCAGCCACCAATACAGAGGATACCGAGCAGCCAGAGGCCCCGACGCATACGATTACTCGAGACGGACTTCTTCCGATGCTGCAGGAACGGTTCATCAGAGGTAGCCTCGGCGCCGTCCTCGACATCGCGGTATGGGGCATCTGCCTCGGTCATCATCTCCCCCTTGTGAGCGTCGAGGAAGGCTGCGGACGCGACTGACAGTCCGGAATCGGAGGAGGTTTGTGATGCGGTAGAAACCGACCGCTGTCGTGTTAGCGGTACGGCCTCGGGGACCCCTTCGTCGTGGAGCTTCCCCATGGTCGTTGGTTGTAGCTCTCGAGCTGAGGTTCCCGCTCGATTGAGCTTATCGGGAATGTGGAGCCGTAATCACGGGTGTCCCTGTGCGTCTCTATATAACACCACAATTGTCTTCAGCCCATTTACAAATTGAGGGTACTCGAAGAATGTGAGAGTGGTGACCCTCTTGAATCTTGGATTTGCGAAGCTGGGGGCCTTAGCCCGGACCTCGGGAGCGCATCTTGGCAGACAAAGCCTCAAAGCCCTATTGAGAACCAGATCCGTCCAATAACCCCGGCCTCGCCCATCACAGATTGTCTGTGGCAAATGGGGTAAACCGTAATGGAATGTTATGGAATAGTTACGCCGGGATCAAAGGTCGCAGGGAGACAATAGATTCAAGATCGAAGGAATTGTATAGAACGAGCCTATTCTACTTGCCAGAAAGTATGCTTGTTTCATTGCCCTAATTATCATTATTGAGATTCTATCGCCTGTCTAATCCGCTCAAATAAGTCCATCCATTCAGTCGGATTATCTTCCATATGCCGTAAAGTACCTAAGATTAATCTTCTCCCCGACCCGCGGGCAAACCACTTTCGCGAAGATAGAGGCATACCCAACCCATGGAATAACAAAAGAATACGAGCTATCCGGTCACCCTGCCTCACCATCTCGATGAATGAGTCACTGACCTGTATGGGCCACGCTAAACTTCCATTTCCAGCTGGCCATCGGTCAAAAGCTACCCGGAGCAGATCGTACGTTCCTTGGTAGATCTCTCGCTGTGGAGGTTGACATTGATCGATGACAGCTTGGAATTCTTGGACTTTATTTTTTGCTGACCTGATCGAATTCATTAGCTTGGACTAGTCCTGACGTACATGCTCTGCGTGGGTTGTTCTCACCGATGAAATTCAATTAACTTTGGATCTTCGCTATAGGAAAATATCAGTTCGCAACTTAGACAAACCGAGGGTCTACTCATACCTATCAATTGAAAGAAACTGTTCACCTTCCCTACTCCGATGAATCCATTGATACATGGATGCTTTCCCCTCTGGGTGGTGGTCTATCACTCTATGGAAAAGGAATGAGCATCCACCCAGGAAAGAGCGAATCGGCATGCTCGTTAAAGTTAGCACAGCAGCAACTGGCGAAAAGGTCATTAAAATTGGTTTGATCGTCCAAATCGTTTTCTTGGCCCTATTCTCGTCACCAGTGTCAGCTTCCACCTTCGGTTATCGAGGAACGGGTCGGCATTTGTGACGCAGGTCCCTTGGAAGAGACACCAGATGGCGTTATACATTACCAGTGCGCTTGTCTTTGTGCGTTCGATCTTTCGATTCATTTAATACGCGCTTGGAACTACTGGACCACTTTTGCAGCACGAGTATTGGTCTTATATCTTCGACGCGTGTCTTATGGTTGTTGTCATGCTCGTGTTTAATGTGATTTATCCCGGTGAGGTTGGGGATCTTCTCCGTGAGAGGAAAAAGGCGGATGATGGGATGGAGTTGCTTGATGAGCAGAGATTTGGAACTGGAAATTACCCATAGAAGAGATCCCAATAGATAAAACGGCGTCAAAGGAGGTTACAGGATTTAATAAAGGCAGGAGTTTATACAAGTCTCAAAATTTCTATGTGAAAACCGGATATTTTTTTGGTTAATTACTCGTCGCGATCACATCCAGATGTCGCATTTTCATCATACAACCCCGGCGGTATCTAGACTAATTTACCGCGACAGAGCAATGTCATCAATTCTCATGATCATCTTCACAGTCTCCGCAGCCAGCTCGATAGCGCTGGTGCTGACCAGCAGGGGCTGCAGGATGTTCTCCTCGGTAATGTCGTCCTTCACACCGCCGCTGCGGATGCTGACACCAGCGTTGTGCTGGCCCTGCGCGTGACGGTGGCGCAGGTCGGTGACAACCTTGATCGAGTTGAGACCGGCGTTCTCGGCCAGGGTGGTGGGAATAACCTCCATGGCATCTGCAAAGGCCTTCCAGCAGATAGACTCGGTGCCGGTGAGCTCACGAGCGCGCATGGCCAGAGTGTGGGCAACCTCAACTTCGGGGGCACCACCACCGGCAATCATGGCGCGCTTCTTCACGAGACAGCGGATGACGCAAAGGGCATCGTGCAGGGATCGCTCAGCCTCGTCCAGAATCAGGCTGTTGGCACCACGGGCGACAATGGAGACGGTCTGGTTGGTGGGCGTAGCGGCTTGCTTGATACCGGTGATCTTGACGTAGCGAGCGCCGGAAGCCTGGACCTCCTCGACGAGGTCGGCGGTACCGAGTTTGTCCTCGGTGAAAGAGTCGACGTTGGCGATGGGCTTGCAGCCAAGTGACTTGCACAGGAACTCAACCTCGTCACGCTCGATGTCCTTGATAGCCAGAATCTTCAGTCGGGAAAGGAAGTGGAGGGAGAGTTCGTTCACGGCATCACGGAGAATGGACTTCTGGATCAAAAGCACGTTACACTTGGTCTTCTGAATCTTCTTGACCATGTTCAACAGGTACTGGCGCTCCTCCTTCAGGATCTTGTCCATCTGGCGGTAGTCGTTGACCACAATTTGGTTCTCCATCTAATATGGGTTAGTGTTGCTCTTCAATCATTGCAGGCTGCGTAACATACATCGGGCTTGGGAGGGCTCAGCTGGAACTGAATAAGACCTATCCGAGCTTTCTCAATTCTTGTGGGGCCACCGCTGCTCTTGATGACGGGCTGGTTCAACACAACACCATCAACCATCTCACAGTCCTCAATTGTGCCGCCAACCTTCTTGACAATGCGGATGTTGCGCAAGTCGACGTTCTCGGCAGTCTTGGGGTCCACAACCTTCAACACGGAGTCGACGGCCATCGGGCCCAGCAGGCCGGAGTGCTGGGAGACGATCTTGGACGAGAGGGAGGTAGAGGCGGCTTGCAGGAGGGTAGCGCGGTCGGTCAGGTTGATAGGGCGGGACATATTGTGGAGGATCTCAACGGCGGCATTGGCAGCGCGCTGGAAAGATTCGGCGATGACAGTGGGGTGAATGCCCTTAGACAGCAGGCGCTCAGCGGCAGCGAGCAGACTGCCAGCAATGACAACAACGGAAGTTGTACCATCACCGGCCTCAACATCCTGTGCAGCACTGAGGTCGACCAGCATGCGAGCAGCCGGGTGCATAACGCTCATATCCCTCAACATGGTGTTTCCATCGTTGGTCTGCGGGGGTTAGTCGAAGCGGTCGACGAACGAAAAAAGGGGATTGCGTACGATAATGGTCTGTCCCTTGGGCGTTTGGATCTATACGAGCATTAGCACCTTGTAGACATCGGTAATGGGTGGTTGACTCACCATCTTGTCCATGCCCCTGGGCCCCAAAGACTGTCTCCGTGTTAGCCCCTCATCTCCGTAGATACAAATGTTTTGGGAGGTCGTACTGTCCGGATGGCATCGGCAACAGCTATGAATTGTTAGCAGGATACTCACAGAGGGTCGAGAATACTTCACATACCTCGAGCAGCGAGAATATTGGATGACCGCACGGCCATAGGCTTCTCCTTGTCCTGCACACTATTTAGCAAGTGTCCACACACACAACTTTTTGGCGAAGCGCACCTTGAAGGCGGCATTGCCACCGGATCCCTGAGGCACTGCGGTCGCCATTTTGAATATCTTAATTCAAAGCAACCGAATTAAAAAAGGATAGGGGAAAGTCGAGTTGGCGGAGGTGGAGGACACACAGGGAAATTCTGCGAGTTTCTGGGGCGGTGATGAAGCTTGGCGCTGATTAGTGAGTTGAGCTCGGCCACCGCAGCTCTGCTACATCACCATCCATCAACTCGCGTTATACCCGACTCCCCTTCTTCAAATTCCTGAAGGATCCACCGTGCTCAATCATTTCATTTCTCACCCTTTCCCTTTCAATTCTTTCTGTCTTTGCCCCGTTCCTAGCTCCTCAGCCCTAGGCTGTCAACACCTGCAGCATGCCTAGCGCCACGGGATCGAACTGGGAGAAGTACCAGAAGAACTACGCCGACGACGAGGAGCCCGAGAAGAAGATCACCCCTCTCTCAGATGAGTATGTTATCTTCGCGATGTGATGCACAACCCCGAGTCTAGGCTATGGATGGCTGACGTCGACCGCAGTGATATCGCAGTACTGAAGACCTACGGCGCCGCCCCCTACGCAACCGCCCTCAAGAAGCTCGAAAAGGACATCAAGGACAAGCAAAGCAGCGTCAATGAGAAGATCGGCGTGAAGGTGATTATCTATCCAGCTATCTGGAACCCCCTTGGACCACTGGAGCTCACGCGCGCCTAGGAATCCGACACCGGTCTCGCACCTCCACACCTTTGGGATGTCGCCGCCGACCGACAACGGATGGCGGAAGAGCAGCCGCTGCAAGTGGCTCGCTGCACAAAGATTATTCAGGATGAAAAGGACTCAGACAAGAGCAAATATGTCATCAACGTGAAACAGATTGCCAAGTTCGTCGTCAACTTGGGAGAGCGCGTGAGTCCTACAGATATTGAGGAGGGTATGCGAGTTGGGTAGGTCTCACCTTGAAAAGGCTAGGTATGCCTTTGCTGACATAGGATCACAGTGTCGATCGGAATAAGTACCAGATTATGCTGCCTCTCCCGCCCAAGATCGACCCCAGCGTGACAATGATGACTGTCGAAGATAAGCCCGACGTGACCTACGGCGATGTGGGTGGTTGCAAGGAACAGATTGAGAAGATTCGAGAAGTCGTCGAGATGCCTTTGCTATCACCAGAGCGATTTGTCAACCTCGGTATCGACCCGCCCAAGGGAGCTTTGCTCTACGGACCTCCCGGTACTGGTAAGACTCTTTGCGCTCGTGCAGTGGCCAACCGAACCGACGCAACCTTCATCCGCGTGATTGGATCTGAGTTGGTGCAGAAGTATGTTGGTGAGGGTGCCCGAATGGTGCGTGAGCTGTTCGAGATGGCCCGCACAAAGAAGGCCTGCATCATCTTCTTCGACGAGATCGATGCTGTCGGTGGAGCTCGATTCGACGACGGAGCCGGTGGTGATAATGAAGTTCAGCGTACTATGCTGGAGCTGATCACTCAGTTGGACGGTTTCGACTCCCGCGGTAACATCAAGGTGATGTTCGCCACTAACCGACCTTCCACACTCGACCCGGCGCTGATGCGTCCCGGTCGTATCGATCGTAAGATCGAGTTCTCTCTGCCCGATGTCGAGGGCCGTGCCAACATCCTGCGCATCCACGCCAAGAGCATGTCCGTCGAGCGGGACATCCGATGGGAGCTGATTTCACGACTTTGCCCCAACGCAACCGGTGCCGAGCTGCGCAGTGTTGCGACTGAGGCAGGCATGTTCGCGATTCGTGCCCGGAGAAAGGTTGCCACCGAGAAGGACTTCTTGGCATCGGTGGAGAAGGTCATCAAGGGCAACCTCAAGTTCAACTCCACAGCGACATATATGCAGTACAACTAGATATCTGGGCTGGTTTCTTGCATGAGCGTGGAGGATAGGCTGTACGACCATTCTAGTTTTGTCTCTTGTGGACCAATTTATAATCTACAAATGCATATTGCAATGTTCGAGTAGTCATGGTACATGCAACCATTTCTTTAGGCTGCCAAAATATACCGGATAATTCGGCCTAGGTGTACCCTCTGCAACAGAGCTCGAGACATTGTCATGTCTTTTTGGGCTTTTTCTTGATCATCTTTCTGGCCGGGTTCGTAGGTATAGCTAGGTAGGTAGCCAGCTATGTTGCTTATACTATCCAATCTGCATATTCACCTTGAAGCAGCGATGGATATCAACATCAAACGGTCATCACCTGCTATCTCCCGGGCTGATATACAGCTAGAAATTTTCAAGGAGCACACAGTAGCTTGTCAGCATGGATCCAGGGCAGGCTCAACGATAGCACTTTACTATAACAATCATCCCTACTACACTTGAAATTCAGTTGATGCATGTGATTTCCAAGCCGCCATTACAGCTTCCATGTATATTCACCCATGGGAGCTTAACAGGATTCAACTGCTTTAGAGTCGCTCGGTCCACCAATCCTAACTTAGAACATTGGAAAGCTTGTTCATCGATAGACCTTGGTAGAGCTATGCAGCTGGACACCTGCAGATAGTCGTGGGAACTATATCATAACTTCAAAACTATATATTGAGAGCTAGGAGATGATATTGAATCAGTATAAGTGGTCTGTATAAAACCTTAGTACAGAACTTCCCCACAGATGCTAGAATATATATATTGCCCCGGAGCCAAGATATGCATGTATGATCTCAATTAGTCTTATGAGTTTCCTAGAAACTGAAAACAAAAAGAAAAAGGGCGCTAGACAGCTGGTGCCCCATAAAAAAGCCGATTGAAAATCGATCGCAATGGATCATGGAATCGGGGGTGCAAAGCAAGTCTTAACGACATCAGGCTGACCCGTCTTCTTCCGAAGACCGTGCAGGAATGCCGAAGGAGGCCCGGCTAAACCATAGGCCCCGGTCACGTGCGAGATAGAAGCCCGAGGTCATGTTAATTGTGGAGCCACACAACACTAATGCGTCGCTTCTGATTGGTGCAGAGCCCTCGAAATCCCATCCCAGTCGTCGTGGTTAGTCATCACGGACGCCAGAGTTGAACTTCTCGGGTTAATCCTGGAGTAGTTGCCGTGGCAGGAATTCCCCCATTCCACCTCTACTCTCATCAATCGATTCCCACCGACCTCGGTGTTCTCTCTTGTTTCGGGTTAGAGAAGATATCTCTTTTTGACCCGTCATCATGAGCTCTATGAGCTTGCGGAGCCTTGCTCCTTCCTCCAAGGTGAGTAGCCGAACTGCGACAATTTTCGGCCCGGCTTCGCGATAGATCTCTAACCCGCATGTCAAATAGGTCTCCCGTATCTTGAACAGTCAGAGACGCCTTTTCTCTTCTTCCCGGCCCGCCGGTACGCGTTCCGCTAAACCCTTCAATCCATTTCGTCACTAACGACTTGCTATCAGCCAAGATCTGGTCCAACGGACCGCTTCGCGCCAAGGAGTCCAATGGCTACATCTGGGACAAGTACCCCGTGATTGTAAGCCGATACACCGCATCTATTGAAGAAAATGGGATGGAAGTCTGACCGTTGCAGGACCACGAGTACGATGCCGTCGTTGTCGGTGCCGGTGGTGCCGGTCTCCGCGCTGCCTTCGGTCTGGCCGAGGCTGGTTTCAACACTGCCTGTGTTTCCAAGCTGTTCCCTACCCGTTCTCACACTGTCGCCGCCCAGGGTGGTATCAACGCTGCTCTTGGAAAGTAGGTTGCCTTCAATTGGATTTTCTGGCTACGTGCCGAACCGAGACTGACTGAGAACTATAGCATGCACGAGGACGACTGGAGATGGCACATGTACGATACCGTGAAGGGTTCAGATTGGCTTGGTGACCAGGATGCCATTCACTACATGACCCGTGAGGCTCCCGCCTCCGTTCGCGAGCTCGAGGGCTACGGTTGCCCCTTCTCCCGTACCGAGGATGGCCGCATCTACCAGCGTGCCTTCGGTGGTCAGTCTAAGGAGTTCGGCAAGGGTGGCCAGGCCTACCGTTGCTGTGCCGCTGCTGACCGTACCGGACACGCCCTCCTTCACACTCTCTACGGCCAGTCTCTGCGCCACAACACCAACTACTTCATCGAGTACTTCGCCCTCGATCTCCTGATGGAGGACGGTGAGTGCCGCGGTATCATCGCCTACAACCAGGAGGACGGTACCCTGCACCGCTTCAAGGCCCACCACACCGTTTTGGCCACTGGTGGTTACGGACGTGCCTACTTCTCTTGCACCTCTGCTCACACTTGCACCGGTGACGGTATGGCCATGGTTGCCCGTGCTGGTCTCCCCAACCAGGATCTGGAGTTCGTCCAGTTCCACCCTACCGGTATCTACGGTGCCGGCTGCCTGATCACCGAGGGTTCCCGTGGTGAGGGTGGTTACCTGCTCAACTCCGAGGGTGAGCGTTTCATGGAGCGTTACGCTCCTACCGCCAAGGATCTGGCTTCGCGTGATGTTGTCTCCCGTTCCATGACCCTGGAGATCCGCGAGGGCCGTGGTGTCGGTCCCGAGAAGGACCACATCTACCTCCAGCTGAGCCACTTGCCCGCTGAGCTGCTCCACGAGCGTCTCCCCGGTATCTCCGAGACCGCTTCCATTTTCGCCGGTGTCGATGTCACCAAGCAGCCCATCCCTGTCCTGCCCACCGTCCACTACAACATGGGTGGTATCCCCACCAAGTACACTGGTGAGGTTCTCGACGTTGACGAGAACGGCAACGACAAGGTTGTCCCCGGTCTGTTCGCCTGCGGTGAGGCCGCCTGTGTGTCCGTCCACGGTGCCAACCGTCTGGGTGCTAACTCCCTGCTCGATCTGATTGTCTTCGGTCGTGCCGTCTCTCACCGTGTCCGTGAGATTTCCACCCCCGGCAAGCCCCACAAGGAGCTGGCTGCCGATGCCGGTGCCCAGTCCATCAAGGACCTCGACTACGCCCGCAAGGCCGATGGCACCAAGTCCACCCACGAGATCCGCAGCGCCATGCAGAAGGCCATGCAGACTGATGTCTCTGTGTTCCGTACCCAGGAGTCTTTGGACGAGGGTGTCAAGAAGGTCGGTGAGGTCGACACCTGGTACGACCAGGTTAAGACCAAGGACCGCAGCATGATCTGGAACTCCGATCTTGTTGAGACCCTTGAGCTCCGCAACTTGTTGACTTGCGCGTATGTACCCCCGTGACCATGTTATATCCAACCAGGCTAACCCCAAAATTCTAGTACCCAAACCGCCGTCGCTGCCGCCAACCGTAAGGAGTCCCGTGGTGCTCACGCCCGTGAGGACTACCCCGAGCGTGACGACAAGGAGTGGATGAAGCACACCCTCACCTGGCAGAAGGAGGCCCACGGCAAGGTTGACCTCTCTTACCGTGCCGTTGAGGCCAACACTCTGGATGAGTCCGAGTGCAAGCCTGTGCCGCCGTTCAAGCGTACCTACTAAGCTCGATAATTGGGACGTGTTTGGAGGAGTCCATGAAAAGACCATGCTTTCTATTTGACTTGTGTTACTTTACCATCCTGTATAGCCATATTTTTCCTTTATCAGGCGAAGAGTTGGTGTACTGAGTGCTATTCCCTCAGTTGTTTCATATCACTGGATTTTCTTTTTTTTTTTCAACTCGATTTTCTTGATCTCGTAGCCTTGGAGTGTTCTAGCCCGTTCTTGAGTGCTATTCTGGATGATGCTAACTTTACGGTGCCCAGCTTTCTTGCCGGGTATGTTCAGAAAGGAGTGCAGATCTACGGATCGTGCAAGTTACATAGGCCGAGCGGATCCAGCACTGAGGATATATTGTCTTCAATGTTCTAGGAAAGTATATTCTTTGGAATGCCACCATGAACACAAAAGCACAACGAAAAACATGAACTTCTGCGCAAACTGAAGATTGAAATTAACTCGCTAACGCCGAGGGCTACTGTTCAGGCTGGTGCAGACTAGGTATGGGGATTATGACAGAAACGGTCCTCTCAACGCTATTTATCAAGATCGCTCGTTGCTCTCATGGAATAGACACCAACACTCGCTACCACGAGCCCAATGAAACAGGCACAGAAGACAAGCATGTTCCTGACAGCCCTCTCATGATGAGCTTTCATGGTATAGGAGATTCGTTCTGCCCAAGCTTTTGGCGGATTGCCATCAGGGAAATCTTGCTTCGGAATGCTCGTGCCGAGAAAATTGCAGAGTGGCTCCCAACCATCCTCCACGGACCACTCAAGCAACCTATCTTCAGATAAGCCTAGACCCTTCACTAAAGCAACATGTTGCTCGTAGACCCATTTGCCATTAGAATGAAAACTACCGCGAAAGAAACGAGGCATCATCGTACGACACATCGTTTGTCGAATCCAGAACAGCTCAGCGCTAAACCAACTCTTGCACCAGTCCCAGTCAACGGGGTTCTTATCAAAATAACCCATCGTTTGCTGCATGCTGGAGTACCAGCTGTCAAGGTCTTGACGAGTGTTGAGAATGACCTTGGCGTTTGGATACGCTGCAATGAGTTCGGGCGCGAATTCGGCTGCCATCAGATCGCTGACACCGACGCAGTCACACAAAACAGTGTCAAAATCATCAGCGGTCAGTTTGCTTGTTTGACCATTGACTGGTTTTGTGTTGTATTTCTTCTGTAGAAGGCGATAAATCCCCTCTAGAGATGATGGTGGAAGTATGGTGTCAAAGCCATGGTGGGTATGCTGGAATTCGAGTATGTGTAATGCCTGGCGTAGTGACTCTGTTGCAGACCTAGAAATTCCTACAGCCAGAACCTGCATAGGCTCCCTGCGTTGGCCCGATGTTGGAGGAGGGAGACCGTAGAGATAATGGATGACTGGGTCAGGGATGAGGATCATCTTTGAGAAGGACGGGGAGCTGGCCAAATCTGGAAATTGTGAGCCACTGCACATTAATGACCGAAATAAGCAAAGCTGCGGGACACTTAGCTTTATACCCCAATAATGCTGATGTGCCAAGAGCGCCTGGGCTGAGCGCACCATACGGCCTATACGGGCAAGTGATGTTCGGCGTGTAGCAGTTTCTTACCCCGGTCACTCCCCCCGTCAGCAGATTTGCTGCCACCTAGACTATGGCCTTCCTGTGCCAGCCTTCTACGAGAGCTTAGCTTTCACGTATATGGCTGTTTATTATAACGAGTCTGGCGTTGAGGACCTTACGTTTTGCTCCAGTCCTAGACGAAGCGCCTGCATAGCCTCGACGCAACTCTTCAGGCTTTATCAGGTCAATAGAACTTTGATTTACTGATGATTGACAAAGCACATTTACGCCACGGCACAAATCTGTTGAGTCGTTTTGAATTTGGGCTTTCACCAGGGGTATGATCAGTATGTCCTCAAGATCCACTCCCCATATTCCCCGAATGCCTTCAACCCCCCGATTCCAAGCCAATAAATTTTTCGGCGCCCTCAAGCCAGAGTACGTTGAGCTCCACAGTTACATCAGTTAACCGCCCGCGCGTTGAACTGTCCTCGTATCCCCGGAGCGAACTGTTCAACCTCCCCTACGACCAAAAGCCACGGAACCCGAGTCCACATAGAATACAACCTAAACGCAATTCAAAAATCATGCGTCCCCTCTCCCCACCAGTCGATAGCATCAGCCCTCTAGAACTCAGCAAAACAAACCTAATACTATGCGAAATAGGTTAAAGTCTCGTCACTCCGGATGGAGCCGTCCTAGCAGCGAATCTAGGTCGCTACTCTGTGCCTATTGTGCTCACGCCTGAGGTTCAGAGGAACTGGTTGGGTGATCCCGACTCGGAAAATGTGATGAGCTTTATGAGTTATGAGAGGGGATATGTAGTTGAGATGGCAGAGGGAGAGAGGGAGAGGGGGAGAGAGATGGAACTCCTAGGGTTGATGATGATGACTAGACCAAGGCGTAGATATGAGGGTCTAGAAAGATTGTGTTTTCCTGATGGATAATCTCCGGCGCCATCTACTTGTAAGTAGGTTTGTTGGGACGGAAATGAAGAATTGCTGTTCCCAGTCCGAGAGATTCGAGTTTGATTTGCCATTATTTTTTACATTCATGTAGCTATCTTGCTCTTGAAGAATTAGCCCTGGAGAAAAAAAGCAGGGCCTTTAGTTCAAACTTGAATCAATGACCTGTCAATCGCGAGTTCCAAGGTTATTTTCAGAAATGGTTCAAGGTGTTGCAATATTAGAACCCTCCTGGGGCATACCTACCTAAATGAAAATTTACTGAAATATATATATCCTTCGAACCTATACACTTGATGAAGATTGTGGGTATGCCGGCAGTTCCTAACGGCAAAAGCCGGTGAGTATGTAGAAATTAAGTCCGCCTTATGTAGACCGCGGCAATCCGAACAATATACGAAAAAGACCGAGTAAACCCCGCAGCGGGGACCCTGAGAGTATGATTGACCGCCATTCGCAAATCACTATATTAACTTTCACCGTGGAGATACCATTTGACCACTGATTCATGGCATCTCTACGCGGGCGCCCTTCTATCCGAGTATAATCGTTCTCATGTTATTAGCTCACTAAATAGTCAAGGCAGCTAGACGTACGCCCTTCGAGCAAGTTCCTGGATAGAAGTCTGAAGAATGCACGCCTCAAACTTGCGGAAACTAAACCTATTCGGGAAATAAGCTTGAGATCCCGTACAAACATACCTTGGTCTGATGTAAGAAGGGGGAAGGACTACATAGTATATGAATATCTCACATCAATTGGCTCAACCAAATCATGCTTGATAGTCAATGATCATGATCTCAGCACCTGAAATGAATGGCTGGGAGGGTCCATGCTTCATAAGCACCGCGATCGGTGGGGAGAGTGGGGCCGGTGACGAGCAGATGATACAACTACAGTATTAAAGCTGCAGAAATGCTCCTCGAACCCTTCAACCATAATTGATCTTGCAAATCAACTGAACACCTCAAACCTCAGACCAATTGCTCAACATGTCTCCCAAAGTCCTCGTCGTCCTCACCTCCGCCAACGAGATCCCCGCACTCAAGAAGCCTACAGGCTGGTATCTGGTTCGTGCCCCGCGATGAATTCCCCCCTGCAACAATTACCTTAAAAGGAGGGGTAGAACCTGCGAAGCTACCCCGAACACCCACAACATCACCCTCCAACTTCTCAATTACAAGTACTTGCAAAGCTAACCTCACGAAGCCTGAATTTGCCCACCCCTACCATGTCCTCAACAACAAGGTCTCCATGACCATCGCCTCGCCCAAGGGCGGCGAAGCCCCCCTCGACCCAGCCTCCGTCGCCATGTTCAAAGACGACACCTCCGTCAACTTCCTAAACACCCAGAAAGCCCTCTGGACCAACACCGAGAAGCTATCCGACATGCTTCCCCGCGTCAACGAGTTCGATGCCATTTTCTACGTCGGTGGACACGGCCGTACGTACAGAAACCCCTCCCACCCGCAATAATGAACTAACACCTCCCAGCCATGTTCGACCTAACCTCTGACCCCACCTCGATCAAACTGATCGAAACCTTCGCCGCCGCCTCCAAGCCTGTTGCAGCCGTCTGCCACGGCCCCTGCGTCTTCCTGAACCCTAAGGGCCCGTCAGGTAAGCCTCTCATCGCTGGCGCGCAGGTGACCGGATTCTCGAATGAGGAGGAGGACCAGGTGCAGCTTTCGTCTGCGATGCCATTCATGTTGGAGACGGAGCTGGAGAAGGTCTCCGGTGGACACTATGTGAAGGCTGCTGAGCCGTGGGGAGAGAAGATTGTTGTTGTGAAGACTGAGTCTGGTGGAGACTTGATTACTGGTCAGAACCCGGCTAGTGCGACTGGTGTTGGTGAGGCTATCCTCAAGTCTTTGGGTCTTTAGATGAAGAAAAAAGTGAGGGGCTTTATCTATTTAAAATTTCAATGTTTAATGTTATAGGAGAGGCAAGGAAGGAGGAGATGAACGAATAGGATCTGATTTGATTTGATAAACGCGCTCTACATGTCTACCGTATAAAGTATAAGTGGAAGGTGATGAGCGATAAGGAAACCGGCTTTCAAAATTCAGTAGCGAAAGGGGAATAGAGCAAAGCAAAGTAAAGCAAAGCAGAAAAAGAGGAACCAGAAGCTCGGAACTCGAAACAGGAACACGAATAGGGGAACAGGCCCTAATTAATAATAATGGGGATAAAATGGGGAACATGAAAAAAACGATATTGGATATCTTGTCCAGCAGACTGGGAAAGGCTCGAGAACAAAACACAAGAGACCAAATGTCGCAACCAACGTCAATCGTATGCGGCTAATCGCTAGTCTCGTGCTTCCCAGTTTATAGGACACGAGACAAGACGTTTCAAGCAGTCGTGAGAGAAACCGGGCTCGACGAGCAATCACGAAGAGCTGGGTTGGTCGGGTCGGGGCGGATGGTGAAAGGGTTCTTGGGGATCCAAGTTGAATAGGTGGTATGGTAAGGCGAAGTCGACAAAAGGAAAACAGATGAGGAGAGTCATTTAATGGCCCTCCATGTTACCGGTCAGTTCGGCGACTCGGGCCTTGATGCGAGCGACGCGCGACTCGATGGCTGAAATGGGTTAATCTTTGGGAGTTAACATGGTATTTATAGATGACTTACTCTCTTCGCCGCTGGTGTCGCCCTCGTCGGTCCGCTCGGACTGGCTGGTACGAGTCTCGGGCTCCTCGCTGGTAGCAGCAGCGCGCTCGGCGGCGTTCTTGCGGATTTGAGCCCATCGGTCGTTCTCTTCCTCCATGGCCTTTGCTTGGCTGATGAACGCGGGCTTCTGCTGATGGCCGTTGGTAGGGGTCTTGGGGGTCTCGACCTCAGCAGCAGCAGGGACAGCAGGGGTCAAAGGGGCATCATCCGGGACGAAAGCGGGCTGATCGTCCAGAGGTCCCTGATCGAACTTGGAGAACTCCTGATCGGCCGCGTTACGCTCGTTGGTGTCAACACGGGACAGAGCATCGTACTCAACGCCTCGACGGGTCTGGGGAGGACCGCGGGTTTCGGGGGAGCCGGCGACCGCAGCTGCCTCTTCCACTGCTGGCTCGACCGCCTGCTGAGGAGTAGAAGGCTTCTCAACCTCAGGCTCGGGGACTGGGACTGGAGCGGGGCCAGGATTCTCCGGAACAGGCTTCTTCTTCACCACCGGAGCGGCCTTGAGCGGCGACGACTCCTGAGATTCTTTGGCCTTGGCCTCCAGGGCGGCGCGCGCAGCGGCCACCGAGGAGATCTCCTTAGCACCGGTGCTCTTCATCGGGGGCTGCTCTGCCTTCTTCTTATTCGCTCCAAACATGTTCTTGAATCCAGTGTTGCCAGCCTTCTTCTTCAACTTCTTCGAATCGTCGGGCGATTGAGGAATGACCTCGGGTGTCTGCTCGATCACCGCAGTCTTGGATTCCTTCTTGTTGTTCTCCGACGTTGGCTCCTTCACAAGCTTCTTCCTCGCCGGTTCAGGCGAGGGAGGGAGAGGGGTTGCCATGGCAGTGTCCTTGGGAGGCGGAGGAGGTCCGCTCTTGGAGCTGGTAGGTGGAAGGGGAGTAGACGGGGTAGAGTTCTCAGCTTCTGGTGTAGGAGCAGACTCAGCCAGCTTCTCGTCATCGTGGACACCCATGCCTGCCTTGTTGTCGCTCAGGTAGGCGGTCCGGTAGGCATCCTTGTCGTAATTACTGGCCCACTTCATGGCCGAGGAAGCCTCGTTCACAATGCCCGGTTGGAGCGTCATGATTGAGTTGGTCTTTGTGGAATAAGCATCAGTACGGCCATTGGTTCCCGCCGTCTTAGCTTCTTCTTCCTGCTCACGATGCTTCTTCTGGAGAGCAGCAGCGGCTGCCTGAATCCGCTTATGCTGATCAGGGCCAATACTACTTTTGCTCTGGGGTGCTTGGTTGTTGGGCCGCTTGTAGGACTCTTCGATCGGAGACACCTTTTTGGCCGAAGACTTACTGCGGCTCAGCTTAGTTCCCTTACGACTTCCAAAGCTAAAGAAGCTCTTCTTCTCAACGATCTGCGCGCCAGCCTCAGGCTCTGGGGCGGCACCCTTGATTTGCTCTTCAAGGACCAGCCATTTTGTTTGCCGAATGACGGTCTCAAGAAGGGCGACACGACCGAAGACGGCCTTGCGAGCCAGAGGCTCATCACCAGACAGACTAGTGATCCACACCCACCAGAACGAGTCGTCCAGGTCCAGAGTGTTGATACTGGCCAGCTCGGCAGGCTCCAGGGACGGCTCAGTTTGCAGTGCACGCCTGTGCGACTGCGAACTCTGACCCCGAACAGCAACAATAGGTGGGAGAACCTTGTCCGGGGGCAGAAGCAAGGGCCCAACCGAGTTGTTGCCTTCATCTGAGAAACCCGAGGACATAAAGTCCGCCCAGGATGGAGTTGTGGGACGCCCCAAGTCTCCTGTCTGAGACTGCGGAGCAGTCTTGATCCTGGCAGAGATGTCATTCCTAGCGGGTTGCTTGTTCTCCTCGTCCTCGTCTGACTCGATTGAACCACCGAATCCAATGTCTTCAAAACGGGACCACGAGGCATCCCGCAAGCTAGTAGAGTGCTTCGAGGTAGATACGGCGGATTCGTTCGTGGAGGAAATACACTTCAACACACGCAAACATTCGTCAGTCAGTGCCTTGACAGGGTCCTCGTAGTTGGAGAATTCCTGCAGGTGCCAGTGTTCATCGCGATATTCAAAGTTCTTTGCCCGACGCAGCAGGGAGAAGGGAGTAGGCGAAACTGTATCAACAATCATGACCACTTTAGTCGTTGTGACCTGAAGGAGAGTCGGGACTTCCGGGGGGTATTCGGTAGCCTGCACGAGGCCCTGCAGGGAAATGGGCAGAGACGAGATACCGCTGATGCCGCGGGGCATATCGGGAGACAGAGAACGCAGATAGGCGAAGAACAAGTGACTCGTAGCATCGGCGGCACTGCCAAAGAAAGTCAGATATGATAGACAAGATACAAGGAAAAGACATACGCAGCCCAATTCCTGTAGGCAGCTTCGAAGCCTTTACCGGTGTCGACATGCTCAAAGGCCCACCAACCCGCGTATCTTGAAAGCTTACGACCTCCCAGACCATTAGACTTGCCGTGCGCAGCAATGGCAGCCAGAAGATCGAAGAAATCGAAGATGATCTTGGTGCGGGCATCGGAGTCGACACTAATCGGGATGAAGGTTGAGAACGCGTCGCGGGCCAGATCCGAATCTAGATTTCGTTTCAGCAGTTGTCCGTCCACGAGTCCACTGGTTGTGTCGTACCTTGTTCGCCAACCTTGAACAGTTCGTACGCCTCCCATGTCACAACACCCCCGGGCAATCTGCTCCAACACCATTTCAAGACACCGCAGAGGACCTGTGCCCCCGAGAATCAGCCCACGCTCGTTGTTATCCCTAGAGATATCTCACCATCGGCTCAGTGAGCCGCAGCTCCTGCATGAACTCATATCCGCTGACGGGGGAACCCTTATCGAAGGACTGGTTGAAATAATTACGGACGAAGGTACGGGCGGCGCTGGGGTCGGAGCTTGGACGGAATGGCAGGAGGAGGAACGGGGTGTCGAGAGCTACACGCGACGAATGATCAGCAATCCGGAGAATGCGCGTGGCAGCTGTAACACCACCACATGGTTGGGAACGGAATCCACCCACCTCGGGCTTTCAATTCCTGCGAACAGCCTCGAATGAGGTCTTGCACCTCCTCAGGACCAACTTCTGTGCGCTGCCAGGCATCCTTCCATCTGGGCTTTGCAGGGGCTGGGTCGGCGACGGCAGGTTTCGACTGCTTCTTGACAGCGTTGGAGTCTTTGCTCCGGAAGACTCGGCTGAAAAAAGGCATCGGAATGGCGCGACCGCTATAATTGACTTGGTTGCGGCGTGGCTGGAGACGGTGAGCTCCGTCCTGTTGGGCGTCGTTTCGGGACTTATTTTCTGTCGTCAACAAACAAATTAGCGCGAAGTTCCAAAGCGAACTGGACCCGGATGTGAAAGACCGACAGTTGATTGAACGACAGAGAGGAGAGGAGCGAACAGAAAATTGTAAAAAAATAAGAAATAAAAAAAAGACCCGGCCGGGATGTCCTGCAGCCCTTAGGCTCAGGCCAAAAAAAAAAGGGAGGGGTCCCCTGGTCTGGACTGGGGAAAGAGGAGTCTGTGCTCGACAATTGGAGAGTGCAGAGCAATAGACCGAAACAATATAGAGGAACAACCACAATTCAGAACTGAAGGGAAAGACAAGACAAGAAAAAGAGAGGGGGGGATAGGAAAAGTTGAGGAAATGAAGCTCAGGGGTAAAACGGGAGGAGGATCTGGGACCTTGGAACTAACCTAACCGCGATGGTCGAGACCGCCCACAGAGAACTGGAATGAGAACGGGATTGGATCGACGGACCCTTAAAGCGAAGAAGCGATATCGTGAAACAGAACGGAGGTGTGAATCTATCCTATGAATGTACGGAGTACCAAGTGGTGTGTGCGGAGTGGATGATACACACGGCGATCATCATCTCCAACCTTGGTTTATACGATCCAGGGTTCCGTGCGGGTGCGGGTGACAGGTGATAGGTGATATGAACTCGCTTAGGCACGAGCAGATTCAGTATTGTAGATAGTTCGATCGAATGTAGATTAAAGGTGGATCTAGTGACATGTCAATTGTGGCGGGGTATAGTGAAGTGGCTAGACATCTATGAGGTTGGGAGATATCTTTGTCTAGGGAGCTGGGTACAACTGTCACCCCCTATGTTGGTTGGCGAGGAATGACAACGCAATGACAACTCATCCAATGCCAATCAGGTTAACATCATGTTATTGTCCAGTCAGAATGATTCCCTAGATACCTAGTACCTTTTAGGACCTGCGACAGTGTCGAGACAAGTGCCCAGGCGTAAGATAGGCAGAATCGAAGACATGGACGGGTATAGACATGAGTCAGGCATAGCCCCAAGCTAAGGCCCTTCCCCAGACTCGACCGGATAAAGACCCATAGTCGACGACAACTATTCTTACTACATTGGAATGCTTAAATATCTGCACTGCCATCACCGGGAGCATAGCCAGTGATAGAGCTCCTTTCAGCTCCACTGCCACAGGCCATAAATAGAACGCCTCAGGCATGGCTGCTGAGATAAGCGTCCCTTCTCCCCTTCTTTTTCCCTCGATTCTATCTTTAGAATCAACCTTTTCTGCATCGTCAATCAGCCCCCCCCCCATCTCTCCACGGTTTCGCGTCTGTGGTTCCGGTTATCAACAGTGATCGTCATTCCTTTCCTGGTCGCGTGGTATTCCACCTTCCATATCCCATTCTGTTCCTCCTCCTCGTGTCCTTCTCTTTCTCTTCGCGATTTGAATCGCGCGACAAGACCAAAATTCACGCCATACCTGGGAATAGCTCCGGATAAATACTGCGTGGCTGGATTCGCTCTGGTATCGAGTCGCCTGTATCTTCCAAGTCGCCGGAAGTACTCGTGAAACAACCTCGAGGCCACTGGCTCTCCTTAACCCCTCAGTACCCGCGCGCATCCTGCGCCCGTAGTCATCCAAAATGGGACGCAGAAAGATCGAGATCAAAGCCATCAAGGATGACCGTAACCGCTCAGTGTAAGCTTCACGCTCGACATACTATCCTACAGATTACTGACTCACCCCGCGCAGCACATTCCTAAAGCGAAAGGGTGGTCTATTCAAGAAGGCGCATGAGCTCGCTGTTCTTTGTTCCGTGGACGTCGCAGTCATTATCTTCGGTCACAATAAGAAACTCTACGAGTATTCTTCGTGTGATATGCCCGAGGCCCTTGGGCGCTATCACTACGTGAGTTGGCTTTTTTTTTTTTTTTGGTGGCGTCACAATAACTAATCTCACCATTCTCCAGTTCGGTTCTCCCCATGAACACAAAGGACCCGGTGACTTTGAAGGCAAGCGCGACGAGGAAGACGAGGAAGACGAAACTACTCCTGCCCCAGAGGAGATGCAAGCCCAGCAGAGTCATCCCGCGGTCCCGCCGCACCTACAACAGCCCGGTTTTCAACACATTCACCATGCTCCGTCCGCGTCTCCTCCCATCTCTAACGGTCTCCCGATATCCCGACATGGTACTCCTTTGTCCCAAGGCGTCTCCCGACCCACGTCTAGAAACCACACTCGTCGCGTCAGCTCAAACCTTGGCCCGCATGCACACGCTACCCCGCCGCCGCCCCCTGCTCCCCAAAATGGTTTCGGATACATGCCCAATCCGTCAATGTATAACCCCAATGTTCACTCTGCCATGACACAGCAACGCCCCGGACAATACCAGCAGTACGGTCATCCCCAACCCGGTCCACAGGGAACACCGCCTCAGGCTATGCACCACCAACACGGCATGCCTCCACAACAGATGCCTCAACAACACATGCCCCAACAACAGATGCCCCAACAACAGATGCCTCCACAACAAATGCCTCCCCATCAAGGCGCGCAACACTTTCAACATCCTCATGCGATAGCTTCGCAACAAATGGGAATGCCACCAGGGTCGCATGCGCCAGTACAGCAAGTCACACAGGCTTACAACTCGGAGCCAGGCAGAGGTTCGATGCCACCGGCATATGCACCAGAATCCCAGGATCGTACGGTCCCAGCTAGCGAAGGCCCGGAGAATGTGCAGGGTGGCTTGAAGGTCGATCATAATCAGTCACCGCCACAAGGAAAGTCATTTTCAAAGTCTCGCAGCATTTTTACCCCGATTGATGATCGTGGATCCGTTCTTGCCCGTCATTTCGGGGCGGGAGCACCGACATACGAGTCACCTCGTGGGAATCAGGCTTTGAGAATGGATTCACAGGGCAATTCACCCGATCAAAAACCTGCTCCCATGAGCGAGCCTTCGCATACACAGCCAATGCCATCAGCAGCGGATCTCAGACCCACTCGAAGTAATAGCGGCATACAAGGGTCGAAACGCCCTCAACTGAAGGTCCAGATTCCAAGTGAGAACTCCGATCGGGGCAGTGCGACGGGTGAATCCGGTTCACGAGACTCCGCTGGCAACAACACGGCGACACCCGCTAAAGACAATCCCCCTACGGGAGTAGTTCTGCCACCCCCATCGCCCTCGGCAGGGGCGATTCTCAGTGCAGGCGCCCAAGGACCTCCAAATCCCTTCGCACGTCCCCCACCACCGGTCACCGCGGCTCAGAACAATTCAAATGGAAACAATTCCAGCAATACGAACAACGGAAACACCCAGAATAGACATGAGACCCCGATCTCCGCCCTCCCAAGCCGATTCATGTCCGACGCCCTTCTCCCATCACCATCCAGTTTCTTTGCCGACGACTGGGCCGCATTTGGACGCTCTGGACCAGACTCAAACTTATTGCCCAGCCCATTAAACTTCCCAACACCAGCGGTACAAAGCGGACCTGGCTTCTCTCGCGATGACGAACAAGACAAGAAACGCAAAAGTCCAGACAGCACATCCGGCGGAGAAGGGTCTAGCAAAAAACCCAGAACCGATGAAAGCTGAAGCCCCGGAATAACGGGTCCTTATACGTCTGGCATTCGACGCGGTCTGCAAAATCTCCAAATCAAAGGATATCCAGGTCGATATCCCATCTTCAATCCTTATGCACACACTACCTCGTGATCTCTTTACCTTCGGTTGAGCCCAGGATGTTATGCCCTTTATACCCCGTTCTATACCTTCGACTTGATCTTGATTACTATCTTTTACTTCAATCTATGTTCTCTTCGTCTTTGACATTTATGACCTTCTTATGTCATGAACTTTTGAATTGATTACACCAGGACGCCCCTTTTCCTTTTTCTCATTTTCATATTTCTTGATATTGTGTACCGGGTGTTCTTTCGATTCTTGGGTATCTTTGTTTTTGGACCGGCATTGTACGTGCGGATGATGTATATAGGCTTTTTCTCACTAGGAACGGAATTTCAGTGTTTCTTTGCCATTTTTCTTTCCATGAAAGTAGTATGTAGTCAAACATGTCACGTATGACACCTCATGAATGCATGCCTTTGCATCTATTTGATTCGTTTGCTTAGCTTGCCAGAGACTATATCTAGGCTTGTTCCCCCCGGGCCCTCTCTTCCCCTTCCCAACTTCGACATTCATATACAGCTTATAAAATTACTATGGTTTCGTATCTTCTTGAACCCTGGTCGTCTTAATCGCCGTGACGTCCGGGATTTGAGTCTGCTCAGGTAAAAAGAAACCGATCTACTCCCGCATTCACGCAACGTGCGGGAAAAACAGCTAGGGACAAAACACAACTGAACTAAAGACAACTGAACTAGGCTTTTCAAATCAACTATGAGCTGATCCTATAATCTAGTAGCATAACCAAACGTAGAGTTCCCGCTGCTTCTAGCGGGAAAGAAAGAAAATAAAAATAAAGATCTTCATAGAAAGACCTAGTCAGACTGCATCATCCGTGAATCGAACACGGGCCTCGTCGATGGCAACGACGAATTCTACCACTAGACCAATGATGCCAGTTGATGTCAAATTGAGGAGGTTAGGCATGAAGAGGAAAATGGGAAGACCAAAAAGGAAGGTGAAAAATAAGAATTCCTATGGAAGTAGGAAGAGTGGATCAAGATGCATCATCCGTGAATCGAACACGGGCCTCGTCGATGGCAACGACGAATTCTACCACTAGACCAATGATGCTAGTTGATATTTGTGGGTCAATTGATTGCTTCATCAACTAAAAGAAAATGGATCCGTTCCAGTAACTTTCGGTGGAAGGGGCGGGACTAATTGCTGAGCCGACTGAGACATATACTAACTACATATGGTCCAATAATTTATTGCTTTTGGACATCATAGACTGCACCCAGTACTTTACTTTAGTATCCCGCACATACGACTGAAACAAGCCTTACATTGTATTTCAATCATATCTTGTGTACAATCTGCCGCCGAGTAAGCATATCAATCTTTGGCTCCTGCTTGTAGGCAGTCCAGAGTAGCCAAAACAACAAACTACCGCAGTAAACGCCCGAAAACAGTCATCGAGGGGAAATTCGGGGTTCGGTGATTAATTGCGGGGGAACCGAAAGCCGTAGACGCCGAGGGCAGTATAAATTGTCATGACCCGGGTGGCCCCCCGCTCATTCTTCTACCCTTCGATTCCACCAAGGTACATATTAAGTATAAGCTTAAATCATACACCATGGCTCTCACTGGTAGCTGCCTGTGTGGCGACGTCCACTATACCGCTGATGGTTCGTTGATTGGACACCGAGATTCGATATATCTGGGGCTAATTGCGTGATAGTGGACACATACTTGTCGGCGCTTTGCCATTGTACTGATTGCCAAAAGGTAAAAGGCTCCCATTTCTTTGAACTATCGCACGTGTGCTAACGGTGAATAGTGGACTGGAGGCGCATTCACCTCTAACGCCGTCGTGCCCCGCACTAGCTTGAAGGTCACTAAGGGTAAGCTCTCTTCACTACACGGTTGCCTCATTTATCAAGCTGATATCCAATTCCTAGGAACCCCTAATACTTACGATGCTGTCGGTGACAGTGGTATGGTCAACAAACACTTCTTCTGCCCTACCTGCGGATCAAGCTTGTACACCGAGTTGGAGCTCATGCCGGAGATGACCTGCATCAAGGGTGGTGGCTTGGATAATGGCGAAGCCAATCTAGGTGGCAAGATTGATGTTGAATTCTATGTCAAGGATCGTCCTAGCTACCTTGCTGCTGTTGAGGGTGCCAAGCAGGAGTCGGCGCTTGGTAATTAAGATGTGTGCGAGACCGACGTTTAATACGGAATGTGGGGGTGGATGCAGGTGCGGAGGTTGCTTATGCCTTGGATTACTTATCTAGAGATACTCAACGAACTGATTTGAAATCGATAACATGGTTACTGGTGGGCTTCGATGCTGACGGAGTGACGTTGCTGAGAAATAAACCTAAGTCCGTCTCCACTTAACCCCTCGGTCTGAAATGGATCTGATTCTCACCGGCCTCACTTTTTCTTCCAATATTAGAGAGCTCATACTGAATCACAACCCCACCCTATTGCCCAAAAAACAGACTCATGGCTTTATCGGACTAGTATAAGCGTGTCATATTATTGTCTCATGCGACTCGCCTCGTCAAATTCTTCCGCTCGAGCTTATCAAGTCTGAAACGTCAGAATTCTCTTTCAACATGGCCCAAGAGAATATGAGCCAAATGCTCTCCAACAGGGCCCAAGAGGTTAGCAACATGACCGCAGCGAACTTCATGTGGGACATTTTTAGTGACTCTTGGTGTCCGTCGACCAACCCGGGAGGCTATGTCAATGTTGGAGTGGCAGAGAACAGCCTCATGCACGATGAGCTCCTCAAATACATCAACAGAAAGCTCGAGTTGCCCGCCAAATATCTAACGTACAATGACGGAGGTGGTGGATCATACATACTTAGAAGCGCCATGTCCCGCTTTCTCAACCGCCATCTGCACCCAGTCACGCCGCTAGAACCAGAGCAACTGGCCATTACAAATGGCGTCTCTTCGGCAATCGAACATGTCTCATGGGCCTTCGCAGACCCTGGTGAAGGAATTCTCCTCGGTCGACCCTATTACGGCACTTTCATTCTCGACCTCTCGCAACGCCCCCAGTCAAAAGTGGTCCCAGTCAACTTCGATGACGTCGATCCCCTTGGCCCTGAAGCTGTCGAAAAGTACGAGAAAGCTCTCCTACAGTTCCAGGAAAAGACAGGCAAAAGGGTCAAAGCATTGATGCTATGCCATCCGCACAACCCGCTCGGCCGCTGCTACCCGCGCGATGTGATCATCGAACTGATGAGACTGTGTCAGAAATACCAGATTCATCTTATCAGTGATGAGATTTATGCCCTATCCGTGTGGGACAATACGATTGATCAACATGCTCCCCTAGTCAAGTTCGAATCCGCATTATCAATCGATCCAAAGGGCATCATTGACCCCCGTCTTGTGCATGTCCTCTGGGGTATGAGCAAAGATTTCGGCGCGAACGGAATTCGTCTAGGCGCGGTCGTTTCGCAACATAATGCCGATCTCCACAATGCCTTGAAGGGAATTTCCCTTTACTCTTACCCTTCGGGTATTTCGGATTATTTGACAGCCCTTATGCTGGAGGATACAAAGTTCACGGAGTCGTATATCCAGGAGAACCAGAAGAGGTTGTCTGATTCTTATGCGTACACGGCGAATTATGCGAAGAACCATGGCATTGAGTATGCCACGGGGTGCAATGCTGGTTTCTTCCTTTGGGTTAACCTGGGCAAGAGGTACCGCGAGCTACACTCTAATATCTCTGAAGATGAGGACATCAGCGAGAGGGTTATGCAGCAATTGCTAAAACACCGAGTGTTCTTGGCAAGTGGTGCTCTCTTTGGATCAGAGACGAGCGGATGGTTTAGGATTGTATTCTCACTGCCGAGGGGCTACTTGGAGGAAGCTATGAAGAGGATTGTTGCGGCTCTCAAGGATTAAACTAGTCCTGGATATGGACATGACGATATATAGCATTCTATAAAATGTGACATCTAAATAAAACAATCGCTCTCTATTAATCTAGTGGTATAACAAACCAAGTCTAAAAGCTACCGACACTCTTTTTCGTGGTGCGATAGTCAATACTATCCATGCCTTAAACCTTGACCTCCTCGGTCATAGCATACCGACTCCATCTGCGAATGGTAGGTCCGAACTTGTAGAAAACATATGGCACCGGAACCATGAGAGCACTGATGCAGCCGAGAATAGTGAGCGTCCAGTGAACGCCCATATTCTTATAAAATGGAACACCAACAATGGTCATTCCTCCAGCAGCACAATAACGTGACACTGTCATGAAGCCCAGCGCTGATGCTGCGTACATGCCATACGAGTCAATCACGTACATGTAGGAACTGATAAAGACGCAGATAGTACCAAGACCAAAGGCGGATGATGCGATGATAGGAGACCAGACTGAGATAGATGGCTGTTTTACGTCAGAGGAAGTTTCCGGCAAGAGAGGAAGGTATTACTCACGAAGTCAGTCCAGCCCATCCAGAACAAGCTGATAGGGATGAATGGTGCGCCGACCATGGCGAACCAGAGCCGTATCTCGGGCTCGGTGTGTACGCCGTCGAGAGCTCGGGGGTCGACGGTTGGATCGGAGCCATTCACGGCCTCAGCAGCCAGTATAAATTCCTTCTTTGTGGCTCTATATATGAATGGGAGAAGAAGTGCGGCCAGCATAATCCCGACATACATGGCCACCCAAACAATATTGGTCATACCCTGAGACAACCCATGCATTTCGGAGAAGATATAGGTGTATCCGTCGAAGAAGGTAAACAGCACAATGTACAGCACGGTCATGTACAGAGAGATGAGCAGGATGATCGGCTCGTGAATCGTGATCAAAAACTGGCGCTTCATGGCACCGTTGATACGGCTGAACAATGCGATCTTCTCCATGTCCATTTCCGAACGGAATCGCGGGTCTCCAGTCATCTTGCGCAAATGCCTGCCCTTCCATTTGAGTAGAAGTGGAGAGTAGGTTTCCGGCTGGAAGAGGATGACCAAGACGAAAATCGCACCGGACATAATGAGAATGATCCAGGCTGTCCAGCGCCAAGAGAGGACACCTGTCTGTCCCATGTACGAAGCAACGACTGGACCGAGCACAGGGCCGCCGAAGGAGAGCACGGCGTACATGGGAAAATAAATTGTCTTCTCCAACGGATTCCATAGATCGGCGATGGTGCCACCGGCGCAGGTTAGGGGCGGGCACCCGAAAATACCAGCCAAGAATCGAAAGGCAAGTTGAGCACCAATGTTAGGAGCTAGAGCGGAGCCCATAATGAAGATCATGAACAGGGTCAAAGAGCCTGCGTACACGGCATTGCGGCCTAGGATCTCTGAGAGCGGTCCGCTCACCAACGAACCTGCAGCGAAGCCGAGTAGGTAAAGACCTGAAGGAGTCAGCTACAAGGCACAATGAAAAAAAACAGAATTGTTATATGGGATCAGGGAATACTACCTGTCACTAAGGATCCCACGACTTCACTGACATGGAATGCCTCTGTGTTTTGTGTCAAAACACCCGAGTTGATGGAGGATGCTGCGCCAACAATCCATCCCAACGCAGAAACCAGTACCGTAGCTGTAAACCGGGACGCAAAGCTGTAGTTCAACGGATTTTGGGGATCATTTGGACCATCCCAGCCAACAATAAAGAGGTGGGCAGGCTGATCGTCAGATCCGGATTGCTTCTTGACGTCGATCCCAGCAATGGAGTAAGCTAATGCGGTTCTGCTAGAACCCCAAGAAGTGCGTCTTGCCAGGGGACTCTGACGCAGTGCAGGTTCATGTTGACTGATTTCGTCTGGTTTCGCCGCTGGGTCTGTCTCTGAATCGGTCAGAGTGGGAGCCTCTTTCGCGGGCGAAGCGTTTTCCAGCTCCGCGCGAACGACATTTCCCAATCGTCGATATTGCAGATAAGACTGCATGTTCGCCTCGGGATTAGACTGAAATATGGAAATCCCTGGATGGTTTTCTCACCGGTTAACCGCCAATGCGCTTTTTCTTTTCAATTTGGACTGGCAACGCTTCTGTCTGTAAATAAGACAGAGCGAAATGTAATGAAGAACTCAGGTCGACTTTAGGTAGGGCGATTCAAGGTCTTCTGGTCCACATTGCTGATAAATCGCAATGATTCAGCGAAGCCTTTGCGGGATCCACCTGGTGGGTCGCCCGCTTGCTCCTTATAGCCGAGTCTCCGGATCTCCGAGCTCATCAGATAACTTGCCACGCTGCGATCAAATGGTGCTGGAAGCTTTCAACAGATGAAGACCAATGGACTTGAGCGACAGACGCTTTCTATTCCATATTCAGCACTTTCTCTCGTAATATTCAAATCATCTTTTTAAACTTTGAAGCAAAATCTGGAAAATCCAGCACAAATTTCGTCATTCGAAATAGTGGATAGTGGAGCCACTCTGACTCGGTCGTTAGCCTCTCGGGGAGGCGAGAGTTCATCGGAGACTTGTCCGGCTGTGAATCCTTCCGATTGATGGGCCACAGCCTTATCTCACATTGGCTAGCGATGTATGATCGACCGCTAGGAACTGAACGGAAGAATGACGAGTGGAGTTCCTTGCAGATGATCCCCCAAACAGATGTGTAGAAAATTTACTACAGGGGATTACCTACAGGGAAATACCTACAGGAGAATACCTACTTGTAGGTAGAGCCCTTACTTGAGTTGCAGATCGTTGGGTTTTGTATCCACAATCGAGAAAGTGTGGTCGGCTCTAGCCGACGTTTAACCGGCATTAAAGAATTTTGACTTAGTCGAATCTAGTCCTGCAAGTCTCACTAGGACGGTGTCTTCTATGTTCCACCCCTGGAAAGACACCGCGTCTTAAGATCTACACTAGGATGGCCAAGCTCAAAGTTGCTGCCATTTATTTCATATAATGACAACCAGTGTCTGCAAAATCACAATCCACATCTTACGAGTTAATTCGTACATTCTCGCACTCTTCGGTGAGGCTCTCGCTATTTTGCGGAGCAAGAAGTGGGTGGCAGCATGGTCCCGGCCAACCTAGGCCGCAAAGACGACTGAGCCGCAAAATTGAAAAGAAGAGAAGAAAAGCGATAGGTTGAAGCCATGGCGAAGAAGAAGAAGAAGAAGCTATAATCTATCTGAAGAGAGGGAAAGCCAGAGGGCAAAGGCGATGAGACTAAACATCCCTCACGCCGATGCCCGTTAGCGGAGAAAGAGACTAGAACTACCTCGTCGCTATGAGGTTATTCACAGTCCTAAACGGGAAGTTCTGTTCGTACCTAGGAGAACCAGTACCACACTTAGTTGGCAACGAGTTGAAGCTATCGCATAGTCCCGATTAGGCAGTCTTCTTTATGCCTAGGAGGTCTGCTGACTATTAGTGTCGGTGTAGGTGTCGGCGTCGTCGTTATTGTTAGGATTCAGAAAGCATTCGTTAACGGCATGGGCAGTCTAACGATTGTGGTATTTACACTAGTGTATATCGTCGCGAGGCTTCGGGGGACGGCTATCTGTGTAGTTCGTAGATTTATTGGTGAGCTTACTGACACGTAGAGAACTGTCGTGAAGAAGGAACTAGTCGATGACGTGTTAAACGGGATCCTTAGCGGTCTTATAGTGATAGATAATAGTGTCGGCGAGTTGTATAAAGCTGACCGAGGATAGATGACCACGGATAGATGTAAGGAAGCCGTTATAGAAGAACTTCTTACCAAGCTTAGGTGTGTAGACTTCCTCTATATCCCGTCGGTAATCCGTCTACCTAGCTATGAATTCTTCTGCCTTTATGCTAGGCTTGTAGAGAGTGGTAAAGAATCGATCTAGATGTTAAAGACGTGTATGAGGTGTGATAGCGTTAAATTTGGCCTTAAGTGCTTTATAAAGCACTACTATATCGTCAGAATAATTTAAGAATTATCTAGTATTAGTGCTAGTAGTGAGGGTAAGGAATATAGTTAGTTTATCTTAGTATTTCTTATAGAGAGCACTAGATCAAGCCTATCTAACGTATAGGGCTTTATTATGCTCGCGAGATCTCTGGACCTAGTCGTCGGTGACCGAGGCCACTAGGACTGCGTATTTATTAGAATGTAGCACTTTGAGGTCGTCGATAGAAGGGTTGCTTCTAAGGTATACTAACGAGGGCACTGGCTCAGGAGTGGTGCCGAGAAGAATACAGTACTATTATGTGTGGATAGCCCGTAAGGTAACCTAGAATCGTCGATTCTAATACTTCCAGTCGGATAGTTTATCTAGGACTAGAATAGAATCCTTAATCTTCGTGAATTTCTCTGTGATAGGTAGGAGGGAAGAAGATCAGGACGTTTAGTAAGGCCTTACTGTAGACGGCACTTACTAGTACGTGTTATAGATACCACGACTGGGTGTACGGGTGTTGTAGATGCTACGGCACGTGTGGTGTAGATACCACGAAGGTGTTACTGGTGATACTAGTAACCTGGAGAGTGCCCGTAAAGCCTCTTAGAGATGAGAAACCGATAAATATCGATGAGTACACCCCATAAGAGGTGGTAGGGTAAATTTGAGGCTGATGAAGCTGAATATCGTATGCAGTATATGTAGCGGACGAAAAGCCTCAGCGGAGAGAGGGAGGGTGTAATACGGGTGATCAGTCCCTATCACAAGCCACGGTGCTCATAACCTGATGAGACGGAGGAAAGAAGAGAAGAAAAGCGATAGGTTGAAGCTATGGAGAAGAAGAAGAAGAAGAAGAGGGAGAAAGCCAGAGGTTGAGAGCCATGAGACTAAACAAAAATAACAATGTTCTGACAGATGAAATGGCCAGTCAGCTCAATCGACAGAGAACAGCGGGAGGGCAAGAGGTGGAAACCATGAGTGAAAGAAGCACTCCCCATAGATGAGAGATCATCCTTGGAAGAAACCACGAGGTACCTTTGAGAAACGCGCCAATGAAAGCAGCAAAGCTAATCAGCGAGCAACCCTAGCTACTTAGGCATACTACTATGATCTCAGCACTTCCAAGCAAACCAAGGTTTCATGGCCACAACTGGTCAGATTTCCTAAAGCGGAATACGTCGTGACCCGTTCCTGGAATGCATATAAGTAGCAGTCTACCACATTCTAGACGAAACAATCTGGTGAAGGGTCATTCTCTTCATCATGCGCCTCGCCGTGATCTCTTGCCTCGCAATGGCCACAGTTGTCGCTGCGGACTGGTGGTATTTCGATGCCTGGGATGGATTGAGCTGCGGCGATCAACCCCAAAACGGCCAGGTCTTCCTTTCTACGGAGGGAACTGGAGAACATGTCTGCATCAGCTTTGAGGAGGGCCAAAGGGCTTACTCCTATGCTGCTGGCTATGTTGGCGAGGAGACCGAGGCCTGGGGATTTCTCTACGAACACTGCGAAGGGCCGAGCAAGATGCTTCACAATAACTCCTGCACGAATCCGGACATCGAGATTCCTTATATACGATCATGGAAAATCATCCAAATTGAGAGTTGAAGATCATATTTCAACATTGTGGTAAGTTCACTGACTATATGAGAAAGCGCAAGAGCATGGCGATTGACCATTGAACACCAGCAGGCACTCTCTACACAATCTTGGCGATCTGATCATCGAGCTGCGTCTTTCTGTCTCACATTCCAGAAGCACGTTTTTCTCACATTCCATTCCACCTTTCATCCACGTCGAAATCAACGAATTGCGACCAGTCATACTGCGTCTCGCGCCCTGCAAATACACGAGCCAGAAACATGCTTTTTTTATGAGTTGAATGTTACAAGGTTTTCACATACTTCAATCGTCTCTTCGATGTTCCCTAAATTCTTTAGACCGTAACTATCTGCATATTGGGTTTGTTTTGGCCGCAGAACGGTTCCATTGCATTCTAACCCGACCATGACTTAAGGCGAATTGTAAAATTATAATCATTCGTACAAGGAGCGTCTTGCGTTTGGCAGTAATATTCGTGTAATCTGAAAGCAAGAGATCCCATGTTCGGCTTCAGGTTCAATCAGCGACACGTTCCTACGCGGTCCCAGGCGATCCTCCCTTCGGGCCGAAAACGGCATCGCGCCGCCAATTCTAGGCCCCTTCATACTCTGAATGCCTCAACAACGATGGTGTTCCACACAAAAGAAATATGAGCTCATAAAATATCGTGCTCGCCCGTTTAGCGGACTACACTATTGGTAGACTGTAGGTAAGTGGTAACGTCAGAAGATCTCGGTACCAGGACAGGTACCGATGAAACTCTACATCTACTCTATGACAAGAACAATTGTACTAAAAATATCTTCCCCACAACTAAAAGTCTAGGACAATCCTATAAAGAGTAAAAGGGACAAGCATACAACCGTGCAGTCAGCTCAGATTAGATTCGCTTCCATGGTACACACATGTCAAAGTGGTCTAGAGGTACTCGAGTATGCTACATTGTCCGCATCCGGCCACCAACGTGGCCCGAAACGTCTCTGTGGGGAAATCGTGAATAGGTACCGTCTACAAATGATGATATTGCTAAAAGCGTCGGGAGCGAGACCTAGGTGCAATACTAGGTCGTTATTTTTGTGTCCATCCGCGCTACTCTGTATAAATGGTTCGGGGCATCAGTACTCACGCCGATCTCCCCCGACTTTTTCTCAGGTCTCCAAGTTGGCCCGAAAAATAAATGACGGCTTGGATATTCCTCGCCTTGAGTTATGTATAGAGGAAGTCCGTCGAGATCCTTCGGGACCTCGTTGTTTCGGAAACCGGGTCATAGTACTCGGAGGATCCTTTTCTTGATCATGCTTCCATTCGCGTTTCTTGCCATTTTATATCGCTCACAAAGCTATGTGACGGTACCAGAGGGCTCACAGTGGCAGTCAAAGCCTGCAGAGCTTGAAATTGAGCACAAGCAAGCCCAGGCTGAACAAGTGCAGCCAGAAGGTAGAGCAGAATCCTCCCAAATCTTGACGATTGAAACTGACCTACACGGAAGAGCCCTCAGTGGACAAAGACTTGACAGATACCACTCCTCACAAGATTCCTTTAGCCGCATTGACAGGAAACCCCTTAGACAAGGGAGAAGTCGATGAAGCCGACCTTGAGACCGCAGAGCTTGGAAAAGCCGACACATTCCCATTCGACCAAGCCAGTCCGATAGAACTAGACTTTCTCGGCCAAAGCCCAGCATACGCCCCATACGCACAACACGAGACCGCAGAAGACGTCACAATAGTCGCCGCACGACAAGGTGCTGACTCAACCGATTGGATTGAAGAATTCTGCGAAGACTAGTATATCACCCTCCCCCTCCCCGAAAAATACACATCAGCTAACCCCACCAGCCCCTGCAATGCCTACATCTACAGTCTAGACGAAGACCCAGACCCCGAATTCTTTGAACCATACTCCCGCAAAGGCCACGAAGCAAGCGCCTACCTCTCCTACATAATCGACTACTACGACGACCTAGCCCCTTACACAATCTTCCTCCACGGCCGCTCCGAACAATGGCACAACGACATCGCAGGCCCAGACACGAAAAACGTCCTCACAAACCTCCGTCTCGAAGCCGTCAGTCTAAAAGGCTACGCCAACCTCCGCTGCACAAACAGACCAGGATGTCCCTCGACTCTATACCAGATGGTTCCGGGAAAACTAGATTTCGACTACGTGTACCTCATTGACCAGATGCCTGAGATCCTGCAGCAGCTTCTTGGACTCGACCCTAGTCAGATGCCGGAGGATATCGGGCATCAGTGTTGTGCGCAGTTTGTGCTTACTAGGGAGAGGATTCAGGAGAGGCCTAAGAGTGATTATATTCGGATATTGCAGTGGATTGCGTATACGGATATGACGGACAATTATGGGATTGGGTGGTTGATTGAGAAGCTCTGGCATTTTATTTTTGGCATGCCTGCTGTTTAGTAAGTTAATCTCGTGAGATCCGGGTTTTGCTTAGGAATTGACGCTGACGTGTGGTTTTCAGTTGTGTTTCGGAAGAGCAGTGTCGTTGTGATCTGTATGGGTGGTGTGGTCCCAACCCGTTGACCCATAACAAGATGTTGACGCCTATTTCTTATCCAAGGCCAGAGGAGATTGATGATCAGTGAAATCAGTATGATTCATTTGCAGGTGGCCGAGAAGATTTTATGGTGCATTGTTTCCTTCTCTTCAGCAAGAGCAGCCTTTTCATCCAATTCGATAGCGTCGGCTGTTTTTGACTTTTTCTTATTTTGGAAAACATTATCTGTACCTATTCTGAGCAATAAAGAGCTTTGTCTACCTAAGTAAACGGGCTATGTGGGCACATAATGATTACTTAAACTTGCGTATCAACGTTTCATTCAATATTCATGTTTTTCGTCCAGTTCGATGTTCCGTAACTTGTCACCGCCACATGCCGATGAAGGGCAGCGTCGTATCGCAAAATGGCCAGCCAGATAGCGATACGAATGCAAAAAAGGGAGATGTGACTAGATACAGGTATGTATTAAACATTGAGTATGTGCAGCGAATATGCCAAAAGTAGAGGGAAGGGATTATTTATGTAGACATCAGACATCGGCCTCGGACTTGCCCTCGGCCTTTCGCTGAGAGTCAATCAACTCTTGGCGGGCCTTCTCCTGTTGGTCAAGACCGGTCTTTTGGATCGTATGTGTCTTGGTGAGCACACGGGGAACGATGAAGCATGAGAGGATGAAGCCAACTCCACCCATGCAGGCATAGAATATCCACATGCGGCTGAGAGCCAAGGTGAAGGCTTCGAGGACAACTTGTTTCTGGTGGGAATCAAGAGTCTCAATTAGAGTCTTGGAGGCACCGGCAAACGAAGTGGAAATCTCAGCAGTGAGCTTGGAGCCGATAGCGGCGGTAAGCTTCCCAGCTTGCTGACCCATGATGTTCTGGTAGATGACAGTTCCCAAGACGACGGACATGGAGGTAGAAAGCTGGCGGACGAAGCCGAAGGTGGCTGTTGCGGTAGCCATATCGGCAGGACGGATGTTGGCTTGGAATGCGACCAGGGGCGCCTGGAAGTTGGGGCCAACACCGGCACCGGCGATGAGCTGGTAGATGACGATGCGGGACCAGGAAGCGTAGGGCTTGAGATCGATGAGCAGGCCGAATCCGAGGGTCATCATAAACATGCCTACGATGATGCACTCGCGGTAGCGGCCAGTCTTCTTCATGACAACACCTGTACCGGCGGAGACGACTGACAAGGCTAGAACCAAGGGCAGCACATAGACACCGCTGAGAATCGGAGATGCCAAGAGGACGGTTTGGAAGTAGAGAGGAAGGTAGTAGGTACCGGCAATGAAGACAAAGCCGTGACAGAAGCAGACCAGGAGAACGTGAACGTTGTACCACTCGTTGAACAGACGGAGAGGAATGACGGGGTACTTGGCGATCTTCCACTCGCACAATCCGGCCAGAACCCAGGTGAGCACACCGAAGATAATGAGACAGATGACGGCGGCGGAGGCCCAGGGGTAGTTGACACCTCCGAACTCAAGACCGAACAGGAACATGAGGGTACCACCAATGATCAATAAAGTTCCGGCCCAATCGATGTTGCGCAAGCCGGCCAAGAACGGCGTCTTGGGGGATTCGATGTGTAGGAAGAAAAACAGGATGACGAGCGAAACACCTCCAACCGGCAAGTTCAAGTAGAAGCACCATCTCCAGCTCACGTCGGTAGTAAACGCACCACCGATAATAGGTCCCAGCGCACCGGCAATAGCCCAAGTAGCACCAAACAGACCATAATACATCGGCCGATCTCTCATGCTGAACAAATCCGAGACACTGATGTTGGCAAGAATGATAATTCCACCACCACCAACACCTTGAATAGCACGACCACAGATGATCATAGCCATGTTGTGAGCCAAAGCACAAATCAAGCTACCAACGAGGAAGATAATGTTCGCAAGCAGGATGATGTACTTCCGTCCCCAGATATCACTGATTTTACCCCAGAGAGGAATACAAGCGGCATTTGCAAGAAGATAGGACGAAGCAATCCAAGAATATCCACTTTCAGAAGCTCCAAAAGTACTGGCGATGGTCGGTAGGGCAGTTGAGATAATCGTCATATCCAAAGCTGCAAGGAACACTGCCAAGCAAAGAGCAGCCATAACGACGAAGATCTGCTTCTTGCCCATCTTCGCCGACTGCGAGGGAGTACGGTCAAGCGCCGCTCCATCGGCCTTCTTCTCGAGCGCAGCATCATCTGTCTCGCCCTTGATGTCTGCGTCCTGCTCGGTCTTCAGAGGTTCCGTAGTAGGCTCAGACTCCTCAACATGAGGCTTCGTCTCATGCAGCGGTGCAACCGTAGTATCGGTACTAGATGTGTCGCGATCATTGTGCGAGTGCGCCATGGTAATTGATTAGGCAAAAGCCAGTCGTAGTCGAAATAGACGGAGGGAGAGAAAGTTGCGCGGGGTTGCAGACCGAGCCGGAGATTACTCGATCGATCGGACTTGCGATCGGTGCGGGTGGCGAGTATATTTTCCCAAGGGCTTTCGGTAGCAAACGTCTGAATTAAAAATTAAGAGGGAGTTTGTTAAGGCGACATAGTCAGAATTTGTAGCGGCGCGGTCGAAGAGTCAGAAAAAATCGTCGGGGTTAGTACTGCGCGACCCAAAAGAGATCGCTCTGCGGGAGTTTGGAAAGCCGAAAGACCGAAACGCCGCGACTATACCTTGTTGATACTAGCGAGCTCGAAGAACTTGCATGTTCTTTAACTCCGTCGGTCTGGTTCTTGGTTTGTTTTTATTCGAAACTTGTAGAATGTGGACTTTTGGGATCAGACTGCGAGCTACGAGCTGCGTGAAAGTAAGGGGTTCTTCGGTGGGTCAGTGATAACGGGCTCTATCTTCTTTCTCCACCACGACACTTAGGAGAAGAGGTCAGAGATGTAGCTCATTTAGATACAACTTCTAGACATTAGGCATCATTCCTAAATGAATCAACAAGTAGAACCATGGCTATGCGAAGCTGCACACATTCCAGATTGACAGGTTGGCTTTGGCTTGGATTGAGCTATCACTTCGCCTTAATGCACCTGGTCTTCTGCAGGTTACCAGGGTTAACGTGGCAGCCCAAACATCCATCGGTTGAAAACCAAGATTATGTCCTGCAAACTGCGAAAGAGACCTGTGTTGCTGCTTGCCAGGGCGGCTGGAACCGACTGCCTAAACCGGAAATGAGCTCTACAATAAAAACTGACAATTTAATTGGGGTTGAACATTTGAGAGCAATTTGTTTGATGGATTGCAGACGACTAGAGAACGCCCTGATCAACATGCAATAACCTTTTCTAGTAATTCTATGGTGGGAACATATGGGGGAGGGGGTATATGATATGGCAATGTCAATGGCCCGAAGACCATGAACGAGGAGGTAATGATGACAATAATTGATGCAAATGCAAGCCCAAGATATATGTGACGAAGTATTAATCCTGTAGCTGGAGGATCTCTGTGATAATACAGTGTTAGCAGCCACTCCAAGTCCAGCCACTAAACGAGGAAAGCACATACCAGTCAAGAACTCCTCAAAGCTCACAGTAATGTACCCATCTCGATCATCATCATACCGCTTAAACACATCCGTCATGCGCTTCAAACTAATGCACGCCTGCACAAAGAGATCAAAGCTCATACCACTATACCCTGGGCTCTTGGGCTGCCCCGACATCTGTTTCGTCTTGCTCTCAAATACCGAAAAGAGCACCGAGACAAACTGCGGACTTAGACGGTATCCGAACGCGACCAGCGCCTTCTCGAATTCCGCCAAACTGATCCGCCCGCTGCGGTCTTCGTCGAACCGGTCGAACAGCTCTCTCCACGCGGCGAGATACTTCCACAGCGAGACGAACTCGTCGAAGTTGATGATCCCATTGCCCTCTTTGTCGAACATGCGGATCATCACCTTGACGGTGCGCGGGTGGAAGGAGGTGTAATCTCCGTTGACGAGCGCGGAGCCCAGCTCTTGCTCAGTCAGGGCGCCGGAGTGCGAAGAGTTCGCGGCTCGGAAGAGCGGCATTAGCTGTTGTGGATCATCGCTGGGCGCAGACAGCGGCGGGGGTTGAGGGGACTGCGGAGGGCGAATAGAGGGAGGAGGCCTGTTGCGCTGAGGCTGAGGGGGCGGGCCGAAGCCGTAGTTCTGAGGAGGCGGCGAGGGATGCAATGGGTGTGGGCGCTGCTGGCTTGGAAGGGGGTTGGCGGGCGAGGGTCGGCCGTTGTAGGAGTGCGAAGCATGAGGGTCTTGCGGGCGCGGGGCAGGGCTGCCATATGGGTTTGGCGCGGTGCTGGCGACGGGGACGCGGGGAGGTATGCTGCTCGATCCTGACTGCGGAGGACGAGAGGGGAGCGGTTTGTGGCTCTGGCTTTGGTTCCCTGACACCTGCATACTTCCAATCATCTGCGCGACCTGGCGATCTTTAGCAAGGATTCGTGGTCAGTGCGATGGTAGATACCTGCTCGGGCTCAGCGTGTCTGTGTTCATTATATCATGTCAGCGAACAAAGAAGCTTTGCGTTTGCCTTTCGGGCTTTCACTTACGCTGGCAGCGCGTCGGGGTTGTAACTCTTGTTGTAAGCCATGGTTGCCGGCACTGACGCAATCGAACGAGTGAGAGCGCAACGATCGGGACAAGGACAACCTTGCCCTGGCGAGTTTGCGAATCGGTTTACAGAGTTTGAAGATGCGAAGAATCTGAAGGGAATCCCAAGGGTTGTTCAGACCCAAAGCGGAGCCGTGGGGCGGAGGTTCATGGATTTTAGTCCAAGATCCGTCGAACAACGGTGCTTGCGCAACCCGCTTAGTCTCCACCGGGCTTAAATGAGGGTTAATCTCCCCCTTTTGTTCCTGGAATGTCTGGGATTCTCAGCCCTATGGTTGCAAACTGTTGCCTTCTTGCTTTGACGCCAAAACATCTGGAAAGTGTCTAGGCCATAGTTGGCTACGAGGCTCGCGACGCGACGCCCCTGGACAGACCTTGAATCATGTCTACGCTGCGTAATTGCTACCTAAAAATGCCCCACCAGGGTTAAAATTATACCCTTCTAGGCAACGAATACGAGATATGGGGCTGTAGTATTTACTGCGCAGTTAAAACCTCTTGACGATATCTCTAACGTCCGGCGCCTGCTCCTCTAGCACGTGCAATATCTCCTCCCACGCTTTGGCCTGGAACTGTTTACCTTCTGCCCCAGTCGTGAGAGCAATAGATTCACTAAAATTGTCAGTACTATACTCATCTCAAGAATGAAATCAGACGTACTCGAGATATCCATCACTTCTCCAGCATTTCCCTTGCGACTCTGCGCCTTGCACCGTGGCACTGACCAAAGACCGACATCCTTGTTCAGTCGTGCGCGCAAACAGCTTATACATCACCCACACGAGCCATCGCTCATAGAATCTGTTGTATTGCCGCCCAAGAGATGACTGACACAGACCAGGACTAACAGTATTGACAATGATTTGCAATGTACCATCTTCATTGCGTGCGAGATCGGCAATGTTCTTCATCATGTACTCCAGCAGCAATTTTGAAATGCCGTATTGTTTCGGGCCCTTGAAATGCTGCTCATCGTTGACGTGCTCCAGCAAGGAGCTATCCGTCCGAAGACTCTCTGCTTTGACGCGCACGAATTGTTGACTGGAGACAACGCTGAGATGTGAAGGTTCGGTATCCGAGGATGATTCTCTTAGCTTGGGTAAAAGCAGCAGTGCCAATAGTGACGTGGACAAAGTATTGACTTGTAGAATCTCTTCCCAGCCTTCAGGTGATTTTGTGAATTCGCGGTTCCAGAGACCGGCATTAAGAAGTGCAATATCCACCCGCTTTAGCTCATTGTTGACGCGTCTGGCAAAATTCTGGACGCTTTGGAAGCTGTTCATTTCGAGCTCCCAGACTTGGATCACACCAGGCCGATTGGTGTATCTCTCAAGAATTTCTTTAGTGCGGTAACCTCGCTCGAGGCTGCGACTGCCGATGACCAATGCTTCAACGCCTTGATTCAGAAATTTGATGGCGGCTTCATAACCCAAACCAGACGTGGCTCCTGTTAAGATGACAGTCTTGCCGGCGAAGGAGATCCCTCGGGGGTCCGTGGGAGGGGTGTACTGCATTTTGAGCAGTCGGAAAAGTCCCGCCATTTTGAGTGCCCGGTAGCCCAAATGGAGACTAAAGAGTTGTAGATATTGTTTAACGTTATTTATCGGCCATAAAATTGATGACATGAATCTGCTGAGTCAGGAGCTTTGGCCAATAGCCAATCACAAAGCATGCTTCTTTGTACACGTCCATGCAACACAGAACATCTCCACAAAACATCGTAACACGAGAGATGATGCAAAAAAAAAAAAAAGTGTGAAAGAAGCATCATAAAGCTGGTATCGATGTTTGCCGAAATTTTTAAAATTTCTTTGCTCTGGTTCATAGGTTCTCTCTTGAGGTATGCAATCGTACCCCGCACCCTATCGAATATGAGCAACTTGCACCAAAACACCCATCACAAGGCCGGCAATATAAAACAATCTGCAGAGTAAAACAAAATACCGCATATTTTTCAATTCACCAATTGTAATACGCAAAACGCCTCACATCAACTCACCACCTCACACATTGACGAATAAAACAAACACTGCAAACACATTGGACGAAACTGATTTCTCAGCAAGCCGGAGCCACATTGAATTCAAGTATACGCGGGGCGGTAGAAACCAAATACATAAAGAACACCACCAACAGGGCCATCCCATCCCATTCCAGCCATTGGCCAGAAGGATCCTAGCAGCCATCCTATCAACATAACAGGCCACGCATCGAACCACCATCAAACCACAGCTTCGGGACATATCAACATCCCGGCAATGGCAGCCAGCTTGCAAGGCCACCAGGTCCATCCCGGCGGCCGGACATGGAAGAGCCACTTTCCTAATGGCGATCTGTGGATTTTCGGATACGGGTACGTTGATCCAGCAAGAGCTGGGGAATTGGAGTTCATTGGATCCCGGGTAATTCCCTACGTCCACTGAAAAGACCGGCTAACTTGGGCACAGGAGCTTGATCTGGAAACCACCACCGCATTACGGTACGTGAGATGTGATACAGACGAGAACAGATCTTGTCTTGTGCATGTGGCCACAAAGCCTCAACCCCGCCCCCGCCTCCAAGGGAGGAGCTCCCCCATCAGGGAATCGCGAAAGTCAAAAACCCTAGCTAACGGCCACAGACCAGCGGGTCGCGGGCTACATTGATGGCTACGTGCGCCGATTCTGGCAGGTAAGGGACCCGGCTCCAACTATCCTGCTTCGAGTTTGAGAATGTCGATCACAAGTGCCGTTATCACGGCATTGAGTCTAGAGCAATCGGAAGCTGACAGCGGGCCCGCCGTGGCGTTTTCATTTTTTTAGGCTAGGTATGTTGTTGGCTGGCGCCGGCTGGGGCTTACGGGTATCTTTTATCGTTCGGGAAGCTAGGCGTGCTGATTCCGTCCAATAGTACCGATCATCGGGGCACGCCCGAGAAGCCGGGGAGGGTTGTTACTGTTATTGAGCGGACTTTTTGGGAGACCCTTGATGATCCGGTATGATCATTCCTCTCTAACAAACTCCGAGTTTATTTGGAGCTTTGATGATGGCGTGGGAGATCCAGCTAATCACTTGAGCAGCTAGCGAAGACCGAGTCTGAATCAGCCTCCATGGGCAAAGTCTGGGGCGCCGCGTACCACATCCCATCTTCACATGCGGAGGAAGTCCATGATTACCTGGACGAGCGCGAGATAGACGGATACAGCGTACACTATACGCCCTTTTACCCGTTTTCGGAGGACTCATCCAAGGTCGCTGGTGACTCGGCTCCAATCATCTGCATGGTGTACATCGGGCAGCCGAGCAATCCGCAATTTCTGCGTGATCCTGCGCAGCGAGACCCACAAGACGTGGCGCAGGTTATCAGCGCCGGACATGGACAGAGTGGGAAAGGGACCGAGTATCTCTATCTGTTGGAAAAGGCGCTTGAGGGTCTAGGGTTGGGAACGGCAGATGTACATGTCACGGATCTGGTGAGGCGGGTTAAGGCGATTGAGGCCGCGGGTGAGGGTGAAGAGGAAGAGAGGGAGGCCGAGGAGAATGTTAAGCAGTCGTTGTCGACAGCTGAGACTGTGGCAAGGCGTGATAGTATTGAGTAAGAGATGGGGATTAGATCACCACTGTGTGGTAGACATCCGGGTAATTGCGGAAATGATAGAGCCACATGCATCGGACATGATGCTAGATCTCAAAGACTGCTATGCAAACCTCAGACAAGCCCTCATTCTCAAATGTGTAGGTACTGATGAAGCATCTCATCCACAAAATGCCACGAAATACAAAAAGCACGCTGGCGCAGATGGATCCACGAGCCAAATTAAAGCCAGGAAAGTCTTATTTACCACGGCAGCATTGGCGACAATGCTGCCTCATGATATACCAAAATTAGGAGAACACTGTCGCGTATTTCAATTCATAACCAGATCCCGTCGTGTGCCAATCCGCTTCGCATCAGATCCCATGTCTCGTCAATCCATTTGGCAAAATAAAAGCATTCGAAGAAAGTTTTGTGCAAGCAAAAAGAGACGCCAGTGGGGTATTGCGCACTTCGCGACATTAGTTGCCCTGCTCGGGGGCGGGGGCCTGGTTGTTGCGCCAGCCTGGGTCTATCAATTAGTTTTTGAAGACTCAAAAGTTGTTTGAGGAAGAATGCTCACCACCGCCGCCGCCGTATCCGGCATTCTGACCACCACCTATACAAAAAATTAGATCATTTGGGCAGGGGCGGGATATTGTAGAGCTCGCTCCAGCAAGCCGCTAAGCAAGAACTCACCATAGCCGCCACCGTAGCCACCACCGTAACCACCGTTGCCAGGGTAAGGCTGCTGTTGCTGCTGAGGATATCCGCGGTTGTAACCACCACCACCACCGAAACCACCACCACCGCCTTGGTAACCCTGACCGGGCTGCGTGTTATACCCGCCGCGACCCTGGAAGCCACCCTCAGGACGAGGGGGACGGTCGAAGGCCTTGTCAACACGAATGGTACGTCCGTCGAATCTATAAGATGAATAAGTGCTCTAATAACGGGGTAGTAAGGAAGGCAGCAGCCTTGAAAGAACTTACTCCTGATTGTTCATAGCGCTCATTGCGGCATCGGCCTCAGCTTCAGTAGCGAAGCGGACGAAGCCAAACCCACGGCTGCGCAGAGTTGCGCGGTCTTTGACGACGATCTGTCAGGATTTGGGTTAGGCTGCGGCTCAATATGAATGCTTGTTGGGGACTGTAGATTACTCACAGCTTCTTGAATCTCTCCGAATTGCTGGAAACCATCGCGAAGAGCATCATCATTGGTGTGCCACGAAAGGCCGCTTTAGGTAGTGGGTTCGAGTCAGTCTAGCATCACAACGGGAAAAGCGGGGAGATAGCGGGATATTTCGAGAAAACCAAAACCCCCACGAGGGGAAGGGAAAAGTGAAAGCTAAAACCGACAGCGAACTTACTGAACAAAGAGCTTAGCCATAGTAGATGTATGAAAGCTAAGAAAAGACGCTGAAACCACGTTAGAACCGGGCAAGGAACGCGAGGAAGCACAACCCACGAAAGTCAGAGAAGGGATAAGAAAGGTGAGGGTTGTGACGGGAGAGAAGATCCTGGTCTGGAAACGAGTCAGCCGTCAAATGTGTGTGACAATCACACTGCCTTAGCCTCAGGCTTCCGCTTCCCTGGGCTGGACTGGCGCCAATCGCAGGGGCCCAAAGGGAAATATGATGCTTACTGCTGCTGTGCTTGGGGATAAACGAGACAGAGAGGGCCTAACGCAGAGAGGAAGTTGCTAAGGGCTAAGACTTTCACGAGCTGGATAAGAGTGGGGGAACAGGGCAGCTGAAGATAGTGCTTCCTTGGAGAGTCCCAGCTGTCTAAACTTTGAACTGATGGGTTCTCGGGACCTATCAATCAAATGTTACCCGAGGCTGAATCTAATTGATGAGCCACGCTAGCATGCAATCGGCTGATGCTGAGCCCGGTGCCCCTCACTTAGTTGCTTTTTTCTTCTTTTGCGTGATGGCCATGGGAAGCTGTACTGTCTACAACGGTTGCAGATGAGTGACTCGAATTGGGAGATCGTATTAATGCAAGGCCAACGACTGAATATAGGAAGGCAATTCAATGCCCCAAGCCCTTGAGAACCCTGAGAGTACATTGCGGGTAGAGCGGGGGCTCCACGCAGTCGTGGAAACGCTGGCGTGCCTCGGAGTATGCATTGCAAGTCCCGGTGTGCACATCTGCACTGTCGATGAAATATTTGGTCTCCCCCTTTATTGGGGATCTCGGCTGCAAGTAGAAGGGTCTGGCCATGCACAATGCAACGCGTCTGGGACGGCTTCGCCCTGTCAGGCATGGACTTCAGTCCGACCGCTATCCCCGGCCAATACACGCGATGAAGGAGGGGCAACAGTGGCCCACATGCCGCTTGGGGCCGTACATCGGCAAGACTCCGGGAAGTAAATGATAATTAGCGCATGGTCCGATTTCTAAAGTTGACAGATCAATGGTTTTCTCTGTTGAGATTGTGCTAAGGGAAGTTCATCCTGCGATAAACATCAACCTGCCGCTCGGGAGCTCTGTTGGCTGTTGGCTGTTGGCTGTTGGCTTGTGGGTTGCGTTGCTTGCTGCTTGAGTCGTCTGTGGCACGAGAAAGTGTGCCCCTTGCCGAATCTCGGATGACCTGAAAAGGCTTTTCCCTGTGGACAATTGGAAATCGATGGGATGGACAAGGGATCCCAGCATAGGCATGTGAAGGTGGGAAGACACTATGACCGCGGTTTCCCCAACAGAGGTGCTAGCCGCGTGCCCACGGCTTACTCAACTTTGTTGCGGCTTCTATCAGCAATCGAACTTCAACTTTATCTTCCAGCATAAGGAATATGGAGAAGACTGACAGCCCGATATACCGATGGCTATCAAGAGTGACGGAGGGTGATCAAGCCATAGGCGCATCGGGCGCAGGAGTGTTGGCAGGAGAGCCATACACATGTCCTCCTCTCACCGAAATCAGTGATTACGTGGATGGTATCAATCCAGCGCATCCTTCGAAAAGCTTTCCAGTAGCACTGGAATCGACAGAGCTTGCGCCACAAGTTCGATGGCCGCATTCCAAAAAACGGATGAGGGACTCGCCAACTCGCAAGGAACATCCTCGAGACGAGCCACGCTCGGAGAAACCAGTCAACGATTACCAGCGCAAGCCAAGACATAGAACACGAGAGGACAGATACGAATACAAGATAGCTGGATCCTCAAGAAAGAATGCGTCGGAAGCCCCTGAACAGAAGACCAAGCGACAACGCCGGAGCAGGAAGCAGATCATGAACGATGGGTTCCATGCATCCAATGTTGCTCGGAACAGACTCACGGTATGCAGGTTGCTACTTTGAACGTTACCCAATGTCTCTAACACCCATCTCAGCTCCCGAATGCGGCGAACATGGGAATATTCAGCAGAGGCAGAGCATCATCGTCCATAAAACTTCGCGATGGTGAGTTCCCACCTATAGGAATATCTCACGTGGAAGCCACTAACCCGATCTGAAGTTTCCGACCTCACGTTCTCAGAAACGAACCTCCTTTCACGGAAAGCCAAAGGAAATGGCCGGGCTCCTACCACCACAGTAAATGAACCGAGAGAGAAGAAGCGAACAAAACGTGTTCATGACTCATTCGATTTGCAGTTTCGTGATGCTTCAGAGCAACGGGACATACACTTGACAAATGTATCTCCCGGGGGTCTAACGCGATACCTGGCGGGATCCGAGAAGATCGATGCTACCGGGTCTTACGATAGGCTTTCACTCCACAATCTACCGGATCTTGCGGCCCAGACGAAATCAACGACTGCCCCTCCAAGAACTGGAGAGTTTCAAGATCAGGTTGCAAAGAATGCACACAATAGCCGATCTGCTACGCCATATACATGGTCAGAGACTAGCCGAGCAACGGCATTGAATTTCATCGTGAAGGATGATTTGCTTAAAATACTTCATGTTGGCCTGTTCTCAGAATCCCAGCCTGGTCCAGATATACCTGTTGACTCGAAAAAGTACTACACCCTTCAAGGCTTAAAGCTGCTTCTGGAGGCCCGCAGAGCATCTTGGCTGTCGAATTCCAGTGATGTTGAAGCGACCTTTCAACGTCCTTCCGGCTTTGATCTTCCACAAAGGCCAGTCACACAACCTCCTAATATCGTGGAAGCATCATCAAGTCCGACTCCTAAATTCAATCTCGCGTTCCTGGAGAGACACAGAAGTCCGGCTATCAGCAAAAACTTCGAGCAAGATGTCATTCGGGGCCCCCGACACCCTCGTAATTACAGCGAGAATGGCCCCTGCAACCTATCTCCATTCCAAAGTCCACAAATAGTCAATCCTGGCATGGCTGAGGCCGATGAATTTTTTCGAGCTTTGGATGCACAATTTTGCGCTATCATGGAACCTTCGCACGAGAAGTTGGAGCACACCGTAGGGAGCCCAGAAGCTCAACACCCCCAACAAAGCTTAGAGGCCCATCAACACAACGATATCTTGCCAAAGGTGCGCAACACATCAACCTATGATTCAGTTGACCTGAAACGTCATGGTCGATCCGATTACGGAAATACATATCCCATATCCCTCGCGATCTCTTCCCATTATGCACAAGCCGAGCTTGCAACATACCCGAGTAGCGGCCGCACGTTACCCATGCCACCCAAGCGTGACGCGCGCAATGAGCAGAGCTTAGATAATATACCCGTGACCAAGTCGTGGCAGCCATTTGCGGGTTTGACCAAGATGACGGCTAACGAGCATGCCACGTTACCAACTGGGTTCTGGCGCCAGAACAAGCTATACTGACCCGGACCGGAACCCGCTTTTCCAAGGAGAGGCCAGTCAGAATTGTGACACTCTGCATTACATGTACACGGAATCCAGTCGGCTTTGTACGAATGAGTCTCTGATCAAGAAGCACTATGCATGACTCCTAGTCATGTTATTTAAAAGTCTTTACCTGGCCCTCCTCTTAGGGCTGCGTGTTCTTGTTCTTAAATATGTAACTTAACCGGGTCTTGGTGCTACAATAGACCAAAATTCAATTGAAATACCGTCAATTTATTCGTGCAGCCATGTGGGATGCGCCTGACACGAAGCTGTCATTCAACGCTGCAGCAACCAGATAAGCTATACAGTCCTTTCTCAAACTGGATATACGAACGATCGCACGGATCGTGCTTAGGTGGGTATCCAGCGAGCGAAGAAACACCGTAGTCAAAAGCCTAGCCAGAGTCTCCTTTGGATCCACGATCCCGGCGCGGATCTTATTGCGTAGTCTGGAATACAACAAGCAGCGCCCCAAAGAAAAGGAACCAACAATGGAAGGGAAGAGGTTGGACTTGAAATCAAAAAGAGAAGCAAAAGTTGTGGAGTAGAAACCGAATCGATAGATAGGATAAGCGATAATTCAAAACATAGCAGAGCCGCACCGCCCCGCCCCCAGATCCGCCCCCAAAGATCGAATCTCCGCCACAATTATAACATCCAGTGAGAGATACCTTACCCCCTATCGAGCACCCTAGCGCCCAATGAAATCGTGCACAGCGAGTCCCGAAGTGGGTAGACCGCCTCGAGCCATTGCGTGATACAATTGACTGATCATATGCAAGTGGATCTCAAGATAGACAAGGCTCGAATACGAAAATAGTTCGAATCTGCAGAAATTGGGCGCCTAACGGTACCTAGTAGCCCTCAAGCCTCCAATCTTCTTTTCAAGGTCTTTCAATAATGCTCACACACTCTATCACCGATCATGTCCGCCGAGAAACCAACCATTCTCCTCATCCCAGGTGCATGGCATAAGGCCGACTCCTTCGAATTAGTAGCTTCCATTCTTCGGACTCAAGGCTACCCGGTCCAGGCGATGACATTGCTCTCTGCAGGGGGGCCGCCATCAACTACTGTTGCGGATGATGCGGAATATATTCGGAAACGGTATCTCCTTGAGCTGGTTGCCCAAGGGAAGGAGATTGTTTTGGTAATGCATTCCTACAGCGGCATCCCGGGCACAGAGAGTGTGGGTGGACTTGCGCGCAAAGACCTTGCAGCACGGGGTAAACCAGGTGGTGTTATTGCACTTGTCTATGTGACAGCATTCTTGATACCGGCTGGTCAGAGCGTGGAGTCTCTATCGCCACACGGTGTACTGGATCCGGCTATGAAGATTGATGTAAGGGACATCTGGATATACACACGATTCATTCTAGTTGAAATGTTGGGGATCAGATTTGACAGCTTGACTAATGTTTCGATCACAGGGAGATATCACATACGCCAAAAGCCCGCGGGAGTACTTCTACAACGATCTTGACGATGATGCCGCAGCCAAACACATCGCAAATCTTGTATATCAAGCTAAGCCAAGTTTCTGTACTCCGCTCACATATGAGGCGTACCGTGATGTGCCTACCCACTACCTGTTCTGCAAGCAAGATGCTTCTATCCCGCTCCACTCTCAGCAGATGCTGGTAGCTATGCTCGGAGAAGGCCTTGTGCGGACACATGAATGTGAGGCGGGACATTGCGCTATGTTGAGTGCGCCGCAAGCTGTGGCTGATGTGATTCATGCTGCTGCTACGGAGAATACAGCGTGATCCATTGCAGGTCGGGTCGGGAAATACGAAATTACTGGGGTAGAAACCTGCTGATTTACTTGCATTAAAGAATTTGATTGGGTATCAAACAATCTCGATGGTGTAACATCTGAAAAAAGAATATGGAATGTGCAAAGAGCTGAGTACGGATTCTCCGTGCTTGAGATCAAAGGTGCCAGTCCGATGTGTAGGCCGGTCACTAAATATCAAAAGAAGCTCTGTTTTTTCTTCCTGAACGCCGGTGGGGATTTGTTGCAATATGTTAACCAAGCTTCATCTCGGCCGAGCAGCTGGTGGGGTGGTCAAGGATGGAACTGCTGTACGGTGCAGGCTGCGCGGTTCTTGTTCCCGAGATGGACGACGGAAGAGTCGGATTTCGTCTGATATTAGAGGGTTGCCGCAGCCTCGATCACACCCGCAGCCTTGAAGGCGGCCGGGCTTCTCATGACGACCTCGACGGGATATTTCCATTGCATGAAGCTAGTCCAGCCTGAGTAGAGGGTCGGATTAGCAAAATGTCGCTATACCACTTTGCGAGTTCAACATACCCCAGTATGCACATTTCCTTCCGAGGTATTTGCCGATGAAAGGCACAAGGACCATGGACAGAAGCAACTCCAATTGTTCAATACTTTCCCGCCATTCTGCCTCGGCATCGGAATAATCATCGGACAGAGTTTCTAGGTCAGAGTCGGTGGTCGATTCTGACGGAAGTGAAGCGATCTCATCGTCGGACTCTGAGCCATAGGCATGCTGTGAGGGGACCATGAAAGCGGAGTAGGAGGAGGAGGGATTGGACCCGGCAGGGGACGCGGAGGACATGGTCGGCGGTTGTATATGGGAAAGCTGGGAGGGAATGAAATAAGGAAATAGGAGCAGCGGCCTGCCTACTGCTCTGGTGATATCAAAGCATGGGCAATGTTAATATAGACGGGTCCACGGAGACGCAAGCTGTTGACTGTTGATGTTCAACGTCAGGTCATGTGACCGAGACTGACTCATGGCCACGTGACCGTCCCGCGATAACAATCGTCGCCTCTCCAGTGCTGTGCATATCGTCAAATTCGCCATCCTCAACCTCTTGCTTAACTTGATTACCAGCGATACCCAGCGCCGGTCAAATTTACCTCCAGCTGTGCAGTGAATCTCATCTCACAACCACACAACATGGCGGACGCTGTACGTCTCACCCTAGTTCTTTTTTACCGTTCCTCCCACATTTTCTTTTGAGTCTGCGAAATACCCCTCGATCACCCGGTGGAGCAGAGCAATCACTTGGAGCTTGGATCGCTCGTCCCAGTGAAAGAATCTCTCCATCTCAACTTCTTTGCCTCACCTCGCTCTATTTTTTTAAACCCACTGCTAACCTCGTGCTTCACCGAACAGGCTGTTGAGCAGAAGCAGCGCAAGTCAGTCGCATTCGACGAAGGATCCGTCATCATGGATACCAACGGCCAAGTTCAAGATTCCCCAGCTGCTGAGAAGCCTGCCGGTATGCATCCGACATCCAAAAACCTCAGGGTCGATTCCCGCACATTGGACTCCGGACCCGCTAACGGATCATACCCACATACAGAGAACGATGTCGACGAAGTCACCGAGATGTTCAAGGGCCTTTCCAAAAAGAAGAAGTCCAAGAAGAGCAAGGATACCGAGGCCGGCGAAGGCGAAGAGACCCCCGCCGCCGACGGCGAGTTCGACCCCTCCGCGTTGAAGAAAAAGAAGAAGAAGCCCAAGAAGGAGACCACCGACGAGGACAAGCCCGAGGCCGCCACAGAGGAGGGTGAGGAGAAGGCTGAGGAACCCGTGCCCGAGGGTGACCCCGAAGCCGGCACCGGTATCTGGCAACACGACAACACGCAAGCCGTTCCCTACTCTCTCCTCGTCTCGCGCTTCTTCTCCCTCATCCAGAGCCACCACCCCGACCTGCTCTCTAGCGGCACCAAGTCCTACAAGATCCCCCCGCCCCAGTGTCTCCGTGAGGGTAACCGTCGTACCATTTTCGCCAACATCGCCGATATCTGCAAGCGCATCAAGCGTTCCGACGAGCACGTCACCCAGTTCTTGTTCGCTGAGTTGGGTACCAGCGGTTCCGTCGACGGCAGCCGTCGTCTCGTTATCAAGGGTCGTTTCCAACAGAAGGGTATCGAGTCCGTCCTGCGTCGGTATATCGGTATGTGTCCTCCAATGCATCCACCGTGTTTCCTAGCTAACATAACCCCAGTCGAATACGTTACCTGCAAGACCTGCCGCAGCCCCGACACCGAGCTCAACAAGGGAGAGAACCGTCTTTACTTCGTCACCTGCAACTCCTGCGGATCTCGTCGTTCGGTCGCCGCCATCAAGACTGGTTTCCGTGGACAGGTCGGCCGCAGAAAGCGCACTGGTTAAACGGGTATTGCACTGGTTTGACATTTTTCGGAGGAGGGAGTTTCTTGTATCTCATCTTTCTGGCGTGTCACTTACTCGGATTCAGGCGGATGAAAAAGTTGCCCCGACATTTTATCCTCTATGAGGATTAGGGGGTTAAGATGAAGCAATGATTTGAGGATAGAAACAATTTGGCATGAAATGGACTGATATGACCTCCTATTCTATTTTGTGTTAGAATTCTAGAAGTTGTTTATCGCTATATTATTCCCAGGAAACTTAGAAGTGGCTATCTCCTTCGTGTGATTTGATAGTGGGTGATCCTTGTCAGGGGCGAATACAGCAGCAGCAGCATAATGTCCAGATGATGAAGTCTTTCCTGACTGGACAGGCCTTCTTCAAGTTAGCTCAAAGCCAAGATTCTGCTCGGTGTTCTGACGCCGGTGTCAGGTAAAGGAATAGCACGCAATAGGCTAGATCGCACTCAGGTCTTTTGTTTTGTTTTACTCATGTGTTGTGTCGGCGACGAGATCTGGATAAAATCAATCTGAACAATGAAATTGTCAGACTGCCTTTTCGAGCCACGAATTGACAGTCAGGTTCGATCCCACTTTGGGCTCATTTGGTTGCGAAATTCCTCTTCGGCTTTCGAATCTAGATGGCAGAGTGTTTAACCTTGGAGGCAATGATGCAACCATTTGACATAGAATCAAACTCTCTAGTTTACGGCTGTACATAATCTTTACTCTGCACTAGTAGACTAACATCCACACACGAAGCATGATCGGTTCCGGCGCATACATATTGAAAATCGAAAAGACAAAAGATCAAACCGACCACAGTTCACTTCACCTTGCCATACAGTTGCAGTAGTCATCTTAACCACTGGCAGTACTCATCTTCAACTGTGCGGCAAATGCGTTCAAGTTTCGTGTTTGCATGTAAACTGTTCCGGGACCCTTGAACTTGCAAGCAAGACCTTCACCGGAGCTTAAACCAGAGACAATACCGCCTGATGCGACGCGTTCAATGTCGTACTTGCAGTTCCAGCCCACAAGATGACCATTGTCAACGAAATAAGTCTCCCCTTCCTTGAGCTTTGTGCCGTGTCATGTTAGCAAAGATACATCTCGTGTAAATAAAGCTTGGGTAAGCTTACATCCTTCTTGATAATCGCACCAAAACTCTGTAGCCAGAGCAGTCCAGTGCCCGTGATCTTATAGATGAAGAGACCCTCCCCAGAAAATACGGCCTTGGTGATACTTTGCGCCTGGTACTTGTGCTTTACGGCAGACGTCGATGCCAGAAATGCGTCCCTTCCGATCTTCCACTCTCGCTCTCCATCTAGACGAAGAACAATGATATCACCTAGCACAGAAGGTGCAATGAGCAGTTCACCGGGACCCGTATATTGTGACATTGTCATTTCACCGCTCGCTACGAGTTTCCTCCAGTTGAACGACAGTGTTCCTCTCAGGGTCATAGTCGTGGACATGGCAATCATTACCCCTATGAGATCACCGAAGTTAATATGAGTTACAGAAGAAAACGAATAGAACTTTGGGATGCTCTTTGAAGCGGGCAATTTCATACCTGGCTTGGCAGTCAATGGGCAGCCCATCGCTAGCTGCAATGTCAAAAGCGAGTTTACATCACGGTGACTGATCCGATAGCTGCCTCCATTAAAAGTTCCAACGCTATCTTCCGATGTGGCTTGGGCACCTGTGAACTGTCCTGGTGCCGGGGCGCCAGGCATAAGAGAATGGTTTTGCTGAACAGCAGAGGCATTGTGCTGAAAGTTCTGTGGAACGTTTTGTTGATAGAAGTTTGCCTGTTTTTCATTGACGGGAGGAGTAATTGCAGGTGGGCTAACGGAAAGCGGAGGCCCTGGATAATGCGCATGTACGGGAGGTGATTGTGTCGGCGGGGGTGGGTAGTTGAAACTCGAAGGAGCGGGTGCTTGTGGGGGACCGGGGAATGCTACAGGGCGTTAGAAGCTTTATTTTGCAATACACAATAGAGAACAGACATGTTACATGCGCCGGAGCTACTAGAGATCAGCACAAATTGCCCAGGCTTGCCTAGAGTGATGTGAACGACTTACCCGACATGGGCGGAGGAGGATAATGTTGCTGTTGAGCCATAGCTGGAACAAAAAGCTCTGACCAGAAGTCTATAGGAAGTATGGTCAATACTTTATTTCACTCAATTGCTTTCGTTGCTGAGGGTAAGACTGGTCAAGCGCAACTCACCGGTCTTGGTGCGGGGGAGAGGAAGAGCGACACAAACGACAACTCACAGCCACGAGCGGATCTTTTGCGCTCGGTTTGAATCGAAGCTGAAAAGCGGAGAGATTTGAAGAATCCCAGTGGAAGAAGCTTCGATTAAATGAGAGGGAGAGCTACGACTCCGCACGCTGGCAATTCCCTGGCTATATTTAGTCGTGGCGGGCATTATGAGCGATCAACAAGTTGAAAAAGCAGCTAGATTGGCAGGTGATGACCTATTGCCGTATCACAGCCAACTACTGCACGATCATCCCAGCCGGCGCCTAGAGGTTGCACATGCGCAACCTGATGGGCCAGCCTCATGGGCACTAAAGTGGGGGGTTCCGCGATCATTGGTTGTGCACTTTAGCGCCGACACCAGGCCAAGGACGACCAAGAAACACCAAGAAACTCATGCTAAGCCCCTCAAGACGGTCTCAAAAAAAAGTCATATGATCAAATATCTCCAGTGCTGAGTTCCGAAGCTGACCTTGTGGGTGCTGCATCGGCGACTAAGGTAGTGTAGACGCCCAGCGAACATCGGGATGCAAGTGGAATGGTTCGATCACCGGCTTACCTTAACAACAACCTTGGAAATGGGCACCTGATTGCTATAATCAAATCTCGCTTTTTGGTCTTGGAGGAAAAGTTTTAAGAGAAAATACCTGCGACTCTGCGAACTTCTATGTAGTGACGTCCTTGCGTTCTATGCAGGCTATATGATTTTCTCACATCAATTGGCGCTACTTTCATGCATCGCTAATTCCAAAATGTCTGCAATGTCTTCTAACTCTTTCCTCCTCGCCCAGTCGTAGGCATTTAAGCCATTTTTGTCCCGAGAAAAGACATTGGCACCTTTTGACAGTAAAAGGCGGATCATGTCGACTTGGCCGCACAGCATGTCGTCTGGCGAAGCTCTGGCCGCGAAAATTAGCGGAGTGTAGCCAAAATTCCCATCCGATTTATTGATGTCGGCTCCGTGGTTCAAGAGCAATTGGCATATTTCAAGCTGGCCCTCAGCCACGGCAGAATGAAGTGTGCTCTCGTAGTTCACTCCCCAACTGTCCACTGCCGCACCCCGCGATAACAATAGACGGACGACAGCAAGCTGGTTCCCTCTCCTGGCCCAATGTAGAGCAGTCTGCCCCATGTTGTCGAGAGCCTCTAGTTTTGCACCATGTTCCAAAAGAAGCTCCACAATGTCGGTGCGCCCTTCATAAGCCGCTAAAAATAGCGGTCTCGCATCTCGGCTTTCGTCATCTCCATCTGGGTTTGCCCCAGCTTCGAGAAGTACTTTAACGGCACTGAATTCTCCAGTGGCGGTCACTTCCATGAGTGCGGAAATATTGTTCTCATTTATTGCATCGATATTCACGTCCCGCCGTTGAAGGACTCGGATGCTCCAACTAGAACAACTTTTCGCTGCTGCCGTGTATGCGAGCTGAATGATGTTCGGATACCTCTCGCCAATCTCCGCCCATCTCAGCAAGACGAAGTAGAGTAGAGCATGGTGTTTTTTCTCGAGTGCCCATTGGCAAATTTCTTCTCCGGTAAATTCATTATCAACATTGACATTGTCGTCGATCAGCCACTGGACTGTGTAACGTGCGGCCAGATCAAAATCTTCGTCCAATCTCAGATCTGGCAGTGTTGAATTCCTGGAAAATATAGGTAGATCATGTACTTCGCCTTGTAATGTATCATTTTGAATCCACAGAGAAGCAGCTTTTCGTGCTGGGCTAGGCATATGGGATTGAATATGCCAAGCAACCCACCCCAGCTGCTTCGAGAATGACTGCGACCATTTTGTGTACTCAGATGACTCTAACCAGGCTGCTGGTATTTGTACCCTCTTTGTAGCCATATGAAGCGTTCTGGCATCAGAGTTGTAGAGGGTTTGCACAAATCCAGTACCTAGCTCTTGGACATTTGTATCCTTCGAGAGCAATGCTCGGATACAAAGGTATCCCAATTCGTAAACCGAACGCTCAAGCTCAGGTCCTTCGGACCACCCACAGATCCAAAAAGCTATACCCAAGGCTGAGCCCCATCTGTTGTCGTTGATCTCAGCCTCAATTCTGTTTCTGATGCCAGCAGTATCGGCTCCGAGAGCTGGAAGCAGGTTTTGGTGTCTGAGTACTGGAATTATGCACATCAATGCATCTTCACCAGATCCCAAATTACATCTCTCAAAACAATACATCAGCTCATGGATTCGGCTGTTTTGAAGAATGTAAGAGCTCTGTAACCCAGCAATCACATCAACACCTCCTCCTAGCGCACCAATATGGCCTACAGCGTTTTGAAGAAAACGGATGTAGATGTCTTGGGCTATCATGGTCTCCAATTCGTTTCCTGTCTCCACCACCAAGATATCACTGTCAAGGCCGTGTTGATCTAATTCAAATCCAAAAAGACAGCGGGATGAGTCCCTCATCTTGACGGATATCATCTTTGCCTCCTTTTGTCTGAAAATCCATTTGTGAAATAGGAGAAACATTTCCTTTTGACCAGCTTCAGCCTCACTTAGCCCAATCAGGCGATTGAGAGGCCGACGCCAATCCTCATCTGATTTGTACAGTGACCAGGTCCAAAGACCCAAGATGGATTCCAGCTCATGAGTATCGACGTGCCAGCGAAGCGGATTGCCGAATTTCTGTAGTTTTATTGAATGTGTTCCAGGCAATGGAATCGACCATTTCGAGGAAGCGGGCTGGCATTCAAATGACAGAAGAAACTCGAAATTCTGGCCGAAGTCAACGCCCCAGCTTGATAACACATCCATTGTAGCTTCGATTGTGCCAGCCAGGCTCTTCGCTACTATGCGAATAGGCATGTCATCCCATGCGACACTTGAATTTGTATCTGACCGGGACGTGATCTTGGCCAGCTGCCTTCTTGTTTCGATCAGTCGTTGAATTCGGTGTTCGCCTGGTTCAATCGGTAGTCGGGGCGATGAGTTGTCCAGTGATGTACTTCCAGGGGAATAGACCAAACCAAATGACTCAACATCTTCGAGATGAAATGCAAAGCAATCCAACTCTTGTTTCTTCAGAGACGTTGTAGATCGTTCATCTCTTATTTTGTTTTCGTCTGGGGTCATTCGCTCTGTCCGAAGACAGGTTCGCAAAACGGACATTACAAGTGTGGCTCCCAACGAGGCAAGGATGACGGAGGCGTGAAGTGCGCGGAGTCCAATGAATTGGATAACAAATCCAAACACCGTAGACAAAACAGTCAAGTAAATTATGACATTCTTGCCGTCATATCTGCGTTCGCGAACTGATTTCACGTATCGTATTTTTGTTGTCATTGTAGAGTCGGGACCCTCTCTTACGGCCATGAATGCGTCAAAAACCTGGTCACCCACGTGTTGATTTCCTGGTTGTAGCCAGTACAGTTTGCTCGGCTTCTTGGGCTTGATAGAGTATTCTTTTGAAGAGCGCTCGATGATGACCGCGGAAGAAAACATGCCAATGAATAAGAAAGTTGTCCCGATGATGAAGAAAGGAAAACCGTAGCTTGGCACCACTTTGTCGTTTTTCTTGAAGTCATTTGGAAAGATGAAAACGGTGATTATAGCATAGACAACGACGCCTGCGATAGTAAGTGATCGCCATCAATAGGGATTTCGAAAACGGAGCCACTGACCCATCTGCAAAGCACAGCCAATTACGGCAGTACAGTAGAACCAATTCATATTCCTCCTCTTGATGCCTTTGTTTAAAGAAAGATTCGGGATGTTGACTTCAGGCATGTAGAATAAGCTCTCAAGCGAATGACCCGACCAAGCGTCTTTCTTTATGGCATCAAGCAAAGTCCCATATTCCACGGTCCGTTCCCCAGAATTAGGGTCTTCATTCTCCCAGGCCACGATTTCCAAGATCCTTGGTCGGCCAAAGACTCTGGAGATACCGCAATCATTGAAGAGTTCAGCCGTGGACTCTGAAACACAAGGCAACAGCTCGCTTTCAGCATCTGCTGGTCCCTCTTGTGCACGCCCGATAAATGCCCGGAGTGAAGAACCACCACAAACTCGGATGACTGAAACAACTGTAGTTAAGACTCCAAGTGGGGAGAGCGCGAAGATGACATTATCAACGAGGTGTATGGATTCGGACAAGAATTGTTTTGTGAGTTGTTCGCCGAAGAGAGTGATTAAAGGGGCCTGGCATCAGAATATATATCAGTATACCTTCTATATTTCTTCGCAGCTCTTCACTAGAGTAAGCTGAACTCACCAAGTCCGTCGCAAGATTGTTCGTGAAATCCTCCCAGTCATCAGCCAATACAAAAGGCACCCAAGTAAGTACAATCAACAAAGTCAAACGCATAGCAGCTTAATATCATATCATAATCTCATTGTTCACTACCGCCAGGGCCCAGGAAAAGCACCCATCTTTAAGAGCCACAGCCTCACCGAACCCCGCCGATCCTTTGTGGAAAACAGGGTGGCCGGGCGGGGCCTATGCCTTGCGAAGCGCCTGTTCAATACTCACAGCGAATCAAGTCATGCGAAGTTTCTTAGCTATTATTAACAAAATTTGAAACCACTAAAGTACTTAGCCACATGCTGTAGGCGCCGCTGTCACTACGCTAGTCGCGGCCCGCATAGGGGGCGGCACGGGCGGTGGATCTAGGTTCATAACGTGCTTCCGCAGACGAGCCATGGATCGCTGGTTTTTTGGGTGGCTTAGCTCTCAGCAAGCGAGGTATTTTGCCCAGGCTTTTCTATGTGATTCTCGGAACATACATTATTCGTTGAGCGAATTCTTGACTATCCCACCCTTAATAAGAGCGAATTCGCCAAAACCAGGTTCCAGAATTCAGCGTGCTTCTTTCTTTTCGAGAAAGATAGTCAGATTAGTGGTTTCAGTCATGTTCAGTGATAGAATTGGGGTCTGACTCACCATAGCAATGCTCATATCGGTGGCCAACGCTCTACTTCCACGGCAGTTGTATCAACGCCCAGGGTGATGTACCCAACAAGACCTTGCGCAGTATCATACCCATTCAACGACGGTATTGGAAGGATGAGATTGTATCCGCTTTTGGGTCCTTGACGAACGTCAGATCATTCGAGATTTTCGTACGTTGAATTGCAGTGTGCGAGACATAGGGCTCCATAGACATGGATACGCTGTGTGAGATCCTCATCAAAGTGCAGCTGTGCATCACCCCATGTTCATCTGTTGGCCACATTCCTGTCATATCCTGGCGGGGGAGCTGGGAGTGGGGTCAATATATGGACCGGGGGTGACCTGGGAAGTAAGCACGCAGGCATTGTTCTGAATTGTGCTATAATAGGCTCATTGATCAGGATTTCAATTATCGTGTTACCCGATGAAAAATGCAACGTTCTAGTGTCATTGCAGCACCTCAACTGAAAGGAAATGAGAAGCACGTTATGAATGCTTTGCAATTGACTCTGGGTGGATGTCGGTCTTTTCAAGGTCGTTTTCTGAATGTCACCAATTGACTTTCGGTCAATGATTTTGTTTCGACTAGTAATGTCTCGAGTCACAAAGCAATACAACAATTACGACTTCCGAATCGACAGGCAATATTCACCCAATCGAGAGTCAGGTTAGGTGGCTTGCCGTCCTACAGGGGAGGGAAATAGTTCAAAATATGACATAAACTCCATAATATGCCCGGGAATTGTTTAAAAAACAAAGCCGGACTCATTCAAGCCTTTGTCCACGAAAATATCACAAGAGCGGATCTAATAAGCTTGCGACGCGATCGGAAAAGAAGATTGACCTAGAAAGGGCTTTGCTTTCAAGCCCCGTTATTCATTCAAAGCAAAATCAAGCCACCAACGCCGTTTCAATGTGAGATCAGAGATTGCAGCAAACGGAAATATAAATATCGATGATCCGACGAAAACGCAATTAGAAGATGCTGTTCACAATGTTGGAGCCAACAGTAGCACCGGCACCGAAGATCGCTGTATGCAGGATTAGATCATCGCCATTTCATCATCACAAGGGATTACATACCAGCATTGCCCAGCTTCTTGCCGAACTTCTTGCCGCCCTGCTCAAACTTGCTCTTCTGAGCCGGGTCGTTCGGGTTCGCGGGAGATCCACTCTGGCTGACATCCAAGGGCATATTTCCGTAGTTGGATTGCGGAGGCACGGCTCCGGGTCCCTTCTCCTCAATAACGTTCACGTAAGCCCTGGGGAAGATACCTTCCATGCCGGTACGCTCGTTGCGACCGCGCCACCCTATAACCGAATTAGCTTTGAATTTAACTAGCCATGCGCGTGAAACATACAATCATCATTCATGTGCTCGGTGACTTGAACGCGATCATTCGGCGCCAGTGCCAGGTCGCCCGCGTCGGTAGGGGTATAGGCGTACAAGGCCATACCGATAGAAAGGATCGGCGGAACCTGGGGGTAGGCCGGCGGGGCCTGTGGAGGCGGGGAGGCATATTGATTGTTCAACTGAGCTTTCTCGTTGAACGAGACATTGGACATCTGTGTACTAGGGGGCGAATATGGAGGCTGAACGGGCTGAACGGACTGAACGGGCTGAACGGGAACGGGCGAGGGCAGAGGCTGTAGTGGTGAGGCCTGTCGGGGCTGCTGGCGAGCCACGGCGGCGCGAGCGTCAGCCTCGTCAGGAAGTTGCGAAAGAATGGAGTTAAGCTGGGAAGATGTGATTATAGAGGTGTCGACCAGGAACTCCAGCTCCTATTTTCATCTTGGTCAGTCTCTTAGAATGCCGCAGGTACCGTAGGAAGACGTACGTTCCGGACGATGCGAAGCGACCGGGCGGTCATGGCGGATGTGAGCTCGTTCGCCATATCAAATGGTAGTTCTCGAGGGAAAAGCCTGTTGGGGATTGAATAGAGCTTTCCAAATGCAGGCCAGATGAATCGAAGGGAAGAGGGAAAGATGAGAGAGCACTTGAGACAGGGGAACTCGGCGACTTGGCGGAGGTGGTCGGCCCTGGTGCCTGGCCATTCAAGTCGCATAGCCCCCAATCTCCGTTTTAGGCACTTTTCTCACCGCAACCTTGGAGATGTCCATAATTTTCATAATTGAACGATACAAATTGTTCGCAAGCTGCAGTGAAGACCAGAAAAGCAAAATAAACAGCTGGAACGACTTTTTTTCATCAAAAATAAAGCCCATGTATTATTATTACCTAAGTTACTTTGTAGACTAGCTAGAGAAATTTATATTACCGTATCGTTTTGAAAGATCGTTACAAATTATACAATCTTCCTCAATCTCACTCTCTTCCACTAGAGGCAATGGGATCTTGAGGTTGTAACATATCATCTTCTCCTTAAATTTAGGATTAAAGACTATCTTTTTAATATTTGTTTTCATATGAGTTAGAGCTTTGTATTGGAGCAGCCTCATTTGCAAGCAAAATTTGCAGGATTCGTGGGAGGCAATAATAGTTTGGAGTGAATATCACAAGAAATGAAGGACAATGGCCGTCCAACTTACCCTCACCACGTCCTAAATTTCGCGGCCATCAAAGGGAACAACAGATGATGAGAAAAAGTAGTACAATCCGTTTATTGAAGTACACTATCTTAGGTAGATTCTTAAGATGAAAAGATAACAATCTATCTGGAAACAAAACATTTCGACCTTGAGCATGGTGGTCCCACTTCGTCTCGGAATAACAATAAACGTCATGATGAAGGCGCCGAGAAAAATTCACAAATGGCGAGCCATCCCGATGAGACTAAACATCCCCACAGCATCTGGACTATGGCGCTTGGACGATTCCAGTTCCAGACGATCATAGGAATTCTAGTGACGAGATGATCGCCAAATAGAAAACAGGCGCAACGTCAGTCTCGAGATTGCGGCTACAGTATACATTTTTTTTTCAAGCTCAAGTTCATTGATTTACTAGCTCTGTGGCTATACTAGACGCCCAGTCTTAGCCGTGCATTTCTACGAAGTCGATCACTTTTGAACTATAATTAGAGGTTCATGTGCAGCCACGATGATGCCTGCAATTGTGGGCTGGTACCGGCCAATTGACGAAAGTTCGTCCTTATGCGCTGCGCTCTTCAAAAGCTGGTACTTAACAACGGTAAGTGAGTTTGACACCCAGACGTAATCCGACAAACCTCTTTAACGGCACTCGTATGAATTGTAAAATATGGGACAATATCAACATTCAAACCTTCAAACATGCCTATGATAGAAGAAAGTCGGATCTCAATCTTGGTGTGCAAAGTTTGCATCGACTTAAATTCATGAACGCTGCAATGCGATCGCAAGCTTTCGCTCCCTTAGGCATGCTGCGATGTGTCCTTGGCCCGACCAGGCGGAAGGTCAGACATACATCGTCGAGCAATAGTGATGATGCATACTATCACACAAACGATCATCAAGAACTCGGCGGAAGGAAATAACTGATTACTTCTGAGTCTATCCTCTTCAGGAAACTCCGAGTTGGGGATATTCAAATCCAATGCGAGAGTCAAAGTCTCCCCGAAGGGTTTGCCGGTCACCACCAGTGAATCAGACTCTGATTGTGCTGCTTCAATTGAAGATCGGCAAGCAGATACAATTCCAGCTTCGCAAAGAGAAACCTCTTTTTCTCGGTCGTTCTTTCCATGCAAAATAATTCCTTGGTTTTCGTAGGTCGATAGTATTTCATTTACTCCCGGATTATACTTGGCTTGTTGGGATTGAACGGACGAGACGGAGGGTTCGATATCGAGTTCGTAGGGAGAGATTCGGTTGTTATGGTTTCGTAGTGAGTAGGCGGAGCTTGATGGTGCTGCCATTGTAGCTTGGAATGCAATGGGAAGTAAGAAGGAGAGTATGGATGGGAGAAACATGGCTGCTGCCCACTGAGAATTGCAGCGTCGATAACCACAGGAGAGGATCAATTTCAAAGAGAGGAGAATCAGAGAGTGGTATAATCCTGAAAGTGATTGATATTGCAGTAAAAAGAGGACATCTTGGTTATAAAAATGGGGTGGATGGCCAAGGCCCACACAAATGGCTCAAGATCGACCTTTTAACTGAGACCCGATGTGGAGCAATGCAAGCAGGTGGCATGAGAGCCTGACCTAGAATGCAAATCAAACCCCAGGATTCCATCAAGTACATACTGTCAGCACCGGAGATAAGATTCAATATCCGAGTTGCTGACAGTAACCAAATCGGATCCCTGGCGGGAATCCTTGGCGCTCGCTTGGCATCCTCGAATCTCGTTTGTAAGTTCTAAGCCACTCTATAGCTGTAGGCAGCATAGTTCTTCTTCGCTCAGGTTAAATCAATATAGATACTCTTGATCGAAGGGGTAGTTGCTGACCCCAATCTGTCGACCACAGATCCATCAAGGCTTTGAGTTCTGGATAGCCCGATAGAACGATAGCCCGTGGACAAAAGCTTTCCACGTTAGGTATTTTGCTGACGTGCCTTTCGCCTTTTGGGAGCCGGAAGCTGCCCATGGCCTATTAGACTGCAATTCAAGGACTCACGCCTAACCGAATCGGGACATAGCATAATTCGTCATTGTCGAAATTACTTGTCACTACGGTTAGAAAAAGAAGGAAAGCTAAGGCAACAGGCGTGGTTCTATTCAAGATTGACCAAAGAAGACGTGTAAATGAAAGTTCAAACACTCTCTAATCCCATCACCCGTGTAATAGCCACACCGTCCTTAATCGATGAATTAGCATAATCAAATAAATAGATCGCAATGGTACCCGGACATACCTTTCCGTGGTCAGTATCAAATTCGGATACTGTGGTCTCATAAATCAGGTTTGGATTTGGCGTCAGCGATCCAACGTCCAGCTTCCTGGCTAGCTCTCTCTTCTGCTCAGTCGTTGCCTGAACCCACTCCAGATACTCCGGCGCACCAGGCATAATCACATTATCAGCAAGAATCACCGAGGTCTCAGGAACAAGGACATCCAATTCCTCGAGCAACCACAGATCCGGTCGATACAGTTTCTGCCAGTGATCGATGAAAATCATCTCCACTTGAGCGATTTCCTTGCGATCACTAACAAGCCCCCGCAATACGTCATCACTAGCACCGACCAGAATTCGAACAACGTCACGCAGACCAGCTAAGTCAACGAGCTGATTGGCGACAGCGGCCATTTCGGGATTTTTTTCGCTGCTCAAATATTGCTTCCCACCGTTCGCTCTGATCGCGTCGCCGAAAAGAATGGCCGAGTAGCCCACGTAGCCACCAAGTTCGATCATCACCGATGGCTTGCGGTCGGCGATGACGTTGGTCACGAATGCGCCTTTGACAGGACCAATGTTCATAAGAAAATTGAACTTGGAGTGATACTCATCGATAGCTGAAATGACTTTTTGCGGATTTCCTCGCAGTTGTTTGATGTCCGGTCGGCTATGGATGTAATGGAGGAGATCGACCTCCCGGCCATCCTATCTACAGTTAGAAGAGACGTTGGAATTTTTGTGATTCTTAGGCGATCGTACCAGAGCAAATGTCTTCGAGCCCATGGAATGGGCAGGTGGTGCGTTTGGTCGGTTGGACATGATGTGTATTTATCGCTTGGGAGCTGACAAGAGATGGAATATGATGCAGTTGTTCTAGAAGATTGTGTTGATTATCGCAGTGTTCTACTGAAGGAATTTGGTTGTTTTGACATTCTTATATTTCTTTAGGGATCAATCATGTCACTCGGCGTTTCTGGAGATACTTACCGTTTATGGTTGTCGGAGATAGGCAACATTCAAAAAGGCAATCGCGGATCCGAGTTCAGCCCCAACCTTCGGTGCGGGGATAACCTGGCGATCCTCCGAGCTGGACCTTGAAGATCATCACGGACAAAACAGAAAGGAACTACACGAATGCAAAGTCCGAGATGGAGTTGTCATCCCTTATTTGACCACTAGCTGCTCATCTTGACTGTACTCCAGGCCATTAGAGGCTCGGATTGGGTACATCAACATCATGATGCGCAATGTTTCTTGCAAGGGCATAACAGAGCTCTCTTTTCTTCCTGCCAGTGAGTCTTCGCCCACGGCATCTTGTTCGTACCTAAACCCCTAGCGCTCTGTAACGAATTCTTTCCTTTCCTCTTGCTCCCCTCTCTTCCGGACAATCAAGTATTAGACAATATACAGGAAACTTACCACCGATCCAATTCGCTCTGAAAGTCTTCCACGAGCCTAACCATCTTTGGTACATCCATACGGGACCATGAGAAAAAAAAACCTTGTAAAAGCTATTCAATACTCGGTTGCCCAAGCGCCGAAGGGCTATCTCAGGGATATAGTAGTACCAGCTTTGAGTTTGGTTGTGTAGAGCCAAATAATATCGTGGCTAACTCGAGCGAATATCACGCCGCGCACGCTATCCTCGCTTTAAAGAATAACAAACACGTGCTTATTGAGAAGCCGATATGCCTTAATCTACGCGACGCAGATGAAATCATTTCTGCAGAGAAAAATTCACAAGGCAAGGTCTTCGTCGGCTACATGAGACGCTATGCGCCAGCCTTACTGGATGCAGTGGAACTGGTGTTGGGGTTGGGGGGGGGGGGGGGGGTTGACCAAGTGACATATGCTCGAGTTCGAGGGTGTTATTCACGCGCCGATAATCTACAAGAGTATTGGAATAACAAATCAAATCTCAAGAAATCATCGGGCCAAATCCGGCTTTTGTGAGCCAGTCTACCACATTCCCAAAATTTTCAACGATTTCCGGCCGGAAGACACAAAGGATCTGACTGCTCGAGTGAAGAACTCTTAACTCAAGCATTGGAAAGAGAATGCGAACTTGAATCATCGCCACAATCCCAACGGATCTGGCGCGACCTCAATCTGCTCGGAAGTCATGATATCTTTGCTATGCGTGAGGTACTTGGCACGCCCCAAGCAGTCCTAGGCTCATATCCTGGTTCACCAATTTGGAAGTAAGTTGCACCATTCCATTCAACTTCTCCACTTAGCGCTAAGAGATTCGTCCAAACAATTAGTGTTCTTTTCCTCTACCCAGGATTCCCCGTTTCTTACGATTCCGAGCTAGATCAGATTCTCCGCTTCGACGTCCACATCGAAATATATAGTGCCACCAAGACCATCCGCGTGCAATACGATTCACCATACATCAATGGGCTGCCAGTCTCACTGCACATTGCGGAAACTACCGGCGGCGCTTACAAGGAAACGACCATTCGGAAGACCTACGAGGACCCTTATACGTTGGAATTGAAGGAGTTCTATGCAGCCGTCGTGGAGGGCAAGAACATCCAAACCACCGCCAAGGATGCAAAGAAAGATCTTGAAATAATTGGTATGGTTATGAAGTCCGGATTTCCTCTCATCAACGATGCTGTCGGTGAGGCGTAAAATGCCCTGGTGGATTGTGTTTGGTGCTTTTGTTATGCATGTATCCCGACTCAGCCTTACTGCGGGGCAGTCGGGGACCCAAACGGGGTTGGCGATCAATGTGGCCCTTGGTACCTGGAATTAAGATGAGTCAAGATGATTGAAAGTGACTCTAGCTCGATCGAATTCATCGATCATAACTTTTAGGGTATCGCCTTGAGGGTTGAATGCAAAGGCCTTTAGGGTATGACATCAAGTGGGTCAGTGAGATCACAGCGTTCTGCCTATGATTTCATCTAAGTATGGCTGATCGCTGGATTAGACCAGGTAGATTGATGAAAATAGCGAAGGAAAGAAAAGCGAATCAAAAGAGATGCAATTGAGTAAAAAGCCTGGTTCAGATTTCTAATCAAGGGTTCGTTGAGTGTAGAGACGAAAGGAATGTGGCAACATCGGAGGGTACCCGAATCGTGTCAAAACTTGGACATCACCCTCATCTCGCACCCATGCAGCTGAGGCCGGCAGATAAGGCGGCATCCATTATAGAATAAAGAAAGAATACACTACTGAATGGAAGAATATGATATAAAGACGGAGATAAAGCGATCAAACCGAGCGTTAGTTGACTGCGGGATGCCACTAAGCCCAAACGGGTTAGCGTCTGACTCCCCTCCCTCGAGAAGCTTCTGTGCCGCCAGTATAAATTGCATCTTCAACCGCACGCGAGCATCGTCATACCCCACTACCCCCTCAAACCACCACATCCTTTGATCACCTTCAGACAAATCATACAAAATGGAAGACTGGAACTCCGTCACCAAGATTGGCAGCAAGACCCGCGGCGGCGCTGGTGGCCCTCGTGAGACCGTTGTCAAGGGCAAGAGCGCCTTGAACGCCGCTCAGCGCTCCGGCGGTATCCTCGCCACTGAGAAGAAGTACGCTACCGGCAATGTCGTATGTTGACCCTCTCCGCAGGATTCCCCCATTACAGTAAACTGACTCCCAACTACAGTCCGCGAAATCTGGCGCCCCCGAGGGCCAGCACTTGACCAAGGTCGACCGCAGCGACGACATCATCAAGCCCAAGACCGTTGGCTACGCCGTCGCCGATGCTATCAAGCGCCGCCGTACCGAGGAGGGTTACAAGATGACGCAGAAGGAGCTCGCCACCAAGTGCAACACCACCATGACCGTCATCCAGGACTTCGAGCGGGGCACCGCGCCGCCCGACCAGAAGGTTCTCGGCGCCATGGAGCGTGTCCTCAACATCAAGCTCCGCGGTACCGACATCGGTGCTGAGAAGTTCCCCAAGAAGAAATAGTGAAATAAGGAACGGGTGAGCCCGCGGCTTTGATTTTCGATTTTCTTGGGAATGAGACCTGGACAAATCGGAGTTTCTTTGCTTTTTCTGGTTCTTTATGATGATTGATATGTCCTCCTTTTCTTTTTTTGTCCACGAGATGAAATGAGCTGTCTTTTTTGGGTTTCCTTTTCTGATGGTCGGATTAGCGCTGGCCTTGCATGGAAATGGGCTTAGACAAATTTTTCATAAAAATGTATAAATGAGATACCTCGAGTTCAACTGGAACCATTCCGTTTTAGGACGACTAGTGTGGTAACCTAAAAGAGTGTCGCTATAGATATGCTGGGCCTCATGGGCTCAGGGCTTCTAGGCAGGGCTTGATATCAAACCCAGCATTGGAGTGCCGCACAACCTCCTTGCGAAGCTGGGTTCTCCGGTTATATGGACTCACGGATGGCAGGTGTAGTTTTGAATGGTCTTCCTCGTGACTTGGAATTAAAAGTCGAGTTGTTTGTGCCTAGCGTTATGGTTACTCCTGACTTGTAGCCTGCCATTGCATCTAGTTCAGCATCCAAGTGCTGACCCCCACTTAGAGGGCGTAGAATGCTCAATCAGCCCAATCTACAGAATATACAGCCTAGAAGTTCGGCCAATGGTTGAAGTTTTGCAAAGCTTCGTATTGTCTATGTCGTGATATGCATATCCTCCGCGGTACCCTAGGGTAGTCCAGGGTGGCTTCACACGCACCTCAGCAGGAACTTATATCTGGCGAACCCAGAATATGAAGCAAGCTATCTTTTATTAACCAAATCAATAACAAAGGGGGTACCAACTCCGGTTGATCATGTAATCAAGAAATGAGAAAAGCCGTGCCTCGAAAGGTCATCATCTCATCTCGTATGCCAGAATCGGGAACAAAGCGTCCCGAGTCTTGTTCGCATCATAAAACACATACACACAAGCGCATGGCTCGAATCTCCTGTACTTTTTTCGCTCGTATCTTCATTCCTTTACTTCCGCAGCTGCTCACGCTCCACCTCGTACATGAAATCGAAGTACGGCTTGTCGAAGTGGTGGATACGAACGTAACCGTCCTCACCACCGGAGGCGTAGGCGGTACCGGCGGGGTGGACGTCGATGGTGTTGAGGGGACCGAAGTGGCCACGGACACGGCCGATTTCGTCTTCGAAGACCTTGTGGTAGAAGCGAGCCTCGAATTTACCTTGGCGGGCGGAGGTGGTTGTGACATCCATGGCGGCCTGACCACCACCCAAAATCACGTATTCCTTCTTGGGAGTGATGGCGGCGGAGTTGAGAGGGGTGTCGGCGGGGTAGGTCTTCATGATGGCGAGGTTGCGAGCGGAGATAAGCTAGACGGTGTTAGAGAAGAGCCGTGGAGAGGAAATAGTTCAAATAGGCGTACCTTGGCGGACTTGTCTTTGGAGGCAGTAAGGAAGTAGGTACGATCAGGGGAGAATTGGATGTCGTTGATCTGGTGGTCGAACTCGTGGGCCTGGACATTCTCCAGCTGCTCACCGGTCTGCGCAACATGTTAGCTATTGCTCATCGGTTGCAAATCCTGTTAAACATACCTTGGGGTCGTATTGGCTGACGCTGCCATCCTCGTGTCCCGCGATGATGTACTTGGCCAAGAAACTCCACCCCGCGACTGTCGCCTTGCTGTCCTCACAAGTAATCTTCAAGCTAGGCTCATCGGCCTGGTCCTCGAGGTTGCCGAGCTCACCATCACCGTACTGGATATCCATGACAACAATGGTACCGAGGAAACCCATACGCTTCTCCGTCACTGCCAAAAGCTTGCTGCCATCCGGGGAAAATGCGACGCGCTTCACGGCCGTCGGGAAATCCCACACCTTGACGCACTCGCCAGTCTTGATGTTCCATAGCCGAACGGTGTTGTCTGCTGATCCAGTCGCGAGGAGAACGGTGTTGGGGCTCACGTCGACAGTCCAAATAGCACCCTGGTGACCTTGGTAGGTTCCGAGACGCTCGCCGTTGGCGGACCACCATACGCACACAATCTTATCCTTCGCCACCGAGAAAAGGAGGTCGCCATCCCTGTTGAACTTGATCTGGTTGAGGGACCGTTCCTATACAGCAAAAGGTCGATGTTAGTTTCGTTGTGGATCCGGTGGGAGAATTCGCACGCACATGGCCCGAGAGCAAAATAGGCCTCATCTTGAATTGGTCGAAAGTGTCCGACCGGAGATCGCAGAGAAAGGATCGACTGAGGAGGGGGTGGTGGTAAAGAGGGCGGGTATACCGAGGGGGGTCAATCTCGTCAACCTCACTTTCTTTGACTAGTGAATTTGATCGCACACTCGCCCAGTCAGCGCCAAGACTCGAACGTATCGAATCCCGCTTTCCGGAGTTCGAGTTATTCCGGTATCTACACGTGACTGTGTCTCCCCTAACCCTGCACCCGGCCTTACTTTACTCCGTAAGTCCGGCGGCTACGATGACTCATCTGAAGATCATTTCTGCCTGAGGCCACAATCCCGTGCTAGAGACCTCTTTTCGGGATCCGAGATTCGTACGGAGACAGAGGAATGAAGGAGCAGCGGAGCGTGAGGGGGAAATTCCAATTTTACTGAGGAGGTATTGTATTCTCTAACAGATCTTTTGATTCTTTCCATTCTATACATCGAGCTGGTGAGATTCCTTGGGATCCCGATTGCAAACAAGGTGACCGAGGGTCCTCGCCCCTAAGGAAGCAATAATATTCATGCCACTCTTCCCCGCCACGGGTCCCCGCCGTCACTTTTCCCTTCAGGCGCGCGCGATCAATTTTCGTCTCCCCACCCCGCGGACTTTTTTCTCTTTCAATAGCTTCTCCTCCGCACGAGGGGTCAGAAGAATTGTCCGATCTGCTCTGTCTTCACCGAGTGGTTACTTAATTCCCCCGGCTGTCACTTCTCATCGCACCTTTTGCAGCTCCGCAATCATGGCGTCCAAGATTGATGGCACCGCAATTGCCAAGAGCATCCGCGCAGGACTCAAGGCTGAGATTGAAGCGACCCAGGAGACCAACCCCCGCTTCAAGCCTAATCTCGTCATCTTTCAGGGTAAGATTATCACGGCAGATGCGAATTTTTAAATGAGCCAATGGCTAACCATGGTTTTGATATACAGTTGGAAATCGGTCCGATTCCAGTTAGTTACAGCCTAGGAAATGGTACCTGAGAACAACCAACTAATGCCATCTAGGTACCTATGTGCGCATGAAGCTGAAAGCCGCCCAAGAGGTACATCGTGCCCTCCTATCAGACCCCACACTGTAATCCGACTGACACCAATTACTTTTTAGGCCAACATTATCTGCACTTTGATCAACATTCCCGAGTCCAGTACAGAGTCTGAGCTTCTCCAGGAGATCACCAAGGTCAACAATGACCCCGCTGTGCACGGTATCCTGGTCCAATTGCCCCTCCCTAGCCACATGTCAGAGCACACCATCACCTCGGCGGTCTCAGATGAGAAGGACGTCGATGGTTTCGGCGCAATCAACATTGGTGAGCTGGCCAAGCGTGGCGGTCGCCCGCTGTTCATTCCTTGCACACCGCTTGCTGTGATGGAGCTTCTGAAGGCCAGCGGAGTCGACCCCGCTGGCAAGGAGGCTGTTGTTCTTGGGCGTAGTGACATTGTCGGCAGCCCCGTCAGCTACCTGCTCAAGAATGCCGATGCTACCGTCACCGTCTGTCACTCCAAGACTCCTGATATTGCCCGTATCGTGAAGAACGCCGACATCCTTGTTGCTGCCATTGGAAAGACCGAGATGGTCACGGGAGACTGGTTGAAGCCCGGCTGTGTCGTTATTGACGTTGGTATCAACTACAAGCCCGATGCGACCAAGAAGTCCGGTGAGCGTTTGGTGGGTGATGTTGAGTTTGAGTCCGCCGCCGCGGTGGCCTCGCAGATCACCCCGGTTCCTGGCGGTGTTGGTCCCATGACCGTGGCCATGCTGCTGAAGAACGTGGTTAACTCCGCCAAGTCATACTTTGAGAAGCAGAAGGACCGTCACATCACCCCGCTTCCCATCCGATTGCAAACTCCTGTTCCCTCCGACATTGCGATCTCCCGCGCCCAGTACCCCAAGCCTATCACCAAGGTTGCATCTGAGGTTGGTATTGACAACCACGAGTTGGAACCCTACGGGCACACCAAGGCCAAGGTCAGCCTCGATGTTTTGGACCGCCTGTCTCACCGCCGCAATGGACGATACGTGCTTGTTTGTGGAATTACGCCTACTCCTCTCGGCGAGGGTAAGTCGACTACAACTCTGGGTCTTACTCAGGCCCTTGGTGCTCATTTGAACCGTATCACCTTCGCCAACGTCCGCCAGCCTAGCCAGGGTCCCACCTTCGGTATCAAGGGTGGTGCCGCTGGTGGTGGTTACAGTCAGGTCATTCCTATGGATGAGTTTAACCTTCACTTGACTGGTGACATTCACGCCATTACTGCTGCCAACAACCTTCTTGCTGCAGCCATTGAGACCCGCATGTTCCACGAGTCTACACAGAAGGATGGCCCTCTCTACAAGCGCCTTGTGCCCGCTTCAAAGGGCAAGCGCGAGTTCAAACCTATCATGTTCCGTCGCCTGAAGAAGCTCGGTATCGAGAAGACCAACCCTGATGAACTGACCGAGGACGAGATTCACCGCTTCGCTCGTCTGGACATCGACCCGGAGACCATTACCTGGCGCCGCGTGCTTGATGTCAACGACCGTCACTTGCGCGGTATCACCGTTGGCCAGGCCCCTACCGAGAAGGGCCACACTCGCGACACTGGCTTCGATATCTCTGTTGCTAGTGAATGTATGGCTGTTCTTGCCCTGAGCAACAGCCTGGATGACATGCGTGAGCGCCTCGGCCGTATGGTCGTGGCCACCTCCCGGAATGGTGACCCAGTTACCTGCGATGACATCGGTGCTGGTGGCGCCCTTGCCGCCCTGATGAAGGATGCCATCAAGCCCAACCTGATGCAGAGTTTGGAGGGTACTCCCGTTCTGGTGCACGCTGGCCCCTTCGCCAACATCAGTATCGGAGCTAGCTCAGTCATTGCTGACAAGCTGGCCCTGAAGTTGGCTGGAACCGAGCCCGATGAGGACCACGATGCCAAGACAGGTTTCGTTGTCACTGAGGCCGGATTCGACTTCACCATGGGTGGTGAGCGTTTCTTCAACATCAAGTGCCGATCATCGGGTCTCTCTCCCGATACCGTTGTCATTGTGGCTACGGTCCGTGCGCTCAAGGTGCACGGCGGCGGTCCCGAGATCACACCCGGCGGTGCCCTGCATGAGATTTACCGCACCGAGAACGTGGATATCCTCCGCAAGGGTTGCATCAACCTGCGCAAGCACATCGCCAACGCTAAGCAGTACGGCATCCCTGTCGTGGTCGCGATCAACAAGTTCGAGACCGATACCGAGGCTGAGATCAACGTCATCAAGGAGGAGGCTATTGCTGCCGGTGCCGAAGATGCCATCCCGGCCAACCACTGGGCTGAGGGTGGAGCTGGTGCCGTCGACCTGGCCAAGGCCGTCCTGGCCGCCAGCTCCAAGCCCAAGGACTTCAAGCTGCTGTATGACCTGAACGGCAGCATCCAGGAGCGCATCGAGCGCATCGGCCAGGCTATGTACGGTGCCGATAAGGTTGAGTTCAGCGAGCTTGCCCAGAAGAAGGTGGATACCTACACCAAGCAGGGCTTCGCGAACCTGCCGATCTGTATCGCCAAGACGCAATACTCGCTCAGTCACGACCCGGCTCTGAAGGGAGCTCCGACCGGCTTCACGGTCCCCATCCGCGACGTCAGATTGGCCGTTGGCGCAGGATATCTGTAAGTTTTCTCCACTCTCGGGTGTTTGATTGTCAAATCAGCTAACCTCGACATAGCTATGCTCTGGCAGCCGACATCCAGACGATCCCCGGACTGCCCACCGCGCCGGGCTATCTCAATGTGGACATTGACACCGAGACCGGGGAGATCGGCGGGCTGTTCTAGATGGTAGCTAAAGGTACTTTTCCTTTATGATTTAGGTTGGATAGATTGGAGCTTGTATATACCACCCCAGGATCTTGCCGGGGAGCTTTCAACACATACATTACGAGGATAATCTGGCGTGCGATCGGAGCGGGATCTTTTAGACGGGAGACATTTTCAACACAGGAAGGGAGCTCTGGAATTCACATCAATTGCATTATGTTCCGAGTCAAGCTCTTCCATACGCAGAAAAATGTATGATTTCCTATCATACAACCAGATGGTGCAATTCGGGAGATCGTTTCCCGTGGTCAAATGAAGATCTTCGGTGAAGCCGCGGAGAGATGCTCCGAGCTCCGGGAAAGCTCTACATAGTAAAGCAGGGGTGGGTCGGTGGATTGGGTTGCGCGGACTGTGACTCGTCTAGATACTAGATCGATCGTGAGTCAAGGGAATTCTAGAGTCAGGACCATCTCCTCGCGACCCTAAAGAGGAATTCAAAATAAAATAAAAACAGAAAACAGAACCCAGTCCAGTCACGAGACTGTCCGGCTTCGGCGGTTTCAACGGAGGCAACGGTTAAAGAGGAAGAAGTCGCGCTCGTTTCCCCGGACAAGGCTTTTTCCTCCTCCTTTCGCCCCAAAGCTCTCCAGTGCAAGCTTCTCGGTAAATATAACTCCCATTCATTTGCCTTCCTGCGCTGCTTCCGGGAGCTCCCGTATTCCCCCGGTCTTCCCCCAGATCAAAGTGGCGGGCAAAAGGGTTGGCCGAGTCCAAGCGTGACGTGAGCGCCGAACCCGCTCCACTGGCATCCTTTCTGCCGAATCTCCTACCCTCGGTTGTTGGCTTCGGCGCTTTGCGAAAGCTGCCGACTCTGCTCTCCGGACCAAACAGAAAGAGAGGAAATTGTGCTGACTTGTCCCGACCAGTATTGTCCACGATGAACGCCCTTCGGTCCAGTTCCGCTTTCGCGCGCCGGTCCCTGGCAACCCCTCCTGCCCCTCTCTCCGTCTCTTCTCGTCTTCTCTCTTCTTCTTCCTCCCACTCCTCCAAGAGATCTATTTCCTCCTCTCTTTCTCGTCCTCAGAGAATCACTGCTACTCCCCGCTGGTCCGGATCCATTCCGTCCTACCTTATCCAAACCCGCACGATGGCGACCGAGGCCCCCAAGATCAAGGTTAAGAACCCGGTGGTGGAACTGGATGGTGATGAGGTACGGGAACCCCCTCTCCTTTTATAGTCTTGAACTTTCCTGCATTGGCGTATCACAAGCTTTGCATCGTGGCTTCGGGTGGTACATTCTCGTGTCCTTCGTCATCGAAGGCGGGGAAAAACGGGGTTCCTACGCCCTTTCATGTGCCAATTCCCCGGAGCCAAGGCATCGTGCAGTGTCATTGCCTATTTGGGTTGTTTCTATGTTTTGTTCATTCACTAATTGGCCATCTTCCTGTCTATAGATGACCCGTATCATCTGGCAAGACATCCGCAACAAGGTAAGCCAAGGAACTCTATTCCCCTTTGTCCATCCTGGTCCAGACCCTGCATGATCAACGCCCCTGGTTGCATCTTGCAGCCCACATACATCCTCATGCATTGCAATTGGACCAATTCACCTCGTTTGGACTGAGGCTGACCTTGCTTTTCTTCTAGTTGATTCTGCCGTAAGTGTCCCAAATGGGAAAAATATGGTCCTCATTACAGTCTTCTAAAATTGCCTAATCAGGTACCTCGATATCGACCTCAAGTACTACGATCTCGTGAGTCACACTCGCCAATTTCCTCTGGCTCTCCTGCTGATTCCTCTTTCTAGGGTCTTGAGTACCGTGACCAGACCGATGACCAGGTCACCGTTGATGCCGCCGAGGCTATCAAGAAGTACGGTGTCGGTGTCAAGTGTGCCACCATCACTCCCGATGAGGCCCGTGTTGAGGAGTTCAAGCTGAAGAAGAGTAAGCTTCTTTGGAACCCCGTGTGACGCTCGGAATCTAATCCCCTTGCCAGTGTGGCTGTCCCCTAACGGAACCATCCGTAACATCCTGTGAGTGAACCCCGATCTTCAATATACTGTGGACCAACGTAGACTAACGATCCTCATAGCGGTGGTACCGTCTTCCGTGAGCCCATCATCATCCCTGCCATTCCCCGCCTTGTGCCTGGCTGGAACAAGCCCATCGTTATTGGCCGTCACGCTTTCGGTGACCAGTACCGTGCTCAGGACCGTGTCATCCCCGGTGCCGGTAAGCTCGAGCTCGTCTACACCCCCGAAGGTGGTGAGCCCGAGCGCGTCCATGTCTACGACTTCCAGGGCGGCGGTGTCACTCAGTGCCAGTACAACACCGATGACTCCATCCGTGGCTTCGCCCACGCCTCTTTCCAGATGGCTCTCATGAAGGGTCTCCCCCTGTACATGAGCACCAAGAACACCATTCTTAAGAAGTACGACGGCCGCTTCAAGGACATCTTCCAGGAGATCTACGAGAAGGACTACGCCAAGGACTTCGACGCCAAGAAGATCTGGTACGAGCACCGTCTCATCGACGACATGGTCGCCCAGATGATCAAGTCCGAGGGTGGCTTCGTCATGGCCCTGAAGAACTACGACGGTGACGTCCAGTCTGACATCGTTGCCCAGGGCTTCGGCTCCCTCGGTCTGATGACCTCCACCCTCGTCACCCCCACCGGCGAGGCCTTCGAGTCCGAGGCCGCCCACGGCACCGTGACCCGTCACTACCGCGAGCACCAGAAGGGCCGCGAGACCTCCACCAACCCCATTGCCTCTATCTTCGCCTGGACTCGCGGTCTTGTCCAGCGTGGCAAGCTCGACGAGACCCCCGAGGTCGTCGCTTTCGCCGAGGAGCTCGAGCGCGCCTGCGTTGAGGTCGTCAACGACGAGCTCATCATGACCAAGGATCTCGCTCTGGCCCGTGGCCAGAAGGAGCGTGAGGCCTGGGTTACTACCAGCGAGTACATGGCTGCCGTTGAGCGGCGCCTGAAGGCCAACCTCAAGGCTCGTCTGTAGATTTTTGCATTTGCCTTTTGCCAACCTTTCTGACATGATATCTTTGCCCCCTTAGATCCCGGGGGCCTTCGCTCTATCTGTAATTTACAGCGGGCAGACGAATAAAATTTTTGGTATTGAAGACCTTCCTCTTATGATTGTAGAGCTAGAACTAGGCCTTCATCAAGACTACGCCATACATTTTGGCTGAAGCCGAGGCCCGCCACTCCTGCTGCATCTTCAGTGAAGTGGCTGAAGCAAACCTCGGGAATTCCCCTTTATCCCCCCGCCACCTCATTATTCCAGGGGTTGGGGTAGAAGTCCCCCCACTCGTGAACAATAACTTGAATCTCAACGGCGACTCCGAGCACCCAAAATTTAGACCTCAAAACCCCCACAATCACTGTGGAATCCAGAGTCTAAATCTATGATCTTCGCCTCCGAAAGGTAAAGGCTAAGAATTGATCCACTGTGTCGCGTATCCTCCAGACCCAATTCGCAGACCCAAACCTAGACCGCAAAACCTAGAACCCTCCATCCAACCTTTGGAACCCATGTCGGGCCCGGCCGCCTTCACGTAACGCAGAAACTGGCCAGTCGGCAAGCAGATCATGAACTGTGTCCGAGAGTTACCGGGCGATAGGCGTCTGGAGTTCTCTCAGCGCGTGCGGCTGAGTCATGAACCGCGATTCGGGGCTTGGGGAGACGTCGCTGTGGCTTGGAGACGTTGCTGTGGATCGGGGCCCATGGCTTTATTTTGCAAGACTATAATCTTGTTAATTGGAGGGCGATGTGGGGTGTGGGCCGAATGTTAAATGTCCTTGACGCAATGGGGAGGAAGACTTCCTATTGCGGCGGTGACGAGGGGTGGTTGAGCCAATGCCTGCTCGGCGGTGGTGAGAACGCCGTGCGGAAAAAGAGTGCGAGATAGTTATCCGGGTTCTGCTGAACAGATTCCGGTACTGATTTTGATTCTCATCATGATTTATACTTAACAGACCCTTGTTCTTGTTGTTAGTTATAGTTCGGGATATTCGCCCACCCCTCAACATCGCATACTTCACGACATTCTGGGCTGCATTTAGCGATTGGCCACTTCGACTATCGTCATTTCCCTCCAGTGCGGAGTGAGCGGGCAGCTGTTCAGATTCACTTTACCGTCCATACACATGGATTGACGATTGTCTATCCTATCCATATACACCACTGGTTGGGATTGTCGACTCTCCAGTGGCCATCCGTGTTGATAATGTATGTGTTGCCTGTGACCACGGCACTCACTGTCCTCGCTATCTTGATTGTCGCCATCCGACTGTGGACGAGGATTAGACTGATCAAGAGCCCTGGATATGATGATCTGCTCGTCACGCTTGCATTGGTATGCCGTCCATTGATCGAGCGAGGCTGTTGAACTGAGACTGGAGATGTCCTTTTTTGTGACAAGTGCAATGCTGATCTCTATCCAAGTTCTGCACTATCCTCTTCTATGCATTTATTCTCGTCGGTAGGTTTCATTTCCAATGATATCTTGAGGACTAGCAAAGCTGATTACCACCAGAACGTAAGTATGGCCTCGGTATCTCCAGATCAGATCTATCACGGGAGATGAAAAAAAACCAGATGCGGGTCAGTTAATCATCTCAACCTACGCAAAACCTATACTAACCAGCCATAGATGCTCTGGCTCTCAGTACCCTTCTACAACCTCTCCCTAATCCTCTCCAAACTCTCCGTCCTCATCCTCTACGGCCGCGTCTTCCACTCCCGCTACTTCCGAATTGCAAACTACACCCTAATGGCATTCATAATCATCACTGGCCTGTGGATGGTAATTAGCGGCTTCGCATTCTGCATTCCCATCCACACATTCTGGTCCGGCCACCTCCTATCCACCGAATCCCACTGCCTTCCCGCCGGTCCAGTCTGGTACGCCAACGCAGCAATGCAAATATTCACCGACATCGCCATCCTAATCCTCCCTATGCCCCTCCTCTCTAAACTCCACCTCCCACGCCGCCAACGAGCAGGCATAATGCTCGTATTCGGCGTGGGCGTCTTCGTCATCGCGACCAGCTCCGTCCGTGTCTACGAACTAAGGAAAATGGTACAAGGTCATGATTTCACAAAAACAAACGCAAAAGCCGCCCTTTGGTCTTCCCTCGAAGCAAACGTTTCTATCATCTGCGCTTGTCTTCCACCATTGCATCCGTTTATCTCGAGGATCTTCTCGTTCTGCTTCCGCCCTCAACCTCTCCATTCTTCTCCGGCGACCAAGGAAACTTCGAATACAACACAGCTCACTTCCGTCCACCGCACGAGCAGAAAAGCATCCTGTTATGACCCCGGGATCTGTCCAGATGGGGGAACCTTTTATAACGACTTCTTCTACTCCGGTCCAGGTGGTTATTCGGCCAGTATTGCCAAAAAGAATAATTCAGGGACGAGCGCGAGGGAGGAAGATCCGGAAAGTGACCCGGATGCGATTCGGGTTGTGCGGGAATTGAGAATTGGGTCGGATTCGGTCGCGCCTAGTCCAACGCTTGCGCCTCATAGGACGTGGGATCGGGATTTCGAGGCCGAAAGGAGTAGTGGCACTGGAAGTGGGAGCAGGGCAGGGACGGGGAATACTTCTGTTGAGTGGGATCTGGGGGATTTTGAATTTCCGGATTACAAGGAGAGGATGAATGCTCCTATTTAGGGGTTGTACATATATTCATCTTGCATACTTTAGTAGATTATGATACACGATTTGCATATATGAGATGATTTTGCTGCTCTACTCTGATCTACATGTAGTTGCGAAATGTTAACGGATGCTTTAATCTATAGCTTAGCTTGGCGTGCGCTCTGTTTTCTTTCTTCTTCACGTAGAACCTTCTTCTGAATCTTCCCCGTGCTGGTCTTTGGGAGATCTTTGACAATCTCGATCTCACGCGGTACCATGAACCGACCCATTCCTGAGATCTCAAGAGCCCAGGTCCGAACCTCCTGTGCTGTCACATTGATTCCAGCACGTACCGTGATGAAAGCTTTGGGTGTTTCTCCCCATCGCTCATCCGGTACTCCAATGACCGCGGCTTCGACGATGGAGGGGTGTTTCATGAGAGTGTTCTCGACTGCAACAGAGGAGATGTTCTCTCCACCTAGAAGGAGCGTGCGTTAGTCTGGAACATATGTTCTCTCGCATCAAAAAATACTGCTCGAGGATACTTACCACTGATGATGATATCCTTCGCACGGTCCATAATCTGAATCGCACCATCACTGTGCCATACCGCAAGATCACCAGTCCGCATCCACCCTCCGGCGAATAACGCTCTCGTAGCCGCAGCGTCCTTATAGTATCCTTTGGCACACATATTACCCCGAACAGCAATCTCACCAATCTCAGTAGCGTCCTTCGCCACATCAACTATCTCTCCTTCCTTCTTATCCGGCTTGATAACTCGAGCAGGCAAAGAGGTAAGGAAACCATGGCCCTGGCGAGCCATATTGAAATACCGCTGTTCATCCGAGAGATCGTCCCATTCAGGCATGTAATACGACATGAACATCGGTCCATAAGTCTCGGTCAATCCGTACGCATGCATAGGGTGAAAATTCAACCGAGCCATTTGCTCGAACAGGACCGCTGATGGCGGACTGCCTGCGACTGTTACTTGCACCGGACGCGGCAGACGGACGGCCCCTGCATCATGGCAGAGTAGAGTGTTGACGGTCGGAGCCGCGCAGAAGTGAGTGATTGGTTCGTCTCGAAGAAGGCGCCATATTTGGGGATAGTCTATTTTGCGCAGACAGTAATGGGTTCCTCGGACCGCTGTCACTGCCCAGGGGAAAGTCCATCCTATGAGCTTGTTAGAATAAGTCATCTGTAAAAAGGGGGGTAATTTGGAGCATACCCATTGCATGAAACATGGGAAGCACCCAAAGATAACCACAGCGACCGACGCTTAGATTGAGGTTCGACTCGACGATGTTACCCATTGCTGCCAGATAGACTCCACGATGTGTGTATACCACTCCCTTTGGCTTCGATGTTGTTCCACTTGTGTACGCCAGGGCTAGCATGTCATCTTCGTCGGAGCTTTGGGCCTCGAGTCCTGCCCATCCCAAGTGGCCTTGGGAGTTATCTAGGTGAATACCTTCCTGAACAGCGCTATTGAAAGGTCCGTCCTCGTCTCCGGCGTCGTTGTCGACAAGAATTGGAATGCGTGGATGAGCTCGGTTAAAGGTCTCAAGCAGATGTGCGTACTCGACGTCCGCAATGATCATTTCGACTTCGGAATGCTCAAAGATATACTTGATATCATCTTCCTTGAGGCGGTAATTGATGGCTGCCGCGACGCGGATGATTAGAACTAATGCCTATAATTGCAAATGTGTAGACTGTCTTAAAGACATACCGACTTGTACTCCTCCGGCTCCAGCAATGCCATATATAGCTTCGAGAAAGGCGGGTGTATTGGGGGACAAGATTCCTACTCGCTTGGCTCCCTTTCCCTTCAAATAATATGCCAATCCTGCTGCACGAAGTGCAAATTCTTTGTAGGTTCGTCGAAGTATATGTCCCGTGGAAGTGACATGATGAATGGCTATAGCCTAAAGATGGTCAACATGTGGGCGTAAATCCATATATTGAAAGATTAAAGCGATTCTTTACATTTGGCTCAATTGCCGCCGCCCGGGGTAAGAAATGTGTAGGTGAGAGTGTGTGAATGTGATCACCAGAGAGAACTGCCATATTGTCCTCCTTTTGAATAGTGTGCGATTATCAAATGAAAGTATCGCTTACTCGTCGCATGCCGACCATGCCGGTTATGGACATCATCTAAATACTAATTGAAGGTATACTTTTTCATTCTCATTTCCCCGCATACGGATACGGTCCGGTTCAAAGCTTCTCTATGGTAAACCCCACAAACATTTAGGGGGCGGCAATAACCCCGGATTCCCGGCTCGGCGGAGGCTCAGTAGGAAAATACGGGAGCGGTCCGACTTGCCGTGTCTGAACTCTCATCTCGAAACTTTACAGTACCGACCCCTCTCATCTTGATCTTCTTCATGGGCCGAGGTTATTGAACCAATTTTCAAGTTTTGATATCTCTTTTCGTGTCGGATACATGCTTAGGACGCTATTAGCACTTGCCCGACTTTTCAATTGCATAACAATGATTACCAGTGGGAACGTGAAATGTTCACTCGATTTCTGTCTATCATACACGCAATGAGCAAATGGACGATCCAAACAAAAGTTCTATGACCGAGCCAGTGGTCATGCTTAACCTCTCTAACAGATATATGGCAAATCAGCCAACCCCTCGAAACTCGCCGTGTCAATTTTCTCCTCGCGCTGCCCTAGCGTGGATACGTCTGGTGCACATTTGGAGATGGTGCTATAGTCGAGCAAACTCCAAAAGAACTCTCGTTCGTGGCCATCCAGAGGCGACGCTAGTGATTCACCGTTCATAAGGAATGCGAATTTATAAAGTGAGGTCATAAGCTCTCTTAACTTGGAAGACTGGACCAATTGTCAGTAACATGCTTCGCAAATCCTTGTGCGAGAAATATGATGACCTACCATAACTGTTGCACTGCTCCAATATTTGCACAAAGATTCCAAGGTGACCAAACATTGCTGAAACCGCACAAGGGAAGGTGATGCGCCGTCTGGGATTTCAACCGTGGCTTGCAATGCTTGGATAGTGGCAGCCACCGTTAGGCAATACCCACTGAACGAGGTTACTAGGATACACCCAGCCTCATTTGCCCGGTGAACTAGATCAACCATATCGTCCGAAGCACTCCGGGAGGTTTCTTTTGCATGGCTCCAGAAAGTCTTTGGGGCGTGACTGTGGGCTGGTGCCATGAATTCCCGAAGAAGAAAGGGGTGAAACACCAAACATTGGCAAAGATAAAAGAGTAAGCGAGATGATACCAAAGCACTAGCTGCGTGCTGTTTGGTTAGACCATCTGATTGGCGGAACTCCTTGAAAGCGACCTCAATGGGCTCGTTCAGTTTAATCTGGGTCTCTAGAAACATCAAGTCAGAGACAAGAGTAGCATGACGCGACTTTGGATGCCATGGTTCATCTTCCGGACCAATACTTTGCTTTTGGAGCATGTACTGTGCGCATTGGCTGAGTAGACTGGCCGCCGCAATCATCATGCCAGAGGGGCTTAGTGTTTCATTATCGGTCAGTCGGCGATGGCGAACAACTGTAAGTGTTGGGGCGTTCTCCTCGATTTTAGACTCCCAGGCTTCTTCGTGGCAAGGGAGTTGAAGAAGCTGACACGAAGAATCCATGATAGAGGGTGGACGGCCACGACCGCACGACACAAGGCGTTCCAGGAGATAAAGTGACCAAAACACACGACGTCGCTCTTCCTTTTCACCAAAAGGTGTCATGTCGTCTAATTCTTCCATAAGATGCAGATCCTGTGCAAGTCGGACTGCGATTCCGATCTTGACCCATGCGGATTTATGCCTCCGGCTCCCCGCTACAAATTCGTTAGCATGTTAGATGTGCATAAGTGTTATGCCAGATTCCCAGTAAACGAACCAGTAAAATCGAATATAGATAGCAAAGTCAAAGTTTGCACAGAGGCAAGCTCCACCTTCTGTGTGCCCAAAAAGCAGTCGGTAATGATTCCCTGCCAGGCAGCATCTGCAAAGCCCGACGCCATTTTGCGGTACTGGCGGCTCGAAGAATCGCTATCTGCAAATCTAGCAGAGTTCGCGATCACGGCGAGTATTAAGTAATTTTCAAGCTGTCCCGTGCGGAATCGCTCACGAAAATCGCCTTCGTGAAACAGTGAATATGGCTGGTTGTGACAGTAAGAGAAGTAGTTTTCGATCAGTGCAAGCTGCTCATCTAGGTGTGGCAATGAAGAGATGGCTTCTGGTGAAGCAGGTGAAGAGAACAAAGACCAGAGAAGCCGATCGGGCTCGGGCTCCGGGATTGAGAAAGGAAAAGGGAAGGCATTAGAGATGGTTGCGGGACTTTTGGGCGATGGAACGACTTCGCCGCCTGATGGCGCACCTCCAAGCACATTCAGTAATCTGATGGATCATGGTGAGCTCTTTAGCATCAATAAATGTAGCTGCATGGATCGTCAACAAACCTATCGAGCTTATTCTCCATCCTCTGCATGGATTGTTCCACACGATCGATTCTCTCTACCATCTTGAGAAATGGATTATCAGCTCCCCTAGGCCTTCCGCAGTTAGAACAGACACCCACACCTACCTGTTCCATCTTTTCTTGACTTTGCTCTGTCAACGGAGGGTTCTCGGCAAAGGAAGCAGCCGAGGACGAATACGAGCACTCTTGGGAAAGACGTTGACAATTTGAGCACTCTGGCCGCTCACCTGTACAGCGGGCCTTTTTCCGTCTGTTCGTAATCAGCTATTATCTCTGATCTCCGACCGGAACATACGCACCTGCAATTGATGCATGCTTGAGCAATTCGTCGAACGGGAGCATAATCTCGCCGATAATCAAGTGTCTGGTCCTCGTTATTAAAGATCGATGCTCTCCGTTTTGGCATGATGGCCTGGCGTGAAAAGACCGAGTTCGTTACGTTTGTGTTTTTGGAGAAAGAGTGATCGCTGATGTTTCGGTGTGTTTTGCGGGGATTTGCGGGGCTGCGGAGTTCTCACGGAAGGAATCGACATGCTCATCCATAGCGACTCCTCACGTGCCTTTCCGACATTTGTTGCTTCATTCTTTTGATTCTAAGTTTCCTTAAGCGCTATGTTCGCACTATGCACATGTGGCAGAACATGAGAGTGAAAAAGACGGTGGCTATGCCTCGGTGAGTTCTAGGGGTGCCTTCAGTGGGTCTAGAATGACTCCTCACCACGGGAGGCTTGCTTGACTAGTGCTTGCCCAACCACATCTGCAGGACAGAACACCTCTGACTTTTGGTTGGTGTAAGCGGTTAATGGGTGAAACGTCTGCGGATAAATGCACACGTATATTCAGATCTGTCATGGCCAATAGATTCTACGCATCAGGGTGAAATAAGTCCGACTGTACCTGAAAGCCGAAGTTGAGCATTTCGGACAGACAGCCAATCAAAACAAAGACCCCAGAATGTAGGCAACACCAGTAGGTCGGCCTGATACGTGGTTTTGTATTGTTTAACTAGTTCTGTTTTGCCACAATCCCCGTCCCAGCTGCTCACAGCCCTACCGAGCAGGTATTGACCTGAAAGAGCTTGTAGTATATTCAATAATGATTCTCAGCTATTTCTCAACGTCTTCCTTCGCATATATAGCCAATGGTTATTTTCGAATCTTGTTTTGGATTCGATATAATTTAATAACCGTTGCCTCGGCGATATACATTGAGCAAAGGCCGCTCCTTCTTCATGCGCTCAATATTGATTTTCACGATACTCAACGAGCGCGGGAAATACTCACTCCCCTGTCCACTCACATGGGGGCTAATCTGCACATTTGACGCATCCCATAGTGGGTTATCAGCAGGCAAAGGCTCAGGGTCAGTGACATCAAGCGCGGCACCACTCAACAGGCCAGAATTCAACGCGGCAATGAGGGCGTCCTGGTCGATCACTTTGCCACGCGAAATATTGGTCACGTACGGCTTTCTGAACCCATGCTTGGAATTATCAGACAGTAGGGCAAATTCCTTGTGACCCAGCAGATGAGTTGTTTGCGGGGTCAGCGGGAGGGAGATCACTAGGTGATCTAGCCCAAGGGACAAGAACGAGCGGATCGATTCCCTATCTGTGCCGTGGTGCCATGATACTGGAATTGACCCATCGGGGTCTCCAGTTCCGGGAACGATAAAGCCGTTATCATGGCGAGACTCTGGGGTGGGGCGTGGAGAGGCAGTATAAGCATGGACTGCCATTCCCATCGCCTGTGAAATACGGCCGACTTGGAATGAGATCAGTGGCGCACTTTATAAAAGGATACAGGCAGACTTTTGTGGCTGCGCTGCACGCGATGTTGAGGATTGTACATACTTTGTCGTCCAATACTTCCGTATCCGAGAATTCCCACATTCTTCCCGACCTGGTCATGAATGGTTGTCATGAGTGGGTTCCCAGTATCCCATCGTTTCTCTTTTTGGGCCTCGTAGAATCTGGCATACTGGCGAGATGCGACGAGCCAGTTCATGAGAGTCCACTCGGCAATTGGCGGGCCATGAACGCCGGAGCTAGTTGTGATAGGAATATCGCTATCTGTCAAGATCGGATGACTCATGAGATGGTCCAGGCCAGCAGAAACCGTGTGAATCAGTTTGAGGCTAGATGGGCAGGTGAGTAAAAGAAAACCCTGACTTGTGAATTTTGAGTGCTCACTTCTTCGCATCCTTGATATCAGGAAGGTCCGTGAAGGTCACCAGGATGGTCGCATTGTGGTATAATTCTGCGACGGCCCCCAACCAGGCTTTAGTATATCTCCAACACGTCTTTTCATTTTTTTGACTAACCGACTGGGACTGGTATGCCTTGTCTCACCTTCGACTGGTAGATGGTGACGTCGGCATTGGAAAATAATTGATGAATGTCCGCGACGAGCGCCTCGGGGAGTGACAGAGACAAAATGAGGAGCACTCGCTCGGTGGACAAGGAGGCTTCACCCATATTTGCAAAAGTCTACTGTGTGAATATCTTCAACAAGGTTGGTATGGAGAGATTGTTCAAAGACAAAGAGCCGAGGTTTTCATCCGAGTCCATCCGGGGTATGAGTGACAGGGCAGAGGGGTGCCCCCGCATTCGATTCGAAACCCGTTAGATAATTGATCAAAGATAGTGAGAATTTCTACACCACTAGAAGGCAAAGCGGGGGGCTCTGATAGGAGCCCGGTTCAAAATGGGGAATGGCAATTGGTTCGCGAATAATGGTGTGCGATTGCGATAGTTGCTTATGAATCATCTGTTTAGCGCGCAATCTGACAAACTGTGCTGACTCAAAACTGCGGCAAATCAATTACTAACACAGTTTTGGGGCAAGCATAAACGACAAGGACTTGTTATACACGAGTCCTATAATGATGCCTAAATCTAATATAAAGCTTCAGCAAGAACTAAGAAAGATAACATACTGGTTTCACGGTATCCTAAATCTTGTAGGTTCCTATAGGCCGACCCGTCTGACACTAAGACCCGGCTCGTCTATGGGCTAGAGGAAATTTATCTATGACCTGGTGCTCGCGCTTAACCCATAGGCTAAAAAGTCATAACGAGATCTCTCGGTACGAGAGATCTGTTGCACCAGTATATATACTAGGTAGTAAGCACCGTTACCACAGCTGCCTCTCTAGGCGAAATTCCAACGAATCCTGATCAACCTCTTTTAACATTCGGTGTGTCTCTCGCTGTTTTGGCTGTGTTCCTCGGTACGTTTAAGGACACATAGTCTTATGGTGTCTGTGGCCGGCCGCTGTCGCCTACCCCGGCGCCCGCTTTACCCTTTGACTAAAACCTAGTCAATCACCATAACCGACATTAAGCAAATTTACTATGGGCGAAACCACATTGCTTCCTGGGGAGGCCTTGACGTTCCCTCGCTGCCCGGACCTACCCGTTGAGCTGCGTCTTATGATCTGGAGCTACTGCCTCCCACATCGCGTTGTGGAGCTCGACATGTCCACACAAGCTATAGGACCTCCATTACCATGTGGACTCACCTTGACCTCAACTTTGAATGGACTCCCACCACTCATCTCTCGAGTTTGCCGCGAGTCTCGCGCTGTGGCTTTGCAAAGTCGCTCTATGATCCCGGAAACAGAGGTCCCCACAGAAGCCTCTTGGCAATTCGCGATGAAAATATGGCATCCAATCGACCCCTTACGAGATATTATACACTTGAACTGGGAGCCCGGGAGCCCGGAGTTTTCTTGCCATGGTAGCTCGTTCTTTTACCTTGCCTGGCACGCGGCCAGTGTGGCCCGCGGGGGCTCTTTCATGCTCCGAAACCTCCGGTTCATTGAGGAGTACGAGAAGAACGCTCTGAAGAGAATGTCTAGCTGGATTGTCGTGGTCAGGACAATTATCATTCACGCCAGTAACAGATACGTCGCCGAGTCAGGTCTTTTTGGACTGTTAGGTGACGAGCCAGTGCAACTGGTCTATGTCTCTGACGAGGACAGAGTCAGGGCCTTCCTCGACCTCGCAGAAGAATCGCAGCGAAAAGGCCATGCCTTTCGTCCTCAGAATCTCCGCAGAGAATTCACTGAGGAAGAGAAGCTAGATATCAAATATGCGATCAGCACACGCCATCTCGGGGATAAAAATCCACCTATACGGGTAGCGATAATGTTTCGCCTATGTATAGAGATGTGTAATCATTCACATACGGCAGAGGAGGGCTTCCGTCCCCCGCCGGAAACAAATCCACCGTCACCACCGAATACAGAATATATGCGTGGGGCTAGCGGACAGTATCTTCGCGATAGAGGTCGGTTTTTTATATACGATGAGGATGACTGATGCCCTTACAAAAGCTCATTCTCGAATGATAACTCCTTGCTTGGTCACGCATATGCCCAATAAATTTAAGTATGTCATTCACTTGCTCTGGTTGTAAACGGCCCTGAATTGAGCCTTCAATTATGTATTTGTCGCCCTCCTGATAAAGAGTATATCACTTAGATTCAAGACCGTGAAAACAAAATAGCTTGTCTTGGGTAGACAAATGACAGAAACACGATAGTTCAGCCCCAGCACCCTGGCACTGCCACCTGGCAAGTCTTGTCTGATAGGAAAACATCTTAAGAAATCCGACTTGCCTGCAAGGCATTATAATGGGTCAACGAGGCCTTGTCCTCACTGTCTTCAGACCCGAAATCGGTGATGAATGTCGCCAGCTTGGATTTGAGATCAGAGGGTATATCGGCGTCATCCTCCAATGTCACTACATAACCACCCCAGGATGCACACCGTTTTCCAGTATGAATTTTAAGCAGTCCAACCCCACAACTAGGACGATCTCCCTGGGACACGGCTTAGCTACAGGGGAAAAACGCGCACTCCGTATTTCGAATCACTGGAGAAAATATTGAACACTCTATTCTTCGCTGGCCAAGGAAAGGCATTCATTAAGCTACTTCCATGCGAGCATCTCGCACTGCAATGCTGCATACCAAGCATCCTCCATCTCAGCCCAGGTCCTTGAGGCATGCAACGTCTCATGTATCTCATCTTCGGTGATGCCAGCCTCCAGCCAGCTCCGGTGTAAGGGATCACCAGGCTGTAACTGGCTCTGAGCACGCTCGGCTAGCCACTGCCGAGTGTCTGCTCCCGAGAAGACCGTGCTTCCTGTGCCGATACGAACCTTTCCCCCGTCAGTATCAAAGCCCGCACGGCGGAACAAAGCTGGCATAGCAGAGGGGGAAAGGTCGGCTTGAGCGTTCCCTTTGAGCACCGCTCGGCGGAAATTCCCCACCCAGAGACGATCGAGGTCCACACTCCGCGGGTAAAAGTGCTGTTCGACAGTATCGCGCGTGGCCAAGATTCCTCCGGGCTTCAGTACCCGTCGCATCTCGGTAAGGGCCTTAAGGGGCATGTCTGGTGGCGGCATGTACCCAAAGGTCTGAGCGCAGAATATGATGTCGAACGTATTGTCCGAGTAGGCGAGCCCTTCCAGGATATTGCCTTCCTCGAAAATAATGGAGCCTGGCCCTTCTTTAGGAATGCCACAATCTTCGGCCACTGCCTTGGCCCGGTCTAAGACCTTAGCCGAAATATCGATACCGACCGTCTTTCCTTCGCAGGCGTATTTGACAAAGCCCGTGGTAATGGTACCAGGACCGCAGCCGACATCGAGAATGGAGTCTGTCTTTCTGATATATGGCAATAGAAAGGCAGCCTCCGATTCGGCTGTGCGAGTTTGTTGGGTTGCGACAGTCTGGCTGGAATAGCCTTGATTGTAATTACCCGCTTGACGGATGCTTGCCATTGTTACTCTAAAATGTGGAACGGAATTAGCGGTTTCTTCCACAGTCCAGTTTGGTTAAAAGCCATACAAACCTAATTATTATTCTGGGAGTTCAAAAATTGAGACTTCTTATATATAGGACAAGACTTTCTATAAAGAGCAAGTCGTCGGTTTTAAGCTAATTAGGACGCCGGTTCCGCGATATTATACTGTAGATAGTGTAATCAAGGCGGGGCGACCGGGCCTGCACCGGCATTTAAGGTACAAAAATAGTATTTGTGCCTTTCACCGCCCCCCACCTTCCGGTGAGGGTTAGACATCGCCAAAACCCGCAATGCGGGTTAAGACCTTTAACCCGCACCCGAACCCTACCTAGCGGGTTATGAATCTAGATTTAAAAACCCGCAAATAACCTGTCTCAACCCGAATTTTCATAAAATCTAGGTCTTAGCGTACATAAAATAACTTAGTAATTATGTACTGTATTCTTTGATACACTTTAGATCTAGCTACCTAATACTTTATATATATAAATAAAGAGCATAAAGCCTATATATATCTTTATCATAGACATAAGACTAAAATAGGTATAACGACCTAAGCGGCAGCCAGGATGAATGGGGAAAGTGTGCACGAATCTCTAAGATCAAATACAAGTGGAGAAAGCTCATGAAATGAGAAGAATGGAGAATATATACCTTGGTATCTTAACGCCCCGCCGCTTTCCAACAACGACGTATAAATTCCCGGTGTTTTGTATCGGAGGCCCGCGGATGTGCCCAGGAAGGCATTTCCTGATCTGGATGTGGTTTTCAAGAAGAACGGGTGGAAGCAACCCCCGAGGATCGGCAGGGTGTATTATTCGAGTAGGGCAGTGAAAGAACTGGGATGTCATCCAAATCATAAATTTATATAAGGCAATTGGGAGACTGGTGGGTGGCAAGCAATGCAAGGGTGACTTGACAGCGAGGGTGTGCTAGAAAAGTTCCCATGCTACGAGCAACGGGGTATGTACAAGGAGGTGAGTCTGGAGTTAGATCGTGAGTCTCTGTTGGCGTTTGCAGTAGCCGTGTGTCTCCAAATCACTCGGTGCCTGGTGCGTATCTACCAGGTATTCTCAACTCATCACTGAAATGAAAGATTCATCAAAATGCGAGCATCTCATAGTCGCGAAATTCCTCATCGAAAAACGGTTTAGGCAGAACCAATCCTAGCTCCCCAAAGACGGCATCGAACATATTTGCAGCTGGTGAGGTAGGGGTATTCGGTGAGGCTTGATCGGAATCTGTATCCGATGATGTGAGGTACAACGAGTCGTGTGAAAGAACTGCATATGGAACAGCTCGCTGAGCCCAAGTGTCATATTCGCCAACTTTGTACAGCAGCGAGTGCATGTAATCAGGACCTAAGAATGGATACATCCAATCAGGACTGCCGGAGTTGATAATATTCCACAAAAGAATAGGTCGCATGACCGACAGGCCATTGAGTTGAGTATAGGTTCCAAGCTGTTTCGGCGTAGACTTGCTAAAAGAAGAGACGATCGATCTAGTAGCTACTGAAAGATTCCTGAAAGCGTACTCCGACTGACTGCCCTTGGACTTGGCGCTTTGTAGACAGCGCAGAACTGCCGCGTGGTGGCACACAATACGATGAAAAAGCAAAATTGCATCGTAGTTTAGTGACACCAAGTCGTTGCTCTGTCTCGGGACTTCGGTTGATGGTAGGCTTGTTGCTTGAGCAGGACTGACTCCTGTTGGTATTTCGGTGACCCATTCGTGCAATTCGTTGTCAATGCGATCGAGCTCCGACATATTCGGGGCTTTTAGTGGTAGTCGAGGCCATCCATCTTCGACTGTATCTCCTGTCCATCCAATATTGGAAATGGAAATAGGTGGGAGCCGGCCCAAAAGTGAGGCCAGCTTGCATCTCTCAATAAAGAGTATCGCCAACCGCCTCTGTTGGGTCACGCAGTCTAGGGACGACAGGAGCTCCGGATCGTCAGGACTCGGCAATAGGGGCACCAAGGCAAAGTCATCCAGTGTCAACATCGGCACATCGTATTCTTCTTTGCGGATGATTTGGGGTGTTTCAAAGTCGAACGACAGCACATGCCCGCGAACATAGACAGACCACCATATTTGTTTTTGTAAAATCCTTTGTCGTTCCGATATCAACACCTTGCATGAGCTGCGGTGCAACTCGAGTTCGTAGGTCAAAGACACGGCCTGGGCAATCCAATGACCCGCATTTTTAGCCTCGTCGATTGGACGAGGGAAGAATGTCATCAAAAGTACAGACTGAAGCATTGTCAAAGTATCGGTCTCCCATTGAAGGTCATAAAGTACTCGCGCTTTCTCAAACATAGAATCGGGCCTAGGGCTCTTTGGATCGCGTTCCTCTTGGGCATTCAGAAATAATTGAGCCGTCGACATGACACAGTAAAATAGCAATAAGCTGATCTTAGGCCCATTACCGTCTGAATGGATGGAGCGTAAGACACTCTCGCGATCAACGATAGGCAGAACTGGGTGGACCAATAAGAAGTAGGCCTTCCAGAGCTTCTCTCGAATTGCAGTACTGGGAAGGCGCATGACTCCTTTTAAACAAAGATATTGAAGATCGCAATCGGTAATGTGAGGCCGAGGAGCTTCGATGTAGTTTGGCAGCTGGAACTTGAGCTCCCTAGATGGCTTCTTGGCTGGCTCTTTGGCACGCTCTTTAGGTGAACGATAGACATTTCTTCTTCCCAAATTTGTGAGTACTCTCTAGGTTGCTAGCTGGGGCTCGTAACCTACGATCTTGGCTTTTGTGACATGAATGCCTTGCAGCAAAATTGGTCTAGCTTGCAATTTGTACAGGGCATTCCTGAAATAGAGGCGTCGCAACGGACCTTGCGTTGGTGGCACCGGATACATGCAATGCGCGATCGTTGGCGCCTAGGCTTGGATTCCTGAGCTGTCATGTTGGAGACTCAATAGCGGTGGTAGTTATGCATATATTCACAGCAACTCTGTTTTATTATTAGATATTGATATGGAAACGGGGAAGGAGAGATAAGCTAAGTAAAATACGGGACCCCGGACCGGGGTCGTAATTCAGCTGTAAGGAGTTCGGATCCCGGACCGGGTGAGCCGCATCTCATGATCGACACCGGAAAGCCAGCGCTTGGTCATAATCCATAGGTGAACACAATTCACGTAGCATAAAAGACCTCCGCCCGTAGAATTGTAGTCTGAAGTTGTCTCCTTTCCCTTCGATGTTTAGCGGAAACTTCTATGAGCGACAGTAAGCCAAACTCATCTCTTATGAAATATTTCGCTACTTACTCGGTGTTTAAGCTCTATAATTAGCCCCTTCAATATCTCAATACTCCTTAAATTGATTAGTGATTGTCCATTTTCTCCTGCGTTATTAGACTCCGACAAATTTCAACCCCGCGGGGTCCCCAGACCCATACGTTCTGCTCAGAAAGCCATTAAACTAAGCTGTCCACTCAAATCTCCCAGAGTTTCGGTTAGAGCTAACGGAGTCCGGTCAAAAATTGAGTTTAAAAAAGAAAAAGAAAAGGACCGGGTGGGCGGACAGCGAGTTCGATTGGGCTGGCCAAAGTGCGGGGTCACAACGATGAGATGAGATAGATCATTGAAGTTTGGAAAACCCCGATTGCTTTAATTTGGTGAAGATTAATGGGAAATGGGCTTTACGATGCATTGAAGACCAGCCTAAGATAGTATCTTGTATTTATCCTGGTCAATATGGACATGGGAATGGATTAAGGGAAAGATTTGCTTTCAAAACTGGGGCTGTAGAATTTGAAGGACATGACATTAAATCGCTCGTCTGAGGTGCCCAGGATATATGGATGAAGAAATTCTCAGAGAGGCTCGCCGCTAATGGCTCTCTCGTAAGAGGAGATATAAGGGGTTCATCACATATAATAATGCTCTTAACATGCCGTCTTCAAGAGCCGCTTTTCTTTTGCTTGCGTAACTCCCAATCAGACGAGCTGAAGGGAGGCACAGGAACATATGCGTTTGCAGATAGACCTCGATGGTCACTATTGCCATCCCTGCTGGAAGAAATAATTGATCTGACCTCATAAGTCTCTTTGTTTCCGTCCCCATAGTCATGGAACACCACTCGTGTCCCGCTTTCTTTTTTCCTGAGAACCATTGCGCCTGCTTGTGACGAGACTTCTGGAGTGTCTGATAAGTCTAGAGATTCGACCAAGCAGATAGAAGGGTCAGATTGCACATTTATTTGTCGACTTATTGATGCAGGCTGTGTGAAGCTTGTCCTCGAAGTGAGTGGATTCTCCTTTGGTAGTGGAGGGACCACGTGAGGAGCACCAGAATTCTTTTTCCGAATCAATATCCGTGCCTGGGCAATGGGCCCTTTTTGGATGTGATGTATGATTACGGTCATTGATTTCGCGTTCACCACCCATTCCGGTTGGGTATTGGAATCGTTCATTTGGCTCATTTTTCTGGCCAAACGTCTTAGGCAATGCTCCTGGCGGTGAATCATTCTTTTTAAATGTTTTCTAGAGGCTCAATGTCAACCATTAGGGGTCAATTTTTGAAGCCGTCGGGGCCTATAGATTCTCACATTTGTTGGAAGATATACTGTTTCTCATCACTTGTGATAGACGTCTTCATCTTCTCTATCGAACAATTGAGGACCAAGAGACAGATAAGTGTCGTCAAGCTTATTTTCACACTACTCAGCGTAGTAAGGGCAGGCTGGACCTCGTCTTTTGTCAAATGCCACCGAAGTTTTGCAAGAAATTGATCGAACCAACTAGGATTGCTCCCTTTTTTCAGGGGGTGAAGCTTCCGCGTAATGTCTTTGATTTGCCCAAGCGCCGAAGTTGCTTGAGAATGGAGTGTTGTATCCAGCTTCTGCTCGCGAGCCAATCGCATTACTCGATTGTCCAGCTGACGACTAATATGGTCAAATATCCCAAAAATGCTTTGGCAAGCGAGGATTTCATCTATCAGAAGGTTCACCTCTTGCTCAGCGATTCGAAAATTGCGTTTAAATCGGTGAAGGAGTTTTCCATATTGCTCCAGTTGGTTGTATATGGCTATAAGTGAAGCTATCGCACCGATGGCTTCCATTGTCGCTGTAAGCTCTGATTATTGATCCAGCGCTTCTAGTCTTCTTTACGCCTCTAATACCTGGGAATGCGAAGGTTGAGGCTCTGTGGCCTGGCACTCTATCTGCTCTTGTGGGGTATCTAAGGAACCAATTATCTTACACCACGATCATCTCGCATACTTAGCTTCATGCTTCGCATGGCATCATGGCCGTGCTTCAGCCAACGCAGCCGCTGCACGTTTTCAACCAACCGCAACGTTTAGATTAGCCGCTCTTCCCGTGCCAAGCCAAGGATCCCGAGAAGCACTGGGCCGCCGGGTTCAAGCGTTCTTTTTTGACCAACTTTATGCTGAAGAATGTGGTCAGCCATCATACTCAGCTCCAGTTTGATAGATTAGTGGTTCGCATAGATAGTTCGTGCGCAAAATGCAGGCGCATAATTTTAACCTGTTGGTCACAGTTTTTTACAGACTAGAGACGCAGGTTAGAGACCACGAAAAAGGAATGACACCTCTCAGCTTCTATGCTGAGCCGTAACCTGTGTCTTCCTTTTCTTTCCACCGAGAGGCATAGTGCATTAGGTGGTGCATGAGGTTGGCAGGGGTGTATTACGAAAGGACTTGATTTGTTGGGTAAAACATGTTCCGTACATTTGCTCCCTGCTCATTGTCCGGCAAGTACTCAATCTAATTGGAAAAATGCGGTCATTTACCAAAAAGGACAACTTTGGGGCTATCGTGGCGCTCTAGTCCCGGCCTTCGTCGTGGTGAGTTGCGACTGGACGCAATTGAATGTATTCCCAGATTCTCGGCGCCTGAGGTTTCATGACTCGCAAGTGTAGGCACCTGTGAGCTGAGATTTCGTTGCGAATGAATTGTAGCCGACCCCCGGGACTTGCTGCTCGCTCTGGTTGTATGTTGCAAAAGAGGAGGTGGTGCTGGTCACAGGCCCAGGCGACAGAACTCTTGTGAGAATGTTGTCGAGCGAAGCATCTGAAGGGAAAAGTGATTGAAGTGCTTCGTTTCGCTGTCTGTCGAGGAGTTCGGGCAGCTGGTTGGTGAGCTCAATATCGGCCCAGAACAAAAGAAACTCAAAAGAAAGGCCCGACTAGGGGCAGAGGACTTAGGCGTAACGTAAAGGCTTCTATACCCGTAGCGACAAGGTCCACAGCTAGAGACTGTCCCAGAAGCCCCGTGTTCATTATGAACTGAGCGACCTCAGTCCTCGCGAGCTCACTTTTCAACAGACTGTCCAACGTGGACATCTGCACTCCCCTCCGGTCCAGCGCGGTCCGCAGCTCATGCCGCAAGTCATTCTTCGGAGCACAGTATACTGTATCAATAACGTTGTAATTTTATTTCTTATTATTGGGCCTAGAATACGTATCTTGGACGAGCTATACTCCCGAGACGTTGCTTTCAATGTTCGTTGGTGAACCACATCTGACTATTCGCTTGCAAATTGGGGCTGATGCCCTGTTGCTGCATTTGATTGTCCCATTGAGTCTATTTATTTATAAGTCAAAATCCACAAACACACGTGAACAAAAACATATAGGGTAATCCGATCATAAGAGAAAAACTCACCCAATCAATTCCACCGTTGAGATCGACTATATCGGCAAAGATATCCGTCGGTAATGGCGACGTGGTCTCTATATATGTAGTGGTGTCAAGTGCAAGGTCACGGTTTGCGGTGGCAGAGGAATCAGATAGACATGTGGTGCCGAACGTATCATCTGTGTTAGAAGGTTCAAGGTCTGCGACCTCTGGTGAGCACTACACTAATAATTGCCCAGAAACGGGGAAGAAAACAAGAGGGGAAATGAGACGGATATTGCGGGACTCACGAGATGATTCGACTAATTCTGAGTTAGCGTTGTCATCGAAAGGCACATTGGTGCGCTGCCCTTTCACTCTCTTAAGCACGGATTTCACAATTTCAGAGACCACGCAGGCTTCATGTGTTTCGCTGCTCCACTCAGTCCAGATCATATAAGACTCCTCTAAGGCCTTCAGCAATGCCTCCGGACCCCCGTATGAATCCGGATCGACACCCAAAGGTACACTTTGGCCTGATCCTTTTTGCGGTTTGACCCCAAGACAGATAATAATGGCAGCAAGAAGAAAGTCGTATGTTGCAGCACTGATCACTTTCCACTTGTATCCCCACAGGAACCCGCCTGGTCGGGATTCGTGGTAGATATATGACTGGTGATGGATGATTCTGAATGATGCGTCAATACATCTTTTGTACGATGTAGGTTGCGTATTCATAAATCGTCGGTGTAATGAGCAACGAGCCTTTTGGAAAAGCAGATCGAGCATCAGGCGTTGCAAAAGTGCTGTTGGGGTCTCCGTAATAGAGTATCCATGGTGAGCTTTCAAGGAAGATGGAACTGAGTCATATTGCCCATCCAGAGATTGGTCGATTTGAATGACAATGTCGTAAGATAGTGGATGGATGGATACAGCCCGATCTTGGATTTTCCCTAGGACTCTTAATATGCCCGCTCTCACAATCATATGACACAAAATGCTGTCATCCTCAGGTCGCGGCGGAGGGAGTTCGGTCATTTCTGTAGTTAAATCACCATCGCGCAAAACACGAGGAAGCTCGGTATCTGTTTCGACCTCGTTGATCATTCGAGGAAGTCCCACTTCGAAAGACATAAGAATATCAAACTGGAGAAGTATAAGCCATACCCGCCGTCTGTATTCACCAGCGAAAGCGGAAATTCCCTGAAAATGCAAATAATCCCGATGATAGCCTGCTCTCATAGCGACACGAACGACTGTCGTGAATATCAGGTAGTTTGCGAATTGGTTCTTCTGGCGTTCAATATGCTGACCAAAGAAGTATAAAAGTAGCGCTTCAACTGTATTGACAGTTGGCTTGGTATAGTCGGATAGGACAAGGCATTGGGCGCTCTTGTGGCGGAAGAAAGACATATCTTCCCGAGACTGGGCAGTGCTATCCTTTGGGTCACTGGAAAAGGTCGAGTGACATGAGGCAATAGACATCATGCTGTACAGAATGCTGAGCCAGTTGAGGGAGACACTAGATGGATCCTCCCAAAAGTCATTATACTGGTCTTTGGGTTAGTGAATGGCCAATTTGCCGTGGATTATCACTTACTTCTTTTTCAAACGTGGGCGCATGAGTGATCACTGCCCTAGTCAGCCAAATCCTGCTTCGATGTCCCATAGGGAAAAGCTATGCATACATCCAAAGAAATCCATGTTGTTGAAGTAGCGAGAAACAAGACGGTCAACAACAGTCCTTGATGGCACAGAATGCAAAAGTTCCCCAAGAGTCACAGCGCTATGCGCTCCCATCAACAGGTCAGGCGACCTGGCATTTTGGGGTTGCTGTAGCGTTGACTGTCTAATTTCTTGCGCACACCCAAACTTGAGTCCAGAAACAGACGTCAGAATGTGGACTCTCTAGTGATTCTCGAAATATAGTGAAAACTCACATCATCCGCAATGACAGCCCAATGATCGGCTCCAACATAGTTAGTCTCGCCCTGTTGGATTTGAATACGCCCGACGGAGCCTTCCGAGGTCTGAACTTCTCCAGCCGGCGAGGAAGTACAGGGCAGCTGCGTCAGTTCTTGTCTGTCAACAAGAGACCCGATGGCACTCTCTAGGTGCCTGACCCGCTCCTGCACAGGGTGGAAGCGATGTTGTTGGGCTCGTTTAGTTGCCTTTGCAGTGTATATGCAGTTGGAAGATCGTCCCTTTAACACACACATCTCACATGGTTGATTCCGATCACATTTCACTCTATCCCAGTGGTTAGAAGACGGTTCCTTTTGTTCCAGGCCGTGTCAGCCACGAGAGGAAAGGGGGCTGACTTTCGTTGCCGGCATGGAATGCACGACACTGGATGTCTTTTGCTTTGCTCTACTGGGCCCAGTCCTTCGGCCATGATGGCCATGCGCGGATAATCAAGGTCAGGGTTGACGATGCCAAATAATAGGCGGTAACAGAACGTAGCTGCAGACGGTGTATACCGCGGTGAATAACTTCGTAGTGCGATATTGCTGACATAAGCAGGACTTTGAGCCGGCAGAATAACGTAGTCGGTAAGCGAGTGACGCACCCGCCTCGTGTGAGACCACGCAGTAGTCTCTAGGTTGGGATAGGTAAGCGACATATAAGCCTCATATGTGTGTGTACAATGTAGTTCCAATTGTAATAAAGAGACTGAAGACCAGCGGGGCTTCTTTTCAACTACATACTGCCGCTTCTGCAGGCGGTGAGGACCAAAGTCCCATATTGCTTGTTGGAACACCACTAGTAAATGACCAATGAACGACGTTGATAACTCTCATTTGTATTACCCCTGAGTTTCGCAATTTATAGGGGAAACTAGATTACATAAGAAATAGACTATGCAGAATATCAATATCTCCGATACACCGCGGTATTGGTCCCGACATCTAGTTCTAAGGAGGACCAGCGTTCAGTCTTTTTATTAAAATAGGAACTACATTGTACACACACACGTGAAGGCTTCTACCTCGCTTACCCATCCCAACCTAAAGACTACTGCGGTGCACCCTCACCACCAGGTGGGAGCGCTATTACGAGATAAAAAGCGCGAAGCGCAACAAACCTGCCATTCGATTGTGGATGCAATGATCGATCGGCCCGCACAAGAACCTACATTGATGCAGTTAGTAATGTCTCAAAATCGAGATACTGGGCTGGTTTTAATACCTCCTCTTGGCTCCTCATGAATGAAGGGTCAGCATAGCACCGCTCAGCAGCTTTCTCGCAGCCATAGCAAGGCGCAGGAAAGTTTTGGCTGGCATTGCATTTAATCTGGAAACGTCAATCTTCAATCCGGTAGCGTGGTCCAACCTTACCTTCATTTGGCAACATCGCACACAAGGCGCTCGTTACCACGTGGCCTGATACGTAAGGTCTAATTTGCATGCGGACGAGCAAATTAGCTCGAATATTCCTCTTTTCAATAGACATTTTTGGCAATCAAAGATTATTTCATTAATAAGTCATGACCGCAGATATCATTGACTCGTCTGTCATCTAACAAGTAAAAATACACTACAACACCGTAAGATAAAACTAATACCTGCAGCCTGTCACACATCCTCGACCCGTGGTCACGCGACTAATACTGAAGGTGATCTGCATCATAGCGCACCCTGCCGGCGGGTTTCGCTGCATTCAGCGAGATTCCTAGTCGAGAAATTTCCTCGTAGGGATCGAACGAAGAGCTTCAAGCTTCAAGATTTTGACGCTCACAAATCAAGAAAGAGAACCAACACGAATTGCATTCATATTTGGCATATTTCCAATAGCTCCTTTACTCGGTCTCGGTATTCAATTTTATTTTGTTCGTTTGTTATAGAACATGCTGGCCTATCTATTTGGAGGTGCCGCTCGCGCGGACTTGTGGGTGATTTTTGATTTGCATCATGCTTCGCGTGATTAGGTGTTCTGAATTTAGAACTATCTATGGTTAAATCTTGGAAGTATCCCGATTAGGTCCTTCTAAACAGATGACTGAAATAAACCCTTGCAAGGTTAAAGAGGAAAAGGAAAGGAATAATAGATATTAATGAATTGATGACTATGATGAGTGTAGTTGTGAGAAAGCTAGGACACACGAAGAAGTGAGAGAAAGCCATAGGGCAAAGGCGGTGAGTCCTAACAAAGATGAAACCAGCAGTCACGAGTTAGTAGCACTGAGAAATCCATCCAGTTCCAAACACGCCGCGTTTCTAGGTAATTTGGATTGGGTATTTTTCTCTAAGCGCAGTACCGAATTTATAGATCAAAATTGGCGCCGGCGTCAGAGCCAGAGCAATGAACCCTAGCAGAGAGCTTCCCCACCCGAGCCCCAAAGCTGAATACATACTAGGCCCGGCAAGAGGCAAGAATGCACCGAATAAGCACCTCGTAGCCGTCAGCCCAGCCACAGCAGATGCAGCGTATGGCCCAGCAGCATCAATGAAGTATGTCTGAATTGGTGCAAATATGCCAATTCCACCAAATCCAAAGGGAAATAACCCAATGATAGGAACAATCCAATGCACATGCTTGTCTGTCGTCCATCCGTACCAGAAGAAGCTGATAGGGATGAGCGGAGTGAAGAAGAGGCAGAGAGCGAGCCGCATTTCGGGCTCATAAACCCCATTATTTGCTTTCGTTAATCGAATCACGGTCGGATCCGACAATTTCGCCACAACGAGGTTTCCGGTGAAAAATCCAATTCCTATTCCCAGGTATGCGAGGCCACATAGCTCAATTGGCCAGCCGTAGTTGTCCGTAAATATAGTGTTCATGGTCGTCAAAATAAGATAAAGTAGACCGAAAACAAAGGACATGTAAAGGGCGAGTAGGAATAATATCGGAGAACACATAATCCTAACTGGTCGAGTGATGCCTTGTAGAACAAGTGTTGGCGTTTTAGCGGGATAAAGACTCTGATAATGTTCCTGGCCAGGCTCCTTACGTAGAGCCTTCGTTTTCCGATGGATCAACACAGAGGGGTTTGTTTCCTGACCGACAACAATATTAACGCAGGTCGTCACTCCACAGGCTATAAGAAGAACCCAGTATACCCATCTCCAGCCCGCGCGCTGCGAGATAAAACCACCAAGGAGGGGACCAAGTACCGGGCCAATGAGTGGCCCAAATGTGAACATTGCATTTGCTTTTCCACGCTGACGAATAGGGAAGAGATCGGCAATGACTCCGCCGCCAACACTCAAGCATGCAGAGCCGCCGACTCCAGCTAGGCATCGGAAGACGATCAGACTGGCAATATTGGGTGTCAAGGCACACCCAATTTGCCATAACGTGAAGAAGACGTTCATGATGTTCAAGACTGGTTGACGCCCATAGATCTCGCTCAGTGGGGACAAGATTAATGGACCGACCTTCGTGAATTTTTAGCAAAAATCAAGGTCTTTTGTTGTCAGTATTGAAGATGAGCTCACTGTAAATCCAAGGACGAATACGCTAACAGAAAATGAGGCAAGAATGGTCGAAGTCACCCCTAAATCGGCATCCATCAATGATGTACCGGGAGCAGGAATGGAGGAAGCCAATGGACTAGACAAACTATTAAGACTTTGACGATGTAATGCTTGTTGAGCTAGAGCCCTACCTCAAGAACGTGATAACGCTGACCATTCCCAATATAGTCCATTTGCGCTTATCTGGAAAGTTCCTATAGAAAGTGAGAATTAGATTCAATACTTCGCGCTGCGTGCTAAAAGTTCACATACTGTGGATTGTGGGGATCTTCCTCGGAGTCCCAGCCCACAAGGCCTTTTTCATAGTCAGATATTTTGCTGCTCTGCTGCACCGGAGGTTTGAGTTCGTCCCCGCTCGATGATTCGAGATCTTTGTTCATGGCGGCCGTGAATTCGAAGGTGATGCCGCTCTAAAACCTGAATATGGAGAAGGAAAAGGCGAAGCGACCACCTTCTTATGGTATTTCGCTACCTAGGTATATTTGCAAGGATTGCTAGTCGAACTTTCACAATATTTTACCCCTGTTGATGTACACTATCTCTCGGAGTCCGAAATAGGGCGAGTAACACAATAATTCGGAGATGTATTCGGAGATGTAATATTACGCCGGTAATAAAGCTTTATCAAGCGGGGCCGGGTATGAAAACGTTGGTTTGATACAAGAGTGGGGGCCCGTAGGAGATGTATTCGGATATGTAATATTACCCCGGTAATAAAACTTTACTAAGAGGGACCATGTATGAAAACATTGTTTTCATACAGGAGTGGGGGCCGCCGGAGATCTCCTCGGGACTCCAATTTTGCCGAGAACAACAGTGCAGGCTTACTGTACCTGCACGGTAGAAATGCTTACATTTACCGTGGACATCGCCCCGGTGCCCACTTGTCTACGGGTTGTTTCTCCCCCAATTTTTGTTACGTACACCAACCCCTTTGGTTACCACTCTTCCATGGTTCGAGAAAGAATGGGATGAATTAGTAGGTGATAACTCTTACATGAAGCAACTACATATGGGCGTTTTCATACGCCCTGGTTCTGAATAGCGTTATGTCGAGACGTTTCATTTTGTCCGAGGTTCCTCTAATCGTTATTCTTGCTGAGGAGATATGCCAACCTTATTAGTGCCTCGCGTATGTGGCGCCGATGCATAGTTATGGAAATGCTAGATGAAAACCTTAGCCTCCTCGGTGCTCAAGATATATTTATTACAGTAAAATACTTACACATTGAGCCGAATCGGGCAACACTCTGTCGTGATCGCCTACCTCCCTGCAGGATAATATGGTAACACCGTGGCCATCACGGTGGGAAATAATATAGTCTATACGTTCTCAAAATCATTCCGGGTCGGGTTGATGGTTGGTGTTGGAGGGATGGCGAATTGGTGGCGTTAGCGGTGTTAGTGCATCCATCTCACCGCAGCGCTAGAGCCGCAGATCAATCCTGGCAGGGGCTATAGTGGAGCTCGGGTAAGCAAGGGATTACTCGTGGACCCGGCGCATGCTTATACGTTACGCTTATGCGAACGGCTGTCATTAAACCGAAGAGGGAAGCGGCGAATCGATTATCAGTGACTTGATGAGCCGGGCACGTTCGTTCACCATGTCTTAAAACCGCCCGCGAGGCATAATTTCACGTTTTATCGATAACGTCTTGACTACGCACGGCGCTGCATAGTCGTTTTTCAGACGCACCGTTACCGTGATACAGCATCTCAGCCGCCTCCTTTTTACAGCCCGCAGCTCTACGCTTCAAGAGGTCTTTCGTTAACTACTAATCTCCGACCTTTCAATCTCCTCTCTCTTCCTGCCTCCTCGTATAAAGCATCTTAGGCGCGATGGGCGGCACGTGGGCACAGATGCTTCCCGGTACCGCCGAATTCACCGACAGTAACCTCACTTCACAGGCCGGTAAAGTCTTTGTCGTGACCGGTGGGAATGCGGGAATAGGTCTGGAGCTTGTCAAGATGCTCTACGGAACAGGCGCCACTGTCTACATGGCCGGGCGCTCACCCAGCAAGATTGCAGCGGAGATAGAGAACATTACCGCCCACCCAAGCAAGACGCCCGGTGTGCTGAAGAGCCTGCATGTCGATCTTGGCGATCTCACAACAATCTCAAAGGCCGTCTCAACATTCCTGCAGCAGGAGTCACGGCTCGACGTCCTCTGGAACAATGCCGGGATTGCCCATGCTCCAATTGGCAGCACATCCGTTCAAGGCTACGAGGCGCACATGGGAACCAACTGCCTTGGGCCATATTTATTCACGAAGCTGCTGACTCCAATTCTTGTCAAGACTGCGGAGAGTTCGTCGCCCGGCTCAGTCCGCGTTGTCTGGGCCACATCGAGTATCGTCGACATGGCGGGCCCTCCTGGAGGTCTTGAACTCTCCGAACAAGATCCCGGCAAGCATAATCAGGACAAGGCCCACAACTACAGTGCCTCGAAAGCTGGCAACTGGTTTCTAGCCTCCGAGCTGGATAAGCGCACTGCGCGCGAGGCCGGCATATTAAGCGTGGCGGTGAACCCGGGGAATTTAAGGACTAAGGCGTGGGACGGTGTTCCATTCCTGATGCGCACTTTATTGTCGCCTTTCTTACACGGCCCTGAAAAGGGCGCATACACGTACCTGTGGGCCGGGCTCAGTCCTGCGGCCAAGGTTGAACATGGAGGCAAATTTGCGATTCCATGGGGCCGCTGGCACCCGGACCCGCGCACAGACTGCCTGGAGAGCTTAAAGTCCAAGGATGAGGGTGGCAGCGGTCTTGCTGCAGACTTCTGGGAATGGTGTGATGAGCAGACTCAGCAGTATGCTTCTCTCTCAGCCGCATTTGCTCGACTGTAACAATTGATGAGTTGATCATACTGCTCCGTGCGAATTGAATCGAGTCGAACTTTTGCCTGATTCGATTCGATTCGGATCAATATTGAAAATAACAGTTCGCACGTATCCAAATTCAAGACCAATTTGAATTCGATTCGAGGATCGCGAAAATTTGTAGTAAAGCGTAGCATTTATTAGGCTAATTCGCTGCATATTAAATAGGCGAAAGAGAGAAAAAGACTAGGGTTAGCCTACGAGACAGATTCTGAGCATATTGGTCTTGAATTGAATAACATTGGAAACTTTAGCCTATTTACTATCTATGGAGTTTGAGTTTGGCAACCCGTTTGAGGCGGCGAGCCGCTTGTAAAATACGTTATTCAATATCTAATTTGCAAACGGCTTCTCGTTCATTTCAGGAACTCGTTTTCTTAAAGAAAGCTAGATAGGTTCGCGAAACCTTGTCGAAAATTCGTGCGGAACGGTAGCCTATCTTGTAAGTCCATGTCCGGCTGCAAACACAGCAAATTTTTTTTTTCATAACGAAGAAGAAGTACAGTCTCTGGGCTGCTAATTTAGAAGCTTTACATTTATGTTGATCACCTGCAGCACTTCTAATTAAGCTTCCAGTGGGCCAACCTCCCGTAGACGCACGTAGCAGCTTCGTGGCTCGTGCGTCATGTATAAGTTTGATTTGTACCCCGAAAGCGCCGGAGGACACTTCAAGAGCTCAAAGTTCCACATCATCACTGTCAAAAAAATCTTAATCTCAACGTATGCCAGTCTCTTACCATAGCAGCCGCGCGAGCCCAGCCCGAAGGCGAGCTGTGGTCCCGCCGTCGCATCGAACACTGTGCTCTTTTCACTTGTCACGAGCCAGCGTTCGGGCTTGAAGCTTGTTATGTCGCTCGGATCCCATGCACGATGGCGGCCATCTTTTTTGGCTGACTGACTAGTCACTGAGCGCCGAGTCTCGTCCACCTTAAAGGCAGGACGCATCATGGAGGCGCCTGTCACCAGAGAGGTTACGCTTGTGCCCTTGGGAATGCTATAGCCGAGAAGCTGTGTATCTACCATGGCCTGTCGATCGACAAAAGAAGCGGCGCCAGCACAGCGCAATATTTCCTCCATCATTGCCTCGAGATAGGGGACCCGCGCGCCGGTAATCTCTTCAATTGTCGGCTCACGGCCTTGTTCCTTTGCCTCGGTAAATGATGTCCACAGAGCCTTACGCAGCCTATCCTGTGTGACTTTATTGTCGGCAAGGAACTTAAGGCCCCAACAGAGCGCGGTGCTGGTTGTTTCATGACCTGCGAAGATGAAACCAAAGAGCTGCATGACTATCAGTTCAAGCTCGCGGAAACCCCTCGGAGAGCAGCATACCTCGTCAATCATCACGCCCGAGAAGTAGTCGGGTGAGCGTCCACTTTTTTCAGCCAAATCCCTCTCGTTCAGAATCATTTGATCGACTGCAGAGCGCAGTTTTTCACTGTGATGGTTGCTGCCTTGAAAGCGCTTGACGGCGTCTCGGAGCTCACGCTTGAGGCAGTCATCTTTGCACTTGGCCGCTTTCCTGATTTTGGGTTTCCGCATCACATACGCCCACATTAATCGAGGCGACGGGTTGCCTTGTACTTCACCAATCGTATGTGTTAGGTCCAGGATGGACTGCAGAAGTGGGTCTTTTTGGCCTTGGGCGAAAACGATCGGCTCATCCTTGCTAGAGGGGACTTTGTAGTCCTGAGCATTGACTGCGTCAAGGTCTGGTTTTACAGCGCTGTGCTGAAAGCCGGCGCCAAATGCGAAGGCGCTAATAGCATCGAGCGACATGTGGTTAAGGTCAGCGTTGGCCACCCAAGGGTGTCCATGAGCGGCGCGAGCTTTGACGCGCCAGAGGTCCATGAGTAAGCTGACTTTCTTCAGAATGGCAGGAGCGGCGACGTTGTGCAAGAAAGTGGGCGTCATGAGATCCTGGATGAGACGACGCTGGGCTTTGAAGGTATCATTAGTCTTTAGGCGAATGTGGTGGTTTGGCGCTACGCCCAGGAACAAGTCGCCCACGACGTCTGATCGATCAAATTCTTTCCGGCGGGTCATGATGTCGTGAGCCTCACGAAAATCGGCAAGGATGACGAGCGGCTTGCTAAAGGGGCGGATGAAGACCTGAATGATGGGTGAGTTGAGCGAGTCCATGAGGTCGGTCACATAAGTGATAAAGGTGCCCTCGCTCTTCTTAGTGTACGCAAGCATGGCTGGCACATTCCCGAGCAGCCTCCGCGACGAGGCGACATGATATGGGATGCCGGGAATGGGCTTGGGTAGCGCGGCGCGGTAGAGAACACATAAGGCGAAAATGATGGCCGCGGTAAATAGGCTGACAGTCGTGCTTGGCATGGCAAAGAACAGCATCACCGGAGAGGTATTCAGAAGCAATGTACAATGAGTCTTAGACGGACGGGAAGAGCATGGATTGAAATGCAGACAACATCAGGAATGGCACGCACTCGCCAATGTCCGAGTGAAAGATGTTTGGCTGTCCGTGACGGCTCGCAGTGCATTATTGGGAGAGCTTGGTCACCGCGCATCAGGCTATTCCACTCATTACGCCGGCTGCAGAAACAGGTGACAGGGTTCCACGTAAGGCAAGATAATGAGAGTCCGTAGAGAGCTGATCGAGTCAGCAATGACATGGATTATTAGCCGCGCTCACAGGGTGCTGACTGCAGGCTGACCTTATGCTGACCTTGTTATCTCGCTTGTCATGTTACATAGACCCACATCGCCCGCTCCGGACCCTAACTGGATCGATCTGCCGCTTGGCTGGATATGTCGTGGGATCGTCGACCGTCTCCGGCTAGCCGGCGCATACTTTTGAGAAAATCTCTACTCCATGCTCGCCACACACTATCGCCAGTGGCTTGATGCAGAAGACGTTGAGATTCTGCTTGACATCTCACATCCATAGTCATACTTTAGAGAGCTAGTAAAGTAGTAGGAGATAGGATATTGACAATAGGATCGTACCGCTAAGCTCATAGTCTTCCAAACTAAGCAATTTCTTGGTCTTAGTCCATTAGTCCAGCAGGTATAAATATCAGCGTAAGCAGAAATCCGGCGACACGATGGTACGGCGCTTTTATTCCCTTCCTACTGCGCTGCATACAGCCCTTGACTGAGCGACCTCTTTCTATCTTCACGCGTAGCCCGCTAACCCGCCATGCTCACTCAACCCTACATAGACGCCTTGTGGGCTTTTTCCCTAACCACACTATTCGACGCTGCCATTCCCCAATTTTTGAAATCAGACGCTAGATCAGATGCCAGCGCTGCCCACAGCAATGCTTGCCGCAACATGCCCGGCGACCGTCAATGGCCGAGCAACGACGCGTGGGGCGAGCTCAATAGCACCGTCAGTGGCAGGCTCATGAAGGGCCAGCCTCTGGCCCAAGTTTGCCATGGAGCCACCTTGGACGCAGGAGCATGTGTCGATCTCCAGAACACATACAATTTTCCAGAGCTCTAGTGAGTTCATCCCAAGTCTTTTGAAATGCTCGCGCCGGGGTTGACCATGATCCATTAGTGTCACTGACCCTGTCAACATCATGTCTCCCTATTGGCTCAACAATTCGTGCAGCCCCTATGCCCCGTACGCCAGCGCCAACGGCTCCGGCTCCTGCACGCTGGGCAACCTCGCCCAGTATGCCATTCGTGTTACGGGCGCTGACGACGTCGTTGCTGGCGTCAACTTTGCGCGGCAAAATAACATTCGCCTCACTATTAAGAACACCGGTCATGACGTGCAAGGACGCTCTGCTGGTGCGGGCTCTCTCGGCCTTTGGATGCATAACCTCAAGGACATCTCCTTCATTGACTATTCCACTCCAAAATACCAAGGTAAAGCTGCCCGTATTGGTGCCGGCATCGAGGTTGGAGAGGCTTACGAAGCTGCGCACAAAAGCGGGCTGACCATCACCGGCGGCACTTGCCCATCCGTCGGCGTCGCCGGAGGCTGGTTTCCTGGCGGCGGTCACGGCCCGCTGGCAAGCATGTACGGCCTCGGCGCCGACACCACGCTCGAATTTGAGGTCGTGACAGCCGATGGCATGATCGTCACTGCAACGCCCGACAACGAGCACTCGGACCTGTACTGGGCGCTGAGCGGTGGCGGTCCAGGAAACTATGGTGTTGTGCTATCCATCACGGCCAAGGCGTGGCCGGACATGTCTGTTGCTGGTGCCGTGTTTACCTTCATCAACACCAATGACGACACCTACTGGAAGGCTATCAGGGCGTGGATGAAAGCACTGCTCGCACTCAACCAGATTCCCGGACTCTCCACGGCAGCCGGCTTCAGCAGTCAAGGCTTCACCATGAATTTTGCAACGCTGCCTGGCGGTACGCAGGAGAGTCTGAGCAAGGCGCTCGCTCCGTACATGGAGCAGCTCAAGAGCTTGGACATCTTGATGGTGGCAAACACCACACAGGTGCACTCCAGCTTCTTTGAGCATTATAACGCCTTTGTCGAATCCCCTCCCATCAATATCACCATGGCCGCACGCATGATCCCTGTGTCGCTTGTGCAAGATGACTCTAAACTCGACACGCTCATCTCCACTATGCGAACCTTGACAATCGATCAGGGTGTCTTTGCCATCATCTCCAACAACGTGTCCTTGTCCCGCACCGGCGTCGCAGCAGGGTCCAACTCCGTGCTGCCGGCGTGGCGAGACACGCTATTCCTGGCCAACTTCGGCCAATACGTTGCAAACGGCAAATCATGGGCGGACCTGAGCGCAGTCCAGACACGTGTCAACAACTGGCAGAATTTACTCCGCGACCAGACGCCTGGAGGAGGTGCATATGGCAACGAGGCGACGTTCAACGATCTGACATGGAAGGAGGATTACTTCGGCACAAATTACGATCGTTTGCTCTCTATTAAGCGCTCATATGACCCTGTCGGCCTCTTTTGGGCCAACACCGCGGTCGGGAGCGATGCTAATTGGGTTGCGCAGCCTGACGGTCGTTTGTGCAGGCCCAGGTAGGGGTGTATTGAATGTTCTAATGTCCGTGTTGTTCAGTTAGAAGAGCTTTTTCCTCACTAATGATAAAGAGTGGAGGATAGCATGAATTGTGGCGTTTTGCATGTTTATATATACACTAACGTATTATCGTCATCATCATAATGTGGATATATACACCTTATAGAAGTAGTTGTCAACTCTCCAAGCTTACCAATCTTTTAGTTGCGAACTTTGACCTGTAGGCCCTTACTGCCCTTGGCAGGGGTCGGGATAATGTAGTCTGCATTTACATCAATGTCTCTCGAACGGTACGTGTCGTAGAGTTCGAGTGTGGGCCCAGGCTGGCCCCGATATAGGTCGTATTTCATGAATAGCGTCGCCAAAGTCATCGCCATTTCACGACGAGCAAGCATCATGCTAGAAGCAGCCAGTCAGTAATTGTCCGGGGAAAGGAGAGCCCGGGAATAAATTACCCAACACAACCTCGTGTACCATGGGAGAACCCGAGGAAGTACTTGGTGAGCTTGGGCTGGTCGATCCAGCGCTGTGGGCGGAATGCATACGGATCAGCACCAAAGGCCTTCGGATTCATGTGTGTTTCAAGCGGCGACATGCTGTAGATGGTGTTTGGCGGGATGACATATTGCTTGCCGTCTGCCGGGTTGTCGTACACGATCGGGACGTCGGGATTCATTCGCACTTGACGGTTCATAACGCCAGGATGCAGACGGACACTCTCTGAAATGATAGCGCCCAGATACGGCAGGTTTTCGACTTGGGTAACAGCAATGTTGGTCGGATCCAGTATGGCTTGGCTGAGCTCTTTCTTCAGTTTGGCAAACTCTTCAGGGTTCGCGAGCAAATGGAACAAAGCACACATAAGGGCGTGGGCTACTCATATCAGGTCAGCTGTGGATGACAGACTCGGCTGTCATGACTGACCAGTGGTGCCCTCTCCCGCAAAGACAATCAACTGGGCCTCGCTTGCTAATCGGATGTCGGTCTTCTCCTCCGGCGGCAGGGAGCTATTCAGGATGCCTTCGAAGACTGTGCTCTTGACTCGCTCCGGGTTCTTAGAGGCACGGATTTCGCGAACCTTATTGATCCACCACTGTATAGGCACGTCAGCCAGTGAGGGTAGCAAGCGCGAGCACGAGTGAGGTCACTTACGTCTTGTCGCTCACGCAGTGCAGCCAAGGCAGGGAAACAGAGCCGTACGAGCCAAACGGGCGCACTTTGGGCATATTGAACGAGCCACGGGACCAGGCCAAAAATGTGCGTGAGGAAAAAGAACCACTCGGTGGATTCTTGAGAGGCTTTGCCATAGTCAGGAGAGTCCATATATCCCATGTTGTCGCCAAAAGCATAAAGTGTGATGATATCGCTTGCGCAAGCCTTGAACACGCGGTGAAATTCAACGACTTCCTCAGCCTTGCCAGACGCTTCAAGGCGCGTCATCATCTTCTGCATGTAAGTCTTCAAGATGGGTTCGAGGCGGCGAACACTAGCGACAGAGAAAAAGGAATTGAGAGCATTGCGACGGCGACGGTGCAGGTCATGACTTGGTGTGGACACGATAGAATAAGGGGCTAGAAACAAGTACGTCAGCCGCGTCCTAAGCAGGCAGATTTTGTCAAGACATACTACCCGTTCTTTGAGCGACCCATGCGGGCTTATCCGTCTTCCTCAAGGTGGTCGGATAGGCCTGATCGATAAACTCGGGGTCGTTCCAGTGGACTTCATGCGGGCTGACGCGGATGAGAGGTCCTTTAGAAGACGCATTAGTCCGAATGTCTGCTGGTGGGAGAACAGAGGGCGAGCATACCGTACTGTTTGTGTAATTTTGCAACGTGGCTGTAGTACTGCCCTCCTTTGACGATTTCAAAGTAAGACTCGTATAGGAACGTTAAGGCTAAAAGCGACAATTAGATGCTTGCAATGCTGATGGATGATGCGCAGAAGGTGGTACCAGCTAGCTTGGGCCCTGGAATTTTGGCCAGTGCCAGGGGTGAGAAATAGACTGGGAGCCGAGTGGTTAGCTTTTCGTGGGCGAGTATCAGAAACACTGTCAAGTCATACGGCGGTAGATGCTCTTGATAATGGTATGGACGAGGAAGATGGCAACCAGCGCGAAGAAGACTTTGCGCTGCCAGCTTTGCTCGCGGTCGGCCAAGGTCGCAATATTAGACGCAGCATCTTTCCACAGCCGCTGAATTGCTGGCATGAGGTTTGTCGCTGACCAGTAGAGGATGGAGTCCATGATGGCGTGCAGAGGTCAGTGTGAGAGGCACGCAGCGGCAAGAGCGCCCAATATATGTCAAACACGACGAAGGCATTAGTAGTCAATCTTAAAACCCCAAGCTGAAGATTCGCTTAGCGCAATGCAGGGTACAGCGGCATGCTCAGAGAGATCCATTTCGACGAACGCTGACTCGAATGAGAATGATGGTAGTTTGCTGATATTGCGGGTGTCATGGTTCGGGTAAGGGCCCTAGGCAATTGATGACAGCCGGATTACGGCTGGCTGACGGCGCACGGTGAGCATGCATCGTAACGGATTGGCGGGCCAGAAATGGATAAGCAGAAATTGCTACAATACTCTATAATACTTCATAATACTCGAGGCATTAGAGCCTCAGTGCTTCTTGCGCCTTACTTCCGCACGTAGTTTGCGAGTCCTCTCAACAAAGACCTCTTACTATTCGAACATGACCACGATGGTCAAGAATGCTTGGAGCCATGGTGATGTTGCAACCTACATGCAAACATTTAGAGAGAACCTACAAGCGTTGATATGGCTGCTGCTCGCCGCGTCTGCGGCGTATTGGGCTTTCACCATCATCTACAACCTCAGTCTCCATCCACTGGCGCATTTCCCAGGTCCACTGTTTTGCCGCATCAGCAACCTACCGCAGTGCTACTACGAGGCAATTCTGAATGGGAAATTCATGCCGGAGATTGACAAGTATCACGAGAAATATGGTCGATCTGCCCTCTCCCGCACGCGATGAGCGCCGACTGACTAGCCTTGTCCAGGCCCAGTTGTTCGAATCAACCCGAATGAGGTCCATATCAAAGACTCTTCTATGTATCATGCGTACGCAAGCTCCGACAAGCAGTTGAAATTCGAACACACATTAATTAACCAGCTAGTGTTTACAAGAACCCCGCTTTCACAAAAGACCCGGGTTCTTACGCTCTTGGCGTTTCTCAGGGGATGGCATTTACCATATCAATTGACCAACACAAAGAGAAGAGAAAGACCCTGAATCCTTGCTTCTCCAAGCTTTGCGTCAGCAGCATGGAGGACACGTTGTATAACGAGCTTGACATGGTCTTCTCTAAAATCAAGGAATGTGAACGCAAAGGTGAACAAGTCCCGATCGCGGAGCTCTTGTATTGCTACACGGTGAGTCAACGCACACTCGAAAAGCTAAAGAGCAGGAGCTTAATCACAACAGGCCGATATAATCTCCAGCCATTTCCTCGGGCAGACTCTCGACCTCATCGCGGCTCCCAACTTCATCGAACGGTCGGCAGAGATGCAATCTTTCACCAAGGGTATATGGATGGCTGTCCACTTTTCTTTCATCCGCTATATTCTGGTTGCTACGCCGCGGTGGATGTTGGCGTACCTCAGTGGCACCTTTGTCGATGTGATCTGGGTGAGTCGCTCTACATTTGGACCTTGCATTGTCGCTACTTACAAGAACGCCAGTTTGTCGAGCGTCTTGCGCAAACTGCCATCAAGAAATTCGACCTCAACAAGGCTCTGCAAAAAAAGGCGTACGAAGAGACCATTTTTGACCGCATGCTCTGCGAAAACGCTAGACGTGAAGAAAAGGGCCGAAAGCCCAGGCCGCTCAACTTCCGAGAGCTTGCAGATGAGGGCACCGGCATCCTCAACGCAGGCACTGAGCCGAGTGCGATCATGCTTTGCTATGCAACTTACTTCTTCTCCCGCTTTCCTCACGTTCAGAAACCCCTCCTTGACGAGCTCGCTTCCGTTGAGCTCCAAGACGGACGACTACCGCTACGCAAGCTGGAGGCTTTGCCTTATTTGGTGAGCATATTGGTGCTCACGTGCTTTCAAGAAAAGTGCTAATCCGTTGCCATGCAGACTGGCTTTATTAAGGAAAGCCTGAGATACATGCCACTGATCCCTGGCCGGTTGCCTCGTGTCGTGCCCAAGGGAGGTCTCTACGTACCTGCTGTAAACAAGACCATTCCCGAAGGCTGTGTTGTCGGCTTAAGTCAGTTGCACATCTCTTTCGACCCAGAAGTTTTTCCAGACCCGTACGAGTTCAGGCCCGAGCGCTGGTTTGCCGAGTCAGGCAAGGACCTTGACAATTGGGTACTTGCATTCTCGAAAGGTCGGACGGACTGCATCGGAAAAACGTGAGTGGCTCTTACTTTGCACGAGACGTTGTTTCCAGGGAAGCTGACAGGGAGGATAGCCTTGCGTACGCGGAGATGTACTTGGTTCTGGCCAACTTATTCACGAGTTTCGACATAAAGTTGGCCCCTGGAAGCCATGAGGGCATGGAGTGGGATGACCGTGTCGTCGCGCATTCCAAGAAAAACTTACGCATCCTCGTCAAGTCAAGGACGGCGTGACGGGCTTTGTCGTGCTGAAGACCCAAAAGGGCTTGCTGAGAGGGGGTATATGTTGCTGTTGGGAATACGAAGGTGGTCACCCAATCATAGGCACTAGGAACTGCTATTATATAATCCCCGAAGCGACAATTTAGTTACTGTACGTATTATCGTACTCCCACCACGGGAATTCTCGCGGGAATGAATAAAAAAGACAGTGTGCGCGAAACTCTGTATACCCCATTAGGACTAAACTATCTCCATGTCGACATCATCCCGGCACATCAAAATCAGCAGATAGTACGGATAGCCACTTCAATCCAGCGATATACATTGTTTCATACCCTCACTATTACTTTAACAGTACATTATAATATTCATGTGTTGATGATTCTAAATCAGAACGGTGCAGTGTGCCAATTGCCGATCCGATTGTCGACTTTTGAGATATCGCTAGATTATTCGCGAGCTTTACTTTCAGTTGCAAGCTAGGCTATAGGCAGGTCTATATATAGTATGATTAAATAAATTTCTCGGCAGTATTTTTAAGTGGTAGCCCAGTATGTAGTTCTACATAGTAGCGCGACAAAGTTGTCGGCTAAAGCTCACAATCGATTATGAAGTGTAATAGGATCTAAATTCTATAGTCTTTTTATACATTGTACGAGCATGGTTTCCGTTTCAACAAGGTCTCAAGACGTGTTCGTGTTCTATGAAGACTGACCAAGTTGGTCACGTTAAGCGGTTCTAAGCAAGCCAATAAGCCGATGGGTGTTGTTGACCGAGCAGGCAAAAAGTTATTCGTTCATTCACTCCAGGGTGCCTTCCAGAGCCGCTTCAAGGAAGTCAACAGTCGCTGCCACCATCTCGGTTGATCCGTCTCCCGTGGCAATGTTTAAATGACCTTTGCCTTTTGCGAAATACTCCCGCTTAGGACTTTGCACCCTCGACAAAGCCTCCCTCTGTTCCGGTACGGGTGATATGTCGTCCAGTTCGGGAATTATCATCATCACCGGTGCTTTTACCATGTTCATATACTCCATAGGACGAAACATGGCCAGCTTTTGGTAGGTTTGGAGCGTTAGTCGGTCGCGAAAGTCAGGATGACCTAAGTCGGATGCGGCCTTCATCAGATTGTACGCCTCAATGCCACCAGGACCTCCAGCACCTCCCATGCCGATTGGATTGTCTCCCCGGGGCGTGAACGGTGCTATTGAGAGGGGCTCATTCTTCCTCAGCTGCGACACGCGATCCTTTATGAGAAGCGCGTAAGCCTTGTCTGCCTTGTGTGGTTGCACATAGCTGAACAAAGGGCACACCATGACGACTGCCTTGGGCCGGCGGTCAACAGCAGCAGAGCAGGCACTCACTGTCCCACCAAACGACATGCCCCAGAGCACTATGCGACGTGAATCGACGCTTTTCAGCTCTGAGACGAAGGTGAAAATGTCTATGTCATCGGTCAGCTTTGGACGTATTCTCTTTGGAGTTTTTGCGCCGCATCACCGACCGGATAGATCCTCAGCCAGTTGAAGAGGGTCGAGGAGGTTACGCGGCGATCCACCGCTTGCCCCAACGCTGCGAGCGTCGTATAGGAAGACGTTGTAGCCTCGCTTGTGGAACGCTGCGGCAACGTCTGGGAGGGTCATCTCTTTGACACAGTTGAACTATTAGAAACTGTGAGTTTACTCCTGCTGGAGTGGAGTGCAACAAATGCTCACATACGCCGTGTGACATGATGATAGCCGGTGCGGGTCCACCATCGATCGCGTATAGCCAGCCTGAAATTGAGGTGCCATCAATCGTCTTGCACTCGACTTGACGATGAGATGAGAGACGAGGCATGACGGTGACAAGCTTTAGGATGGCAGTCAGTTGGGCGAGATGTTGCGACAATGTTGCTGCGGATGGGCTCGAGACTTAGGATATGCGCGGCTCTGAGACAGCCGGGTGGATGACAGGAAGCTGTTCACATAAGCGTAATATACATATAAGCATGCGCCGGGTAATCAAAACGCTTACAGGGTCTCACTAGAGCCCCCGCAAAACTTGATCTGTGGGGCCAGCCTTACAGTAAGACTGATAGGGACGTCAGCACCAACACCGCTAGCACCACTAATCGGCCATCCTTCGTGCCCTAGAGCCTGCACGGTATGTGTATGAACAAAGAAGCAGCAGTCGCCGTTACAGATATATGTAGTATCCGTAAACCAAACATAGCTCTTATTCGCCTTCCTCCAGCAGCATATCAAGCCGCCCCCTACACCATCCAAACAACGGCTGGGCTGAACACACTACGAACTTACCCATTCCTCCTCGCCTGGCCCAACACTTGCCCTTGCCTTCTCCATCATCTCCATAGACCGTATTTCTAGGCTCTGAAACCGCAACAGGGCAAGCACAACCGCCGCTTGTTTGCATATACCGTGCACCCGTTGTCCTTGATCGACCCTTTGGCAGGCACAATGGACAGAGCCCAGTTTCAACAGGAGCCTATGGCTGTCGTGGGCTTTGCCTGTCGACTGCCTGGTGGCAACAATTCTCCCTCAAAGCTGTGGGACTTCCTCGAAAGAGGTGATGTCGCCTCCAATCAGGTCCCAAAGACTCGCTTCAATATCAAGGGTCATTATGATGGCTCTCACAAGCCGGGCACTATGCGACCTAAGGGTGGCATGTTCGTTGGCGACGTTGATCTCGCCGACTTTGATGCCTCCTTCTTCGAGATCGGTGGCACTGAGGCCATTGCCATGGACCCCAACCAACGCCAGATGCTCGAGGTTGTTTTCGAGGGCCTCGAGAACGCCGGTATTCCCCTTGAGAAAGTCGATGGCGCGCCCGTTGCGTGTTTCGTCGGCTCCTATGCGTCAGGTAAGCTCAACTATCAATTACCACCAGTTGCCTTCAAAGACCTAACCCGGTGCCTATCCAGACTACGGCGACATGCAGAACAGAGACGCCGAGGACCGACCAGCAAACTGTGCCATTGGTGTCGGCCGCAGCATCATGGCTAATCGCCTCAGTTATTTCCTCAATGCCAAGGGCCCGAGTATCACAATCGACACGGCATGTTCCGGCAGTTTAGTCGCCCTCGACCTGGCATGCCGCTCCATCCAGTCAGGCGAGGCTTCCACGGCCATTATCGCCGCAAGCAACTTCTACCTCAATCCTGATCATGTCATGGATATTGGCAACGTCGGTCAGGCACATTCCCCCACTGCATTATGCCACACCTTCGACATGGATGCCGATGGCTATGTCAAGGCCGAAGCAGTGAGCTGTGTCATCATCAAAAAGCTCTCGGACGCCGTTCGCGACCGTGATCCGATCCGCGCAATCGTTCGAGGCACGGCTTCAAATAGGTACGCGCCCTCCCCACTTTATTAGATCCCGCTTTCCAAAATGATTAAACAATCCTAACTCGAGTCTCGCAGTAACGGACGAACAGGCGGTATTGCCAGTCCCAGTTCCGAGGCGCAGGCTGCAGCTATTCGGCGAGCTTATGCCAATGCTGGCATTTCAAATTTTAACGACACTGCTTACCTTGAATGCCACGGCACTGGTACGCAGGCGGGCGACCCGACCGAGGTCAATGGCGCTGGATCGGTTTTTGGAGCCTCACGCTCGGCAGAGCGACCGTTACTCATCGGTTCCATTAAGAGCAACGTCGGTCACTCAGAGCCAGCTGCTGGTAACTCTGGCTTGATCAAGGCTATTATGGCCATCGAAATGGGTGTCATCCCCGGCACGCCTCTCTTCGTCAAGCCAAGCCCAAAAATTGACTTCGCTGGTAACAAAGTCAAGGCCTTTCGCACAGCGGTCGCGTGGCCAGACATGGACTTCCCTTTGCGCCGAGCCAGCATCAACTCATTCGGTTATGGCGGGTCTAACGCGCATGCAATCATTGAACAGCCTGAGGAGTCTGCGCGGGATCACCATGTATTGTCTTACAGAGGCTCTGACGCCCTTGATTACTACGACGAGTCAGAGGAGAGCGAGCGCCCCTACACTCTGTTCGTGTCAGCCAACGATGCCAAGTCTCTAAAGGGCAATATTGAAGCCCTCTGCAACCACCTCGTCAACCCCCGAGTCAAGGTTAGCCTTGCTGACCTTGCTTATACGCTCACGGAGCGCCGTACACGACTTTGGCACCGGGCCTTCATCACCACTCGCAGCAGTGAAATCCGAGAGAACGATTTTACGACCGGCAAGCGAGGCTCGCAGCCGCCAAAGGTCTCCTTCGTCTTCACGGGACAGGGTGCGCAGTGGTCCCAGATGGGTAAGGACTTGCTCAAATACTTTCCACGGACTCGGTCAAGCCTTGAAGAGCTCGATCAAATACTCCAGGCCCAGTCCAACTCTCCGTCATGGTCTCTTGTTAAAGAGTTGACCGAACCCCGATCAGCGGAGCACTTGCAGCAGCCAGAATTTTCGCAGCCGCTCGTCACCGCACTGCAGCTCTGCATTGTCGATGAGCTGAAGTCCTGGGGTGTCGTGCCTAGCAGTGTCATTGGCCACTCGTCCGGCGAGATTGTGGCCGCGTATACCGCTGGCCTTCTCGACCGCGCAGGCGCAATCAAGGCAGCCTTCTACCGTGGCCGTGCAGCGGTCAACCGCAAGTCTGAGATCGAAAATGATGTTGGCATGCTCGCCGTTGGTCTAGGGCCTGATGGCGCCCAGTCATTTCTCAAGAAGTACTCGGGCAGCGCTTGGATCGCTTGCTTCAACAGCCCCACTAGTGTGACCATCTCAGGGCACAAGCCCGTGCTTGAATCTCTGGCCGAGGATATCAAGGCGGAGGGCTATTTTGCACGGCTGCTGAAAGTCAATCTGGCCTACCACTCGAAATTGATGCATCCTATTGGTGTCGAATACAAAGATCTGTTGGATGCGGACAGCGAATTCCATGCCTCGACGACCTCATCCCCTGTTAGAATGTTCTCTTCAGTCACCGGTCAGAAGAAAGAGGACAACGCAGATGGCGAGTATTGGAAGGCGAACATGGTCTCTCCTGTACGCTTCAGTGAGGCTTTGACGGAGCTTATCAAGGAAGATTCGCCAGACATGATTATTGAGATTGGGCCTTCCGGTGCTCTGGCAGGTCCTGTCTCGCAAGTGCTCAAATCTTTGCCGAGTGGTGCTAAAGTGACGTACGCTGCTGCTTGGGCGCGAGGTGCCAAAGCAGGCGAGGCCCTCTTCGACGTGTCCGGCCGTCTTTTTATGGCTGGTGCTTCGATTGACATGTCTGTTGTGAACCAGTACGAAAAAAGCACAGTCCACACCATCACTGACTTGCCCAACTACTCCTGGAACCATACCATCAAGTACTGGCATGAAAACGCCGCCAGTCGAGACTGGCGTTTTAAGCAGTTCATCACCCACGACCTTCTTGGAGCCAAGATTCCCGGTACCTCGTGGGAGTCATCAACAACTTGGCGCAAGCATCTCTACCTCGACAATGTGCCTTGGCTTCGTGACCACAAGATGGGGCCAGATGTTTTGATTCCTGGTGCTGGTCTCGCAACGATTGCACTCGAAGCGATGTACCAGAAGCATTGTGCCCTGCACCCAGACATGGAGTTAGAGCCCAACGACCTGTGCTACCGATTCCGAAACGTCAAATTTGAGCGCGCAGTGGTTGTCGAAGAAAACAAGCCAACTACTATCATGTTAACGATGTCAAAAGTACCAGGCAGCAAAGACTGGAACGAGTGGCGCATCCAAACCTACGCTGACGGTGTGACATCTGACCATTGTGGCGGTCTCATTCGTGTCCAGGAGCCCCTCGGCGACGATGAAGCCATCAGAGGCGCAGACCTGGCGCCTTTGAAGCACCCTCAATCGTCCAAGCTTTGGTACAAGGCACAGCGCGAAGTGGGAATGGGCTTCGGTCCTTCATTCCAGAAAGTCAAGTCCTTCGAGACGGTCAGCGGCAGCCGCAACTGCCGAGCGCTCGTGGACCTAGACTCGCCTGAGTCGAAATGGAAGCCCGAGTCATACTATCCGCTGCATCCTGCCACCCTGGACTGCTTGCTGCAGACAGCCACTCCAGCAAATGCCGCCGGAGAGCGAAGCTTGGTCAAGGACACCATGATTCCCCATCTTGTCGACGACATGATTGTCAACAAGATGCCCAGGGGCATGACTGAGGGTTTGGCCGTTGCCGAATCGATATACACGGGTCGTGGCCGCAAAGATGTTGCCAAGAGCTGGATTGCGAACATCAACATTTACGACTCCGCGACTGGAGCGCCCATCCTCAAGGTTAAGGGCTTGAACTACGTCAAGCTCGACACTGATGAAAAGCCTGACCCTCACGTCTTCCAACGTGTGACTTGGAAGCCCGATATTACGCTCCTTACACAGGACCAGCTTTGCGTTCTGTCGGCTAATTCAGCAGGACAGCTTGACACAGTCCTTGACCTGATTGCCCACAAGAATCCCACACTCAGGGTCCTCGAGTTGAATGTGGATGAGTCAGACGTCTCGACGCTATGGTTTACCAACGAAGACCAGGCGGTGCGTGTGGCTTACGCGCAATACGATTTTGCCACTGCTGATGCAAAGACCCTGGTAACTGTCATGAGTGCCAACGAGTCGAAGAGGGACACTGCCTTCCATCTCATGAACGCATCAAAGGACGGTCTAGACCTCTCCAGTACCGAAACCACGTATGACCTGGCAATTGTCAAGGCATCAAAGTGCAAGGACGCGGTATTGGCTCAAGTGCTTCACAACATGCAAACTCTGCTCGCCCCATATGCAATAGTCACCCTGATCCGTCAAGACAGCGAGCTACAGACGAAGCTTGCGGGAGTTGTGAGTAGAATGATACCCGAACAGACAAGTGACGTTGATGTCTCCAGCTCATCGTCTCGCGAGGCCGACGATACGCCGCTATCGTCTGTGGCTTCTACGCCGCCGGGGCTGGAGGAATCAAAGAATGGCGCTTTACAGCAGGCTACGTTGTCATCTCTCCTCAAGGAGAACAATTTCTTCAGCTCGGTGAAGGAAATTGCAACCGCACCAGGCAATGACTCATTGTACTTGTTGAGCAAAGAGTCCATGGCTGACGTTGCTGTGGCCCCTCAGCATCTCACCGTCGTCAAATTCCACGCACACATGCCCAAGCTTTCGTCCGGCCTACAGAGCACGCTTGAGGCATCAGGCTGGACGATCCGCACTTGCCTGATTGAGGATTTTGCTTCTCATAAATATAACCAAGCTAGCGAAGCAGTCCTGGTTGTTGACGAGCTGCTGAAGCCTGTGCTAAAGGACATGCCTGAGACGCAGTGGGATGCTTTCAAGCAGCTTGTCAGCGGCGCCAAGCCGGTGGTGTGGGTTACCAAGGGCGCTCAGACTGCCAGTGTCACGGATCCTGACAACGCGCTCGTTCAAGGCCTCTTCCGTGTGGTACGCAACGAGATCCCGGACGCCAAGCTGGTCACTCTCGATATTCAGTCTGCGCTCAGCTCGTCTACCAATTTTGCCATCGATCAAGTGCTGCGGAAGGTTCAGGCCGGCCACGACGGCGAGACTGAATATGCTGAGCGCGACGGTGTAGTGGTCATCCAGCGTGTCATTCCTGACGTCAAGCTCAATGGCTTCAAGACTGCGGAGCACAAGGGCCTCGAGCCTGTGGTAAAGGGCTTACATGCCACCGAGGCGCAGGTCCGAATCCAGGCTGAGAAAATTGGTACGCTCGATAGCTTGACCTGGTGCGAGACCGCTGCGGGTGAGGTGCCGATGGAGCCGGGCATGGTTGAGATTGAAGTCAAGGCAGTCGGCGTGAACTTCAAGGTGTGTTTGAAACTTGCCTATGCATGATGAGAGTGTGGTCTTCTAATGCTTTTGTTTTTAAACAGGACGTTGCAACAACCATGGGCATTGTGCCAGAGAATGAATATACGATCGGCTGCGAGTGCGCTGGCGTCATCAAGCGCATCGCACCAGGAATCAACAAATTCAGTATTGGCGATCGCGTCATCTGCATGAGGAGTGGGACATACGTGAACCGCGTCCAGTGTCCCGCTGATCGTGTGCATGTCATCCCGGACAACATGAGTTTTGAGGATGCATCGACTATTCCGCTGGTATACTTGACCGCCATTTACGCGTTGTACCACCTTGGAAACCTACGAGAGGGCCAGGTATGATGATATTCTGGCTTGCCTTGTTCGCGCGATTTTGCTGACCCTTTTCTTCAGTCCGTTCTTATTCACTCCGCCGCTGGTGGCGTTGGTATCGCCGCTATCCAACTGGCTCAGTATAAGAAAGCAGACGTGAGTTTACGGCTGGGAGCATACAGTGACTGCAAATTCTGACATGGGTCAATCGTATAGGTTTTTGTTACAGTTGGCACCGCTGAAAAGCGGGAATATCTCGCCAAGAACTTTGGCATTCCCGAGAATCGCATTTTCAACTCGCGCAGCATCAAGTTTGCAGCGGACATTCGACGCGAGACAGGCGGTCGAGGTGTCGATGTCATCCTCAACTCCCTCATCGGTGAGCTGCTGGATGAGTCGTGGCGTCTCACGGCTGACGGTGGCATCATGGTAGAGATTGGCAAGCGAGACATTGTTGACCGCAACACTCTTGCCATGGAGCCATTCGACCGCAACTGCTCATTCCGGGCTGTCGATCTTTCGTACACCAAGGAGATCACCAATGAGCTGATTGGAAGGTTCGTTCTGCGTCTCACCGCCAAGGTGTCATCTTGGGGATTCTAACAAGGACAAAATAGGTTACTCGAGGAGATTTTTGACCTGGTCCAGGGAGGCCACGTCGGACCGATCCATCCCATCAGCCAGTACAGCTTCGACCAAGTGATTCCCGCTCTGTCGTATATCCGCCGCGGACAACACATTGGCAAGATTGTCATCTCCAGCGGTGAAGAGGATCCGCAGCTTCCGATCCGTCCAGCAGTTCGCAAGCTTCAGCTGAATGCTGATGTTTCGTATCTCATTGTTGGTGGACTGAAAGGCCTCTGCGGCAGTGTTGCTGTCCATATGGCCCGCCATGGAGCACGTCACATTATTGTAATGAGCCGCAGTGGTATCGATGACGAGGCATCGGCACGGTGCATTGCACACTGTGCCGCGTGGGGTTGCGAGGTGACTTGTGTCAAGGGCGATGTTGGCGACGCCAGCTTCGTTGACGATGCTTTCAAGTCTTCATCCAAGAGGATCGCTGGTGTGATTCAAGGTGCGATGGTCCTCAGGGTAAGTACACTGCGTCTGCTGCTGCTTGAGAATATTTGACTGACACCAAGACAGGATAAGCCGTTTGAGATGATGACGCATGATGACTACGTGACGGGTCTCCATGCCAAGGTAGCCGGTACGTGGAACCTACACCACGCCGCACAGGGCCAGCAGACGCCGCTTAGCTTTTTCACCCTGCTGTCCAGTATCTCTGGCGTCGTCGGCAACAAGGGTCAAGCCAACTATGCTGCCGCGAACGCGTTCCTGGATGCGTTCGCGTACTACCGGCAGGCAATGGGGCTGCACGCCAATACGGTTGACCTGGGAGCCATTCAGGATGTTGGCTACATGGCAGAGCAAGGTGGAACCCTTGAGGCACGCTTCGACAAGCGTCAATGGACTCCTATTGATGAAGCTGTGCTGCGCCGGATCATGAGCTACTCCATTTTGCAACAGGAGCATCAACCGATCCACAGCGACAGTAGCGCTCAGCTCGTCACAGGTCTGGCATACCCGCTAGTAGCTGACGGATCTGACTTGGCGAGCGAGCCCCGCTTTTCTTATTTGTTCAACGGTCACGCTGGCGGCAGCGGCGCTGGGGACGAAGCAGGCGAGGGCAACACCGCGATGGAGCAGGCGATCAAGGCATTCCATGTCCTGCACGGGACGGGCGCCGAGGTCACGGCGCTGAACACGGCTGCGCTGGGCCTGTTGCAGCCGCAAATCACCAAGCTGCTGCGCCTCGAGACGGAGATGGAGCCAGGAAAGCCACTGTCAGCGTACGGATTGGATTCGTTGTCGGCTGTTGAACTGCGGGGTTGGATGCGGCAGAAGCTGGGGGCTGAGCTGAGCACTCTCGATATTACCAACGCCAGCTCGCTGATTGTATTGGGCGAGAAGCTGGTGTCGAGGCTGCCGGCGCCCGGCGAGGGGAAGAAATAGATGGTGTTCTTGTTTTAAGACATGTCCCTATGCAGTTATGAGATTTCATGTTCTGTTAGAAGGAGAATATTTGATTCATGTATCGAAAAACACGGATATGAAGGAATTGAATACATGGATATAAAATTCTGAAAATAACTATATAAAGGGCCTTATTTAGTAGTGGAAAGTAGAATCACTGATTAAAATTATATGCGTAACTATTATAGACCAACTTTTGAAACCATTGGGGCCCAAAGAACTACTACGGTTTCTAGCCTAGAAGCCAAAGACCACTATATTTTCTGAATTTGGCCTCAAAAACCAAACCGCATACAGTTTAGTTTGGCTTGGTTTTGCAGTCTTTGGCGCAGCCTAATCCTTAAGAGAGGTAGCTAGTAATTCTACGGCGCCACTATAATGATCACCACTGAAGAGTGGTATTAAATAATAGCGCGTGGAGTTAAATAAAACTGAGCAAAGTTTGGTAGGTGTGACCCTTGGCGTTGTGTTGCGATTTGAAAAGTCCCTTTTACGTAGAGATTGTTGTTTTATTTTTCATTTCATGATCTTGTGACCACCGTTTTGCCGAAATAGTTTATGGGATTCCATAGTGAATCCGCCAAAAATTCTGTAAAGTTGCATTTTGACTTTCGTGGAGATTAGACATTTTTATTCCTAATTTTCTCGCTTCTCCCATTCATAAAGGTCGTATACACGTATTGGTTGACATATTGTATCTTACTGGGCTACTCATGCCTTCTAATGATTTCGGCTGTGGATGTAGACAGTATAATGCATTAATTGCAGCTATCAACCTTCACTGCGCTTGCAAACCTTTCACTCAAAAAGTAGAATATATATATAAATCCCTGTATTGACCGTATGTGACGATGCATTTGGGCGGGTCAGAGCTTGGGCAGCCCATGATGGGCCGTCCCAGTCTGGGCTATGGCGAGGTCTACATGCGAGATCTTAAATCCGCCCACACATAGCTTCTGGAAGACCTCATCAGGGTCATACTTAGCCGCCGCAAACTTCATCTTGCGCACATTCTCCGCGCCGTAGCTGCGCAACGGATCTTGCGAACCGTCCGCATAGTTGAGGTAGACCCAGTCGAGGTTTCCATTTTCTATCGTTGCAGCATACGCCTTCAGCTCCTCGACCCACGCCCGAATCCGGGGGTAAGCAAAGGCCTGCTGCGCGGCCGTTTTGAGCAAGACGATGGCGACGAATAGAAGGCCATCGACACGCTGCTTCTGTACGCCCATGATGTTGCCGCCGTTGCGCGCGGATGTCTCGCCATAGACTTTGGGAAGGGGCTGCAGTAGACACTGCGTCGTGAAGTCGCCGTCGGGAATAAGCCCTTTGAGGTCAGCCACGAGCTGCTCGTGCAGCTCGGTCGCCTTGGCAACGATGCGGGCGTCATTCGCGAAGGTGGCGGTGTAGAAACTGGATCTGGTGAAGCGGGCTACAATTAGGTCACAGCGTAGAGAGGCACACCAAGACCTGCAGGAACGTACTGATTGTTTCCCGGTGCGACATCGTACTCCGACACCGCACCAAGCAAGGTCGTCTGCTTGCACGTATCCATGATCGCAGGCAGATCCTTGAATCCCTTATACGCTGGCGCATCAACAACGCCAGCGAGTTGTGCAATGGCGATGACGACAACTATATCTTTGAAGTCAGGCTACTCCATATAAGTCTTTGCTGCTTCTCAAGGGTCGCGCGGCCTGTACATACTAAGAGGAAGACACGGTAAGTAAGAGAAGCCAGAGTCACACATTCACTAGGCAACACTCACCCGTATATGTGTGAAACCAGAGCATGTGGCTGTCGAGGTCCGACTCCACGCTCGCTGTGAACCGCACCAGCGCCTCAGTAGCTTTGGGGGTGACCTGCTTCGGGTAGACCTTCAGCCCACCAAAGATGCCGTCGTTCTTGAGCGCGTGCATCTTGTAGTTGGTCACGATACCAAAGTTGCTAGAACCGCCCTTGAGCGCGAAATACAGATCGCTGTATTCACTAGCGGTGGCCGTGACGATGCGCCCGTCCGCAAGCACGACCTCGAACGAAATAACGTCGTCGCAGGCGAAGCCCCGTCGCCCCGTGGAGAAGGAGATACCGCCGCCCAGAATCAAGCCACCAACGCCAACCGTGCCGTTGCGGCCGCCGGCGACGATGTGGCCATGCTTGTCGAGCTCGCCATAGACGTCGCGCCAGCGGCAACCGGGGCCGATGTCGACCGTCTCGGAAGCTGCGTCGAAGCGCGTCCAGTTCAGAAAGCTGAGATCGATGGTGACGCCGCCGTCAATGTTGTTTGAGCCGGCATGTGGTGTATGGCCGCCGCTGCGGACGGCGAATTTCGCTTGCTTGTCAGTGAGTACCTTGACAATGGTAGAGACCTCGCTGGCCGAGTACGGCAGTACGATGCAGGTGGGCTTGAGGCGCGCCTGCTGCGACCAGTAGCTCTGCTCACGCGCAGTGTAGTCTGCATCGTCGGGCAAGAGCACTCGAGACTGAATTTTGGTCTCCGCCAAGGCTTGAGCCAGGACAGATCCCTGCGTTGATGAGGGTGTCGTCATTATAGATTTGCAATATAGCTAGGAGGGTCTCTAGACGGAGATGGACGCCAGGCTGTCAACGATCAAGTTCAAGGCTCAAAAAGTAGCGCGTTGCGCCTACGAGGAGGATACATAAAATTGGCAGAATAGATAGTGTATGATAAATAAAGCAGAATAGTGGGTTATGCCATATCTGTGTCCCTGTAGACGACCATATATGCGAAACGCGTTGTCCGGGCGTCGAAGGGGTGGGAATGACTTACATGTAAGATGACCTACTCAGGTACGGCCCAGGGTCCAGATCCGACCATGCAGGCTTACTGTACAGCTTCACCCGCGGTAATCAAGATTAGCCACCCGCTAGTAATCCTAGCATTAACCGCAAGTCATCTGACATTGTCGATATGGAAGCTATCCGTCGTGTCAGCGTCCCACCCCGAGTAGCAAGTAGGTGCACTTACGTCTGATTATATTTACGCCGATGTATTTATGTATCCGTATTAGATGACGATTTGCTTTCCCCGCATTAAATACCTCCCCGGTAAGTTCCTTAGGCATCCTTGGATAGTGGGATTGCTTAGTAATCAATAGTATTACTTAGAAAATTTAATCAGGCGTAGAGTTATGATCAGATGTAAGCTGCGGCTCCTGCTACTAAGGGTGGGGCGCTGACACGACGGACGAAGATGACTCCAAAGGAGTCACTTATAATAATACCCCCTCCATAGGCCTAGTACTACTTCTAAGGCAAAGTACTTAGGTCGAGCGGATTCCCTATGCTTTAAAGATCGATGCACTTTTATACAGACGTCATTCTATACATTCGCCGAAGCCTCATTTCAATTTATAATTTATCAAGAGAAGAAAATTATCTTTACTCTTTTATACACTACAACAATATTGAAAACAAGCTTCTGGAATAGACTAAACAAGATGGAGCCCATCACAGTATATTTCTCTGGTCAGTGCAGCGGCCCACCACATCTTAGACTACATCGGCAGAGACGCTGACAACTTCATAGGCGAGGCCTTCAATCCGTGGACTGTATGCTGCAGAAAGAACAGGAGAACCGCTGGCCAACCCGACCCGCTGACGCTCTAACAAGGTCGTTATGATACTCGAGGAGCTCGGCCTGCCCTACACCCTGAAAAACATCCAGTTCGATAAGGTTAAGACGCCCGAGCTCACCAGCGTAAACCCAAACGGCCGTGTCCCGGCCATTATCGACCCTAACACTAAGCTGACGCTGTGGGAGTCTGGCGCCATCACTGAATACGTAAGTCTGCGAACGGTCCCTCTAATCACGCACGAGAACTTACCGTATGCGCAGCTTGTTGAACAGTACGACAAGAAAGGCCTCATTTCCTACGACACCTTGATCGAGAAGAACCAGACCCGCCAGTTCCTTCACTTCCAGATGTCTGGCCATGCGCCCCCCAACGGCCAGGCCGTGTGGTAAGGCTAGCGAAGCTATACAGTCTAGTTCAGGATCGTGTTGACTGATGAATTCGCAGGTTCATGATGTATCACCCAGAGAAGATAGAGTCCGTCATCGAACGGTTCCAGAACGAGACCGAGCGCGTGGCTAAGGTTTTGGATGGAGTCCTTGCCAAAAATGGCACCGGCTGGCTCGTTGGGGACAAGTGCACCTATGCAGACCTGTCCTTTTTCCTTTGGAGCCTGGCTAAAGGCCTGGCCTGGCCAGAAAAATGGGATAATGCCGACGTGCCACATTACACGGCCTGGCTGGAGAGATTGGCAGCACGCCCGGCCACGAAGAAGACTATGGCGGTCCGCGCTGAGAATTCATGAAAGCCGAAGTTCTTGTGATTCGGCCTCAGACGGGTACGCGCAATGGCGGTTGAGTTCGCAGGTTGAATAGCAAAACATGGTCTCTCCTTCCCGTCCGACCCTCCTAGTATGATTGGCCTGACCGTAAATCCCCCGCTTCTGAGGGTTGATCCAACAGTGTATGTCTTTTATATGTTCCTGTGCCCTCCTTTACTGTACGATGGATTACACGACATTGTTGATCTGGCAACGTATATGCTACCCCATCCGTAAACCCTTTGAATCCACTAATGCGCTGGCTGAACGCACCGCTCTGCGCTAGACCTCGGCAGGCACCGGAACCAGACCGTCCGGTCCATTTTCCTTTTTTTTAACGTAGTCAGGACCGCACTACGGTCCCTTATGGTTCTTTGCGATCCGCCGCGCGGTCTCCTGCGGTCCTTGCTGTGGTCTACTCTGGGCACCAACGCTAGATACACTCGTACTACTGTGAAGTATTGTGGTGGCTCTGCCGCTGGCTAGTATAACGTCTCCGATAAAATGCCGTCAGATCCTTGACACGAACATGGCAAGATTATTAAGATTGAAACATAGGCTTAGTATAATTAGCCAAAGCAATAGATGACTAATTTGTAGGTTCTTTTAATACTAGAAGGGAGGATACTTACCCCCTAAAGCTTCAACTCTTAGAGGAAGGGATTAATAGTAACACATAGTAGTTTATTAGCATTGCCTAATATTATCAAATGCTAATACTTGATTTAATGATAGTTCGTTAAGACTAAAAAAAGCTACATCAAGGAAACATTGGGCTCCATAACCAGATGGAGGAAGAAAAGTACGGATTACTAATCGTCCGAAATCACTACCAAGGCATGCGGACGGGAACCGACGACTGGAAGCTGACGTCGGGGGCATGCATACGGGGAACTGTGCATGAAGCTGTTCAGAACCTCTCAGACAACAAATCATGCAAATTGGTTGCTCCTGCGGTCGCCTCTACTTTACTGTCGGTCTTGAGCCTTTCCGTGAGCTTGTTACTGATCATAATCAAGATAAGCTAAGGGTGGGCACTATGAAAGCCTTGCTCGCGCACAGGCTCTCCAACTTCTGCTTTCACCGGATACAATGTATGTCATTCCTTAGTAATCGCTAGTATTACTTAAGAATATAATCAGGCGTAGAATTATGGTCAGATGTACTGTAAGCGACCCCTACTAGTTAACTACACGGAGTGGGGCGCTGACACAACGGTATAAGCGGTAAGCAGTAAGCACCAGACACTGAAATGGGCTCTCTGGCCGGCCCATCTATGTACAGTAACTTTGCCTAATTATATATAATACAAGAATACTTACATATGTTATTTGGTATTACAGTAGAAATACAATACATTACGCTGTAATTGAACAGATTCTTCTCGGATCCTGCCCATGGGCCGGCCCGCGGGACCAATACATGTGCTTACCGACTGTACGTCTGTTGATGAGGGCTTACATGATCTACATTTCGGATGGACATTGTGCCGGCGAAGCAACGTCATACCGGGTTGAAAGTAGGCATAGCTAGAAAAGGACATTCGTCCGCACTTCTGATAGTTCAACTGAATATGCAAAGTATATGTTTCATACTCATAACTAGAACTTTTCAATATTGTCCGGGTGAGTATAGCTTAGATAAGCAAAGACCAACAGCTAAACTTAAATAGGCGTTGTCAGACCGCGGACCGCTCTCGGCAGGGCCCGCGCCGATCGTCAGCCACTTGACATGCATCGACATAGTCGCCATCCCGCGTATCCAAATGACTCGGTACCTGGATTGTTAAGCTACGAGTTCCAAACAATCATTCCAGCGTAACCGTACTGGTACAAGCTTACGCTCACGCAGGATGCGCTGGGGCTTTGGCTTTTATTCGAGACGCGCACTACGTGACGACGACATGGTGGCTCAATGACCGCGTCTTCGAAGCCGCCGACTCTGGAAGCGGCCAATGTCCGCGCTTTATCCAGCCGCTCATCCCGGGGCCGTATCTTCAGCTTGATAGAGAACAATCTGAGGGTGTACTGTACGATAATGCACTGAAAGAGAGTCGAAACTTCATTTGAGTCCCACACCAGGGAGCCACTGATCTAGGTGCAACGATGTCGCTCACTATATCAATATGGAGAGCTATGCCGCACGAGGGGAAGAGAGGCCATAAGTCTTCGCAGTCGATGCTCATTCTATCTATTATTTGCTCATTATGTCGTGGATGATTACAGACAGGTACTAACTATCGACTTTTTGGCGCTCGATGATGCACGCTGGCACCGTGATGCAATAAGATGCGTACGCCGGCTTCGAAATTGGAGGCAATGGCCCTGTGCAAAGGCGTCATTCCCTCCAAATCGAAGGCGTCCAGTAAGGCAAGATCGGTGGCACAATGGCTGACGAACAGGCGCAGGAGCCCCTCACGACGATGGATGACAGCGCAGTGGAAAGCCGAGGAGCCTGGGCAGTCAATGTAGTCGAGCCGAGCGCCGTGCAATAGCAGTAGGCGGACGGCAGCCTCATGACCTCCCCTGATAGCGTGTGCGAGCGGGGTGACGCCGTCGCTGTCCTTCTCATTACAGTCGGCGTTATGCTCGAGTAACATTCGGACAATATCACCATGGCCTTCCTGCGCGGCGATGTGCAGCGGGCTATTCCAACTAGCTGTTGGCAATGAGGGGGCACGTTGAGCTCCAGAAGACAAGGTAAGGCTCTCGCTGTGGTTCAACGCGTCTTGCCGAGCATCCAAGCCCAGAAACGGGCCTCTGCTTTCCAATTCGTCAGACGAAGATGATGGTATTGTTTCTGATAGATGAGGACGATCCGGCGTGGGTGAGAAGATGTTGCCGGAGATGAGCAAAGTGTCAATGTTGTCCAGGAAAACCGAATTCTCGGGTTCTTTGGCGGCGTCAGGGAATATGCCCGATTGTAACGTCAGGTGACGCGGCATAGAACAAGATTCTGAGGCGGATGAAGCTTCTGTCTGGATAGCAATGCTTTGACCGAGCGTTTGTTGACGCCGTTCTTCACGCGTCGAAAGAGACTTGTCAGCTATAGAACGTGCCACGGGACATGCCCAAGGGCGGCAACGGTGGCTTACTTCGAAAACGGCGTTGAGCCATACGGTTTTGAGCGCGGCGGCGGTCGACAGGGTCAAGAATGTCCATGGAGCCGATATCTTTGGAGCTAATATCTCAGTTGCAACAATGCCTGCTCGAGTCTATGCTTGACCTCATAAACAGCCCTTAAAGTCATGGTGAGTGCGTACAAAGGCACGGCGGGGGCCATTGGGGGCCATTGGGGGCCATCGGGCGCTGCAGCGGCAGCGGAAGGGGCTGAGAAACAACTCGTATAATAGAGCTTGTCGTCAGCAGCTAGTGGGTAAGCCCGTATTCAGTACCCGCATTGCCCCGCAACCATCGCCATTATCACCGCTTTCTCTTCACGACCAGAATCATGCCAGTATGATGCCTACAGGTGATAAAGGCAATGGTATGTAGCAACTTATCAGGGGGTTAGTTATGTGATACAGTCGGCAGAAAACCAAGTGCATAATCCAGTGGGTACTGAACATATGTGCTTATCGACTGTAAGCCAATTTTGAGCGTTGCATACTTCCTATTTAGGATGAGCTACACAGAGATAGCAAGCACAACACTTTCCTATTAAGGACTGACTCCTAAGACACAGCTGAATACGTCGGGACACTTACCACGACGGGTAGGGGCGAATCTCTATCAAAACTCCTACTTTTTGAGATTACTGGTCAGTGCACCCCAGTTGTAGCAGCCTATCACCTGACATCTTTTCGGAGGGTTACATCGCGAGACGCACTCGCATTGTAGCGGATACACCCGACCGAGTATTCTCGCGGTGGTTCGGCGGTCGGAAGTTGAACCTTTTCCGCTGTTGACCTGACACACCGAGCGGTCCTAATGGACACCTAGGCAGCCAAATCAACAAAGTGAAGCCATCTGCCTTCCTGAATAACTGCAAGTTTTGGACATACTCGATCACATGACGCCAATAAAGGCCTCGCCCACGTTGGAAGAGTCCACATTAAAGCTTGGCACGTCTACCCGCATCCAAAAGTGATCAACAGTATCATGTCACGCACAAGCCATGATCGGCTCTCGCAGCTAACCCACTGAACTCCTGGTTCTGATCTTCCAGCAATGTACCGACTTCAGTTCTCTATGGAGTCTCATACACACTTCCTCACGCATGTTATACGGGCCTGTGATATCGTCAATGCTGTTTTGAACACGAAAGACCTATCCTGGACTCGGGCCTTATGCAAGCTGTTTTGTCAATGCACAATGACACCTACAGATGCGGTGCTCCGGAAGATATTTAACTCCGCGTAGTGGGGAATCGCGCTGTCAGATAGCGTATCTGGAACTTCACAGATAAAATGTTTGATCAGGCTGGCTCACCATGTCCATGTCTTAGCCCACATGAATATTGACAGCTGTACCCAACGATGTCTGCCAGCCACACTGGGCCAACAACAGTACCCCGGGTGATTTGAAACCCCAACGATCGAAAAAAGCTGATGGTATCTTCAAGCCAGTCATCGTGATATTTTTGCTCGGTACTTGATAGGTCTATCAGTTTGACGAAAAGGTCTGAGTATGAAACGTATACGCCGTATACGGACCAGACCCTTTCCTAGCTATGCCTACATTCAACTTGGTATGGCATTGCCCCGCCGGCACAAAGCCCACCCGGAATGTAGATCCTGTAACCCCTCATTCAACAGACCGCTTATCCATTGTGTCAGCACCCCACCCTTTGTAGCAGAGGGTCGCTTACATCTGATGACAATTCTACGCCTGATTATATTTCTAAGTAATACTAGTGGTTACTTAGCCCTGATCCAATCCGGTCAAAGCCAATTGTCACCTAATATAAGTTGCTACAAGGGCAGAAATATAATCAAATGTTTAAAGTATTATCAGATGTAAGCGAGCCCCTCCTCTGCCACAAAGGGTGGGGCGCTGATACGGCGTATAGCTTCGATATTGAAGGTGCCAAAGAGTTGCTAGCGAGCCGCTAATCTTGATTACCGCATGGGGCCTGTACAGTAAGCCCACGTGGTGATGTCTGGGCTCTACCCAGCACCCAACCCGAACAGAGACCGGTGGGGATGCGCACAATTATTTGTCTTCTGTCAGTAGCGCGTTCTTGCAGAGCTAGTCGTTCTCGATTGAGTTAGTACTTAAGTACTGCAACATTGGGGTACACGCGTTTTCAAAACAATTCACAGAAACCACTCGCATATCATCCAACAAGTCAGCGAGAATGCCGATTGATCACCTTGCCATCACTGCCAACTCGGCGCATTACGACCAGGCCGTCAAGTTCTACAGCGCAATGCTGGAGCCCCTCGGCTACAAGAATCTCGCAGAATTCAACAACGGCGATACCGTCGGCTTCGGAGATGCCAAGCGCGGGCTCCCAGACTTTTGGCTCAATAAGTCTAAGACCACCGCTCCGCCAATTCACGTGGCATTCAGCGCAGAAAGTTGGTCTCGCCAAATGCTTGAATCCTACGTTTGCTGACGAGCTCTCCAGGTCACGGCGCCGTTGATGCTAGTTACAATGCAGGATTGGAGGCCGGGGGGAAGGACAATGGGGCTCCTGGGCCGCGGCCGCAGTACGGTCCAAACTACTACGGTGCCTTCCTCATCGATCCCCTTGGCAACAACGTAGAGGCTGTAGATCACGGGTTTCCTGTCTATGTTAGCCATTTACCCAAGAAGAATTATTAGTGCCAATTGATTATTGCTACTCTATAAGGATGTTTGTGCACTTATAGTGAGCTTGATATGGTTCTGATGAGCGCGACCAGTCGCAAAAAACATAGTATGCCGTCGTGAGCCTCGGAGTTGATGTTGAGCTGGATCGAAATGGTCATTTTGGCCACTTATATTCCCCTGACGACACTGGCTTTACGCTGGTGCTCGTGGCCATGTACACTCTTATCACAAACTTGCTTCGGCATGGCCAATCACCAGAGCTCCGAATGGAATATGGTTATTCGTGAAAATATGAACAATTCATACTTATTCATATAATGAGGTAGCATACTTTACTAGGCCTCGGAAAGGACCGGGACCGGACTATCTGGTCTTTAGGCTCTTTCCAACGTAGTTGGGACCGCACCACGGTCCCCTATAGTCCTTTGCGGTCCCCTGTGCGGTCCCCCGAAATTTCAAAATTATACTAAGACCTTGCTTTATTAGCTATATGAACTAATAACATACTAAAAACAATCTATATCTTCTTCATAATGATATGCTTTTCTATTTGTGTCCTGTTTGTAGGACGGTAAGATCGGACCGACAGCAGTAGGTAGGTCCCTTGTGGTCCTTGCCGAGGTCTACTACTACTAGACTGCCTATACTCCCCAGGGAATAATTTGAGACTACTACGTTTTGAAATAAAGCTAGGCTTACATAAAAGCAATTGACTGGTATTTAATATTAGGGGTATTCCAGCTACTAACGGGAGTTTATGATCTTAGCCAATATAAACGGACTATTATCATAATTTACGCCCACATCTAGAGGCGGCTTACCAACCCGTGCTAGCTATTTAGAAGTAACATTATATATTAATAGCCGGAAGTCCGTTTCTCGAACGTAGTCCCTATCCGGGGTGCTCTTATTTCTATACTCCGGAGGAGACAAGACGAATATAGCCCGACAGAGTAAACACGCTATTTAGTCTAAACTATCACCCCGGTACGTCGAAATAGTTCAACTTATCTAATATCCCGCCAAGCCTATTAGAAAGCTAGACGAGATTAACTATCAAAGTGTATAAGTAATTGAACATCTCAAGCCGAGAGCGCGAAGTTCGACCCTAAAACTTCTTGGTTTAGGAATCAGTATCTAGAAGTGAGGCAGGGCTCCAGATCGGAAAGCCATCTTTCTTAGAATGAAGACGTGGAGATGACTCTACTGATGAGAAGAACGGGATTGGAATTAGTGTTTCGGCTGGGGATTCCTAAGCGGCAACTGAAGGTTCTTTTTCGTGACCTTCTTCCTCTTCCAGATTTGCCTCCTCGGCCCTTTTATGATGGGAACCTTTTATGATGGGAATGCCCGTATAATAGACGCAAATATAAGTCCCCCCAAAACACTAGCTACCTCCAGTCGGCTACGTGGCGACTGCTTCTCGTCATCAGGAACGCAGGGGAGACGGAACGCGCCGATGGTCGGTCGTGACTAGGCTGATAAGATGCAGAAGGCCTTCCCTCACCACTGCGCCGTGGCCTGCCTTCAGCTCTGGGAGTAGCGCCTTCATCTGCACCGTCGTCTATTCTCTCGTGGCGTTCTGCAATGGACTGGTTGATATTTTCTGCGACATCTAGACGTTCCTCTGCCGAACAAGTTGGCAATTTCGGTACTAACTCATTTGGTTCAGTTCCAACACCTCCGGCGGGCAGATGAAGATCGCCAGGCAGCAAATGAGTTTGAGGATCATCCACTTCTTTGCCTGAAGGGACAGAAATTTGCTCATTGTCCATTGTATTCACACCCTCTGTGGGAATTGGTTGTCGCAAGATGCTACGAACGAGTGAGGGAGGGTTGGAAGATAAGTCTCTTGCACTAGTTTACTCTATTGAACAAATATGCCTCTTTATGTGAGAGTCAGACCAAGACCGTCTTAGGTTGAAGGATGAGCTGGGTTCACAGTGCAGAAAACTTTCAGCAAAAATAGATGAACATGAGAAAATTTGCTCTTTTCTTGGTTTAGTGGATCTGGATGATTCTTTGTAAGTCAGGAGCCTCGTATCTAAGATTTTATCACTAACTTTCTCTGGAGCTGAGCCAGACTCGACCAACTTGCCATGAGAATACACACCTTTGCAGAGAGAACATTCCTAGACGACGCCGAGAATCTCGCCGTCGGGAAAAATAAGGTATGTGAGCCCTGTTGACTAGTGGAAAGGCGTCATGTTTACATTGAATCAGGACAAGACCTTCCGACAACTCAGAAGGTCCGGACCGGATTCATAGATTGTGAACGGCCAATACCTATTTCAACCAGCAAAACATCAAGGTATCTTCGAATGGCAACTATAGAAGCCTTGATTGCCAAGGAAATCTCTACAACTGTCTTCCGAGCGACTCCAATCTACACAAGTTGGCTCGATTCGATTGCCCCCAATCCGGATTGGGATACAATGGCGAAAGACCAACCCTTACAAGAAGCTGTTCTACGATAAGTTTCAGCAATTTATCTTGAGGGAAATGAAATTGCCAATATCACCGACTCTATTTCTCGTAAATTACGACCATTGATTGTTGATATGATATCTTTCGAAGCCGGACTACAAAGTCTGCTGCACGATGCTTTCGATATCTGGAAAGCGACACAACGAAGCCCTCGACGAATTGTTGCACTTACAGATGGTAGAGGGTGTGTGGAACTCTCTGCCTTTGATCTTGATGAAGGCATCTCGATCACTCGAGAATTGAACGGGGAGAGGCCAGGGGGACCGATGATTACTTTCCCAACCATCTTGTTTGTGGACACAAGCAAAGTGATCCACGCGGGATATATGCTGCGCGCATCCAATCCTTTATTCACGTCCGGGGCCATTGAAGTGGAGCCCCAAGTTCAACAAGTGAAAAGAAGGGTCTCGGCTGCATGACTGGCCAGTCGTGGATGGAGTTTCTTGCTTGGAGTTGGAGATGGTTAGCCGATTTGTTTTTTGAGCATGTTATCTAGGTAGTTTCCATTGATTTTAACTCTACTTTTTTGGGCGTTAAAGATGACCACTAATGAGTCTCCCCTGGGTTGCGAGACTGAACCATCGTTGGCGCATCATACAAAGCCAAATTTCACGGTGAAGTGCGTAGAGGACCATCAAAAGCGCAATGTTAGCTTAGCAATTTGCTGTTGTGCCTTAGAAGGCAAGTGAAGCAAATTCTCTCAGCTGCAGCGAACAGTGTGGTTGCGCCATCGAGCGCGCAGTACTACAATGACATTTGGTAGGGGCCTAGGTTCTCTGAGACGTAGATGTGTCACTGAGTGTATTGTCTAATGCTGTCGGCCATCTAGATACGATCAAAACGTTGCGCTCAATTGACATGCATTGAGCGCGCCCTGCGCTTCAGGAAATCTTCTTAGAGGCTGGGAATATCTTAGTTCTTCCACCTCATCGCTTGCTCAATCGCCTTTGCGACCGCAACACACTTCTCGTCGCCAAATCGACCTCCGACAACCTGCACACCGACAGGCATACCGTCGACCAAGTCAACATCATCTGTAGCGACGGTCAGCACTTCAACCAAGATCGAGAAGAAAGGAGCCTTACATTGCTCTTTATTAAACTTATCAGCAGCGTTCCTCGGCACATAATCCAGCCACTCCTTGCTTGGCATGTCTTTCTCTCGAGAGACAGTTGTAGTGGGCACAGTAAGGGCAGCATAGCCGAGCAAGTTCCAGATGCTGGTATACCCGACATAGGCATTCGACTTGACCCATGTCCAAGGCTTATATCCTACCCAAGGGGTATTCGGCATGATAATGGCATCGATACCGGTGGACATCCAGCGATCTAGGTACTCCGTCTCATATACGTATTTGTCGGCGTTGAGCTATGACATGTTCAGTTTCATCACCCAAAAGACATTAGTCGGCTAGTCTTACCTGATGAGTCTCAGAAGTCGTCAACACATCCTTCTCCGTCCCGACCAGCATGCCCTCAATCAAAGGCTCACCCGTCATCTCAATCTTCTTCTTAGCCCCCTCACCTCCATCAGACAAGATAGCCTTTTCCCAGAGCTCATACGCATACCCATGAGAAGAAGCATCCCACTCGAAAACTATTCCCCACGTCAACAACCAACCTGAGAACCTGAAAGCGAGCAACATACCTTCATGCCCAAGCGCCCTCAATGCATTCGCAACCTCCTGAACCGCCCGCTCATTTGGAGGCTGGACTTTAACCACCCCATCATCCAGCAAAAACGCAATCTTCATCCTCTTCGGCGTAAGCGATGCCAAGCTACTCCTCCACGGCACAGGCACAGTATGCTGATCGAACTCCCAAGGCGCCGCACAAGGTAATGCCTCCATATACCGTTCAATAGTCGCCAAACTACAACTCATTGGCCCAGCGACAGACCTCACAATATCCTGGCCGGGGCTAGACGACAATCAGCACCTCGGTACCCAGCAAATGTAAACAAAAAAAAGAAAGAAAGAATAACTTACCTTCCCCTCTCATAAGGATGTCTCCCAGGACTAGGCGACAATCCATAAACTCCGCACAAGGTAGCGGGGATCCGAATCGAGCCACCGAGATCTGTCCCAATGCCCAGCGGACTACCGCGCGCAGCAACGAGTGACCCCTCGCCACCGGAGCTCCCACCAGAGATCAAATTGCGATTAAATGGGTTGACGCACTGGCCGAAGACATGGTTATAGGAGTCGGACATCATCATTGATTGCGGGAGGTTGGTTTTGACGTAAAGGACTGCGCCGAGACGGCGGAGGGTTCGCGCGACGGATTTATCGGCGGGCGCGGGGTTATTGGTTAGACCAACCCATCCTGTTATTTGTTTAGTTTCTAAGTTTCTAGGGAATGAGAAGAGGTTGTTTAAGTACCGATTGATGTGTCGACGCCTTTGACGGAGAATAGATCTTTGACGGAGACTGGGAGACCGTGGAGTGGTCCGAGTGTTTCGCCTGTTTTGTTAAGGTGTTCGTCCATCTTTGCGGCTGTGGCGAAGGCTTCTTCGAAGAGGATCTCCGTGCAGCATGTTGTTAGTTGGTGGGCAAGGGATGCGCGCTTTGCGAATGCGCGGGTCAACTCTAGGGAGGATAGTTCGCCGGATGATAATTTGCGGAGGAGGATGGTGATGTCGGTTTCTTCAGTCAGGGCTAGTTCTGAGGACGTGAGGCATTTGCGAATATGTTCCAAGGCATCTGGAGCCGATTCAGTGGAGGGTATCTCGGCTAAGCGCCATTCTGGGGGAATGAGAGCGAGCTGCTCCGCACGCTTCTTCGCGGCAAGGTCTTGATATGTTGGGGCGGGAGCCATTGTCGGGTTCGATGTCTATACGCGGTGCGGAACAAATGGAGATGCGTAACTTGAGTATAAATACAAGAAATACTGCGTAGATAGATGGAAACTTGGAAAGATCAAAATAGCCAGGATCAAGATACGAGCTCCGTAGCTCCGACTGTCGGTCAGATAGCCTTCCGATAGCCTTCCGCATTTGGAAGGCTATCTAACAGATCGACCTGCTTCTCCACCTTCGCTCACACTGTTCCTCTCCATCTGGGTATCTCGGAAACTCGCAAGATTGGCAGTTTCGCCAATACTCTCGAATAACCCCGCATTGTGCCAGGGTACATGCGTTCATTCCCGTAAGAAATGCCGGCGTCGCTAGATGAACGTAGAACCTCGACGTAGTCGGCAACCGTGCAATAGCATCACATACTCGGCCCACCATTGATGAGATTGGGTTCGAATATGTCGTTGAACTGACGTCATGTGTGTCTCCTGCCCGGATGAACGCAACTGTCGATCCCGCGCCGCGGTACTGTAAACAGTCACCGCCAATGAGCGATCACTCGAGTCCGAGTCAAGAGCAAGTACCTGATCCATAGCCAGGGCACATACTGTAGATCTAGATCGTCGCCGACATCCCCTTTTGCCAACCTTACAAACAACCCGAACGTATCATGGGGACATCCGACCGAGTCAGAGAACACCGGAGTAAGAATCTCGCGATGCCAATCATCAAACATCAACCCACTGTCTCTCACAAGAGCACCAGTCACATCGAACCAAACCAGATAGGCCAAAACATCGCCAAGACCCGGTATGCGTTGTGTGAGATTATCAAGCTCGGGTTTGTTCCGACAGTGCAGATCGAGTAGCGACCGTGCGCCTTGCAAATGGCGGGTCCATTTACCAAAGGAGCCGCAGCAGACTTCGAAGATGGCGAATGTTGCGATACCAAAGAGCGCGATGGGATTGAGGAGACATTTGACGAGCGCTTTGATGCTGTGTTCTCCTTCTCGCCCATCCATACTACTCTCTGCGGGTAGTGACACGCCACTTCACTTTGTAGACATGCGCGGCACCGCGGACGATTGAGATCGCACTTGATGCTTTGGAATCGACAACTATGACAGTGTCGATCATGCCGTATCCCACGCGGTTTCTTCACACCCGTCATGATGCTGTGGTGATGCAATGGTCGAGAGCGACCAAAGATAAAAGGTGCGGGGTGTCCATGACGACTGGCCCGAATATATTTCAATATCATCTTCGACTGCGTACGGTGGAGCTCGAATGATTGAAATGGATATTGATTAAAAGTGACACAGCAGTGAAATGTCTAGCTACCAAAGGAGTGACAACTAATCTAAGGCCTAATCTAAGAACAGTAAAGGCATTGGGCTGGCCGAAGAACCCGAACCCGACACATTGGAGGACATGAAGGACAGGCAAAACATTCATGGATGGACAGTCAAGGAAAGGCAATCAACAAGGATTCCAGCAAGAATTCAAAGGAGACAAAAAGAGAGGGCAAAACATATAATCCATGAACAAGCGTATATACTTGGCGAGCAGTAAGGTCATTTCAACGATGGGGAACGCCGGACTGCCCATGAGAAATTCTTGTCATATCGTGGTAATGACCATGAGAACTGGCTTCCCCGCAATGCTTCAGTTTCTCTCGCCGGGTACGTCGCTTGGTCTCCGAGTTCACTTGCTCCTGTCGACTTTGTGCGGGGACACTTTTGTTTGGAGACTTTGGCTTGCGCTTCTTCGCCTTTCCAGTGCGACGATGGCCGACTTTGACCTGTCGTTTGCTGGCAGCTATATTAAATTTGCGAGGTGACCTGAGAGACCAATGGGGCTTGAAATTGGTTTCTGTCTTCAAGCTTCTCTTCTGACACAAGCTGGTGCCTCTAGAAAGGGAGGTGATGCCCTTCCGTTTCTTGAGAAATTCGACAGCAGCAGTGAGGGAGATCTCCGAAGCAAGGCTCTCGGTAGGAGATTGACCGCACAGCGAGGCAGCGATGGCAACGGCAATAGCGTCAAGTTCATCAGGTGACTTGATGAATGAGTCGAACGGCGTCGGCTGTCTATCGAGTTGTCCAATTGATGCGCGTCGAGCAACACCCGCGAGCGAGGCAGCCACACTTGCTTTCACGTCTGGTTGGGAGCTCTTGGAAGAATCTGGAGATAGCCCAGGCAGTGGCTCTGACGCAGATGACGATCGTGTTGGTAACACACGTGCCTTGGTGAATGCCGTTGATGTTCCCGGAATATTTGCGTTGAGGGTGGCCAGGTTGTACAGGGGGAAAGGCTCAGCAAGGGGAACCTTTATCCCGACGCCTGTTGGAAGTGCATTTGCAATCGATGGGATGAAACCACCGGTGCACGGCTTGGATTGAGCGTCGATCGATCTCGGGGAATCGCTACCTCGTTCGGATCTGCTCGTATGGTTGAGGTGAGCACCAGGGCTACAGTTGTGGCAGATAACATCATATTCACCATCCCGTGGGATGTAAGTAAGACTGACAGGCTGCAAGCCCATGACCATCGCGATGCCAAGGTTGCAGTAGACCTGAAACCACGAGGGCAGCTCATCTAGGGCAATCAATGGTGCGATCATCCCTCCAGGGCGGAGAATGCAGAAGCGAGGGCGGGGGCGAGGAAGGTCGTAATATGGTTGATATTCAGGCATGATGAGATATCGCCAATGAGTGCAGTTGAAAGCAAGTGACCGTCGAAGTGAAGGTGAGTATAAGTAAAAGTGGATGAATGAAAGAGTGTAGGCTTTCAAAATAGGCTGCTGTTGCGGAAAAAGAAGATGAAAGCAGATGGGTGGAAAGGGCAGGAAGGGAAGAAGAAGATGAAGATGAAGAAATCGAAGGGTGTAGATCTGAGAACTTTTTGACATGTTTTCAAGGAAAGAACAACAAGGTGACGAGATGTGAGCTGGAAGGTGCGATCCCACGGTCTATACAGTGAACGGAGTGAAGGTGCCATTGCGGCAGTCAAAACCCAGTTGTGGGTTCAGTTGGGCAGTCGCGTTGATGCAAATCACCGTCGGCGGCTGCATGTTCTGAGGAATGACTTCAATATTGCGCAGTTCGAAGTCCTTACAAGACGAGTTGGTGTTGCATTCGATGATGATAGCCTCAGTATGTTTGAGATTAGGCAGACCATCATCATACCAGCATGGATCGGACACGCAGGAACCATCACCAGGTCTCCAGGTGTTGACAGTGCCAGTGAAGTCAGACCAGACAAAGTCCTCCATCACAACAGACGCATTATTCGTCCGACCAGTGGTCACTCCACTTCCAAGCTGAGTCTGGGACGAGCCTTGGTTGGAATAACTCTGAGTAACAAAGATGGGGAAAGTGACATTATAAACACGAATGTTCTTCCAGGTGATGTTTTTCGCGATACCCTGGCCGCCCATCCACGACTTGAAACGCGAGGCGTAGACAGCATCGATAACGGTGACATCTTCAAAGTGAACATTCGAGATATTGGCATACTCTGACTGGTCTTCACCAAGTGAGCCGATACTCATACCGTGGCTCTGGTATCCGATCGTGTTCCTCTTGAAGACAACATTATGTGACCCAGACTGCACTGCGATAGCATCATCGCCATTGTATATCACACTATCGGTGATGCGAACGTCTGTTCCAGTCACATCGAAACCATCCGTGTTGAAAGGGAAAGAGCCCGTTGACTCGGCATCAATGAACGCGTGGCTCACCTCGATATCGTTTCCCTTCAGCTGCACATTCCATGCAATAGGCTTCCGAGACTTGAAATAGCTCAATGATCCATGAGTGGTTTCGAAGCTCATTAGGTGCGGGCGGTCATCGATTCCAGTGCCGTTGACGGGGTTTGTATCCCACCACGCCTGTCCGTACGAGTTGATCCAGCCGTTCTTTACATCTGACGAGCCGATGTAGTCAACACGAGGACCGGAGAAGGCGAACCAATACTTTCCACTTGAGTAAAGACTCCCTCCGGTGCCATTGACGATTTTCTGAACTGTTGTGATGCTTTGAGGCAGGTGGAGATTCCCGTTCATCTGGATCTCAACGTTGCTCAGGTTTGTTGCTCTGATAGGCTGGAAGACATTGTAATCAACACCTTCTTTAAAAATAATGACCGAGTTGGATGAGCATCGTGCGAAGGCTTGGGCAATAGATGTGGAGTCATCGGCCGTGCTATTGGAAGATGGAATCACACAGCGATGGGGGCGACTGTCCGAGCGTCTAATGCTAGGAGCACCTAGCACCAAAGACAATAGTGTAAACAAGGCTGCTGTCTGAACTAGCATGATGGGAACTGTGAGTCTGGACTCCTACAGAATGATGGAGAATACCATCCATTTTATACTGTGTGGACAATGACTATGTGTTTCTCGGCAATATGGTAGGTGCCCAGGCGAGATCGGCATAACCCCGGATGAGTCGAGCGATGCCTTCCCCGCATCGCGGAGCATCGTGGGGGCCCATAGCTTCGAGTGGATGGACTTATATTTCAGCGTCTGGGGAAAAGACCATTATTGGTGGAATTTTAATTGCCATGCATGATCGACAAGAGCTTGTCATTACGCGGCTGTAGATGTCATGTTCCAATGGCGATGATTCCATAGCCGAGCTATCCAGGGTTTCAAAAGTTGACTGAATTGTGTACACTATGTGTTAAAACGCTAGAAAATGTACCGAGAGACTCACTTTTCCTAAGTAATTCCCATACTTCGTCACGGACTCTCAACAATTGAACTTGACAGCTACCCCGGAACAGCTACCCCGGAACCAGCCGAGGGCCGATAACACCCTTATCGGCCTGGATGCAACAAGCTTCCGCCATCATCTTCCCCAGCTCTTCCCCAAACACCTTTTACGACTTCTACACCCTCTACACCTGTGCACTTCCCAACCATGGCTACCCTCACAGACCCAACCAACTCAACTCGCTCAACCCCAACCATCCCTTACACCTCCGCCACCCTCCATCTCGGCTCCTCAACCACCATCTCCGCCCCGTCCTCAAAGACCTGGTCCGCCCTAACAAACACCTCAACATGGCCCGACTGGAACTCCTTCGTACCCCGCGTAACCATCCGCTCGCAACCCGGTACTGAATCTTCTTCCTCCTCTCCTCTCTCCCCAATCCTCCAGAAAGGGACACGAATGATTTTCCACGTCCGCATGGATCCCACCTCTTCTAAGCCTCAAGCTGCGACGGACGTCAACCTTGTTGTTACGGAGTTCGTCGAGCCGAATACAGAGAGCAATACACCTGGACGCATTGTGTGGGCTTCTGATTTCGATGCGCAGGGGACTATGAGCCGGTCGCTTTTGAATGCGGAGCGGGTTCATGAAATTACGGATGTGGAGGGTGGTACGGAGGTGAGGAATTGGGAGTGTCAAGTTGGTTGGGCGGTTTATGCAGTTAAGTGGATGTATGGAGGGAGGTTGAGGAATAATTTCGAATTGTGGGTTAAGGATTTGAAGAGCTACGTTGAGAGGTCTTGACCTCTTGACCTCTCGCAGCAAGATTGAGGTTGAGGCTGGGGCTGGGGGTTTGATTTGAGATTGAGGACGGTGATTCCCTACATGTTAGTAACATCCATTGGAATGGACATACTGTATTGATTTGAGATTGGATTTTGTATATTGGAAAGCGCATTAATGTAGCGTTCATTTCATAACATAGTAATCTACCCATCAGTTGTCTCGTACAAGTCCTTCTAGTTAACCGGGTATAATCTAACACGAACTAAGCGAAGGTATCTAAATGCTCCCAATGATGCAACCAGTATCCCGACAAATGCAATGCGAATGCGACAAAAGAAATATTAATAAATGGAAACAGAAATGGCGAAGGTCAAAATGAAAGACCAAAATGAAGATCAAGATGAAAGATCAATATAACAGATCAGGCAGCAGCGAGAGCAACCCAATCCTGCGCAGAAATGCGCTGCAGCGGATCCTTGACAACAGCCGGCTTAACCAGCTTCTCAACAGTTCCATTGCGCGGAACCCGAGCCCCGTTCGCGCCATTTCTCGTGAAATCAAGAATCTGATGCCCGTCACACGCCATCAACTGGCGCCGCCTCCTGTCGCCCGGGTAAAGAAGCATGTCTCCCGTCGCGCAAGCAATGAGCGTCGCAGCGAGAGAGAACACGTCCGACGCAGGCGATATAGCAACATTACCCGTCATCAAAGACTTGAGGAGCTCGGGAGCTGTAAACGGTACCGTGACAGCATACATATCCGTGATCTTGCTGTTGATGTTTTCCTCATCAAAGGGAATATCCAATGCGGATGAGAAATCCGCATACAGTGGATGATAAGGGAAAGTACTTTGGCCATCGACACAATCATCCCCGATAGGCTTCAACAGGATATTGAACGGCTTGACGTCTCCGTGAATCAACCATGCGTCATTGTGGAGCCAAGCCAAACCATCGATCAACTTCCTCGCCAGATCGAGAAACGAATCTATCCCCATGACAGGGTCGAACATGGTTGCCGTGGAAAGGGTCTTTTTGCGCTGGTCAGCCTGGTCTTCAACGTATGCTGATAATTCAATCGGGACAGCTGCCATGACGAGGGCTTCTGTTGTGGCTTCTACGCCGAAAAATGTAATCACGCGGTTCTCATGGCCCGGAGTGCGGTTTAGACGGGTTAATGTTAGAGCTTCGGCTTGGAGAGCTGCGTGCGCATCGCGGCGGGATGGGGTCTTAGCGGCGAGGACTCGACTGCTGAATGCTGGCGAGGTGGGAGGTGTGTCGGTGCCAATGGGCGGTGCAGGTGGCGTCAAGGTTGCTTTGTAGACGATGCTGAGGACACCACGGCCGAACTCGATGGGGTTGTCATCTGCATCGCGGCAGATCTTTAAATCGTCGATGAAGCGCAGTGGCTTGGTTATAGTCTGCTTGACTAGTGATGGGTCTGCGGCGTTCAATTGATCTAGGGAGTGATCGTTTGATTTGCCTATTGGGGTCACTGGCGGGGTGAGGTGGACAGATGAGGTTCGTAGTAGCCCATCGTCGCCGGCCGTATTGAGTGACAACTGCATTGGAGGTGTCGATGGCGGTATTGTTGGAGGAGTCATGTTGTGTTCGTAGGAATCTCACTCTTGAAGAGTAAAAAAAAGCAAAATGCGATAAAGGCAAAAGGCAACCCGACCAGGGACCAGAGGCCGAAAGGCGCAGTTAATCAATGATATCGGCGCCACCGGCAAGTAATCCTACGCGCGCCAGCCTCAGTGCACCGGGTCAGTTGGAAGTATGACGCAGTGGCAAAAAAGGAGAACGACGCGAGTGACTGAGTTCACGATGACTCGATTACTCGGATTCGAAGTACACCTTATACTTCATTTCGGGTGCGGAAAATTAAAGGTAACAATGAAGAACAATGAAGAAAAATGAAACAATGACCCGGGCGCGTCTTAGTTTTGACAGACTAGTAAATAGCAAAAGACAAAAAAAAAAGAGAAAGAAACCCACTGGGGTCGATGGCCGGCCTCGACCAAACCGGGAAATGACACTGACAGTTAAGTTGATCGACTGCAGATACGACGGTAACCGTGGATTGGAACCGGAAAAGCTGTGGGAAATTACCGCATGGAGGGGAGGTTCGCGCTCGGATCCACAGGTTCATTTCCTTTTAAGCTAACGCTAATTATCATTATTCGAGAATATATTTATTAGACTATTTACTAGATACCGTGTTCCCTCGATCTTCCAATTTGCCTTGACTCGGCCCATTTAAAACTATACTTATTGTTTCGCGACGGATGCGTCGCGCGGCGCCACCGCATGCGTCTCTAACAGCCGTCACACGTTTCAAGCAATGCCAATGCAACTAATGCCGAAAATAACATAATCCTGACAGGCGTCCCAGCAGGGAGTGAGTCACGTCCAAAGGATAAGGAATCTCGTGACTCGTAAAATGAGCAATGCGCCGCCGGCCAATCCTTCGGCCCCGTGGGCTATCAACCCTTGTCTATCAGTCCGCGGGCCAAAATCCGCTCCTATTTTTGTTGGGGTTCGATCTATGCTCAATTAGGGTTTATCAGCATTATACTTCAGGGGTTCTCTTTATCTTGATTCCAGAATTTCAAGAGAGCGGGAACTCGGGAGATGACGCCTGGTTGCATTACGCTACTGCAGATGTGGGTCTTTACCCTAGGGTACACTTGGATGGCTTTCGGGTTGTTTGTTTGTATGTGTCAGGTTTTTTGGATGTGACGCGTTTCGGGTCTTGAATGGGTCTTCGATGGAGTCTTCGATGGAGTCTTTGGTATGTTGTTTTCGCTTTATTTACCATGTGACCCTTTTTGAATGGTCTCTAGAGGGGCTCGCTTACTATCAGTTCGGCGGGGCATGCGACAGACCGTTGAAACAGTAGTATCCGGCGTGACCTTTAAGCCACAGAGCGGGGCGTGGGGTACGTGGGCTAGAGCTACTTGCTAGTGCAGATGGTAGATAGGAGTCATTGTCTATGTGGTTTAATTATATGCAGATGCAGTAGTGTCCTGCATGTGGTGTTGGGGTGTTGGTATTGTACAATCCGGGGATTAGCGCAGTTTGAGCGCATTCCCCGATGCGCCACCTGTCGCGGCCCCGGTTAGTGTGCCCCCGAGCAATCGGTTGAATTGCATTGGAGAAACATCTGGCCCGCTGTTTTGATACTGGAGAAGAATGTCCCAGATAAGAGAGACCGGTAGCCGTCGAACCCGTGTATACGAGAGATCGTAATCGATGTTCTCTTGGAAGCATTCGTTCGGATCTAATGTAGGATCCGGTAGTGACACGGGTCCGCAGCCTGGCTTCAGTCGCTTCATGGTGTACTTGGCAAGGACGGGGAATTCCTTGACAATTTCGTTGGCTGTTCGTAAGGGAAAGATGACGCCGTAAAGCTCGGCCAAGTTCAGTTGGTCGCGAGTGCTGAAAATCGAGGAGAGAGTGTCGAAGAGCTCGATGAGCTCGACGCGCTTCTCGTCCGAGAGTTGACTGAGTTTCTGCACCACTGGAGGGTTGGGATCTGCCTCAAAGTAGACAAGTGTTCGCGGCAGACGAGGGTACTGGTCCTCGGTATTAATGCGCAGGGCTTCGAATGGCCGGCGATCGTGCATGAGTATGGAGTTGTCGAAAGAACCGGCATCGTGTAAGAGACGCGCATCATCTGTCACGCGGTCATGGCCCCTCATCACACGGTGATGGGTGCCTTGAAGCAATTTCTCAACTGTATCTTTCAATCCCGCAGATCTTTTATCAGCCCTGTCGAGCTCTTCCGGATACGGGCTGGTGGCAGCTATGCGTGCCAGACTTCGGCTAGCTTCGTCTTCTTCGAGTTCGGCTTTGGCGACGTGATGGCACCACCATGCCTGCTTATTGTCAAGGTTCAGCGAGTACAAAGCGGTTTGCGCATCCCGTTTGACGACCTTATTCTTGCTTGACTCCTTCGCAATTCGGACCATCACAGTGTCATGCCATTCCACGCGTGGTCGAGGCATGTATACTTGCGAGAGCCTCCCTGGCCGAGGGCTCTCTGGTGCCAATTCAAGGGGAGGTATCTCCCGGCCAGCCGGGGTGATGACGTTGTTTGCGGCGGCTCGCTCAGCAACTCGCTCTCTGTTAAGCCTAAGATTGTCCCAGGGCTTTAAGCTCTGCCAGGTTTCGTTCTCGTAGGTGCTTGCAACTTCAAATGCATGCAGTGCCACGGTCTCTGTTAACATGGATGTCCGCCTGCGGTCTATGACGGTGCGTGGCAGAACACTGCACTTGGTGTTGCCAGGGAGTGATGCTAGTATTCGAACACTGCCATACATATGCACTCCTCTCCGGTTTAGACAGCTCTCCATCATTACGCTCCACCATCGCGCCGGTGTAAAATGATCTCTAATGCTGCGCTGCTCGGGGATATTGGCCAGCACAAGTAGTGTGTCGTTTCTGGGCAGCACTTGGTCTTCTTGTGTATTTGATGGCCCTTGTTCAGGTAGATGCTTGGCAAATACCTCACTCCAGTCATACAATGAATATGGATCCAAGGAGACCACCTCGTAACCTCCTCCGGCCTTGACAAGCTTTTTGAGGCTTTTCTCGTACGTCTTTGCGTTCGGTTCGACGAGTAAATGGCGGCGAGGTTTTAAGTATTTATTGACCTGAGAGGAGAAGATGCCCGTAGAAGGCCATAGATCGAGAATGTCGACTGGTGTGTTTCGCTGAAGGTAAGGTGATAGTCGCTGCAAGATGTCGGCTGCGTAGGAATAATCAATCAGCAACTAGATCTCTAGGCACCTTTCGGACAACTACAACTCACTGGTAAGCTCCTCGTTCACAATTTCTGCCTTAGCAAGCTTCCGCATCCCGAGGTCGCTGTACACATTCTTCTTGAGCTCATTTGACAGCTTCGCGAAGCGAGGTGCGATCGCCCATTTACTCGCCGACATGGTTGAATCGCGCACCAATTTGGAGCGCGAATGCCGTCAAGAGTGTTATAAATGGTGAAGGAGGTGGACTTTATGCAAATTGGGCATCGTGGGTGGCTCGGCGTTGAGATGTAATTGAGTGAAAAGTTGAAGCGCGCATATGCGATCTCCGAGGCGGAGTCGACCTTGGACCTTGCGGGTTCCGCATTTCATCCGGCCAGGCACCGCTTTCCTTCAACGCACCTCGAAACCTGGCCGCCTGGATGCAGCAGCTTCGACTTTAATATCACCTAGTCTTTACTCCGGCTCTTACACTTCTGCCCAATCTCCGCCAAATATGCCCCTTCGGACCCGCTGCGGGTGAGGGGTCTTGATCTGGAACATCCCACTTCTCTGCACCTTCCCTTGACGAAACGACACACGATATGGCTTCCAACATCCCGGCGGTTAGCACTGCTGGCAGCCCTCCGCAAAGCGTGGAGAGCATCACAAAAACCGCCCAGGATTATGAGTACAATGAGAGCGTTCCGCTACGATATTGGTTGAGAACCGCTGCCACGCTCCTCCGCGAGGTCAGTACGACGCGCTTCCTTCGTGCCGGGGTTGAAGAGCTAACATCTCTTTTCGCTCATAGGCACAAATTTACGAACGCGAAGGACGTGACGAGCAAGCATACCTCCTCCTCTTCCGACATGCCCAGCTTATCCTGGTACGCCTGACGAACCACCCGGACGCTGCAAAGGATGACAACCGAAAAGCACTTGTTGCAGCGGAAAAAGAGGTCGCAAAGAACCTTGTTAAATTGGAGGTTCTGAAGCCACGAATAAATCAGAGATACGAACGCTATACACAGTTGATGCGCGAACGCCAGTCGCGAAAGGTTTCGGAATCTGTCATTCTACCAGAACAACAGAAGCGACCTGCGGACCCTGCACTAACCGGAGTGGCGGAGCCTTTAGAGGCTGGGGAGAATCGGGATCTTGCCGTCCGATTGGCTCAATCAGAGCTCACTCGCAGAGCTACTGTTCGCCAATCTCAGAGCGATGAAGGCCGGCGCGCTGCCGGCGTATGGGGCAATTGGGAGACTGCATTGAAGGATGACAGTCGCACAGGTAATCGTGACTTGAGCCAAAGGATTCAGGATATCCGACTCAACATTGATCACAAGCAACCCGCACAGCGGCCTACTGCGCGTCAAGTGCCTTCGGGTGTCGCGTCAGTCGCCTCGGCTTACAAGTATCCAACTGTGCCACGGTCAAAGGCCCTGGAGCCCAATGTTTCTCCCGGGCAGATCGCCATTCGGGATAACAATGCCGAGAGGCAACCGCCCCCGGTTCTTCCACCTAAAGAACATATCGCACCTAGCAGAGCTAGTTTCATCGACGGCTCGGTGAGCTCAGAGGCATTAGATCTTCCGCCACGTCCGTCCAAGGTGTCACCAGTCCCGCCGCCCCCCCAGAAATTACGACCTTCTGAAGACATGACTTCCACGCGATCCGATCTCGACCCTTCCAGTTACACCTTCAAACCCTCTGCATATCTGGAAAATGGCACTCCCCTGCGATCTGTCTTCCTTCCAGCCAATCTCCGCGCGCGTTTTCTGTCTCTTGCCGGTCCTAATACCCGTCGCAATCTTGAGACATGTGGTATCCTCTGTGGCACCCTTGTCTCCAATGCCCTTTTTATCTCCAGACTCGTGATCCCGGAGCAGATCTCCACTTCTGATACATGTGAGACCACCAACGAATCCGCTATTTTCGATTACTGTGATTCGGAGGATCTGATCATGCTTGGATGGATTCACACGCACCCGACACAGACCTGCTTCATGAGCTCGCGCGACTTACATACTCACAGCGGCTATCAAGTCATGCTCCCAGAGAGTATCGCTATTGTGTGCGCACCTAGTAAAGACCCTGACTGGGGCGTCTTCCGGCTTACGGACCCGCCTGGTTTGAAGACTGTGCTTAATTGCACCCAAACAGGCCTGTTCCACCCACATGCTGAAGAAAATATCTACACTGGGGCTCTGAGACCCGGACATGTTTATGAAGTCAACGGACTAGAGTATGAAACTGTAGACTTGCGTCCGAGTGACTCGCGAAACTGATCAGATGTGTGTTTAATATTTGGTCATGTCACTAAATGAATATGATACCCTTGGCATCCCATTGCGCTGTTTATCTGCTTGAGCTAAATTCAAACATCATGTTACCTTTCAAGAGATTCTTTGTATAGGCGTACCATACACGCGTCTTCCGACTTTGAGCTCGTACGAGCTTTCCCTTCTCGCTTTCAATGGCCAAATGCTACTCTCCCGGCCCACGGGAGTGTTCCTTCTTGGGATTGTGTCTCTTGGCAGCTGAACCTGAGCTGGCTTTAGCCATGTTTGACGGGGTAGGAGAACGACGGCCTCGAGACTGGCGATGCTTATGGGTACTGGCGCTCTGAAGACCATATTAATGAGTGATGCTAGAACTTAGCGTCGAAAGTAAACATTGAACTTACCACAAGCCCGCGGTCTCTAACGGCTTGCTCGTGGCTATGAAGGCCTCCCTCCTCCATCTCAGCGATTTCATCGCGATACTTGTCTGAACGAGGGATCTTCTTCGACATTATTGCCGTGAAGGCTTTTTGCATGTATCCGAAGCTCAGAAATTGAGACGAGAAGAACGGGAGCCAGGTATGGGGTTCATCCATCATATGTTGCTCAGACTGTCATGTACTCCCGAACTGGGCGGTTTATATAATACTTAGGTCCGCCACTGTTTCGTCATATTGCAGCTGTAGATGGCGAGCCGGAAGTTATCCCCGTTCACCTGAAGGCGGCTGTCGATTTAAGAGCCAAGACATATAGGGCCGGAAGTTGACAGCGGAGCCCCGGAGGCATGTTTGACAGCTGCCTCAGTACTCCGCTATTATCATATGCTTCCAGGATCTCGAGTGCCCCTGAAAATGTAGAATTCCGAATGACCAATGCCCAACGCCCAATGTCCAAAGTCACTGTCACTACTGTACTACCTGACCAGGCATAGTAGATGATGCAGCTTCACAGTCTAGCATGGGCCTCGAATGCGAAGCTAACGTGGCTGATTTCCCCACATGATAAGCGATAAGTTTCATCCCTCTCGGACCTTCAAATACGAAACACACCTACATCATAACCCAACATTCACCACCCACTCACTGCAGCCTCAGCAATTGGCTTGAATTGCCCGTATGTCGTCCTCATCACAAGGAGAACTCCCTTCAGAGACCCCCACCATCTCCAACTCATCCAGATCCGGCTCTCACACGCCCCAGCAAAACCCGCCCAATTCCTACAGTCAAGCCGCCTCTTACTTTTCCTATCCAGTCAGCCACGTCGTCTCGGGTCTGTACCGTCGCCTGACAGACCCTAATATCGCCAGTCCCCCCTCAACCATGCCGTGGTCCATGTCATCCTCCTCATCCTCGGTCTTCACCCCACGCCGAACAGCCTCACCCTTTCAACCTCCACCCCTCACGCCCCTCACTCTCACAATCCCCAAAGGTCAAGACCTGCTCCAGCAGCAACTCTTGACACGCGCCCTAGCGGAGGAAATCCGCCTCCTCGTCCCGGCACGCCTCCAGCTCGTCGAGAACTGGCGTTTAGCATACAGCCTCGATCGCGACGGCGCCTCTCTCGCTACACTCTACGACAACTGCGAGGACTTCTCCCACCGTAGCCCGCGGGCGGGCTACGTTCTAGTCGTACGCGACTCCTCCCCCACCGGCACCGTCTTCGGCGCATACATGACCGACCTCCCGCACCCCGACTCACAATTCTTCGGTACGGGCGAGTGTTTCCTCTGGCGCGCAAGCGTCCTACAACCCCCGTCCACCCTAGGCCTTGGATTCTCCAGCGATGGGCCTCAAACCGAAGAAGCTCTCGAGCGCGCTGGTCTCCCGCCACCCCCTTCTGCGGATACCACTCACACTGGACGATGGAGCACCTTCCGCAGCGACCCCGCGGCGAAATCAAGGACCGCGTCCCCAGCTCATAATCTCAATATGAATATCAAAACTAATCTGGCCGCTGCTAGTGGTGGTGCGCTGGCGCCTCCGTCGCCTTCGTCTGTTGGAACTCCTTCCCGCAGTGGGGCGAGCACCCCTGAGCGCATTCGCTTCAAGGCGTTCCCATATAGCGGTGTCAATGATTACATGATCTTCTGCGAGACTGGGTTCTTGAGCTTGGGCGGCGGGTAAGTCTATATCTATTAAACTTGCCGATATGACTAGGCTAACAACTATCTAGTGATGGACGATACGGCCTTTGGGTGGACTCCGGCCTGGAGAAGGGCGTTAGTTCCCACTGCCAAACATTCGGAAATGAGCCTCTGTCCGAAGAGGGAGAGAAATTCGACATTCTGGGCATCGAGGTGTGGTACGTTGGCTCGTGAGTTGCGCCGTAATACTAGGAACACGCAGCAAAACATATGAACTTGGAAACATGGATGAAAAAAGCAAATACGGGCATCCATAAGTTTCAAATACCCGATGCTTGGAAGGAGCGCCTATCATTAGAGGATTTGGTGGATTCATCCTCTTTGGTGCATATTACTGCATATTACTTTCAATACCCGAGCAGTGATACTGCCGCTGCTCTTGTTCGGTCCCTTTAATGGACTCTTAATCTCGTGAATCTTCACTTCCGTGGCGCTGCCGTCCAGCTGTCGGCGCCAGGGGGTACATACATATAGTTGCCATATCGTTCAACGCATGCATTTGATAGGACTGTTGGGGTCTAATCTAAAGTTTTGACTGGGGGCTGAGCATCTTTTCGATTTCTGCAAACCGGTAGTAGAAGTCCAGACTCTCAGGGTTCAATAGGGTACCAGATGGCTTGATCTTCTTCCCCGAGACAATCTGCTTCACGGGCAACTCAACCTTTTTCAGGTTCACAGTGACCTAGGTAGATTCATGATTAGCGAAACCCTTCAGAGTCTGCACCAAGGCTGCAACTACATACCGGGATTGCAGGAGTCTCGAAAATGTATTTTGGTACATGCCGAGCACTGAGCGCCTTTCGAATAGCATCTTGGATTCGAGTCACCAATACCTGGTCAGTCTTGAAACCTGGACGCATGAGTAGGAAAAGCATAACGGATTCATCTGTGTCTTTGGGTCTTCGTTGACCAACACAGACCGAGTCCACGATCTCCTTCGAAAATTGGGTATCGATCACGTTGTAGATCTCTGCGGATCCAAATCGTACACCAGAGGGATTCAAGACGCCGTCCGATCGGCCGAGGAAAAGGACCTGATGGGTGTTTGGGTTAATGGCGATGAAATCACCATGTGTCCAAACATCTGTGAAATGAACATTAGCTCCTGATTTCAGCTGAATGGAAAAGGCTGACTCACTGTCAAATCGGGCAAAATATGCATTGAAATATTTCTTCCCATCTTTATCACCCCAGAACATCACTGGCATACTTGGGAACGGTGCAGTGGCAACGATCTCCCCAGGTTCGCCGTCTGGTGCCATTGTGCCTTTCACCTGGGTGGCACCTTCGTCTACCTGTTCGAATGCGGCGATAGGGATACCCAGGCTAGGACCCTGGCATCCGCCGACATAAAGGGGAGAAATGGGATTCTCCATGCCGAAACACGCCGCAAGGTCGGTACCTCCGGAGATATTGGCTAGGAGTACATGGGGTGGGAATCCCTCATCATAGAACCATTCGAAGAGAGACTCGGAGAGGACCATTCCGGTACTAGTGACTCCTCTCAAGTGTCGGAGATCGGCAATTTTGCGAGGGCTGATCTTATTTTTGCGTAGTTCGTGCATCCATCGAGGGGATGTTCCGAAGTGCGTAACCCTGATTGTTCGTTATGACGAGTAGATAGACACCACCGGGGAGGATATACACACTTGTGCTTGTCCAGCAACTTGACTAGGATTGTGATATCAGGTAAGAACGGACTTCCATCGTATAGAATCGGCCTCGCGCCGAATATAAGCGCAGAGACACAGGACATATACATAATCCAACCCGTTGTAGTATACTGCAAGATAGTAGCAGTGGCATCCATGCTCCGGTTGAGCCTGGCCTCTTTGTTCGTGTTTAGCAGGACGCCTCCGACACAGTGAACGATACACTTCGGTTCTCCGGTAGTTCCCGAAGAATAAACAATCAGGAACGGATCACGGAATCCGACTCGAGTAAATTCCAGCTTGTCAGAAGATGCCATAGAAAGAAAATCTGCAAACGTTTGAGTTCGTGGGATATGCTTCACATCCACAGGTCTATCTCTGAACCTGGGAACTGAAATAACACCCTGGAACTCCTTGATGTGATCCAGACCTTCCACAATCTGAGTGATCTTAGGCCGAAGATCGACTGTTTTACCATTGTAGACAGCCGTATCATCGACGAAGACCCACCGAGGATCGATCTGCAAGAGACGATCGAGAATGCCCTTGACGCCGGTATCAGTTGACGTGGATGAGAAAAGCGCGCCGAGGGCTGTGGTAGCCACGAAGATCGTCATAGTATTGATACTGTTACTAGCAACAACAGCAACTCGGTCTCCTCGCTTGACACCGGCAGCTTTCAATGCCTGAATCACTCGACCGGTCCGCTGCCTCAACTCCTTCCACGTAAGATTCACACTCGGCTCAGCATCACCCTCTCGAACCTCCGTAATGGCAATCTTGTCATCTTCCTTGCCAACAGTTGTGATAGATTGATCAGGCCCCGAAGTGAAAAGAACATTCTCTGCATAATTGAGCCGAATTCCAGAGAACCAGTCGGGGATACTGTCAATGCGAGCATTCTCATCCACAACGCGCTCATATGTTCCTTCGTGGATAATAGGGAAATACTTCCAGCAGAAGTCCCAGAAGGAGCTGCGGTTTGTGATTGACCATTGATACATCGCATTATAATCTGGTAGTTTCACGCCTTTGGATTCTTCCAAGCTTCGCTTGAATTGGGCCATTGCTGTTGACTCGGGATCCGGGTGCTCCCAGAGCTTGCGAGATACTGCGGAATAGGCCGACATTGTGTTTGTCTTACCGGCCGATGCAGTTAAACGAGCTTGCCAAATCTGCCGTAGTTTATTGTTTCAATAGATTGCCGGAGAGGAAGCTCAATATATGCGCTGCGGCAATCGATGCTGCTGCGCCGCGGCTTAAGCTCGGCTATGAATGCGGGGTTTGCGAAGTCAAGTGAATGAGACCCCCCATTCTACGAGTGGCTATTTTACTCGTAACGCAATGCCAGAGCATCCATGGTCATTATTCCGATCATGTCATATAATTCATCTGCTACACCATAAATGGTGCCGCTGCGAGTTAGTATACATGAACACAGTTGGCCCCTCACTAAGCCTGACCTTAAAGAAGGCCTGAGCAGCCTGAGTAAGCTGTCTTGGCAGTACCTTATTGATAGGGCAGGCTGTGATAGCTAAAGTAGAAAGATTGGTAAATGCCCGGCAGGATCTATACAATTGACCAATCAATCTTCACTTCATGCTACGTGCTTCTGGGTACACTTCAATTATCAGTCCCGCTGGCTTTTAATTTGAAGTACTTCAGCGGCAACAGTGATTCCTTGTTTCCAATCTCATTAAGGGTTAACCTCGCACCTTGCCGGCGGCTACATCGTACGCACCTTTACTTAATGTGTATGACAACCTTTCTTCTATTGTGAAGGGTCAATAAGCTTCATGAAACAAACAGCAATGTGCCCCTAAATGGACTGCGTAATGTATCCTCTGTAGCTTTCCGACCATTTTGATCCTAGGAAGCCACCTGCATTCCTAGGGGCCTTTTAGGCTGATCTTACGATAGACCCTGCAGACCTTTAAGCGGAATGCATGGAGCGAATGGTCCTGCGATAACGGGAACTTTTCGCTAGGTTTTACGATCACGTTACCCTACGATCCTGCATTTCTCGGCCGTCAGTACGGCATCCCACTCCTTCTATATAATCATATTATTCAATATACATTTGGTTTGCCCGGCATTCCCTCCTTCCACTCTCCGAAACCCAATTGCAGATCAGACCCGCATGAGGTGCCGATCATTACCGAATATAGACACAGAAATGTCTCGGTGATTTGAAATCAAATCGGCAATTATGAGCCGATAAATCCCCGATAGAGACGGAATAGGTGATTTGAAATCAGCTCAATTCACAATGCATATCCATACTTGAGTAACGATAAGGGGGAGAAAAAAGAGAAACAAGAAATAATCGAATCGCACGGTGACATTTAGAATACATTTCGGTTCAACTTTAACTCGACATGGCGGTTCGATGACTGCATACGTCATGGTAACCAACGGCATCTATCGGCGTTAGGATATAAGGTTGTAGATAAATCGTAAGGAATGTTCCTTCGCACCTCATCCTTTCCACATCTCATTCCACACCTCATTCCACACCTCATTCAATATGACGGATTTGAACGCTCTTCCCGCGGGGTCATGGGTCGTTGTTACGGGCGCTAACGGTTTCATCGGCTCCCAACTGGTCAAGACTTTACTTCAGCTAGGATATCGAGTTCGGGGAACGGTTCGCACACCGAAGCCGTGGCTTGACGCCTTGTTCCAAACGGAATTTGGCAAGGATGTCTATGAATCCTACACTCTTCCTGATTTCAATGACAAGGAGCTGCTGGATAAATGCTTCGAGGGCGTATCGGGGGTAGCTCACGTGGTACGTTTTAACTTCGCTTCTTTTTGCTTTGCGAGAGCGATCAAAACAGTAATCCTGTGTTCGCTCGGTTTCTGGACCAACTAATGCGGCGCACAACTAGGCTTCTGATGTCTCTTTCGACAGTGACCCGAACAACGTCATTCCATGGGTTGTGCAAGCGACTGAAAATGTCCTGGAGGCTGCATCCAGACACTCTTCTATCAAAAGATTTGTCTTGACGTCGTCGTCTTCAGCTGTCTTGGTTCCTGTCGCGAACAAGAAAGGAGTTCGAGTTGATGAAGGTTAGTTCATACTCCCTACTTCATTATCGCAATGTCGGGGAAAGTGGTTGACATTGATAACCGTCTGTTTTTAGGTACCTGGAATGAAGAAGCCGTGAAAGCTGCATATGATCCAAGCACAAAGCCTGCCGATAAAGCCTATGTCGTGTATGCAGCTTCCAAGACCCTTGGCGAAAAGACGGCTTGGCAGTGGGTTGAAGAACACAAACCTCAATTCATTTTCAATGCGGTGCTACCTAACCTCAACGTGCGTATCGATCGATGTCCAGTCCCAGTGACAAGCGCTGACAACAGAGTGCGTCTTAGACCGGCGAAATTCTCCACGAGAACATGAGCGGTTCGACTATGGGAATGATGCGAGGGCTTCTGAAGGGTGACAACATGTTTTTGGATTTCTTCTCACCTCGTAAGTCATTTTGGACTTATCCAACCCAACTATCTGGATATAGTCACGACGTCAAGCGACAAGGCTAAATTTAAGAACTTCTCAGAATACTATGTTGATGTTGTCGACGTCGCCCGCCTTCACGCTATTGCTTTACTTGCACCCAATGTCAAATCGGAGCGTATATTTGCGTTCGCAGGTCCGCTGAACCATACTCAAATTCTCTCGACTCTTCGAGAACTCCGGCCTGACCTTAAATTCCCTGATCCACCGGCGGACGAGGGCCACGACTTAACTGAAGTTGTGCCGGCGGCCAGAGCCGAGAAGCTTCTGCAGGACTACTTTGGTCAGAAGGGATGGACTCCTTACAAACAAAGCATTGCCGCTGGCATTCGTGGTCTCTAAAGGGCTTCAACATAGCTTTTGATCAAATCGAAAGTTGACACCTTTTTTTGGCCATTCCTGGGGATTATCGGACTCGAAATGCAAATCTATCACTCGCTCGACTGTGCTTCCTTTTCAGATGAAATGTTTGAATGATTTATGTACTGGCCTCTGGTATAGTCTTGGAGGATCGTCAGTAGTATCAAAATTATATATTCCAATATTCCCTGCTGAGAGCTAGAGGGCTATTTCATTCCTTTGACCTATACTTGACCGAGCTTATCAAAGTTAGTGTGCAGAAGAGTTTCGATGATGTGGTGATAGTGACGTGACGCCGCAAACCAATCGAAGTAAAAATCGGCAACCCACTTTGCATATCTAACACAATCCGTAATATGAGTGCATATTCACGTGAATACCAGCATTCATGCCCATTATCTTGAGTTTCAGAATCAAGACGTGTTATTCTGATTGTCCTACAACAATAGGGCAAAATAAGGTGAACAACGTAGCTTTATTTCTCCTATGATGGTCCATGGCCGAGGAGCCTTGGACTTGACAACTATTCCCAAATACTCGAGACTTCGCATTTGTTCTATCTGTTTGGAGAAAGTCTGCTTGATCAGGGCCAAAGAGAGCGTTTGTCATTTCTGTGTTGATGAGGTTCGTGATGGCGTTTTGCATTTTGATGAGTTGATGGATGCTGGGAGAAATCCTCATATTAGTATCAAGGCACGCATGATTACAGCTCCCAGGGACTTTGGGGTCAAATACTGACGAGGTGTTTTAGTTCAAAACAATGGAGACAATGGAAGGTGGGAGACTTGAGGGTTGCAAAGGAGGAAGAAACGAACTGAGAGACAGAACGCGAGATGGTGGATGTTTTCGCTCCTTTGAACGTCCAGGCTCGCGAAGTGGGAATTGTTTACATGAACGTTCAGTGCAGTAAATATACGTTGCACTTTGAAGTATCTTCGGCCGGACTACAAAGATAATGTCAAAAGTCCAGACATAATAGTCAAACGAAATATTCACTTCTTGCCCCTCAACAACCTTCTAAATCTTTTCCAGTGTATTCCAAACACATTAATGCCAGTAATTAGGTGCAACCCCCTTGACCGCAACCCACGCATTCTCTACGACTTCCACAACTTCATTCGGCAAAGGCCCCTTCTCCAAATCGACCAGATTGCCCTCAAGATGCTTAATACTGCTTGCCCCGACAATTATAGCATCATCCAAGCTTTTCCTTAGTTGAGAATGATGTTTCAACCATCTCAACGCCACCTCAGCATCCGTAATTTCATACTTCACAGCCACGAAGTGAATAGACTCGATAGCATCAAAGTAAGCATCATTCCAGTACCGGTTTCGATGAACAGTTCCTTGGAGGATCTTTGGGTCAAATCGCGATCCCTCCTCGAACTGCGTCTGATCTCTTGCATAACGCCCAGTGAGGAGACCACCAGCTAACGGTTGAAATGCGTAGAGAGAAATGCCGTATTTACGTAGACAGGGGAACAGTTCACCTTCTATACTGCGTTGAAGAACATGATAAACTCCCTGATAGACGGTTGGCATGATCCAGTTGTTGGCTTTGCAGATTTCACAAATCTGAGCGACCTCCCAGGACATGTAGTTGCTGAGACCGAAACGGGCGAAGCGACCTTCCTGGTAGAGATTGTTGACTTCTCGCAATGTGACTTCGAAAGGGATATTGCGGTCCGGGGCGTGGAGGTAGAAGATATCGACATTTTCGGTCTCGAGGGCATGCAGACTGTTGGCTAATCCGCGCCGTACGTCTTGAGCGGAGTGCGTATAGCCTTCTCCCAAGGCTGAAGATTTCGAATTCGGGTAGAGCTTGGTGTCCATAACGAGGGCTCGCTTTTTCCATGATAGTGAGGCCAACATTTCCTCAGATGAGCCGCCTCCGTAGATTCGAGCGGTGTCGATCTCGTTATGACCGTGGCGTTGGAATGTGTCGAGAATATTGCCTGCGTCTTCCAGATCGTGGACGCGGGGTCCCATCGTGTCTTGAACTTGTCAGTAATTAATGCATGTATAAAATGACAGGCCTCATTTACTCGGCTTTCCCAAAGACATAGCTCCAAAGACAATTTTAAGTTCGTTGTTGGTCATTGTGAAAATGATCTATATATCTGGCGCTATGAAGATGCTTTTATATGCAGCTTTGGAACGCACAGGAAAGAAATGTGTAATGATGTTAGAAAATGAGATGAGAGACTCTGAATCAAATATGAACCACTATTTATACAAATTTGGCAGAAAGAACAGTGTTCTGCTGATGCAGGTCCAAGCCTCCTGCAGAGTTCACTTTGGCCCACTATATCCGAGACTAACCCGGCGCGGCTGAAGAGCGCCACTCAAACGCACTGCCTACATTGCGCCCGAAGGATGTATTTAGCGCCGTTTCCATGATGGAACTGTGGATGCTACCTAAGAGCCCACCGAACTTAGAATTGGCGGTGACATGTTAAAGTTGCGTGACCTGCAGGTCGGATTTAAGGCCGCAGGATCACCAGCATGAGGCTAAATTGGCTCCGCAGACGCCTCCGTGGATATCGTCATCATAGATTCAATGCTAACCTCTGCCAAGTGGCCAATCCCCCATTATTCCTAACCATAATTAGCTCAGGCGTTCATTACTTTGATTTCACGATTGTCTGATATCTGATTACGACACCTAGTCAGGGTCCTTGGAACTGATGGTTCGTTTTCACGACTTGATTTCAGGATGTCTTGTATTACCTAGCTAGCTACCTAAGCAGAAAAATTCAAGCCTCCGTGCAATTCGAGAATAATCAAGACAACAAGCGATTATCACTAACTTAGCAGCGCGACGGATCCCCAAGAATGGTAAGAAAGCCCAAGCACGTGGAAATAAAGGAAACAACAACAGGGGGTATGGAATGAAATCAAAGACAGGTAGGAAATATCAAGGATCTAAACGAAAGCTTGAAAGGGAAGGGGGAAGAAGCTTTCTAGTAAGGTGAGTTGACAATGTCTTCTCTCCGGAGGCTGCTCCATCTGCCGCCGCTCTTGCGGGCAGGAGTCACTGGCCCAGCGATGCTCTCGCGGGTGGGCTTCTGGAAACTGCGCTTGGCGACCATGTTGACCTCGTTGGGGAGGGCGACGATGACGTTCTTGTCGGAGTTAAAACGGAAGTTGTCGGCCATGACGTTCTCCTCGTAGCGCTTGATAGTGTATGGGTCCTTGCGGCCAGCAATGACCTTCTTCATGCTCCAGGTGATGATGAAGGGACCAGTAGAGGTGATGATAGAGGTTTCCTCAGAGTCAACACCGGTGTTGAAGCGAGCCTGAGTGAAGGATAAGGGCTGCTTGGTCTCGTGCTGGAACTGCGCGACGTGGGCGGGCTGTAGGCCCAGACGACGAGGCTGGGGCTTCGAATCCTTAGCGAAAGGCTTCTCGAATCCAAGCTTGCCTTCATTTTTGCCGTCCTTCTGCTCGGCGTCAATCAGGAGCAGATACGTGCGGCATGTCGCAAGAACCCAGCGTCCATCAGCAGAGACATCCAGACCAATGATCGCCTCACCAAGGGCAGGGATGTGTGTCTTGGCGTTGATGCCGAGGCGGTCGAACATGCGGATGTCACCCTTGTTGGATGCAACAGCGATGTAGCCCTTCTCAGTTGTGGCCAGAGCAGAGAAGTCGTTCTTGCTGGCATATTGCTTAAGGTCAGCGTCGACCATCTTATTACCGGCGACACGTGGGTCAACGCGGTAAAGAGCATTGGAAGACGCGCCAACGAATGTTTGAGCAGAGGTCAGTTGTGAGAATTTCTGCGAGGCTTATTAGTATGTTTGACAGGGATAAATTATATGACCTAGTGAAACTCACGCTCTCGGGGCCAAAAGTTTCCACACGAATATCATCGTGAACCTTCCACTCATCGACAACCTTTCCGGTCTCAATGTCCATGCGGAACAGAGAGTTAGGGTCATCTCCATTCTGGAGGATCAAGTTTCGGTCTTCTGCGTGAAGCATGACCTTCTTGGGATTGAAGAGCTTGCCCTTCGGAGTTTCCACCTTGGAAATGTTGGTAGAGAATTCGAGGTTGTTGTTATCGGTGTGCTTGAAGACACCGATCTTGGAGCCACGAACGACAAACGAGCGGTCGTTCTTGAAGCCGACCGCCAACTGAGAGTTGACGTTGCCATCTGCATCCCTGAGATTGACGTCCTCTTCCTCCTCGTCGCTGTCATAGTGCTCGCTGCGCTGGCCATCGTCCTGAGACTCATCCTCAGATTCTTCCTCTTCCGCTTCCTCCTCGGGCATATCCGGCGCATCCTCCATGGTGAGATCTTGGAATGCCTCGAGAACGTAGTCACGATCGGATTCCTTAGCCTTGGTCCACTTCATCTCGTTCAGCTGTTCCCACAGAGCCTGCATGATACCGTGCTGGAAACGCTCTAGAGAGGCCTGATCCTTGAAGCGAAGCAGCCAGGAGTAGACCGAGCCATCCTCAGCAAACTGGTTGAAGATGAAAGAGATATACTCGAAATTGAAGACGGGGTTGATGTCGGCCACAACGGCTTGGCCCATCCAGTCCTTGTCCTTGCCGCTGATCTGCAGCCAGTACTGCCAAGTGCCAACTTCTGACACTTTTGCAACGACATCGCCCTCCTGCATCATAAATGTTCCGGTGGAAAAATCATAGAGATGCAGCTCAGCGGTCTCTTTCGCGAGTTCTTCCTTGCTGTCGGGTGCAGGAGCGGACGGCGGGGCAGCGGTAGGGGTCTCGTAAATCTCATCCGACTTGCCCTTGCCCTTAGACTGGGCGTACTTGACTTCTTCCGCCATCGCGGCAGCGGAGTCTCCAGATGTCGGAGAATGAACAGGGCTTGCAGAGGGAATAGGCCTTTCCTCTTGATAGGCGAATTCCTGCAACTCGGCCTCAGTAGCTTGCTGGCCACTGCGGCGAAATTTGCGCTCGTACTGGCACTGAAGAGCAGCGATCTCGAAAGTGGCAACCTTCTCAGACGGAACTGAAGGGTCACAGATAAACTCAAAGAGATCACCCTCGTCACCGCTCAGATCATCCCATGCAAGAACCTTGTTACCATCCTTACGGACTTCGGAGCGGAAGTGCAAGCTCTGGTCCAGCAAGAAAACCTTCTCGTCTTTGTCCAGACTATCTCCAGCACCTTGTTCGTCCTCGTCCTCCGCAAGGTCCTCCTCGCCTTCCTCGTAGGCTCTTTGGATCACAAGTTGGTATTGGTATTCCTGACCAGTTCGGCGGATGGTCGCAGCGGCGTCCTTGAAGATGAGCTCGGAAAAGCCCTTCGGGGAAAGCGGCCGGACAAGGTACAGTTGACCCTGGGGGATTTCGATGATTGATTCTTTGGAAGTATCGCCAAAGATCAATTTGCCCACTACATTAACAAGTCAACTATTAGCCATGTATGCCCTTCGGTGGCAGAAAAATGGGTTTTGATATGGAGGGGCTCGGCGCGGGGCACGCGTTTCTCTTACCATTGCGGAGCATAAACATGGTCGCGAGGGGCAGCAACCGGGCTGGTTTGTTGTGGTGGAAAAGAAATGGGGTGCAGGTGAGATGGGACGACTGACGGCAAACTGAAAAGTGAAGCAGAAGCCTTATATACCACCTGACGGACAACGAATCAAGTTGGAAGAAAGGAACAAAGGGTTGCGTGAATCTCGAGAAATTCGACTCCGTCATCGACGGTGGCGTTGTGGCTGATGCTTATGTAATGGTAACTATGGATTGCCCAAATAGGCAACCGATGTAGATGCTATCTATTCTTCCTTCTCTTCCTCTTCATCTTCATTCACTTGCTCCTCCTCCACATGGTCATTCATCCTTTTCAAAGTTGTCTCGTCATCCTCTTCCTCTTCTTCTTGTTCATCTTCTTCCGCACCCGCGTCCTCCGCACCTCCCTTTGCCTCCCTGAGCTTTCCACCCTTGCGTTGCGGCATAATCTTCATAAACGCTTCACCCCAGTCACCACATTCCAACCATGCTAGCATGATATCAACAACATGGTTCGTAGTCATCACCGCGCGGGAAGACATCTGGATATAGTCACCAATCGGCAATTTGGCTGTCTTGACCCCGGCCTCGAGCGCACTCTTGTAGCAGATCGCCTTGTGTCGGTTCTTATCAACCAGTCCGCCGATAATATAAGTATCATATGGCTTGAGTTCATGCAATGTGTTCGCGCTGTCACTGCTGAGGTAGATGACCTCTCCATCCTCGGGCTTGGCATCGGCCTTGCTAGCGAAAGGACCCTCAAGCTTACCTCCTCGTGGTGACGCCATCTGCTGTTTCGCAAGCTCGGCAGCATGAACGAAATCCTCAGGAATGATTTTGATTCCCTTCCAGTTCTTGTGGGGCGTGAGGACTGTATCGAACCGTTCCTTCAGACCCCCACCCCATGAGCTGAACATCAAGTGTCCGCGCCACTGAGCGCGACTGTTCTCCGAGTAACAGCGTGTGAGCTGAGAAGCGAGAGAGATTCGCTCTTTGGCATGCATCAAGTCGTCGTAGTTGCAATCAACGACAATGGTGAATGGTATTAGTGTCGATCGCTTGTGTCGGGATCTTGTGGACTCCCATTGCTTGCGCAATGCCAAGACAGCTTCCATGCCGCCTGTTGCTAGAGCCTCGTCGCACATCTTCTTTCGTCTTGCTTTCTTCGCAGCCATTTGTTCCCTTCTCCGTTCCTTGCGCAACTCGCGTTCTTGTTCGTATTTCTCTTTCCGGCGGAGCCTCTTGAGCGCGTTCTTCGACATCGCTGGTGTGCCATCGGCATTTGAGGTCTCTGTCTTGGCGGCGTCCTCGTTGGAAGCAGCTTTATTGTCGGCAGGAAGCTCAGTAGACTCGAGCTTCGAGTTGTTGGCAGTAGCGGTCTCTGTTTGCTGAGGCTCGTCGACAATCACAGCGCCCGTCATTGCGGGACCAAATTCTTCAGGCGTAGGCTCATTATGGGCAAGCTTTGCCATTTTCGTAGGTCTCTCTTCTTCGTCCATGGCAGCGACAGATATTCGACTTGCAAGTGAAAAGTGGGTGGTCAACTTGTAGATCGGCGGGAGAAAAGTGCACCCGTGAGGGCCAACCAATGACGATCGTCTCAGCCCACATTACTGTACAGCACCACGTGACCACATGTCACCAACTTCTCCGGCGACTCCTCGCTTTGCATCCAGGAACCCCAAAACAGCCCATTCCCGCCATCATGCCTCAGGATATGCCCCCATCGGGGGGCTACGCCCAAGTCCAGTACAAGGTATGCTATTGACGGGCAATTTCCCCGGATTCCAGGGCCTTCTGAGCCCACAAGCAAGTCAATGCTAACCCTCGCTCGATCTCCAGCGCAACATCCCCGCCCGCGGTTTCAAGCCATGGCAGTACATGCTCGGCATGCACGCTATTATGGCCTATGGTTTCTACAGATATTTCCAGGGTGCCCGTGAGCAACGGTACGTTTCGCGCAATGGCTTTCTCCGTCCCACCCGAGTCATGATTGGAGACCGGGAGCTCGGAACTACAGCCTTAGCTTTAGAAGTTTGAGCAGGACACTGACGTGCTTCTTTTCTTCTCAATAGTGAGCTTGCGCGCGAGAAGATGTGGTCTCGTCTGCACCTGATGCCTCTCCTCCAGGCCGAGGAGGACCGCGACCAGGTCCGCCGCTACTACGCCGACAAGGCCCGCGAGAAGGAGCTTCTCGGCGAGGAGACCAAGGTCTACCACTCCGACCGGTACGTGGCTAGGAAACTACGGCCTTCGTCTTGATAATTTCGTGCTGGTTGCTAACGCGGGTATAGTTTCATCCGCCCTACTTTCGGCTATCTTCCCGCCAATGTCTCCCAATAAAAACATATAGCGTCGGTTTCTGCCATTGTGTCTTCCCTGTCATCGGATATGAATAGGGTACTTTGAGCGAACCCTCGGTTTTGTTGCGGGGGCTTGGAGTTGATCTGATTGGATAATGGTCTAGAGATTATGGTGGCAGAAGTGCCTTGTCTCGAGGGGATCGAGAAAAACACTGTAGATATTACGTTTTCCGAAGAAAGCTTTAGTTTTGTCTTGTAACACGTCTGGTTTCATATGTTTAACTTCAGTGGAAAGCCTTTATTACATTCGTAGTAGAAGTAATCTCGGGAAGGTACTTGCGTATGAGAGCTCCTTGGCAAGTTCTTAAATCTTGAAATGTGCTTGAGCACCTTTGTATTGTTTCTTTCGGTTTTCTCAGCCGTCTCTGGGGTATAGAGGCCCGTCTATAGAATGCTCAAAGCGCCGCCGCCGGGGTAGTCGGTGAAGTCTGCAAATGACAAAAGGAAACAAGAAATGAATGGTGCACTCAGGAAGCAAGTCGCAAAAACTGGTCCTTCGAGAGTCACCCAAGATCAAAAAAGTAACAACGTCACCAAGGCCAATGACGAAATGTTTGCTGTCAAGGCTCGTCCATGATATTTGATTCAGGACAATGTTTGGGGTATTGATGGTCAAAGAGACGCCATGGAAGAGAACAAAGATGTCTAAAATGACGGTTGAAATAATACCCTGCGAATATCGGGAATGCTACAAAGGTGAAACGTTAAACCTCGTTCGGAGTATCTCCTTGACCGGCCTGATTGCCGACTACCCGAACATATCAGCAACACCCGAAAGGTCGGGCCCGTCGTTGATGTCAACACGGTGATTCTCTTGCTGAGTTTCCATTTCGTTGGTCATATATCGGGATTGGATTGCAGAGCGTGCCTTGCGACGCTCCTCGCGCGAGCCGAGGATCTTTCCTTGCTCAGCAACGCTGACACCACGCAGCGGCTCAAGGAGCTCCAAAATCAAAGCGCGCTGCTGGCGAGGAGAAACGCAGCGTTGGAGGGCACTCTCCGTAAGAGCGACCTTCTCTTCAGTGATGCCAGGCAATGACAGGAAGGTAGCACGAGGTCTCTGACTGGCAGTTCCGTACAGAACCCAGATAGCTGCGATAAGCTGGGCCAGGTCCTTCTGCATATCCACGAAGTAGGATTCGTGGACGGAGTTAATGCACGCCTCAAGAACATCAGCACAGATGAACTCTCGAATAGTCACTATAGTCGGGCTGTTGTTTGGCGGGGCGAAGTCGGCGAGAATCGATCGAACCACCCGGGTGATGATACTACAGCATCGGGTGTCGCGCATGCGAAGTGCGTGGGTACAGAAGAGCATGACGGGCTCAAAAATTTGAGGTGACGAGAGAACAAAGTAGCGGATTGAATCAGCCTGGTCCGGTGTCGGTTGCGGTGCACTGGGATCTGTTTCTGACCTGTCCGGGTCTGCTTCGTGAACAGTATTAGCATCTGAGTTGTGATGATCTTTCCAAGTAAGAGATTCCAGGGGGGATATGTGGAAGCAGTTCTCGTCGAGTATGGGGTTAGAAGGATAGTGACGGGTGTTCTCACCTCCTCTCTGTGGGTCGAACAAGCTAGCGACCATAATGACTGCCGAGTATGTCAACTGCCGGAGGACACTCTCTGACTTCATCTCGTCGGTGAGATCTCCGTCCGAGAGCCCATTCTTTCTTTGTTCGATAAGTTCCCACTCGGTAGTAATCTTGGTGTCAATGCTCTTGAAGAGCGTGGACAGCATAGGGGGAAGAAATTGGTTGCGGTACTGCACAGGGCAGTCATCAATCAGGCAGCGGGAGATATTGAGCAGAACTGAGTACTGATGAGAAGAGAGGTGCTCTGCGTCTTTGAAAAGAGCCTCAGAAAGAGGAACCGGGAGCTCAGCGAACCCGTAGAAATGGCTCCGCATTCTGCTCATGCTGAAGAGCATGGAGTAACCCGATTCACGAACAGCTCTAATTTTGCCACGAACAGAAGACGCAAATCCTTCAAGGGTGGCCTTAGATGCAGTGATTTTGGCATAGAAATCATCACGGCTGCCACTGGAGATTCCGGCTTGCCAGAAACGATCCGTAAGGATCCGCTCAACTACAGCCTGCATATCATCACTCACGACCCAGTTAGAGGGGTTGTGGAATGCATGAGCATGGCTGAGGAGATGAAGGAGAGTGGGAAGAATCTGAGGTATCAAATCTTGCCACATATCGCACGCCACCTGATACGCCGGAGCGGATTTTTTCAGCTTGTCTGTAGAAACTGCCAGCATGGTCTTGGTGCCACGAAGAGGCAGCATCTGGAACTTTCGAGTCATCTCCTCTTGGACAGTCTTTCCCTCACTATCCAGGATGACATCGGCCCAATCTGCCAGGCGATGCGCTTGCTTGGCTTGCATGTAAGATCCAACATTCTCAAGTCCGAGCATTGTGCAGAATCCCTCGAACGACGAGGACATGTGTCGGAATTCCTCGTCCTGCCAGGCTTCTCTGATAGGGTTGAGGAAGGTTGTCAAACGACCCTGGCGCAGGCTTGGGTCAATGTTATTTGCTCGTTGCATGATGATAACAAGAATCGAGGTCAGCTCCATCTTAAGCTTGTCATCAACCTGGTTGGCTTCGGTGATCTCTCTGATCTTGGGCTCAAGCAAATCATAGAAAGTCGAGAAGTAGTCCGCGTAACGGATGGCGAGTCGTCGAAGCTCGTGGCTAGCAAGCCCATGGAGCTCCTTCACAGCCTCGGAATAAATGGGATATGAGGGTTGATCAGGGAGGCGTGTCATAAGGATGTGCTCAAGAACCTTGAGAGCAAAGGCCGGGTGGTTGTCCAATGCTCGAGACGAGATGTCAACCACCAACTTGATCACTCGTTGTTTCAAAACAGGGTCCTCAAATGATCGTTGCATCAAGGTTGAAGCCCAGCTTTCTACAGCAAACTCCAATTCATTCCGTTCCTGCTCGTCCCGCTGAGGGTTTTTTCCGTGGGAATCAATCCACTTGTTGAACCCCTTTATCACGGCTTCCACAACAGCAAATTGAGCATCTGCACGCATGAGTGAGAGTGCTGACTTGCTGAATGTTTGCATGCTGAATGGCTCAACTCCATCGTATAAGGTGTTCAGGTTATCATCCACTCTGCTCAAGATCTCACGCACCGCATCCTGCGGACGCTTAACGGTAATGGACTCGATAATGGATGAGCAATAGCGTCTATAGTTTCCGACAAACGCGTGTCGCTCGGGCGTGGTGTCGATATCTTCAACGAGGAACTGCACAGTAGGGTCATTGGAGTCGGTTGGTAGAGATTCCCAGCGGATCAACCGCTGGGTGCAGATGTTCAGGAAACTGGGAGTCTGGCTAACCACAAAATCCAGAGTACCGATCTTTTGAATTGGAAGCAGTCTGGACCACAAGTGCAGGACGGGAATAGACACTGTCAAGCTCTGGTGCTGCATGATGTTGATCATGAAGTTAAAGAATGACGGAAGATCCAAGCGATGCATCGTGTCCCGAAGGAATCTTTCATCCTCCAAGCAGCCAGCCACGTAGGAGACCATCTATGAACAACGTTAGTCAAACACTCAAGCAAACTAGCATAGTAGATCTAACATACCTCTGAAAGCTTCTTGGATACCAAGTACTTCGGTTCATCAACATCATCCGGCCCTACAATCGACCACTGGTATAGATTCTGAAGAGTGTTGAGGTAGTCGGCCTCGAAGATAAGGCAAAGAAGACCATGCGAATCCTCATTGCCCATGTTGCTTCTTCCGTAGAGTGCGTGCAACGCTTCAATGGCAGCCTACTTCAAATCAGCTTCACTGAACATCAAAAAACCAGTGATATGCCAGTCTTACCAACAGAACCTGTTCATCTTGACAAGTCAATGCTCTGAATATGCTAGAAACAGCTTGGGATACTGTAACCGCTTTGTAAATAGACCAAGAGAGCGCTGACCTCAAAGCCGTAAGGGCCTTGACGGCTGCATCTCTAGCCTGTGGCGAGCTCGACACATTCTGAACGCAATTATCCAAGAATTCGCAGATCCGAACGAGCCAGCCCTCGTCGCCACAGCGCAGTGAAGCATTGGTGTTCTTGTCGGGATTGATCTGCTCAACAATGGTGGCGGGTGTAAAGATCTCCACCAGCGCCCGGTTGAGCTCCGATCCGCGCAAGGAAGATACGGTATCTTCACGGAAGAAGACATCCTCCGACAGAGTCTCAAGCACCGCGAGAACCAGCTCATTGTGTACCAGCGACGAACCCCAAAACTTCACGAGCGCAGCGTCCATATCCATCCAGTCCAAGCCCCAGCTCTTTTTCGCGGCCTCCGACCATAGTTGCGGGATCTTGTTGCGGAGATAGTTGGGGTCCTCGGGGCTAATATTCTCGGCGAGCTGGAGGATCATCGGTCGAAGGTTCGCGGATTCTTCGGCGTCGGTGAAAGAAAGATGGCGCAAAACATGGTCTAGCAGTGTAAGACCGAAGTATCGTACGACTGGGGCATGGTCGGCGCGTGAGGCGAGAAGAAACCCATTGCGGGCCGCCGCGCCGGTTTCTTTGAGAGACTCAACAAAAGTCAAGGCTTGTTTGCGGAGCTCGTTTGTAGACGTTGGACTATGGATAACCTCCAGGGCTCGAATAATATCGGCCATGCCGGCCTCCGAGAGCTCCTCGGCAGCCATGTTGTCGGCACGCCGAGTGCAGATGGTTATGAGCGGAAGTATGCGAAGGGCGCGTTATGCGGGCGAGGGGTAGCGGATTGAATGTGGTTCTTGCGCGTCTTCTCGGGGTCAAATCAGAAGGCCAATTCTCATGGTCTGGAAATCCAAGCTCGAGAGAGTTTGCGGTGTTTGGTATGGCCGTTGACTGTCCGTGGGATGTTTATTGGCGACACAGAGCAGCAACGGCCATTCGATGGTGCCAAGCGGTTCGCGTGGGCAAAGGGAGGATCGGCAAAATGTAGGGGGGGAGCAAGATCAAAGAGAGAGTGTTGAGTGGAGGTTGCTTCCAGGGCGTGGGAGAACGAAGTTGCGGGAAGGCAGCCGGCGAAGTTTGGTGAGAAGAGCGGGCTGAGAATTTCTCCACGGCTGATAGACACACCGCTCCAGCCCACCATTTTCTCTGGTATTTTGTTCACCTCGCTGGAGGTTTCACCTTGCAGACTTGTTTGAAACCATGAGAATCCATGTTTATTTCTACTAGCATCTTTCTTCAGCCGCCATGTCATCATCCCTACCCCTCAATCGTCACCGGTTGTTTATCTTATCTACTCTATAAGTGATCTATTTGTTTAGCGATTCACGCGAAGATCCAGTTCAATTGTTTGCTAAAAAAGAGCAATAGAAAATTTGGAGAAAAATCACATCAATATGCATTGGCCTCGCTGGCATTGTCCCAGATAGGTCACGTCGTCGCCGGAGGTGTTGGTAAATTCGCCCGGTTGGCGCTTAGCTCCCTCGATCTTGATATCCTGTTCTCCTTCAGCATGCCACCACCGCAAACGCTGGACCTTGATAGACTGGACTTCTTGATAGTCCATTTCCCACTTGCCTCCGCTGACTGCAACGGCGGTGCTTGCTCCAGGGAAATGGAAATCGGGCAAATATATCTCGGTCGGTGCGTCAGTGGTGGTAGCCGTTTTAGCAGTTAAGCTCATTGTGAATGTGCAGCTTTGAAGGTCAAACAAATGGCTTTCAAGGTTCCCGCTAACGTATATGGGACTCGGCCGAATATATGCCTCTGCGGCGCGGTAGCCCTTTGGGGGTGGTGGAGAGGAGTCACTGGTTATCGAAGGAGATACAAGGGCCTGCTTAAGATTGCGTGGCTCAACCTCTGGTTCATCTGCGCTGCTGTGGCTTTCTGAGTAGGCTGGAGACTGAGGATCGAGCGAGCGAAGAGCTCCACCACATGGTAGCTCCAAGTCGTCATGGGAAAGGATGGACAAGTCTTCCCCGTTCCATTGGTCTCCCCATTCATGGTTGTTCTGACTCAAGTTAGCCGGAAGATATCAACGTTATTCGGGATACGTACCTCTGTTTCATAGACCCACCAAGTGAATCCATTGGACGTACTGCCCTCCAAGGCAAAGTGGTTGGCATCCATCGCGCTTGTCTGGCTGCTGTAGTCGCCAGTCTGGTAGGCGTGCTTGTCGTCCATGTCATATGGAATACCAATTTCAGTGAAAAGAAGCGGGTGATTTCCCATGTAGTTCAAGCTTTCATCTCGGAGGAATTTGAGTTGATCGCGAAGGCAATTCCGGATGGCCGTCTCGCCAATCTTGACTGCAAAGGCCGGCGCCCAATACTTGCCTCGAAGGACACCGATAACGTCAACATTGTAGAGTCGATTCCTATCCCAGTTAGCCAAGATCAAAACGTAACGTAAGAAGAATGCCCACCAATGCTTGGTCAAAAGAGTTAAACCGTCATAGTAGTGGGCCGCATGAACCATATTGGGATCATCATCGACCGTGCCCTTCAGGTCAGGTGGCAGCTCCATGACGGGCGGCTGGCACAGGAGGATGGCTTTGGGCCAAACTTCTCGAATGGCATCTCGATATGTTCGGTAGTGATCCAGGAAGTAGGTATTGGTAAATATCTCATAGTCCAACTTCTCACCAGTCTGGGGGACCTTTGAGAAATAGTCCTTGTGCAACAGCGTATCTGTGTATGGATCCCAAACCCCGTGCTGAGCCCAGATACATTCTCCAAGTTTCCAACCAGCATCACGTTTCCAGCCATATTTGGTATCATCATGATCTTTTGGCAGCCAGGCAATTTCGCCCTCGGGGTCAACGAGCTCTCGACCAGTCTGATGTGGACCAAAGCCGCCAAAGGCCCATGTGGTGATTTCACAAGCGCGCCCGGAACCTGTGAGCATAGCCTGAAAGGCAGTTGGGGATGTTCCGAGCTTCAGCTGCTGTTCAGCTGGGATAACAGAGATGTCTTGGATTCCGATGAGACCACGGTGGGGTTCATTCATGCTCTCCCAGCCAATGACCACCTCATGTTCTAGATCTCCAGCTTCATGAATCCTCTGGGCCAGGTACTTGCAAGCCGCAATGAAATGGCTCTGCAAATAGTCTTGGATATTCATACCATCGATGATAGCTTTGGGTGCAAAGTCTCGTCCTGCCCAAAACAGTGTGAACATGGTTTGACAGACAAGACGAGCGTAATTGGTACTCCAAATCATCTTCGGAAATTGGGAAGGATCATCATAGGTGTTTTGGACAAGGGCTGCTTCCGTGTTTTTGAAACTTTTGGGGTTCAACCCTGCAGCGTAAAGCGTCCACATTGGGGCTCCGGACCCTCCGGACAATCGTGACCACTCGTCAAGGTTAGTAGGCGCCCCTACACAACTGAGCAAGCATCAACTTACCACATCCTGATGCGGATCCATGAATACATAGAACTCATACTGTTTGGCTATTCTGAGAACCTCGATGGTGAAGGCGATCCACTCCTGGTCATACATGCCTGGGCCTGCATGTTCGATAGCTTCCCAGGTGAAAATATATCGGATTGCGTTATATCCCCACCTACGCAGTCTCCTAAAATGCGTATATGCGTCTTCCAAGGAGAAGGGTCGTCCCACAAACGAAACATCGTCGGCATCGAAGAACTTGTCGGACACGAAGGAGGGGATATCGGGGGACTTGGGATATTTGGCATCGGCCGCGACGTTGATACCTCTCAAAATAATCTCCCTATTATGAGGGTCTCGAAACGACTTTCCATCAATATGGAGATGCAGTGCAACCATCTTGGACAATATCACGGAGCAGGCAATGAACAGGGTCTCGGATGGGTGCTTCGGGGTAACCGGGTTGACGTCGAATAGAGGGGGTGAAAGTGGAGGACTCTGAACAAACAGCCCGAAGCCCAAAGAGATAGCCCGATTCAGTCTGCTGCTACCGGTCGTCCAAGCAGCTCAACTGGTGACTTCGACCAGTTGTAGGTCAATCCCCGGTACGGTCAACTAGCACTGAATCAAGCCGTGGACGGTCTAAAAAGCGGTCAGGGGTGGCTGAATGAAAATGTGCCAACGATAACAACAGGATGCCAATATTTCTCTCGATTAAAATCACAATGGGATCGTGTGATCCTGGATGCTAGAAGAGCGAGAGCAGCTGAAGCTGGGGATGATAGACGGTAGAGCGATAAGGTGACGTATCGGCGCTAACCGATAACCGCCCAGCTCCACCACACGAGAACCTCCCCGCTCCATGCTTAAAGGCGCGCACGGGGATCATGTCGAGTAAGGCCGCCTTGAAAGCTGTGCGAACAGCCCTAGATTCCAAGGACTTTGCAGCAGCTGCTGAGAAAGCAAAAACTCTGGTCCAGCAGGATCCAAAGAACTACCATGCGTATGTTTTGAGCCTTTCTCCAGCCGGGCTCTGGTAACTCATTCTTTCAGCAACGTGTTTCTCGGTCTAGCATACGACAGATTGAACCACAGCGATGATTCGGAACAGGCATATCTTGCGGCTACTCGCATCAAACCTGAAGACCGCACCGCCTGGCAAGGCTTGATCACCTTGTACGACAGACTAGGTGGTCCCAAGCTGGCCGCCTACCGCGAGGCTATTATCAAGCTCGGTCAGATTCTTGCAGATGGGTATGTATTAATGCGTGAGGCCAGAGAACCAAGGCTTATATATCGTGCAGTAATGAACAGGGACGTTGTCAGGACATCTTGGACAAGTACACGAGTTTGTCACGGAAGAGCGGCACCAAAGCTCAGTACAAGAGCGCTCTAGAGCTCCACCTCCCCAGCAGTCCTCTGTACAGCTTCCTTGAAGGACGACTCCCGCACCCTGCTCACACCTACCTCCGTTTGGTCGAAATAACCGAAGCCGAAGAGAAAGAATTCATCAACCACGAGATTGCAGTTCGCAAGACACGTCTGGGTGCAACGAGGGACCAGGTCACACTAGAGGTCAAGCGGGAAGCTTTCAAGAAATATGGACTGGTCGACCTCTATCGAGGGTTGATCGATTGGACCAATGACGACGCAGTTCGACGTGAATATGAGGAGAAGTTGCTGCAACGCGCCTGCGATGAGCTTGAAGTAGCCTCTTCGGGCGAAAAGGGTGCTAAACGGGGCGTGGCTCTCCAACTCGCCCGTGACATGGTCATCATCAAGCATCCCTTTGAGCTTGCTTGGACAGTCTTCCTCGAGTGGCAGGATGTTGAAAGCTACAGCCAATGGGATGTTGGAATCATCCGGGAGTTTATTGAATTTTTCCCCGACAACGGTCTCGCCAAGGTTCTCAAGGGATTCCTTGCCAGTGAGCTTTCGCCATTCGAGAAGGAAGAGTCAACAGAGGAGGACCTCGATGCTGCATCCGTCAGCAAAGACACCGATATCACTGATGTCGGTGCGGACGTCGCCGCTCAGGACCGGTTGATCCTGATGGCCGAGGGCCTCGATATGGCTCGCTCTTCGCCTATTGCCCATCGAATCATGGCTGATCTTTACCTTATGATGGAAGAGTACGAAAGCACTGTTGATGTTACCCGAAAGGGTCTGCTCAATGTCAATGAACTCATCAGAAGCACTGGCGCAAAACTCACTCACACTCGCGATGCATTGAATATCTCTCTCGCCAACTCCCTGATCTACCATCAATCCCCTCGCTATCATCCAGAGGCCAAGGGGATCTTCGAGGACATCTTGAAGAGGAAGCCCAAGTCCACTAGTTGTCTGCTTGGCATTGGCTTGGTTTTGAAGGTCGACGAAGACTATCCTGATGCAGTCAGCTTTCTGGAACGTGCCTTGGCGCGCGATCCTTCCAACATCAAGATCCGTGGTGAGCTCTATTGGTGCAAGGCGCTGAATGGCGACCTGGAGGGAGGCCTGAATGGTCTACAAGACACACTTGCAAGCTTGCAGGAAGAGCAACCTCAAAACAAGACTTTCAAGTCAGAACTCCTATACCGCATTGGCTATTGTCAATGGGAGCTTGATCCTTCCACGGCTGCTAGGAAGGACCGCAATGGCGCCTATGCAAACTTCCTCGGGTCCATCAAAGCGAATATGAACTTCGCTCCAGCCTACAGCTACCTTGGCTTCTACTATGCAGACTACAAGAAGGATAAGGTCAGAGCACGCAGGTGTTTCCACAAGGCATTCGAATTATCTGCATCCGAGACAGAAGCCGCCGAACGCCTTGCGAAGGGATTCGCCGACCAGAAGGAGTGGGATCTCGTGGAGGTCGTCTCTCAGCGCGTTGTTGACTCCGGCAAGGCCAAGCCTGCACCGGGTTCCAAGCGTAAGGGATACAGCTGGCCGTACGCTGCACTCGGTACTGTGCAAATCAACAAGCAGCAATACCCCAAGAGCATAGTCTCGTTCCAGGCGGCGCTTCGAATCTCTCCTGAAGATTATCACTCTTGGGTCGGTTTAGCTGAAAGCTACCACCACTCTGGTCGATACGTCGCTGCTACCAAGGCATTCGAGCATGCACGAACTCTAGAGTCCAACCTTTCCAGCGAAGAGCAAGAGCAGATCTGGTTCGCACGATACATGCTTGCCAATGTGAAGAGAGAGCTTGGTGAATATGACGATGCTATCGCTAGTTATGAAGACGTCTTGAGCACCCGGCCTGATGATGTTGGTGTAACGGTCGCCCTCCTCCAGACACTGACAGAAAGCTCGTGGAAGAGCTTGGAGCATGGCTTATTCAACCAGGCCGCCGAGCTCGCCTGCCAAGTCATCAAGGTGGCTGGCTCACTTGTCGGTGTCCGGAGTGACATCTTCAATCTGTGGAAGGCCGTTGGCGATGCCTGTGCAAACTTCTCCTACATCAAAAAGAAGGTTGATAAGTTGTCTCTCACTGACTCCAAGGTTTTGCTGTCCACCGAACTGGATCCCGTTGCCCTTGACGTCATGACCGATGTTGATGGCGTGGGTATGGACTGGCTCGAGTCTGGTGATATGCAACATATCGCGTCCAATTCCTGTCTCTATCTATCTATTCTGGCGTACAAGCGTGCGATCTATGTTTCGTTGCAGGACCCCCACGCTCAGGCTGTGGCATGGTACAACCTTGGCTGGGCTGAGTATCGAGCCTACCGAAGCAAGAAGTCCCGCAAGTTCCTGAAGGCGGCGATGCGGTGCTTCAAGAGAGCGATTGAGCTGGAGGCCGGCAACTCCGAATTCTGGAACTCGCTCGGTGTCGTTACTACCACCATGAGTCCCAAGGTGGCGCAACACGCCTTTGTGCGTAGTTTGCATCTGAATGACAGAAGTGCACAGGTTTGGACCAACCTGGGAGCGCTTTATCTTCTTCACAACGACATTCAGCTTGCCAATGAGGCTTTCACTCGTGCTCAGTCGACGGATCCAGACTACTCGCAAGCCTGGGTTGGTCAAGGTTTCCTAGCGCTTCTCTTCGGAGATCCCAAGGAGGCACGCGGTCTTTTCGAGCACGCATTTGATATCTCGAGCTCCTCCGTCATGCTTCCAAAGCGCCAGTACTCGGTCACACTTTTCGATCACCTTCTCTCCGCCCCGAAGTCGTCCAATGAGGTCTCCGAGCTCATACAGCCCTTCTTCGCCCTGCACCAGCTGTGTACACAGGACCCATCGGACCTGCCGTTTATGCACCTTTCTTCGTTGCTCGCAGAGCGAATGGGTGAGACTGCTGACGCCGAGTCTAGCCTGGAGGCTGTCTGTTCTGGCATGGAGGCGGAGTTCGAAGAGTCTGAATCCCCAGCCTCGCTTTCAAAGTTCGCACAGGCGAATGCAGACATGGCTCGCGTTTTGCTGGCCCGTCATGATTTTGCACAGGCCGCAGAGAAGGCTGAGCTTGCGCTTACTCTCTCTGGCGAGGAAGATGCTGAGAAGTTCGATCCCGAGGCATGCAGCAAGCTCCGTCTCTCGGCACACTTGACTGCTGGTCTGGCGTACTATTACACGCAAGCAATGGATCAGGCTATCGACATGTTCCGTGATGCACTTCAGGAAGCAAACAATGCTTCTGATGTGGTGTGTCTTCTTGCTCAGGTCCTCTGGGCCAAGGGCGGCGAAGAAGAGCGGTCCGTTGCACGCCAGCAGCTGTTCAACTGCGTGGAGAACCACCCCGATCACATTGGGGCCATCACTCTCCTTGGAGCAATTGCACTCCTTGACTCAGACAAGGACGCCATCGAAGCCGTCGAGTCCGATCTCCACAACATGATCACACGAGATGATGTTGACATCCACGACCGCGCCAAGCTCCTCAAGCTTCTTTCTGCGATCTCGGCGATGGGATTCACCGATGACGCCGCACTTCCCGAGGATATACGCCAGATTGGAGAGGCCACTGCAGCCGTTATGCTGTCTCCAGGCCAGCCCCAGGGCTGGATGGAGCTCTCCGATGCTTCAGAGAGCCCGTATCCGGGTGAAATGGCCATTCAAAGGGCCCTGCGCTGTGTGCCTCCACACAGCAATCTTGAGGCGGCCGATCTCAGCCAGGCTTATTCTCAGACTAGCAAGACTGGAGACGCTTTCCGTGCTATCATGGTCGCACCATGGAGACGGAATGGATGGGAACAGCTGGATCATAACTTGACCAGCGAGGCATAGTCAGCTTACTGTATTATTCCAGAAAACAAGGTGGGAAGGGTACCTACAGTATATAACTGCTAGGTACGAATCAACAAGATGATAGTACAAACCTCCATACCTCGAAGCTCATGTATTGTAAGAAAGCAGAAAGTAAGTATTTCAATGCACTTCACCGTCCATGGTTCTCCGGCATGAGAGTGGAATCAATTGTCTTGCATCGCGGTAATCATCTCTAGCAAGCGTGCCTTTCGACCCTCCTTCCACGGTTTATCAAGCGCTTCAATCTTCCCACCAAGCAAATCAACACAGCCAGGCGTCAAAAGAATCATTCCTCGTGCAACAGTAGCATTTCTCAGCACAAGTTTAGCACCAATAGAAAGTTTCTCAAGCGTAATCCCCTCAATACGCTGCATTTCGATAGCCACTCCTTTGGTACCCGCCGCATCTTGAAGTATCAACCGATGCGGGCCATACCCATTACCCCCCGACACGTTTGGAGCCGCAGAATTGCCATTGTTATTGGCACTGCTGTTTTCTTGTGCTTCTTGATCTTCACCGACAGCTACCGTGCGGACGATTTCGCGTCCTCGAATCGCCTCTCCACGCTCGACGCGTTCGATTGCTTCCACTTGGCCCCAGAGACTCGTGCCGATGTCTTCGATGTCGATAACTTGGACAGGGATCAGTCCTGAAAGGCGTCGTTCCTGAACAGTTGGGTCGTAGATATCCACCGGCAATCGCGAAGATGAATTAGTCGCCAGAGACTCCCTGAAATCAGACGCGAGGACGCGGAACAAAGCTGTCTTAGTGAGTGCGGAGGCAGGGATATTGCGCTGCACCTGTCCCGACGAAGTTAGGACCGCAGTGAGCCATGAAGGAGATACAGGGAGAGCCTTTGTGCTCTGAATCTGCGCCGCGATCTGATCTGCGCTCATTGTATCCGTAGCTTGAATGTTGGCAATGAATGTAAAAGCGGAAACAGCTCGGAGCTCCGCAGCACGGACCACCGCTTAACGGCGTTGACCTGGCCTCGCGCATCCTATTCCATTCCCTCACCAGCCACCATGTCAACGCTCTCTTCTCCTCGCCCATCTATCGCCTCGTCGCGTGCGCATTCTCCGACTCCCGCATCTTCACGCCCGTCCCTCGATACATTGAACACGAACATAGGGCCGAGCCTGAGCGCCTCCTCGACCCCATCCACCGCGCGAGCCATCTCTCCCAATCCCCGCCGCAACCGCTCCGCTCTACGAGACTACTACAATCTCAAACCTCCGGGTGCAGATGGCCTGGGTCCAGGTGACGCCCGGCGGTCACGTAGTGTCCCGCGCAATACCGACGCAGGAGATATCTCCAACCCATCCACGCTAGCCTCGGGGACGGAGCTAGACAACGCAGACTTCGACCCCCAGCGCTATGTTGACACACTTTTATCCAGCTCATCGCTGAGCACAATCCTGAAAGCGGAGAATACATTAGTCGGAGACGTCCGCACACTAGACGGAGAGCGCAAAGCGCTTGTCTACGATAATTACTCGAAGTTGATTCGCGCCGTGGAGACAATCGGCAAGATGCGTCGCAGTATGGACGATCGTGGTGCACCGCTGACGATGACGAAGACGCTTGGACCGGCGATTGCATTTGTGGCGGAGACGGCGGGCGAGTTGATCAAGGAGGGGCAGGAAATGAGGAAGCAAATTAGAGAGGAGAGGAGGAAGGAGCCGAAGAAGGCTCAGAAGGATACGGTACGGTGGGTGCTTTCTGCACCGCAGAGGCTGGAGAAGTTGCTTGAGGAAGGGAAGAGGGAGGATGCGGAGGGGGATTGGGGGGAGGTGAAGCGGTTACTTGATGCTTGGGGTCAGGTCAAGGGTGTTGCGGAGGTGAGGGAGGCTTGTGAGAGGGTTATGGCTGAGCAGAAGGAAGATGACTGAGCGTCTGTTGAGGGAGCTTGAAGCTTGTCAAACTCGACTTGAGCTGTTATGACAGTCACTGTAAATAAAGATACCCAAAACATTCATAGCATATTACATATCATTCCTTCATTGTTCATTAACCATAGCAGTCATAGCCTCGGACACATGGCAAACTCAAACCTTCCCCGAAAGCATATCCCGACTCGAAAACAAGCTCGCCTTCAGCCCATACTCATTCTTCGACGTGATATTCAAATAAGTATAAGCATCACACTTGTAGTAAATGGGCATCGACTCCTCATCCACCAGGTCTACCGCAACGAGGGCCTTCAAAACACGCTTGATGTCATCTTTATCCGCAAAATCACGCGTGTAGACACAGATTAACCGCGCTCGTCCTGAGCCATCGTCCGTAGCGACCTTTGCTGCGTCACCTAGTTTCCCTTCATCCAGGGCCGTGACGACTGTCTTCCATGTTGCGTCGACTTGGCGTGCTGAGGGGAAAAGCATCCATTTTCCCGACGTTACGCCTGTTTCCTTTGCAAGGTCAAAGATATTCTGCTCGAGAGTCTTGCGGATAGGATTAAGCTTGCGGGTGAGACCGGCTGTAGTTTTAGCACCGGATTTCTCGTGCGCCGCACGGAGTGTTGAGCTCTCTTCCTCATATGCTTCTAGAAGTTCGGTTCCTTTTCTCGTGAACCCGGCGACATCACCTCCTTCTGTGGCATGCGGTTTGGGTCCCCACATCCAAATCCATGGCCCTGCTTCGGAGGTTTGTGTTGTCGATGGTGGAAGGCGCGATAAGAAGGAGGATACGGACTCTTTCGGCCCGCGTCTATCCTTGGGTCGGAATGTGGGCGTTGGTTCGTTGTCTTCGGACCTGAGCTGGGATTTGATTTGTGTAGATGGGGCTTGTAGCTCGTGCTGAATTGTTGAGAGGAGTTTTGGGTGAATCTCTGCCCAGAAGGGCTCGGGGTCGTAGGTTGCTGCTACATGCTCGAGGCGGGCTTGTTCGTCGTCATCGCCTGGTTAGGGTTAGTTGGTGATATTGCGGGGGTGGAAAGTGACCTTACCGTAGAAGCTAGACTCATCGGAAAATATATCGTCTAGCTCCGGTACACTGGACATGGTAGGGCCCCCTTGTTGGAAACGGCTAAGACAGAGAGGTGAGCATAGGGTACCTGACGGATAAGAGCTGAAGCTTATCGCCGTGGGGAAAGTGTGGCACCGCAACTATGGCGCGATCAAGAAGATGATGAAAATGGGCTGGAAAACCTCGTACTCTGGATCGTTTTAGAGCCCTTCCTAGGCATTTCTCTCTAGGTAATTTAGAGCTCTATCTATGTCATGTACCCAAGTGATATCCAAGAATACATATTGGAGTGGTGGAAACACATGACAAAGTAGTGATGTTGCGGCCTGAGGTGTCATAAATGCCTACGAGATATGCAGTATTTTTCTCGTTGAGATGGAGATAGATTAACAACCACCCAATAACTCACTTCAAGCTCAATGCTTTCTTTGATTCATGATACAGCATTAAGAGCATACACAGTGCGCGTTTTAGAACATGCTCCGCCCGTCTTCACAGCACCTGGGAGTGGATGTGTGTGGGTCCTCTTTGTTGCTGCCGCCCAGTCTGGACTGGAGAGGAGCCAAACTGCCATCGACCTTTTCCCACTTGGGAACATTTCGAATAATATCCGGCAATTCTTAGCTTACCCTTTCCCGTTTGCTGCTCATCCCTCGCTGCTTTTTGCTCACCGAATGACATCGGCACGCCCCTGAGCAGCCTAGCTTGTTCAGCGAGTGTTGAACACAAATATAGGTCTAACTCTAATACAGGAGTAGGATGACAAATGCTACTATTGAAAAAATGCTCCCGGCATTTGCGAGCTCCACCCTCCTCCCAACTAAAGAATAGCCTTCACCAGCCCTCTCCATGACAATCTAAGAAGCATTTCCAGTGAAGCTAACGGTGCTATAGTATTTGGAGGGCCCCAAGTAAAGGGCAATGTCATTGTGAGTGTATGTTCTCCGGTTGTAACTCTTTGCTCTCTATTTCCATTTTTTTGCCCATCAATTTGTTGGCATAATTTTCCATTCCACGCCATGCGTATATTTTAGTCTCAATACAGGATAGTTTTCGGCACGGAAGGCTTCTAGTTTTGCTCCGGATGCTGGTTTGTCTGGCAGGTGGAGCTATGTACCTACCAGTAATGTCTCTGAACACGTTCGGCCTACAAACTTTACTTTAACTTAACTAAGCTTAGGGGGACCCACGCGTTGGAGCCGTCCTTGTCCGTCCTTGTTTCAGCGAAATTAAAGCCAATCCGGGCCGAAGAGACTTCCCGTGAGGGTCCATTGGAGACAGTGGATTGGAGATCAATCTCCGTTTTGGAGGAGGGGAAACACGAGACATTAACGTGCACTACTGCAACTCTGTCGGGGTTTGCGTCCATTTCCAGATACATGTCCATTAGAAGATCCACTGGCTACCTCGGCTTAATTTTGAGAACGACCCGACACTTTGATTACTACTGTATGCCCCGAAGTTACGAAATAAAATCCCACGTCAACCGTCTCAACGAAGACTATTGAATGTCACGCAATGGCTGCCACTCAAACTATCACAGTTCCCCACCTGGGTGGCATTAAGGCAGGCTACGCCTTCGCCAAGGACCACTATGATGCTTCCAAGCCGACCTGCGTGCTCATCAATTCGATGTGCATGACTGTGTCTCTGTACCATGACCAATTCAACAACGAAGCTCTGACAGATGCTATGAATCTCCTCGCCATTGAGCCGTTAGGCCATGGCTCGACCAGTTCACCCTCTGAGCACTTTACGTACTGGGATTCAGCCCACATGGCCTTGCAGGTCATGGACCACTTCGGAATTCAGAAATCCTTCGCCCTCGGCACAAGCCAGGGCGGGTGGATAGTGACCCGAATGGCCCTGCTAGCCCCGGACAGGGTAAGTCCACGTTCATGCACCGCTGAAATTAAGCTCAAATGGGATTAACCTTGCATGCATCTAGATCCTCGGTCTTATGCCCCTTGGAACATCCATGGATTATGAATCTTTGGATTCCCGGTCTAAGGGCTGTTGGGACCCTGCTGCCAATCTCATGGCATTCTATGAGAAGTGGTCCACCCCCTCGGCTACCCCTGACTTTGTTGTGGATGATGTCTGGTGTGGTTTGGTCGGCGGAATTGGCTTCGGGGCTACTGCAACAGCCGAGAAATCTGCCTTCTGGACTCAGACCTTGAAAGAAGTATACAAGGGTGACGAGGGCCGGAAGAAGGTTCGAATGGCGCTCAACTGCTTACTGGAGAGGGACGGGCTCCTGCTCCGGATCGGGGATATTAAATGTCCTGTTCACTGGCTACAGGTGAGTCTTAATTTCATAATTGTGAAGAATCTGCGCATTGACCAATCGATCAGGGAACCGAAGATGTTCCTTTTGGGACGATTGTTCCGGTAGAGCATATTAAACGATTCACTTCGTCTGCAGATGCCAAGCTTGTGATGATTGAAGGGGGTGCGCATTACTTGAATGCTACTAACCCAACAGAGGTGGATGAGGCCCTTCTGGCGATGGTGACGACGTACAACCGTTCCGCTACTTTGTAGAATATGTACAAAGTTAGGTCGATCGTTCTCTATACTGAGAGGCTACTATAGAACATCTACAAGTGAACCATGGTTCTAATTAGTGTTTAAAGTATTCGAGGTATTAAAGTAGGTATCTAAAGTATTCGCTACCACAATTGAAGGCTGTCTTTAGATCGTAGGTGACACGAGACTGACCCATCACGACAGTCGAGGTGGTCCTGTAGATCTTTTTTCCATTTTTTCTTGCTTTTTATGTCTATTGGGTGCGTGGGGCATTTTTTTGTGCGAAATCCGACGTACAACCACGCCATGTGGACAGCCCACATGGTATTCAATTACTGGAATCCCACTCCCGGTGTGGGGTTAACAGTTGCGAACTCAGTTCGGACCTGAGACGCCAAGGTTGTCAAGTGTCAAAAGTACGATTTATGGAACCTATTGGGTACGAGTTTATGCCGAGCTTATGCCGTGGTCCACAATTACATACAGCGCACTAGAGTGTACTGTACTGATCAAGTTGCAAGGGGTCTTTAGCGCACTCCACTCAATTTGAAGATCGGGGGCCGTGTAGCCCCCACAAAGTCTGACGCCGATAATTCAGCCTATATTATAATTTATTGCCTCCCACCGTTTACTGAACCCGTTTCATGTTTGCCGCACGTCATGAAAAGTGACCCGACCAATCTGCAGCCGTGGACTATAGCTACCGTGGCCACGGTCACGGTGCTGGCATTCGTGACTGTTTGCCTTCGGCTACTTGCACGGTTTGAACGTGTGCAAAAGCTATGGTGGGATGACTATATGATTATCTTTTCTATGGTTGGTACAATTTCCTCATTCCGGTTTCAGTCGCCTGATTTCTGACCGTCGGTCATAAGCTATGGAACTTCATTGTCGTCGGGTTCATCTACGCGATGGTCAAAAAGGGAATGGGCCTCCATGCAGACACTATACCACCTGAAAACGTGGTTCAGATTGCGAAGTTCCTCATTGTGGCCGAGGTTCTCTACGTTTTCAACCTCGTCTGGACCAAATTAGGCATTCTGCTCATGTACTACCGGATCTTCCGCTTTCCTTACTTCAAGACATGGGCATATGTTATCGGAACCTTTGTTATTCTTTGGGTTATCTGCATCACTTTTCTCTTCATCTTCATTTGCGTTCCCGTTCAGAAGATATGGAATCCCCAGATTCCTGGGCGGTGCATCAACCAGGTTAGCACTTGGATCGCAAACGCCGTCTCAACGATCGCAACCGATGTTGCTATTCTCCTTCTTCCACTTCCACAAGTTTGGAAGCTGCAACTTCGAACCTCGGAAAAGATCGCCGTGTCAATTGCCTTCAGCTTGGGCTTCTTGTACGTAACTAAATTTGGTTTCCTTTTCCCCAAATGGCCAATTCTGACCTCAGCAGCGTCGTCTTCACCTCCGCCTACCGTTTCTCCGTCCTCTTCAGCTACAGCTCACTTGATTCCTCCTACACTCTCGCCCCAACAGTCGGCTGGACCGCGATAGAAATGGCCGCCGGGATCATTTCGGCCAACCTACCAGCCCTCCGCCCTGCTCTCCGTTTCATAGCACGCAAGCTGGGTATCAGCGGTGGCTTTGCAGGTCTCTTCAGAAGCACGAACGGAACAAGAACCAAGACCACGAACGGTGCTACTCAGCCTTCAGAATCAGCAGAGAGTGCCACCGCGATAACTCAGCGCTCGAAGCAAAATCGACATTCGTTTTATCACTTACCAGATGACTCGGGATCTATGTCGGAACAGACACGTCTGGAAGCATCTTTTAGGCCGGATTATGATAATGCGAAGACGTATACTAATGTGAAGGGTCCACAGGTTGGTCATCGTTCTGATGATGAGATTCCCTTGTCTGAGATTAGGGTGGATAAGGAATTTACGCAGACCGACACGACATGAGGGGATCTATTCTTTGTGTTACGTTTGTATTATATTGTCGTTTAATGCTAATAAAAAGTTCCAATTTTGTGCTGACTACTGATGAAAGTAATTGCCTAGAATAAAGTAGATGGCTAAGAAGGTAAGAGGAAAATACTAGGTTACCCTTCTTACCTACTATGCGTTTCTGGTGCCTTACTGGGCCTTCACTTGTAACCTTTAGTCTAATTTGAAGCTAACTATAAGTTAGTAATAATTTCAGTAACATCCACTTTGATACTGAAGGAGGCGAGCCCGCAGGGAGACCCGACTCGGCCTGTCTGTCTGCGAACAGGTCGGCCACTAGGGGTAGTGGGACTATAGAAGAGGAGAGCACTTAGTGGTGGTTTTGGAGGAGACAAGGTGTCTGTATTGCTTATCCTGCGCGCAAAGTCTTATATATCACGAAATGCTAAATCATTCGATAAACCGCCAGTCTATGCAGTCAGTAGTTCCCTCGCTACAATACCTAATCAATAATTCAGGAAATCTACTAAGCTTACAAGTCAGTAGTATTATCTCCAAGACACGCTAATAATATTAGACTTCCTGTACTCTATTGAAAGTTACTCTTAGCAACTCACTTACTATTTTGATTATTACTATACTTAAAGGGCCTCAAAGAGTACACCGTCAGCTTCACCATTAGTTTTCCGCAAACCGCAACTATGGATTTGAACCACTGCAATACTGTGGACGAACGGGCTACTATGTGAAAGCGACCTTTCTGACTCAGGGATGTACTATAGTGGTTACGGCTACTATGGCAGAGAAGAAGTATCTCCTTCAAGCAAAAGTAGACAAACATATTATCGCCACCATAGGACTTGATGTGACCGGACTGAGCGTAATCACCGAGTCTGAGTTTGTGCTTACGTCTACTGGGTGATCCTGGCCCTGAGCGCCCTCATAGAGCTGGGAGCCGCTTAGATAGGAAAGGCCCCACCTGAAAGCCTTTATTCTGTCTATATTGATGCATTCGCCTGGGATCTTTATATTCAAATTCATCCGGGCTCACAATTTCCCACCCTTCAGTCCTCTTCCTCGTGATTTCACTCCTTTATTGACGTTCTCAAAACATGGACTGGTCTGCAAAGACCTTTATGGGTGGTCAATCAAAACCCCCTTTCCTAACAGAATACGTCCTTGGATAGGACTCGTGCGGCATCAGCTTCATTACTCGATTGGATTGTTGTGCTCCGCACTCCGTCGTTGGAGGGCGCTATCCAGAATCCCAGCGATGAGCTCATGGTACTCCATCCCATTGTTGCGCGCAATGCAAGTAAACAGCGAATAGTCATCTCGGAGTCCAAACAACGGATTGATCTGATTCCAGTCAGACAAAGAACGGAAACACAACAAACGTTCCACCATCGGGTTCTGCCCATTCTTTATTTTGAGGGCATATTGAACGTACCTCTATAACGTTTGGAACAGAACCGTTCTTCTGAGAGCTTAGACGTACATCAACCCGAGCTCCATCCCGACAACCTAGGACTTGGTATGCCGATAGAGCAACATCAGCGACCGTCTTCACTAAGGGGTCCGCCATATCTGAATGGGTATGCCCTAAATCTTGACCTGGCCCACGGCCGGCTTTGGAGAAGCTTGTAGCAAAGTCGAGCGAGGAAGTCTTATCTTCATGTCCCTCCGGATTGTACCATGTCACTTCTAAAACACCCAGGACTCTGGCTGAGCTGTTCGTCCCAAGAAGAGCCACAGTAAACTCTCTTCCATCAAGGAATTCTTCTACCATAATTTCCTGGCTCTTGAATTGGCCCCGGAGATGTTCAATGGTTTTTTCAAGGTCTTCGGGTTGGACAATCTTGTTCGATGGTAAAATTCCGTTCGAGGTAGATGCAGCAACTGGTTTCGCAAAGAGTGGATACGAGAGTTCTTTGGTTAGTGAGGCATAATCGACCTTAAGACCATGTTTGGGGACTGATGCGAAGGGGCTCGTTGGTATACGATAATGCTCCAAGAGCATCTATGTATATTCATCAGCAGACGGGCTTAGATGGAAGGCGTGTGACAGTGATGTATGATTGTCTCTCTTACCTTGGTCTTCGCCTTGTCACTGCATATCGAGAGCGTGGCTGCGTCGGAAAAGGTATAGAGGACGTCGTAAGCTTCAAGCAGTGCTGGGACTTGAGATTCTCGTGCAGAACCACAAACGCCCTCGCTGAAGTTGAAGACCAAGTCCCAATTCTTTTCCTCGCCCGCTGTCAGATGACCGACGAGGTCCTTAATGCCGGGAACGTGGACTACACGATGCCCGAGCTTGCGAAGGGCATTGTCGACAGAATTTATTGTCACTTCATCGGCCAAATCGGCACAATCGGACTCTGAGTAACCAAGTTCAAGATAATGGGCCTTTGGATCGTAAACAAAGGCCACATTAAGCCCGATTTCTCTCTGGTTTCTCATGTTGTCTTTAGTATGCGTGCCCAACTACCAGTGTAAAATGCTGAAAGGCTCGTAGGAACAAGTGACACTTTTCATGAACTGAAAGAGTTTAAGTTGTTTGTTGATGTTAATAATACCGCCCTTTAGATTTCAACGTCACATTTCATGACGTCATTGATCTCGATCGCGAATACCAGTTTATAGTAACCTTGTAGAACAGGCTTTCTTACATGATCATGACTCCCAATTGACAGCTATATACATAGGAAGCTTTATGTAAAGCTGTGGTCAGCAATTTATGAGAGTACAGAGGTTTTTGAAAATGAATCGTGCAACTTCTTATGTCGACCTTCTGATCGTCGGTGCTGGGCCAGCAGGACTCGCCGCGGCGTGTTGGGCAGCTCAGTACAACCTGTCAACTCGAATAATCGACCAGAAAAGCGGCCGGACAAGTACTGGTCACGCCGATGGTCTACAAAGCCGGACTTTGGAAATTCTAGAAAGCTTTGGGATAGTTGACCCAATCCTGAAACAAGGGGCTCCAGAAGTCGACATGTGCTACTGGGTTCGTGCTACAACACAACTTAAAAATTGCAATATATCTTACTCACGGAAATGCAGGCAATGAATCCTAAGTCAGGAAACATTGAACATCGCAGGACAGACAAAGCAGAGGTTGGGCGAATGTCCAGATTCGGGCAAATTCTGCTTAATCAGGGGGCCGTTGAACAAAATTTCATTGATCATCTATGCGCAAAAAGCAATATTCGTGTTGAGTGGAATACAAGGGCTGAGTCTTTACAAATCACGGCAGATGACGAGGACAGAGAAGCATTCCCAGTAGCCGTGGGGGTGGCTTGTCTCGATGAACACGGTGTGTATTTCAAAGCTTGGATTGGCTCTTTGCTGAAGCAACCGAAATTGATTGTCGAACATAGGCCACTCACGGACCCCAGATGCTTCACAGATAATTCATGCACGTTATCTGATCGCATGTGATGGTGCCCACAGCTGGGTCAGACGCAAGCTCAACGTCTCGACTGATGGAAGTGATACGAGCACGGACTGGGGTGTTTTAGACATAGCCCCTATCACCGATTTTCGTGGGTTCTACCCTCTTGCGGCAATCAGCCTCTCTGTCTGCTTCATCTCACAAAATTTGTAGCCGATATTCGCCAAGCCTGTTCAGTTCAATCTGAGCCACAAGGAGTTATCATGACGGTACCACGAGAGAACAAGCTGGTGCGTTTTTACATTCGCCATCAGGACGGCCTGAAAGAAGATAACTCGGCCTACTGCAATGATCCACCTAGGGCTTTGGTCGAAATGGCCGAGCGGACGATGAGCCCGTATAAACTGACGTACAAATATTGTGACTGGTGGTCAAACTATTCGGTGAGTGCATATGGCCCTTTTTATAAGCCTCGGGCTTGCTGATACAGGTAACGCAAATGAAGACTGCTCGACGTGTTGCTCAAACCTTCAGACCTCACAAGCGGTAAATCAAGACCTATAAGAGTAGAAGGAATTGGCTAATAACGTTTAGTATATTCCTTGTCGGTGATGCAGCTCATTCCCACTCCCCAAAAGGGGGTCAGGGCATGAATGTCTCGATCCAGGATGCATACAACCTTGTCTGGAAATTAGGAGCAGTCCTGACCGAGGGCGCGGATCCGGTCATCCTAGAGACATATGACTCTGAACGCCGCTCTGTTGCCAAGAAGTTGATGGATTTAGATGCGCGCCTTGTGACAGCGTATGAGGACCAAGGAAATGGGGAAACTACTGGAGTGCTCGAGGTCCGCGAAAAGTATGCTGGCTTTATGGCTGGCGTGGAGGTAACTTACAGCCCGAATGTATTGGTCGCCGATGGTGATGCGTATGGCTACCCGACTCTGGCGCAAAATATCAAGCTTGGTATGCGTCTGCCTTCACATACGGTCACTTATCACTGCGATGGCACCTCTACTCATTTGTCGCAAAGGCTTATTAGTGACGGAACGTGGAAACTTTTGGTATTCCCAGCTGACCTGAGTCAACCGGAAAAATTGAATAGTCTGGCAAAGTTCGCAGATTATTTTAACAATAACTCTCATCTAGCGCATTTACGGCAAAGAAGTGATACGAAAACCCGCGGGCCTATGATTGATGTTCTTCTGGTACAATCAAGTCCGCGAAACACAAATAAGTTATTGGACTTCCCATTGATTTTCCATCCATTTGATGAGTTAATGGGCTGGGATTACTGGAAGATCTTCACAGATGGTGACGGACAGGCGTACCCGGGCTACGGCATTGATGGCAATGGCGAAGGTTGTCTTGTTCTATGTCGTCCGGATCAGCACGTCGCTTGGATCGGCGGATCGGATGATATAACTGGCCTAGATAATTTCTTTTCCTTCTTCGCTTAGACCAGGATCTTGATCACGGCGAACGACGCATCATGACGTTCTACGACGCTGTAGTATTTATAATTAACGATCTGGGATTGTTAACTATGTTCAAAGATGATGACTATTCCTTGTGCAGGACAGCCAGAGCAATCTTGTCTTCTACTACATGAGTTGTTGAATCTGGAATGACGTAAAGCTAGGTAGTTTCCACCAATGACAAACACCTCTCGAATACTTCTCCTTGCCCGCTTTTCTATGTTAGCTTCCAACCATGACCCGCTTCGAGACTATTCCGGCATGATTGCCGACAGGCGGTCGCTGATATAGGCATACGGTCGCATTCTACTTAGTACGAGGGTCTGCAAAACAAGGATTGACGCCAATGCTGTGATGTTCACGATTTTACGGATCAATAGGCTTTGGATTATCACTGAATGAAAGCTCACTTTTACAAACACGTTGCTGTGTGTCAGTTTGTTGAATTCAACCTTGGCTATTTCCGTATATAGGTTGGAAATCCTTATCGCTAACTTGGCATACTGCGAACGACATGATATGAACATAGTCGTTGAAACAGAAGCCAGTTGATAACAATTTCTGAACTTATAGTAGAGAAATGCCTCTTTTTGAACGTTTATCTTATTTAGGACAAACTGCCAAACTGCTTAACTAAGAAGAATGACACGACTGAACAGTAAAGTCCAGATAATCTATTGGTGATCCTCAGGTCCCATGGGCTTCTGACCTGCCTTCTCAACATTCTCTCGTTTGGCTTCCGCGGGTTTGTTGGGGTCGTTTTTAATCTGTGCATCTGTCGATGTTTGTTCCTCACCCTCGTGTGCTTCGCTGCCCCTTTCCGATAGATTGCGCCCAGAGATTGGGGACTGTGTGGACCGCGTATCGGCAGTGTCGGAGCTCCGATCTTCCAGACCGCGCGAAGCATTCACGTCTTGCGATTCTGGCGAACTGGAAACCGGATTCTTCACATTGGATGATTGCCCAGGCGAGGCGGGACTGCCGTAACACCTAGCCGTGGGAAACGGTCCTGTGTAAGTTAGCAACCAGGCGACTTAGTTAAAAAATGACCGAAACATCTTACTTGGTGCATTGGGGAGCTGTATGCGCCGCATAGCGCGAAACGAAAATGCTTTCTTCATCATTGTGGTGGTTGCCTGAATCAATGTAAGACTAAAAAGTCGGTGTGAACAGTGGCGGAATTATTTAGCATGTAGACGGAGGTATTTTATATGTTATCGTACGATGTGGGGTCATTTTGCTGCCATATACTGTAGTCTGCTCCGGCTACGTTCGGCGTCGCATAGTTGCTCACTATGATGTCAAGTTTTGCCGAAGAATCGAAAGTCAATTCCCACTCGAAAATCAAGGCATGAGATACCACGAGAGATATTTCCCCACAATTTCATGATTCGACAATGCTGTGTCATCATGACGTTGCTAACTACTAGAGTGATTGATGGCTGACCTGGGGGATCAGGCGCTGAGATTACTGTTACGCACAGTAGCTGACAGGATCCCCATTAACTTTAGCATTGCTTACATTCCGACCTTGAAGACATTACCATGAAGGTATTGTGACTTGTTGATTGCTCGCGCCGGACCAGCTGGTCTCATGGCTGCCTGCTGCCTGCTAGGCATCACGGTATAACTTGCCAACCAAATCAACGACAAACAACCGAGCATATGCAGGAATAGCATACAGATGGCTCACATAGTCCTACACTTGAAATTCCACAGAGCTTGATTTGTTCATTCAATCATGTAGGATGACCGATGCTGGTTTTGCCTGGTTACGAGCGCAAGTCAAAACATCCATTTCGCGGCATTGACTATTAAAGAGCCTAATTGAAGACATGTGATACATTGAGCTCAAAAAAAAAAAAAATAAGGCTTTAGTTGACTGGCAGGTCGCTGATTTTCTAGCTGTCGTGGACGTGGGGGTTGTTGCAAACCACAGTGGGTCGCCCTGTCCGTTTGCGGGAGGCCAGATGCTTGCCTTTGATGTTATTTCGGAGCCAGATTTGATACAGAACCCTTAATGTCAAAGACTCAGCGATACATGATAAATTTCTTCGTTCAAGCTATCTCGTAGTTTGCGACGGAAGTCACGGCTGGACTACAGAGCAATAGGCCATGGGTTCGACCGAGGCAACAAAAAAAAGGTTCCACCGGGAGCCAGATGAGAATGATCTGTCGGCCGAAGTTAAAGTGACTTGCAGTCGTACTTTGTCTATCAGTATCAGTTTGTAAGGGACACCGAACCCAGGTGCCGTACTCTCCGATAGGATAAAACCACAGATTGTCTTCCAATTTATGCGCGTGCAATTTCGAGTAGAATGTGCTCTTCTGTATTCGGTAGAGATTGATGCTCTGAGAAACATCTACAGACGGTCTTCGAGCCTGGTTTCAGGGGTCCACGTGATATGTCAAATGGCTAATGACATTGGGTGACCACATTGTGAGAATTTTTGGCAAAGGCCTTTATAGTAGAAGCTAGCCACGCAGACCTAGAATGCTGTTAAAGGCGCGCTCTCTCAATTACCGCCACCTATTGCCAGCAATATATTGAAAAGACGGGCGAGTATTTGAGCACAAATACAGTCATCTTCATTGTTTTCTTTGTTTGATCCACAATCGGAGACACATTGCAGCCCATGGGTCCCAGCTAATGATTGATCTTCAGGTCTGTATTCTTCCGCACAATGGATCAGCTACAGACATTCCCGTTCACCTCTAGCGTTCATACTACTTGATCGCTATAGGAACTTTACTTGCTTTGACTTGGTAGGGTATTTCAAGTTTGGTGAGTGAGACTGTGTATCTGCGAACAGGTCTGCCACTAGGGGTAGTGTCACTATGGGAGAGAAGAACACTTAGCGGTGGTTTAGAAGACTAAATGCCACTGTATTGCTTATGCTGCGCGCAGAAGACTTATATCACAAACCGCTGAATCCTCTGATAGACCACCACCTCGTGCAATCAGCCGTTCCCCCACTACAGTATGGACTCTTAGTAGCCACGTAAGATATTTAGTTTTAGGCTTGTCGGCGTATCGGATGTATTTGCGGGTCAGCGTCAGAGAGACTGGGGACATACCCAGGGTGCCAGCCAGCTTCGATGCATCTGGATATTCGGTACCTTATGTTTCTTCTACAGGCCGTGTAAAGCAAAATTGGAATAGAAAACGTTGGGTAGCTATGGACTGTCTGGGCCATGAAAATCGGATCGCGTTACAATTGAGCTTCAACTACTGGTAGGCATGCAAAAGCTGAATTTTCACAACGTTCCTCCCTCTAATACCCTAGTGACTTGGTCGACTCACAATCTGCCGGCCATTAATCTGATACTCAACCACTGGATTGCAAGAACAGACATACAAGCACATCGCAAAAAATACTTACAGATCCTGGCTCATTTTCGTAGCGACAAGCCATCAGGAAGCAAATAAAGTCCCTCGTATTAGCTCCCCCTACCTGGCGGCGTTTTCTCTCTATTGAACCCACGGCTTTTTTCCGCCTCGTTTCTCCTATCGGTCGCCCTAAGGAAATCCCCAGAACAATGTGCGATTGACTCATAGTGACGTGAAGTTCCAACAACAAGAGGTCCTGACCGTCGGTATTGGCATTGCCTTACTACAAATAGCTCGTAATTTTCTCAATTCTGTCAGGAAATGATCATAATCACCTCATGAAATTTTTGTAAGTGGTGGCGGAGGGACTGAGTTGACGTCAAGGTGACCTATATAAATCTAGCTATGAAAAAGCTCGAGCTTGGCGCTGCGCATAAATAAACAGTGAAATCGACTGGAAGATATTTCTTTTGACTCACAATCTTTTTGCAATCCATTATCTAACACTACATATTACTATATATCATTCCATATCACTATATCACTATGTCTGATAACCCCAACCCCGGCAACTTCGCTAATCGACCTCATGAAGAGGTCGAGAATATTGCTCGAAAGGGTGGACAATCTAGCCACCATGGCGGATTCGCCCACATGGATCCCGATAAGCAGGTCAGTAGAAGTATTCATAATATATTACTATGTATAAACTCATAACTTTCTAAAAGAGGGACATTGCCTCGAAAGGCGGTCACTCTTCAAGTGGAAGTTTCGAGCCTGGAGACCCGAAAGCGAAAGAAGCAGGCAGCAAGGGAGGTCATTCAGTCCGGCATCCGGAGGAATAGAAGGATAAATTATTGGGTGTCACATTCGCTATCGCGACTGGCAAACTACTAGCCTCCTTGTTTGGAAAGGATAGTGAAACGATAAACGAATTTCAATACTGGAGGATGGAGAGGGTTTCACAATTCTAGTAACAACTTATTCAGTTTATAAGTCAACATCTCATCAACGGTCAGCTTCCACTTTAAAGGGTAGACCAATGGTTTCTGGAAGTATGGAAGTTTTGCCAACCTCCAGTCTCCATACTCCTATATGATAATATCCTGGTCTTCCAAAGGTGAGGTCGCATTAGAAATTCTATTCGTATTTTTTTCAGCTGCCCAATTCCATCTTTCACCTTAGGTAAGACCAAGCCCGAGCTGGAAAATCCAACAGGTGCCATAATACATTTGCTTCAAGCCCAAAAAATGGAATGTTCGCTCCTAATTACTAGGAGTTGATGCGATTTTGATCTGGTAACAGGGATGAGTCAGCTATTCAACTCTCGCGAGTGTCTCCATCTCTAGGACCGAACAGGAGGAATTGAGAGAGACTTGCAAAGAACTAAAAAGCATCGAAATACATCCTGAGATGTTCTCTTGACATTTTTATTGAAACCCACAGTTTCGAATGTGGCTTACAAAGGAGCTCCTGGGGATACAGTAGAATTCGAAAACAGTTTACCCCTCGGACACACTGGCTTTCTTTCCCAGCGCCCCCACTTAGATTGCGCTGAACTAGATTCGGCCAGTAAAAGTCTCCACCATCGTTTCTTGATGTATTTCTGGTAGATCACCAGAATTACCGTAATTACAGGTTCCGGCATAGGGCAGACCATACTTGCCGAAACGCCCCGTGGCCATACACCAAATTCGAAAACAGATTACCGCCCAGACAATGACCGTCTGTTTCTCGGGCCGTAGAAATGGAGCCCTTATATTTCCAGAACAGCTGCATGGTGTATAATACTGTATATTATAATAAAATCTGATATACAGTGGCACGATTAAAGTCTCCAACCCCCTTACAGACCGCCTTTCGTTATGTCGCTTTATCTGCCGGTCCAAATTTGGCTACCATCGACTAATACTTGATATACCAGGCCCATAGGCTGTTCAAGTTTACGGATATATGCATTGTCGCAATGGTTAAAACCCACGAATACCTCATCCAGTCCCTATGTGACCTCGAAATTCCAAAGACCATCCGGCTTTCCCCGGACCGCTCAAGTATCCTTTACTCAACTGAACTCACCTGGGGTCATCGTAAAGGGAAACATGCCATCTCCACCCTATGGCTGGCCTCCACCGGCCGTGTAGACTCTTCGCTGCAGCTCACCCCGAGCCTCTTTCGCTACTACGCCCCCACATGGAGCCCGGATGGAAAAGCGGTGGCCTTTGTATCGGATCGTGCGGATGCCGGCGCTAAGTGGGCTATATATCTCTTACCATTGCAACAGGGGGGGTGAGGCGTACCCGATAACGCCAGTGAAGAACGCAAGTCCCATCGAAGCATTCGCCTTCTCACCCGATGGCACACACGTTGCGTTCCTCTCGGCCGATGAGGAGGTCCAATCTGCCTCGGCAGGAGACGGCGCCCATAACGTGCGAGCTTGGGGCGAGGATTGGCGATTTACGCGTCTGAGGGTCGTCGACTTGCGTACCAAGCGAGTCCTGTGTGCCAAGCTCGACAGGCACGTAAAGAGCGTCTGTTGGAACCCGGATGGGACTCGCATTGGTTTCTCAAGTTGCCTATCGCCCGACATCGAAGAGTCTCACCTCACCGGGACGACCATCTCAGCTATTGACGTCGGCCTTAGCTCCGTGGAAGAGTTATGCCACTTCCCTGAAATGGTCGTTGACCTGACATGGGCTGCTGACGGGAATATATACTTTTGCGGAGGCGTTCCCGCAGACAAGATGTTCGCTGGTTTCGGCACTTATCGTATTGAACCTACCACTAAATTTCACCAGTATGAGTGGGCGGGTTTTGGAGTAGAAGATGACTCCATCGGCCTCATTAAGGGCGGAAGTGGCGCAATTTTCGTCAAGGTGCAACACCGGCTAGAGTCTCGCGTGTGCCTGCTCGACGGCACGGTGCTATATAGTGGGAAGGAGGAGCTCGAAGCATTCGACGCTGCAATAGATACTGATGGTAAGTTTATCCTTGCCGTCGCAACTTCGGACGTCAACCACCCTGCCGAGGTCTTCACCACATTCTCGTCCGATGGCGCGATGACGCGAATGTCGAATCACGGACAAGAGTTCGCAGGCCGTCGTTTCGGGACGTGTAACTTTTTGACGTGCACGTCAACGGACGGCGAGGTCGAGCTGGATGCCCTCTATTTGATCCCGGCCTCTTCCTCAGTCGGCGACCACCGTCGCCCGCTGGCAACCGCGGTGCTTATCCACGGCGGGCCCAACACTCGTCTCACTAATGCCTTTAACGCCTACTACTACATGCTTGCTCCATATTTGCTGTCGCTCGGCTTCGGAATTTTGCTGCCGAACTATCGTGGAAGTAGCGGACGTGGGCAGTCTTTCGCGTCCTACTCCATCGGCGGGCTTGGGGTGTATGATTATTCTGATGTGATAGCGCTCACGCAGTACGCGATAGACCAGGGTTATGCGGACAAAGAAAGACTGCTAGTGGGTGGTTGGAGCCAAGGCGGGTTTTTGACAAACCTTTGCAGTGTACGTAACGACTTGCATGACGGTGATTGGCGATTCCGAGCCGCCGTGTCTGGCGCCAGTATCTGCGACATCGATGCTATGGCCTTGACCTCCGACCTCGGCTCCTGCTTCGAGCCTGAACTCTCGCGCGACGGTGTAGCCTGGAATATGGACTGCGAAGATACACGTAATCGCGCCGCGAGCGCCTTGTGGGCATTCAAAGACGCCGCACGGCGAGCCCATCTCGAGAACGCTACTGTTGTGCCACCTATGCTGATTTTACACGGCGAGGCGGACGCTCGGTGCCCCGTATCGCAGGCATGGGGCCTGCGTCGCGCACTACGTAGCTACGGCTTGCCCTTCGAACTAGTCATTTACCCCTCGCAGGGACACTTTTTTGAGGAGCAGAAGTATTGGGTAGATATGGCGCTCAGAATCAGCCGATGGTGCGAGAAGTACATCGGTGGTGCATCATCATGAAGCAGTTAGCACTATAAGCTTTATACAGTTATACTCTCTAGCTTAGCTCTACCCCCTACTTCGGCCGTACTCTTGACTGCAAAACAGTTCAGATCCCAAAACTTTTCCTACTCCGTCGGATAGCATAGCATTACATACGAGCCCTTCTGCCATAGCTAGAGCGGACCCAGGCTCATTTGAGGCCCGTGACTAACACAAACAGAAAGTACCAAATATCTACATCCTAAGCCTCTTTCTTACCAAAAAGGCCCTGGCGGCTAGAAAAAAAAGGCCCAGCTGGATATCATGGATGCTAGATACTAGTTCCACAACGTGAATGGTCTGCAGGTGCCTCTAGACAGCAAGACCCCGATCGACGTCCAACTACTGTTTGAGCAAGGAGCAGACGAAATGTGTGAGTCTTAATGACGAGGTGGGCACCATTCTAAAGGCGGGAGACAGTTGTCCTTGCTCTCTCTCTCCTATCATTCCTTTTCCTATTGATTGATAAATTCAATGTCAAATCGTGCGTTCAACATGCGTAGACCTCCAGTGGTAATACGTGCAATGCGTCGAGTGCCCGGCCGGAAAGCGCCGAGTAAAAGGGCTGCAATAAGCTTTCCACACTTTGTGCCTAGCAACCCTTGATACTGTGGAGTACCAAACTCCCAAGTTCGATACACGTAACTGTCGCCCCAAGAAAGGCCGTTTGCTTCTGAGTACAGATAGTGTTGAATGTATTCCAGGGTATCTTTGTTCACGATGTTGTGGACATAAACATACCGAAGCGTGTCAATAGCAAAGTCTGTCCCGTAAACGGCGTGTGAGACAACGGACATACGCGCGGTTGTTGCAAGCTCTCCGCTCTTAAGATCATGGAGGAAGAGCATACCCTGTCTGATGCGGCCTCCCCAGTAGCCGTGGTCCTCAGCAGTATTTAGCTCCAAAAAGCTCTCACGATAAACAGCGTCTATCATACCTGGGTCGGCCCTGGATAGTCCAATACCGACAGCGCCTTCATACACGCCGTCTCGCCATTCGCGAAAGGCCATTTGTGCGTCTCTCCCCGTCCAGCTTAGATTATTTCTCATCTGCCACCCGACGGTTTGAAGGTCTTCCAGGGTTGGTTGGCATCGAGGAATTGAGCATGGATCATCAAGCGGCCGTGGATTATTAGTGAGCCATCGCTGACGCAAAGCCCCCTGCTCTATGTAATCCTCATGAAGTCTATCGGGGCCATAGCCAGATGATGCCGAGCTCGAAGCAGCGCTAGGAGGACGTGCGGAACTATATGTCATTGTGAGGACAAAGAATAAAATGTCTCGTTGTAGATAAGTTGAACTCACTGTGTCAGTGTAGTGGATTTGATGTTATCTTTCAAGATAGTTGTGATATTGAATGCTCCAAAATATCATGAATTGCTTGGAGAAAGAAGATGTGGGGGAGTCAAAAGGCTTGATATACCTCAAATCTAACAAAGAAGATATGCACGTGTGTTTCACAAGCTTTACAGTATTCATCAAAGCCTAGTTTTGACAATAAAACAAAGCTTCATGAAAGAACCAAGCTGAATATGAATCAAGCAAAGAATACCCTTTTTACTGCTCGACTTGCTCCGTTTCATTCTCACTGCCTTCATCTTTCAATCTGTAACAAGACCTGCAAAGACTCGATAGAAAAGAATAATAGAGAATAAATTGGCAATGGGGCTGAGACTCTGAACTATCTAGTATCTCATCTAATTTCATTGGTTTTTACACCACTACTATAGGTGACGGTAAACTAGGTACGAAAGAAAATTACACGAGGACATATGAGAGTACATCGCTATTTCAGATGTAGACCTCACCACTTCCAAGTCTAGATTCGATTTTCAACTTTGAAGGTCACTTTCGAGGTTTTTGCGTGAATATCGAATTGCTTTAAGCCCAATGTTTTTGATGAAGTCGAGGTAAACTATGGACTTATATTCACTGCCCCATCCCGGCCACTTGACTGAAAGGACATAGCAGCCTATATCATCAGAGGTTGAACTGTTCCCATTCAGAATTTGGTGTTAAATAGGATGCTAACAAACTCAAGCCCCCACAGGTGGCAGATACTGCAGATACATGACGTCTGGGAACAGCTATGCAAGACGCTGCAAGCGATGATTCCCCGGCTCCCAACACCTGTCTCAGAACCCGCATGTGACTCTGATAACTCACTTCAGACGCCTCACATGTGATTCGCTGAACAAGAAGAAAAAGGACCGTCTCGCGACTCCAGGCGACGCAATGGAAAATAAGCACTCTTGTATCTGCACCCAAAGCCTTCAAAAAAAGATCTCCGAACCCGTTCATTAGAGACAAAATTTGAAACTGCCATTCGTGGTCTCACATCTTCGAAGATACATTCTTTCGGTAATTACAACACCGATGAATTAACCCTGTTCACATTGACAAGGCTTTGTGTTAATGTTGAAGGTAGCTACATGAATGAGAAGACAATCCGTCGGCTTGCTCTGTTCACCGAGGCAACAATGAAGAATACGAATATGATCGTCTGGGGATGGCCTTACAAGTTCAACATCAAGCCTGGCAAAAGGAGATACCAGGAAGAATTTGATTGGATCATGTGCGCAGGGGGAGCTGGAACAGAGCACTTAGTGGAACGTAAAAGGAAGGAGAAGGGGTCGAGTATCTCAGATGTGTGCGCAGGCTTTGCAGAGCTTCGGCTTTCGACCAGGTGTTTAAAAGTCTCAACATGAAACTGTCCTCAAGGCTCACTACCTTGTTTGGAAAAAAATCCTGGGAGATTATTCATTTCTTGAATCACTGCTCTGTGCTTCAATCTAGTCGTCAGTATGACAGCTTCCTTGGAACGGCATGGACTCTCATATTGCCAACGTTGAGGTTAGTTCGTAGCTTAAATCAATGAACAAGTCAAAAGTTCGTGATCCCCGGACTCTTGTCGCATGTCTAGCGAGGATCATATAAGGAAAAGGGAAAGCCCTGAAAGAAATGAAAACAAGGGAGAATGGTATTGAACAGCGGATTCATTAGCTTATAATAATCTAAAATAGTTCTGATCACTTGCCACTTATGATACCTGGCCATACTTGCTGCACGAACTCGGTGAGGTCTGACTTCAATTCTTCTGGCTTTTCGAGTGCCGCGAAATGACCACCCTATTCGATTTTCTTAGCCAACGTTCTCGCAAAGAAAGTTTGATCATTCATACCTTGTCGTGCTGTCCCCAGTAGACAAGATTTCCGGTAGTCTCAACCCACGAGCGAGGAAGTCGAGCAAGCTCCATGGGGAATGAAGAGAAACCAAGCGGCTTCTTGATGTACCACCGAGGAGTATTGGCGAGGGGAATGGGTGGAGGTGGAAAGTTCTGTATATTGCCTTAGCTTTTGTGTGCAATTGACTCATTGATCCGTAATACACACCTGGCGATAAGTGTAAATCGACCGAGGGAAAGTATCGGTGAGCCAGTAAAGAGTAATAGACTCGAGGATGTGGCCCGGGGGCAATGGATCGTCAACCCACTCGAGGAACTTTTCGCCGACCCTGCATTAGGTTAGCGTGTTGTTCTTGAACAATACTAACATTGATGCCGTACCATGCCAGAAGCGCCACTGGGCTTGATGAAATGACGTGGCCAATGGTACTAGGCCGAGTTCCATGCTCGGTTGAATAGCCACTTCCATTTGTTTTGAAGTTGTTCATTCTCTCGATTCCCTCTCTTTCATAAGCATCCAGAGCGTCGTCGGTCATGCCCTCGGGGCGACCCATGAAGGTCACGTTAACTATTCCGTGTAAGCAATGATTAGATGCTCTTTGTTTTGGAGAGATGATTTAAACCCACGATGGACAGCTAGAAGAAAGTCAGTATGGATGCAATATTTCTGGTGTAGCGGGTTGATGCATGCCTTTGCAGCTTTCGTAGTCAACAGCCAAGGATCTGGCAATTCGGCTCCCAATATCACCACCTTGGGCGACATAACCACTTTTGAAGCCAATATCCTGCATCAGTTGATCGAATATGCGAGAGATATCCTCAGTGGAAAAGTTCTTATCCAACGGAGGGCCAGACGAAAAGGTGAAGCCGGGCAGCGAAGGCACAATCAGATGATATGGCAGATTGGTTGGTGTGTATTCTTTCTGGAACAGCTCAAGAATGGGGAGGAACTCCAGGAAACTTCCTGGATAACGAATCAGTCACCAATTACGAATACATGATTACGGTCGATGTTTCTCACCAGGCCATCCATGAATCAATAGAATCGGAATCGCATCCTTCTTTTCCGAGAAAAGTCCGACGAAATGAATTACCATTCCTTCAATCTCTGTCGTCCACTGGGGAAAGCTGTTGATTCGATCCTCGGATGCTTTCCTGGGACGCTAACATTAATATCTGGTCCGATACGGGGTCAAAACACCTCTCAATATGTCCAATACCATTTGTAAGAGCGAAGCCACTGTTCTCGCATAGTTACCAGCCAGTGTGTCGTGATGCCATACCGACAGTCTGTCTGCGAGTTTTCGTATGTAGGCGGGGCAAGCTTCGCCAGCTTGATAAGCGTCTCCATCTCAGTCAGCCGATCCTTGTGGATGGCGACCTGGAACGGCGTGGGGCTAACCCTCGCCGTGGAGGGTAAAGTACTGAATGGCTTCGACATAGTTTGGTTCACGAAGCTTGGGGTTCTGGAGACTGACGAATATTTAACACGGAACCACACCACAGGGTTCCGTTCCGGACTTCTAAGCAGAATCGGGCTACCGGGCTCCTAGCTTAGCGGGACGGCTCATAAGTCATGTGCTCGTGCGGGGAAATCTGTGTGTGCTGACCCGAGACGCGTGAAATTGGAGGCAGATGTCAATACTAGAGGAGATAAGGTCTAGCCGTGCGACGGTCCAATGGACTTTCGTTGTAGTGGGGCAGCTTTCAGGTTTACAAGGGAGGCCATAAAACAAGGGAGGCCATATATGGCCAAAGGGTCAAACTGTTAAATTACCTAAGGCTACCGTAGTGACACTCATATTTTGGGCAAAACTGACTCAATCCGTTTGAACAAAAAAACACATGAAATAATTAACGAGGATCTAGTTTACTTGATGATTGACTGTGTCGGTGGATTCTCACCGCCCACTTTGGCTCCATACACAATTTTTTGGGTCGACGACCAACTCAATCATTAGTTAATTCAACCTATGACATAATCTGCACGGAAACATCAATTGTATTTGGCTTCTCCTTGAGTCACTTCCAGGCCGCGTCTTGAGCTACGCAAACTTGAATTACCATCTTCTCTCGGATATACATCAGCATATCAATCTTCAAGTCCAAAACCCACCATCATTGATCAATTCGATATAAATCAAGCTTCAGGGAGCCCACGGCCGTCATAATGGCTGAGAATGTGCAACACCCCAAATCAGCGTCAACGGTTTTCTTAGACCAACCGCCAAGCTGCCTCGAATTCTGCCCTGAGGTTCCAGACCATTTTGTGGTGGGCACCTATCTCCTATCAGAAACGGAGAACGAGGATGGAGAAATCCAACAAAGCAAGACTGGAAGCTTGCAGCTCTGGAAACTGGATCCCGTCACATATTCATTGTAGGTGACACAACATCCATTGCACTCCAAGAAAAGCGCACTACTAACAGTCTTCAAGAACCCAAGTCCAAAGACTAGCACTACCATACGCGGTCTTCGATCTCCATTTCCACCCCAGAGATAGGAGCAAGTTCGCCATCGCCAGCAGCACGGGAGCAGTCACACTATTCAGCGTCACTCCTGAATCGTCACAGCCAACGATCAATCAAATTTGGACGAAACAAGTCCACGAGGATTCATCCATCCCAGCACTCTTCCTCGCCTGGACCCCGGAGAACTGGTTCTCTCAAGCTCAGGCAGATGGTTTTGCGGTCACCTTCTCCGATAGCCGCACAGCAGTCTTCGGCACGGAAGTTGATCTTGCGGAGGAAGAGAAGATCACCGAATGGGGTTCCTTCGAAGCTAAACAGATGATTGAGGTCTGGTTCGTTGCACTGGCTTCGATGCAAGGAGAGTCTACCGAGAAGAAAGACATCATCCCTTTCATGTTCACGGGGAATGACTTTGGATCGTTACATACGCGCCGATTCGAACAGCATGGCGAGGAGCCGCGTGATCCTGAAGAGCTACTTGCGCCGATGCTACTCGAGCATGATGATCGGGCTCGTCATCATACGGCGGGTGTTACGAGTATTCTGCCGCTCCCTGTTCCGATGGTGGATGGTGCTCCTGTTCTGTTGACTGGGAGCTATGATGAAGGTCTACGGGTGTATCATGCTACTCGACGGGGCGAGGTGCTTACTGAAGAGTGCCTTGACGGTGGTGTATGGCGACTGCAGTTGGTCAACTCGACAGAAACCGGCTCTGCTGGGTCAGGGACTGTGGAGAGACGCTTCTTGGTGCTGGCGAGCTGCATGCACGCTGGCACTCGAGTTGTGCGAGTCACTCAGACGCAGCAAGATCAAACTTCCGAGTGGAGTATTGAGGTGCTTGCGAAGTTCACGGAGCACGAGAGTATGAATTATGCAAGTGATGTGTGGAAAGGCTCCAACAACGGAACCGAAAGTGCATCGGAGATGGTTTGCGTTTCAAGCAGCTTCTATGACCGTCGCATGTGCGTTTGGACGGCCCAAGTATAGAATCAGACTAGTTCCTACGAAATACAGACACCGAGACTCTAGGCATGATTGTTGTCATAAACCCGCTAGATCAAACCATAACGCAATAGCGACTGGTATACAAGTACATTCGCACCCAAGGACCGAGACCGAGAAAATAGAATAGTAATGATTCGTATCCAGTAGAAAGCCGCCAAGCGGTAATTAAACAATCGTCTCCAGCTCCCGGGCGTACCCCAGTGTATTCTCGATAACCGTGCCGCTAGCCACCAAAATGTCCTTCTCGGACCTTGTGGCGGCCTCGGGCTCAACAGGGAAGTGTATCCGTCCATCGCGGAGGATCCAGCCGCGCTGCTGGGCAAACTCAATAACTGCACCTTCGGATTCCAAGAAGAGGAGGTTCTTGGCGTTCGAGATGGGAAGGGAGGGATAGGCCTTCTCCGAGCAGTCGGCGATTTCGCTGCGGATGGTACCGATCAAAACCTGAGGAGAGATGATGTTAGTGGCGATCTGTACAAGAGCTGTATTTGCAGCGATAGAAGGCGCAAACTCACGTTCGAGAACAAACCAAAGTCCTCGGAGGGCACACGCTCGGACTTGGTCTCCCGCCACACCTTATCGTAGCTTCCTTCCATCAGGTTGCGCTCCAACTCAACGGGGTATTTGATGTATGGGTTATCCTCGACACGGCCACCCTTCAAGCTGGCCTCTTCCACCAATCCCTCGAGCACGGTGTGGAAGTTGGCGCTATCACCCATGCTCAACAACAGCAAGAGATACAATCCTGTGATCTTGCTTCGCTGGCTAGTCGTAGAGTCGACCTCGGACGAGCTCTGGCCCGGTAAGCCGGCCTGTCGCTCAAGGTCGTAGAACGGCTGCAGTTGCTGGTAGTATCTTGTGAAGGTCTGCGCGTCGGTCTGTCGGATGGAGGCGATGGCGCCTAGCTCGAGAACCGTCCGGGCGAGGACGACAAGCTGCGGAGATGTGGAAGGGGTCGGGATCAAGGCATTTCGAAGGAGAAGGGCGCGCTTGGCTTTGCTGAGGAGATCGTTGGCGGCATCCAGTTGCTTGTGCTCGAGGGCGTTTGTGAGCTGCGGAACGATGGTCTTGAGATCGGCCATGGTGCAGGAATGTGAGAGATAGATTTTGGAGAGACTATGTAGCGCTAAGCAATCAGAAGAAAGTGAGTGACTGCACCGGCGAGCAAGAGAATATCGGAATGCTGAATTGGAAGATGAGAGTTGGCGAAGGGCCATGACGGAGCTGCCGTAGGCGGTCAGCTTCGCTACACGTGACCCCAATAAATGGAGCTTCCAGCGGGATCGGCGACATTCTCCTTTTCTACATACACTTATTAAACCATTCTATTTATTTCGCAAAAACTGTCCTTAACTATCCATGAAAAGTCTCTGTGTCAATCACCTATTAGTTTGCATCTGATGAGAGGACCAATTCAGCCAATATTTGAAAGGAAGGCGTTCCCAGCCCACTGACAGGATCCCATCCTTCTGTGGCATTCCAGCTTGCATAGGGAACATGGGGTGTACTTATTCCTGTCTGGCTGGACCCATGACACCCCCGGGAGCCACCAATTGTGATGTCCGTGAACCCAGTTTTGCCGACTGCATATAACCACGGATTGAGGAAACCCATCCGAGGCTTTCCTTGAGCAAGACGAAGTGAATTCATTTGGGAGACTATTCCAGCGAATACCGGTCCTGCAGCACTACCTACAATCAGCAAATAGTACGATTTGTTGGTGCCAAAATGGATACCTTGTCCCACTAATTTTGAACCAAATGTCATGATCGCGAATCAAGAAGTTCTTGGATTGGGCCGCCACATCTGGGATTCCTCGGCCATTTTGATTGTAAAGACCCTTCCATTGATCCTCACCCAGCCGGTCGAGGTAGCCTCGTACTGCCTGCTCCTGGTATGCCGGCCGAGGAAACAGATCAGAGAACCCACCTCCAGAGAAATCAGCGGCTCCTTCTGGGTTACTGCCGTACGTCCCACCAACAGACGTAACAAAGGGGCAAGATGCTGGGAATCCCGGAATGAACTTGGTCTTCTTGGCTCCATCATTACTCTGGCATGAACTTCCCACCCCGGAGTCTCCACTGCTGAAGATAACCGACACGCCTCGGGCACCGAGTTGAGCAAACAAGCTGCATACTGCGCGCGCGTATGATGGAGGCACACTCTGTTCGGCTTCTCCGTAAGAAGTCGAAAGAACTGCCGGGAGCTGGTTGCCTGGCAAATTTATGAGGTAGTGGAGCTGTTCCAGAAATGGCTCGTTGCCAGAGTTGCTGGCATCTGGTTGATCAGCGTCAGGTACAAGAGGAGCCCGACCACCAGTGCTGTAGAATGTTGCCAATGTGCCGTGAGCCATTGCCACGGAGTACTGGATATCAAGACTTGCCTCAGTGGTCATTTGAGGATTGTTCTCATCATTGAGTCCTCCGTTAATAGTGACCACTGTGAAATCATCCTCTATCTCACCCGTCAGAAATCGGTTTCTGAAGTGATTGAAATCACTGTGACGGGCATATTGGCTCAGAAACCCAGATATGCCCAGTCGATTCCATGGGGAGGGACTTGCTATGAAGCCATTGAGACCGTACAACTCTCTGAGACAGTCTGGTCTGACCACTGTTCCGCACTCTGCCCTCAAGTCCCCTTCCGTAGCGATGATCGGTTGATCGATAGGTAAGGCGCTCAGTGGACCCAGATCGCTGAATCGTGTGGTTGGTTGGATTAATTGGACGTGGGGGTGTATGTCATTTGGCACGGAGTACCGAAGTGTTCTGAGAACCGTGCTATCCGTTGTATGTTGATGGTAGTGGAAGTACTCCGTGTTCAACATATGCTCTGCTTGCGAAATGGTTGCTTGGAACGTGATCCAGTTGCCCTCGAGCTTTAGACTACGGGGGGACACGTTCTCGGAATGTAGCCAAGCCAGGACTCGATTCGTTATGATCTTGTCCGGCGACAGAAGCTTTTGTATCTCTTCTCGTTTCATGTGCTGTCCATAGCGGCGGTGACCTGGTGATGATATATCGATCACATGTTTCTCGAAGGAGACCATATTGGGCTGGGTCATGGCAAGGTGAAAGGTCAGGAGGGTCGAAGGTAGAGAGTTGTTGCCTCTTAGCCATCCTGGTGGCACTTCCTCCAGCTGCTCCACAATTTGATAGTTGGCATGCGTCGGAAAGCCGTGTTGGACAAGACATGATGCAAGTATCAGAAACTTGACAATATCGGTTTTGGCTCTCATGGTGTTTGTGACAGCAGCTAGGTAAGACATTGAGAGATGAATTATGGCGACTTTCTCGTAACGAAATGTAGGTAACACCACTAGAACACCCGGAGATTTGAAACCTTGCAAGGCAACATGATTGGATAAAAAAGGCCCCAAACTATGGCAGGTAGACAGTCCAGCCAAGAATCTATGAAAGAAATCCAAAAGCAGTTCTCCGGAAACAGATGTTGATTGGATGAACGGGAATCCCCTTTGGGGTGTCAATAGGTCTTCAAAGGAACTTTGCCAAGACGAGCTTTTGATTTTCATCAGTGCGTAACCTCAATCTACCCAGGCTCAGTATCGAGAACAATTTCCCTCTTAAGTATCATTCCTCGATTTTTGTGGGAGGTTTTACTGGTTAGTACATGATGCCAGAAATATTTGGAAAGAACGATAGAGACCGTCTGTAAGTACGAAGTAGCCAGGCTAACTGCGTCCATACCTGCTGATTCTGGTGATGATCAAGGTCTTCTAGTTCTGAGAATGACTAAAGTGCTTCCTGGATCATGGCTAGTTCACCTGTTGGATTGTTGTTGATGATGGCCCCTACCATGAAAAAGAGGGGTAGGCCAAAGGCTCTCTGGCACTGCCTCAATCTTCATCCTTGTTGTCTATCCTCTTTTGCGGCACAGACAACGCCATGCTATGTGTCAGAGGCAGTTACATAAGGAGATGATAAGCGAACTGTAGAATTGTTGAGAACCCGGATAACCGGCTTGCTCGGTGTCATTTTATTCGTTTAGGATAAATCACATGGGGGCAGAACCCTCAGAGCCGCGTAATCTGACAAGGCTGTGTAGGTGTATTCTCATAAGCTTACATTCCGACAAGGCTGCGTGTTCCAATTTGGAAGGTGGGGTCGATTCCCCTATATCTACGTCCTGTGTTTCTACTAAAGCTCTTCATTTTCTATCCCAATCCCTCAATACCTTAAACCTTAGTTTCCCAATAGCATGTCTTTGGAGCAAGTTGCGCCGGGGGTGTACGAACGGCCCTTTGACAGCCTCGAAAAGTTCCATGTCAGTATAGCAGCGACCGGTGCGAATTTCCAACGTGAACATTACTTTATTGGCAGTGTCATTCGACTTCAGACCAAACCAGCGATCAGCGACCTGAAGCAGGCCTGGAAGGCCCTGTGCCATCAGCACCCTCGAATTGCAGCAACTACCGACGAGACCCGGACTCGCTTTCAGTATACAGTGCCTACGGCAGAAGCTTTGGAACAATGGCTTCAGGAGACATTCATCGTTCATCCAGAGAACGAGCCGAGTCCGTCCTCCGCGGAAAACTTACATCGAGTTCTGCCGCCTTCGCCTCTCTTCAAGCTTCACTGGCTACCGTCGTCTCGGGAGCTTCTGTTTCGCGCAACGCATTGGCGTACAGATGGTAAAGGCATGATGTTGCTGCTAGATGCTTATCTATCCATCTTATCCTCAAGCGCCGAAGATGTGGTTTTCGATGGGTCTGAGGTATCACGCATTCCTCCACCTCTGGACGAACTGCTCTGCCCCAACTTCGAGGTTACAGAAGACGTGCAGCAGGCATCGAAAGCCGAATTGTCTGCGGTATTCAACGGCCCTGAGCTGGCTTCATTTGAAAGAGCTTTGCCAAACATAGCTCCAGGAGACACATATCGCATTAGCCATCAATTCTCGAAAGACACGACAGCGCAGATCATTGCCGCGAGCAAGAAACGTGGACTAAAGATGACGACAGCCGTGCAATCTGCTCTCTTCGTCACAGCAATGCGGCATTCAACTCCCTCGGATGGCCGCCTGGTGACCTTGAATGCCGTCAATCTTCGCAAACATCTCCCAGCACCCTGGAATGGCTCTCAGGGTGCATCTGGCCTGTATCACACGGGAAGACTGTGCAGTATCAATCTAGAAGATGGTAAAGACTTCGCTTCCATTTCTGGAGTATTGCGCTCCCATTACCAAGAAGACATCCGGAATCTGTTCAGCTTCCTACCATATCATGCGGATATGCTGCGTGCCATGGTATCCGCACCGGTCGAGATCTCCAATCAGGCTCCCGGAGCATCCCATACAGATCTTAGCTCCTTCGGGGTTGTTGATAGCAGCATTCAGACTTGCTACACAGGCTCCAGGTACACCCTAGAGATTGAGGATTGGTGGATGGGAGTTCATATAGTTAACAAACTCCTACAAACGTACCTATGGACGCGTGATGGCAAGTTGCAATTAGCTTGTCATTATAATGAGGCGTTCTACGAACATGACTTTGTTGAGCAGTTTCTACAAGAGTGGAAATCGGTTATTGTGAACGAATTGGTTGGCTTGTAGAGGTTGTGGTAGCTCATTGGAAGCTCTGGAGAGTCTTGTTAGTCCTGCTGGAGCTGGGAAGCGATGCAGATTGTTCTGGACGTCTATACAGATCCATGAAGTGCTATAGAGTCGAGGAATACCAAGCTAGTCTCTACAGCAAAACTTCTCAATAAATGAATACAGACTATTGCAGTGAGAGCATCAGATTACCCCCACTCTTAGACATTCATTCCCGAACCCTAATTTGAACCACGCTAGTCTAATTTTAGCCGGTCCTGAGTAATCCCTGTCGGACTGTACTGGAAGACGCACGCGTCGCACGCATCAGCCCTGAAACGAAAGCAAAGGACAATAGATGTGAAAGTGATACGCAGTGCTCGAATGGTTCGAGTGAAGCGGAGATGTGTCAGAATCCAAATGGGCCAATGAGAAAGCCACATAAGTGACTAATACCCGCATGTAGGTCACAGCCAACAAAGCCTTCATCGATTTGACCAGGTGGAAAACATTTAATGCACTTGAAAAGACGGCCTTTCTGCCTGACGTCATTGAGTAAGTCTTGAGAAACCAGGGAAACAACAGCAGCCTTCTGATGCTTTGATTGAATTAGTACCTTTTCATGCGTCAAGTTTGGTCAGACAGCCAAATTTTATAACGCTGCGTACAAGGCGTTGATATCCTTCTGGTAAGTTCGCTTTCTCGCTTCTCTAGAGTACCTTCCTACTGAATCCCACAACAGGCAAACCTTTGCAAAACACCCAAGCGCGCAAGCAGGAGCGGTGATGGGAAGATAGAGAAGAAGATAGAAAAAAAAACATAGTAGATGGGATTCAGATATCCAAAATGTGGGCTAAACATCCCGAGGTATCCAACCACTTGCTCAATATCAGCGAGTTTCCACGTATCGCCGGATGCCATCCTTATATACATGGCACCAGATATCCTTCTCGTGTCTCATACCGCTAGTCAATGTGGGCAGGTCTATAATATCCAAAGCCGTAATCCCATACAGATCATTCATGAGAGATTCCACGGCCACCCTGAAATACGCCCGTGGCTTACAGTCATTCTCTGTGTTCTGCTCGATCGGGATTTCATTAGCAACTCTGGAGACAGCGACCACAAAAGGGAGCTCTTCGCGTTCCCTTTGAGGGGCTGAAGACGGAAGAGGCGAGTTAAGAATCGATTCCACAGAGTCCGGCGTGACCATGAGGCAGACAGAAGTGGCATATCCACGAGAGAGATTTGGCCACAACTCATCAAAGCGCCTGAATTCTGTTAGCAACGAAAGCAAAGTTGTAAACACTCAAACCAATGTCGAGGACGTACCGCGAAACCTCTTGAGGCGAGGCGCCATCCAAAGTAGGATCTTCTACCCAGCGGTTCTTCCGCAGTTCAATCGCTCGATCCAGTTTAGGATGGTAATTGTGATACTCAGCAATTTCCTGCTGCATGATCTGGTCCCAGCGACCGCGAAATTCGGCCCAAAGAGCTTCATGAGTTGGTCCATAATAGCAAGTGCGGAATATGGCAAACCCCCAAGCGGACCATTGATCAGAGAACTTGAAAACATTTTTCAAGCTGTCTAGGTAGGGCGAAAAAATCTCTCGCTGTGCCAGCCTTTCATCTTCTGGTTTTTGGGCATCCGCAGCAGCCCGAGCCTCTTGGTCGCGGCGTTCCGCAACCTCCATCACATGGTCAAAAAGACCAGCTTCTCTGAGACCACTGAACATTGTTGTATGTTGTTCGTCTGTTAAGCCCATGATCTCATCATCAGAGGCATTTAAGACCCGATTGTAGTCCCATCCCGGCGGGTAGAAAGACATGGTCACGAATGGTAAGTGAACAACACAATGAAGCAATAGATGAAGAGAGAAAGAAGAAGAAAACCTCTCAGGCAGAGGGATTGGGGATTGGGGTACATCGCGCGAATTAGGGGAGCCTAAATGAAAGCGGCACTAAATCCCTTCACCTAATTGACTTCCCCACCATCTCACTATCCCACTATCTCAGATTCACCGACATGTCAAACACTTCAATCGTGCTACCGCGGCCCGGAACGACAATTTCCGGCAAAGCGCCGCGACCCATCCAAGCTCCATCTGAAGCTGCTTTCATCGCAACTTTCGGAAACCTATTGCCACCTGCATCTTATCTGCAAACCCCCCACGGCAAAGCCGCATATTATGAGCTGTCCCCATCGTCTCCCACGCCGGCAGACTGCATATCGCCGATCACTCGGGTACTTCTCGTACATGGTGTCCAGACACCTGCAATTGGCCTGCAGCCATTGGCCAGCGCCTTGTTTGCACGTTTCCCGCATGCTCAATGTGTTCTTGTTGATTTGTGGGGCCACGGTCTCACGGAGACACCGGTTCTGCCTCATTCACCTTCACTCTTTCATTCATTGCTAGAGGACTTGATGGTGCATCTTGGATGGGACAATGCCCATTTCGTTGGTTATTCGTTTGGTGGGTCAACCACGGCGTCTTTCGCGGCCGCTCACCCTGAACGAGTCGCTTCTATGGCGCTTGTTGCACCCGCTGGTTTACTTAGCTCTGCAAATTTTGACGATGAGCAGAGAAATTACTTGCGTGGCGGCGAGGGATTGGAGGAGAAAGCGCAAGAGTGGATCATTGAGTGGCTTGAAGGTGGGAAACTGGTCGTTCCCTCGAATTGGAAGGAGAGGGTTGCACGAGGCGAGATAGTTGCTGAAGCAGTTCGCGATTGGCAATTGAAGGAGCATGAGGGACACTCTGCAAGTGTAGTGGGCATTTTCAGAGATGGTGGTGTCATGGATAAACATGCCCAATTCGCCGAAGCGGCAAAGAAGGACATTCCAATTTTGTGTGTCCTGGGGGAATTGGATGACTTGTGCACCGTGCAAGACTTGAACAACATTGGAATTCACAATGTCTATATCGTTCCTCAAGTGGGCCATGGAGTTGTGAGACAAGAGGTTTCAGAGGTCACCCGACTGATCGAGGAGTTCTGGAACAGTCTTTGAGCTCGGAAGACTATATAGACATATAATACAGATTCATGTAGCATGATAACGATAGGTGTATTCAAACATTCTGTAGGTATGTACTTTGAAGTCTTTCTCGAGCACTGAATGTAGCACAGATGATCTATACCGTGTTAAGCGTAGCTTGTAGATGTCTATGCGTACTGTGTACAGAGGCTGTCAGCTGCTCTACCCCGCCTGGCCAACACCTCAATCGAAGGACTGTAATTTTGGTTCTTTCAGGCCTTCCCTGTCAACATTACGAGTAAAATTATCCACTGGAACAATCCTATCCCCGAGATAAAATTTGAAAACATTTATGGGCACTTACTTCGAACCAATATATGGCGACCAGCGTGAGTCGCCGAGATTCATTGCGCTGCTATCAATCTCCAGCTAACATTATATCGCCTAAGATCTCTGACGTGTTCTACGTGTCGACATTCGATCACATACTGGGACTGGACGATGGAAGGAAGGGGCACGAACTCAGCAGGGGCGTGTACACCTTTTCCTTTTCGGAAATGAATAATGCATTTGAAGACTTAAACACAGCTTTGTAAGAATTCACTCACTTAATCCTTGTCACAAATTGCGTTCTGCTGCCCTCTAAGAGAATACATTTACCCTTGACAATGTTTCTGAAGTGACATCATCAATTTATACAAATAGCTGACTTCATTTACTGTCGGATTTCTTCAGGGCAAAGAGCGACATTTATGGCATTGTCGCTGCAGTTAGAACTATAAAAGGTTCTGCTACAGGGATTGGCCTGAAAAAGGTACTGGTAGACTGCGAGTTAATCCGGATTGCTTGCAGCTTCGTAAACCCGAATGGATCGGGTGAGAGCAGATATGCGGTGCTAAAAGATGAAGCCTTGAGAGAGGTTGCCGACGAGATGTTTAGTTTGGAATGGGATATTGCTGAGGGTGAAAGAGCTGTTGAGGCATACTATGCGCAGCTGGGCAATTAAGAGAATGGGATGTATTGGGACTGTTTCAGTTTGACAACATACGAATGCTGTCATCGCTCAAAATGGATTTTGGATCTTCCAAGGCGGGATACATCAACTAAGAGCATGACTATAACACTGCAGGATCACAATATACCATAGTAAGATGTTAATGCCTTGGCGCCTGATACCTTTGTTGCGGATCATCCAAGTTCCGAAACCCGAAATGCGGGATGATCGACGTCACTGCACAGCGTGTGTTCGCACTCGCCAGTGAAAGAGGACCGTTTCTCCACTATCGAAGAGCCCCTCACACTGTGAAGCTACAGAATATTCTTTTCGAGTGCTGTGTTGTCATCAACTGAGTGGTGTTGAGAGAAGTGTAGTTGTCATTCTCGGATCTTTTCAGAAGTGCGTGGAGATTGCCGATTGACAGCTCCTAGCTTGACCCTGACCTTTCCAATACCTCTTGACGATCCTGTTTCGGTCTGTCGGAAGTACTTCTCTCTCAAACAGGAAGGGTACCCTGCTTCCCCTCGTGCTCGGAACTCAATGTACTGAGGGGTGGCATGATTCGCTGAGCTCGAATCGACGTCATTCCTACATTCCAGCTACCGCGTGATATACTCCTCAATTTCTCAACTTCCGATCCCCGATCTCATTCAACTCAACGTGTTTCACTCCACGTTTCAACATGGTAGAACCGGAAATCCAGCATATGCGCCGCATGTCGGCAGACAACCAGATCATCTCTAAATCGGAGATCCCCATTAAGGAGCGTTTCTTCCGTTACTTCCAGCATGAAATCACTGGTATGTCTCTTCCATGTCTTTGATCAACACGCGATCGCGGAGATGTTGAGATTGCAGTTGCTAACTTAAAAACTCATAGCCCTTCAACAGGAAATGGACCGTCTGGAAGATACGTCTCTCATTGCTGGTGAACGTGCTGATGCAACTGACCACTGCCTCGCCGGCATCGTTCGGCTCTCAAACGAAGTCAGGGATGCAGCAAGCTACATCCCCACCTATGATCAACGAGTTTATGCAGAGGTACATAAGCAAAGATCTGTGTATGATAACCTCAATGCTTATTTTCACAGGCCATCAAAGCCTTGCAGGACAAACTGAACGAGACTCGCGCCGCCTTTGAACCTCGATCGAAATTTGCCTTCAAGACTAAGAAGAATGCGTCTGCCATCTCCTTGACCGATGCAGCAACACTGGCGGCAGAGGGCCGTCGCAGTGTACCCGGGTATCACTCACCAGGCGCCTCGTCGGTCGGGTCATCAGCGAATCACACCCCGAACTATCCCTCCACTCCTTTAAACGAACCAGACAAGGAACAAAGAGAGAGACCAGAGCTTGCACCGACTTCCTTCCCGGGCAGTCACTTGGGCGATCACGAGCTAAAGCCTCACTCCCACTCCAAACATGCCCCGCCTTTCGCTGCTACTGGCATTACCTCTGTCTCAGTGAACAACCATTATGCTCTACACATTATGCTGCCGTCATCTGGCTCGGTGTCTTCAGTCCCTGCGTCAATCACCTCTTTAGAGCACTGCATTGTGGATATGTCCATTCCTACGGCCAACAGCAAACCCTTTGCCAGTTTGACTATCAAGAGCGTCGAGGAAAGCCTTTTGGTTTGCGGTCAGGCTGCTGGCCCTGCACACATCACTGGCGTGCAGCACAGCATCATCGTCGTATCCTGCCAACAGTTCCGCATGCACAACTGCAAAAACGTCGATGTCTACCTCAGCTGCTCGAGTAATCCCATCATTGAAGATTGCTCAAACATCCGGTTTGGCCGGATACCGAAAGCATATGTAAGTGTTACTTCTCTTTCTTTGCCTCTTGCAGCTCGCTCAATTACTCTTTCAGGCTTTCCACCATGACCGCCCCGACCACGAAGATCGCTGGAGCCAAGTTGAAGATTTCAAGTGGATCAAGCCCGAGCCTAGTCCCAATTGGAGTCTTCTGGATCCAAGCGATGCAGTTCCTGAGGAGGTCTGGGCAGAGATCGTTCCCGGCGGGCCGGGCTGGTCGCTCGATGATATTCTGCATGCTATCAAGCTGATAAAGTAAGGGGTAGTGGTTTCAATCGTTTGCCATTTGAGTCGGATTTTTATATTGCCACGGAAAACAAAATTAACAATATTTTTATTCTAACTGTCATATTAATTATTTGTATTCTATACTCGAGTTGAATACTATCAGATGTCTCAGGCCTTCACTTCATTCTCATGCTGTATGTCGCACCGGCGCGGAAGCTGGTCTCGAAAGGGCGGCCGCTCAAGTATGCCTTTGAGATAACCACGGCAATGCTACCATTCATTGGATGAGGAATTGCTGTTTCTCTCTCTACCCTCTTTCCGAAAGTGTCATATCAAGCGCGGAGCACTTGTATCAATGACAATCGTCAAATACCCCGAGTACCTGGGTCAACTTCGCCAATCGCAAGAGCTGCAACAAGCATTCCTAACTTGGTACCCAGCAAGCTTCGGTACTCCGGCGTTCCATACTGCCATGATTTAGACTCGTAGCTATTCCGGAACCTGGCTCGATGTAATACAGATGAGACTTAATGGAATCCACAGTATCCTCCGCAAATGTGCACGAAAACGTGCTTAGAAACAGTAGTAAAAAATCTTTCGTATGAATGGTCTGTGGCAACTTGGGACATACACCGAGCTCATGGGGCGTACCGGCCTTGAGTAGAAGGAGTAAAAGCATAGGTAGCACGCGGCCAATTCAGAAAGCAAACTGGTTTCATCTATTGTCTAGTCCTTTCTTTATAAAGATCTTCTCGGCGTGGTCAACTAGGTCATTCCAAATGCAATGATTTTCTGAAATTGCTATTATGGACTATGTACCATAAGGAGACAACATGACTGGCCGTGTCATCTATTGTCTATACTAGAAATCAAAACTTCACTTTGAAAGCCAGAACCTGGTTATCAAGATTATATCCAGAGCCATCTTTGTAAGTGAATTTTCCAAAGTTCATATGACCTGCGAAACGTCAGAACCAGCACCAATTTATCACCAAAGGTTTTCCAGACTTACCATCCTGAGTAATAAAATCATTATCACTCCAACTAAACAAAAAATACTCATCCCTCCCACCGGCAGGAACAGAGCCAATGACTCCCACTTCTCATTCAGCAACCACTGATCCTGCGCCCCACCATTATGAAGCCGGAACTTTCCCAGCTCAGAGTTGACATTGAAGTCCAAGAAAGGACAACACTCAGCCGGAGTGATACCGGAGTCGAGCACGCCTTCCGAAGAAGCAATAGATGCAGTCGCGGTATCGTAATCATCCAGTCCCTTCACATCGGTGGCGTTGGCTTCTTTGCTCAGAACGGAGAAAACGTCTGCATTCCGGTACACGGATAGACTCTCGTCTTGACCGTGTCCGAAGCCGGAGTCGCGCGCTAGAACTAGGAAGTCACCTGTTGGCAGTTGGTGAATTTCGGACTGCGCTGCGACTTTGTGTGCCTTGCTGGCCTTTGATGAGGTATAGTCATAGTACTTGGGGAGCATCACGACCCATTCGTGGCTGTACTTGGGGCTCTTCCCGGAGATGTCGTAGGCAAGCATCCGTGCGGGTTGCTTAGTTTGCTTATCTGGTCCGCCCTCCTGGTCGAGAGCAGACTGCATCAGTGCGTAGAGGGTCTTTCCATCTGGGGATATCGTCAGACCCTCGAGGCCTTGGTTGTTTGCACGGCCTGTCGTGGTATCCTCAGGGTTCGGGACTTCCGAGGTGTCGTAGAAGGGCGGCGAGTCTGAGTTGAAGCTGAGGGTTTCGTTGCGGCGCGGGAGGTATGCTTGTGGAGGCTGGATGGCTAGTTCCATTTTCCCCTTGGCGCTGAACTTGTAGATGTATGGACCGTACTCGTCGGATACCCAGAACCCGCCATCTCGTGCGAGTGCCAGACCCTCTGCATCGATGGAAATCCTGCGTCCGCCTTTGCCGGCGCCGCCGAATCCATTTCCTGTGTAGGTTGCTACAGGAAGAGGGGGGAAACCCTTGTAGGAGCCGTAACCGGTGATGTCAGCATCCAGGCCAGTGGTTGGTTCGCCGTCCGGTCCGGTCAAGAGGATCGTGTCGAGATACTTTAGCTGAATGTTGGGGTCAGAGGGATTCTCAAGAGTCGCGTAGGGAGCTAGTCTAAGTGTGACAGCAATTTTATGGATGCGACTTTGGAAGTTGAGAGTGCCATTAGTGTTCCTGGAGGTTATGTCAATAACATGTATACGCTTTCATCTCCGTATTGTTGATACTCACCAGCCACGATCCGGGAGGGCCCAGGCTACGCCATGATAGGCGCCATTCTTCTTATGCCAGGACGCCTGATCAATAGCCACAGAGCTACCAATACCACCAATCGTGTCACCGTATTTATCCGTCGCGTTGGATGGAATATATCCGTAGCCGGCCAGTCCGGTATACTTGTACGTCGTACCAGCACATGTAGTCTGGTTGACAACGGCGGACGCAGCCACAGCCAGCAATGGAACCACTAAAGCTGACTTCATGATTTATGATGCTTTCCATCTTAGAGGAACCCCGCGCTGCTTTATGCAAGAGCTCGACTCCGACGTCGCATAGCCGGATGGCAGCACAGTGTGATACACGCTAGACCGGGGGTCAGGGTACCGGGGCCAGTAAACGTGCGAGGAGGCGCGACCATCATTCGCTGATCGACACTCCATCGCCAAGATAATCGGCGACATCGATTATCAATCAGCGATGTTTGTTCGTGCAGGTCGAAATTAATGCAGGGGAAAAAAGTCAATTCTTTGCCGACCGGGGCATTCATAGCCCCTCGTGGCGTTCGGGTTTGCAACAAAATTGATTTGGATACCAAGTACATTATCAAACTAAATTGACAAAAGCCTGGGGAGCTACAACTAGGCGGTCCAACTCGTCTCCAGTGTAGCATACTTTTTCGCATGCATACCCAAATCCTGGAAGATGGTCTGATCGCCTATAGTTCAAGTTAATGACATGGTTCAAGAAATGACGCGTGTGTGGAGCATTAAAATCTTACCTTGGAGGGCCTCGACACGATGTTCATTCTCCTTTTCCAGATTCTCCAATTCCTCCCCTGGCTCCTGCTCGTCGGGTTCCTTGTTTCCTTCGGCTGTCGCGGCTTTGCCCAGGGAATCCTGCGCCTCGCCGATCATCAGGAACTGGGCATTGGGGTAATCAATGAGCTCGGGTTCCAGAGGAACCCATCGGAGATCTCTGAACTTCTCTAGCACTCTAGTCCAAAGTCAAAATCAACGATCACATAAATCATCTCAGGTATGCTCAGAGGTAACTTACGGTTCAGGATACTCGGGACCCTTGGGTAGCTGCGCAAAATTCGGACCGGGGAACTTTGGATTCTTTGACGAGACAATCCAGCTACCACGCTGGTGAATGCCGAAGGACTCTTGAATTTCACCCAATTCGGCAGGGATGGTCAGCACGTAGGCGAGGTGTGAGGTCCGTTTGGTTGACGTAATCGCATAGACACCCTCGGCGTAAGGTCTAGCCTCGCTGACCGTACGTTCGCCCCGAGTGGCTGTTTGATATGTCTTGGCTGCGAAAAAATTCTCGTGTAGGTCCTTCATCGTCTGGTCGGCCTTCTCCACGAATCCCATGTCTCTTTCCTTTGACGTGGTGGGAAACTTCTTCTTCGGGAGCATCATTAGACGGCAACGAGCATCTTTGTCGACTGGTCCTTGGGCATGATCTAATTCGCCGCCAAGGGGAGTAGGCCGGAGCACAAAGAAGCTTCGCGCAACATCTTCAACGCCGTGAGGATCATCGACATTAACACGCGGGCGGAAGAAGAAGTATATCAGTCCTTTTTCCAGAATGTTGGATGACACAGCGTTTTCTCGCTCTTCGGATTTAGGAATTCCTAGCTCTGTGTCGCCTTCGGATTCCAGTTCCTCCTTTGCTTTTGTTTCCCCGTCACTGCGAATCTCAGCTCCTTCAACGGCATGCTTCTCCTCGGGCCCATTGTGAGCCGTATTCTGAGTCCCTGGAGAGGCAGTAGGCTTCGTCTCAGGAGCTTCGTCGACTTCACTAGGTGTAACTCCGACAGGCTTTGCTTCCCGCTTGGCCTCTTCAATCTTCTCTTTCTTGGGCTGAGAAACCTTCTCAGTGGAGGCTTTGCGTTTTGAACCAGCGGATGCCTTGTCCGAAGGATCAATTGAAGAAGTGATAGCCTCCTTCGCCTTCTGGGCGGCTTGGCGCGTAGAGGTTCGAGCAGGCATGGTCACGTTGGCGCTGGTAATGGAACAATGTCGGATAATTCAATTACTGTGTAATAATCGGTGGCATCGAAATCTAGAGAATGGAGCAGGAGTCCATACCCGCGCTTTATATGTAGAAGAACCAGCGCATGTTTGGCGGCTCATGAGATATAAATGACGTCACGATCTCTCCCATCACGTGCGCTCTTGCACATCGAGAATGAACAGGACAGTGAAACGAGAAGACGAAAGAGCCTCAGTCAATGTCCATCTCGTCGGTCAAAATAGGTTCGTTGGCCGTGTCGGTGGCACTAGCGTCGGTCGAGTGTTGATCAGAGCTCGAGCTATCCGTGGAATCGGTCTCACGGAAATCGTAGAGAGAAGCCGTGCGGGTACTTTTGGCAGCGTCTTCCGATAGCTTACTTCTTCTTCGTCGTCGCTTTGAACTGAGTCCCGGTACAGGCACTCGGTGCTCATCGACTATGGACTTTGATTTGGTCCGATAAGACGGCGAGCCCGGCAGATGCGCAGACCCGGTCGTATTGGGGGATTTGCGCTTTTGGCCTCTCCCTTGGCAAGAGGGCATCTTAACAGTGGGTTTCATTTCGGAGGTATGGCCCATGCCATCCATCCAGTCTGTCAAGTCGCGCTGCCACCGCTCGAATGAATCCGGCAGACAAGGTAGCTCCCTCCTTGTAGTGATGGACTCTGGTTCATCGTCGGGTTCTTCAACATCGTATGGTCGAAAGGTTTCATTCGTTATATTCTCGATGTCTGCAACTCTGGGTGCGCTTGAGATACCCTCGTGAGTGGGCGTCGAGGGTCCCGAGCCATTCAAGCTATGGCCACTGACGTCTGTCGGAGCATATGCTGCAGTATTCGCAGTCATAAATGGCGAGTATTGCGAAGTTTCAGGTGCTTTTTGCTGTGGACTTGTATTTTCCACATCCTCCATGGAAAGATCTTCGTAAGGATCTTCCATCATGGTGCAGCGGTTTCAATATCATATGTCAATGTACATATCCACGCCTCCGCAGCCGTTGGGACGTCACGTTGCCACAGTTCCAAAGAAGTCTCTAGGATTGGAAGAGTGCGTGTCCATGAATATACGAGCCGTAAGTGAAGTGAAGTCAGAGCACCTGTGATAGACAAGAAAGATTAAGAAGTCTATGGAGAAAGCTATGGAGAGAATCACCACACGACGGCCTTCCACATGTTTCCAGCGGGGAGAGGTACCTTCCCCCAGATCGCCAATAATAGGCTCGACATCCACCCCAACCAATTTCAGGGGAATTTGGAGCTTTGAATAATACCTGGCTACGGTTCGAATCTCATGCAACATTGGAATAAATAAAGTAACAATGAGTATAGATGGCTCCAGACCACGTAGCGCGGACCCCTGGCTCACCGCCCTGGGCATAATTGGCTGGGGCCATTCGCTAAATAGAGTCCACGTTTAGTTTACCTTGCTACGTCTACGTTTACCGCTCTAGCACAGGCATCCACGACTGCAGCTTCTACCTTTCTTTTCCCTGGTGGATGCGGTGGCTGCTTCTGTGATCTATTTCGAACTCTGCGGAGCTTGCTACTGTACAGTGCGGCTCCGGCCAAATATTCAACATGCAGTCCTCTCCAAACATGCTCACCAAGGTACGCCCCTCGATCACCGTGAACGCCTGCTATCCCATCTCCGCCGCGCGTTTTCGCATGATCTCGGTCAATTGAGATATCTGACCCTCTTCCCTCGCGCAGTTTGAGTCCAAATCCTCCAGAGCCAAGGGAATCGCATTCCACCCCAAACGGTCAGTCTGTCCCGCGGGGACACCTACACGTTGAAACCACCGGCACTAACCCCAAACAAAGGCCATGGATTCTTGTCTCCCTTCACTCCTCCACCATCCAGCTATGGGACTACCGCATGGGAACACTCATTGACCGTTTCGAGGAACACGATGGTCCGGTCCGAGGAATCGATTTCCACCCTACTCAACCCCTGTTTGTGTCCGGAGGCGATGACTACAAGATCAAGGTTTGGAATTACCAGACCCGAAGGTGTCTTTTCACATTGAACGGCCATTTGGATTATGTGCGCACGGTCTTCTTCCACCCTGAACTCCCGTGGATTCTGTCGGCGTCCGATGATCAGACCATTCGAATCTGGAACTGGCAGAACCGTTCATTGAGTGAGTGGCTCTGAAGCTATGGCTGCCCGTATTTGCTACTAACAATTGGATTCCCCTAGTCTGTACCATGACCGGCCACAACCACTATGTTATGTGCGCTCAGTTCCACCCCACTGAGGATCTCATCGCCTCTGCCTCCCTCGATCAGTCCGTCCGCATCTGGGACATCTCCGGCCTGCGAAAGAAGCACTCCGCCCCGACCTCGATTTCCTTCGAAGACCAAATGGCGCTCGCCAATCCCAACCAGGCCGATATGTTTGGAAACACCGATGCCATTGTGAAGTTCGTATTGGAGGGCCACGACCGTGGAGTGAACTGGGTCTCCTTCCACCCGTCATTGCCATTAATCGTATCGGCGGGTGACGATCGACTCGTCAAGCTCTGGCGCATGAGCGAAACCAAGGCTTGGGAGGTTGATACTTGCCGTGGCCACTTCCAGAACGCTTCCGCTTGTCTGTTCCACCCTCACCAGGACCTCATTCTTTCCGTTGGCGAGGACAAGACAATTCGTGTGTGGGACCTGAACAAGCGCACATCGGTGCAATCCTTCAAGCGCGATCAGGACCGATTCTGGGTGATTGCTGCCCACCCCAACATGAACCTGTTTGCTGCGGGTCACGATACTGGTGTGATGGTCTTCAAACTCGAGCGTGAGCGCCCAGCGTCCGCCGTGTACCAGAACCAGCTGTTCTACATCACCAAGGAGAAGCATGTCAAGTCTTACGACTTCGTCAAGGGCGTCGAGTCGCCTGCCATGCTTTCATTGCGCAAGCTTGGCTCTCCTTGGGTTCCCCCGCGCACTATTTCCTACAACCCGGCCGAGCGTGCCATTCTGGTCACTTCGCCGACCGATAGTGGAACATACGAGCTAATTCACCTTCCCCGGGATGCCACTGGAGCGGTCGAACCTACTGATGTCAAGCGCGGCCAGGCTACATCAGCTGTCTTCGTTGCCCGTAACCGTTTCGCCGTCTTCAACCCCGCCTCCCAGCAAGTCGACATCAAGGATCTTAGCAATTCTACCACCAAGACAATCAAGCCCCCGCCTGGCACAACAGATATCTATTTCGGTGGCACCGGCTGTCTTTTGTTCATCACCCCTACCACCGTTGTTCTCTTCGACATTCAACAGAAGAAGCAGCTGGCCGAGGTTACTGTGAGTGGCGTGAAGTACGTTGTTTGGTCCAACGATGGTCTGTACTGTGCTCTGCTTAGCAAGCATAATGTTACCATCGTCACCAAAACTCTCGAGCAAGTTAGCACATTGCATGAGACTATTCGCATCAAGAGCGCAACCTGGGACGATGCCGGTGTTCTGATCTACTCTACTCTGAACCACGTCAAATACTCCCTGCTTAATGGTGATAACGGAATCATTCGTACCCTTGATCAAACAGTGTACCTCGTCCGTGTCAAGGGCCGCAACGTCTACTGCCTTGACCGCAACGCCCAGCCCCAAATTCTCCAGATCGACCCTACCGAGTACCGCTTCAAGCTTGCCCTGGTTAAGCGGAACTACGACGAGATGCTGTCCATCATCAAAACCTCGAGCTTGGTTGGTCAAAGTATCATCTCCTACCTTCAGAAGAAGGGCTACCCCGAGATTGCCTTGCAGTTCGTTCAGGATCCCCAGACTCGCTTTGACCTGGCTCTCGAGTGCGGTAATCTTGAGGTTGCTATCGATATGGCCCGTGAGTTGGACCGTCCCAACTTCTGGAGCAGACTCGGAGCCGAGGCTTTGGCCCACGGTAACCACCAGACCGTTGAGATGACCTATCAGAAGCAGCGAAACTTTGACAAGCTTTCCTTCCTTTACCTTGCTACTGGTGATCAGGAGAAGCTTGCTCGTATGGCCAAGATTGCTGAGCACCGTGGAGACTTCACCTCTCGCTTCCAGAACGCTATCTACCTTGGGGACGTCGAGGACCGGATCCAGATGTTCAAGGAGGTTGACCAATATCCCTTGGCTTATCTTACTGCCAAGGCAAATGGCTTGACCGAGGAGGCTGAGTTTATCCTTGAGGCTTGCGGCCTTACCGAAGACCAGGTTGCTCTGCCTACTATGGATGAGCCTCTCAAGGTGGCGCAACCCATTGTCCCAACCTTCAAGGCCAACTGGCCTGTCAAGGCTGCGGGTCACTCTTCCTTCGAGAAGGCCTTGCTTGGCGAGGTGGGTGCTGATGAGGAGGCTGCTGCCGATGCCTTTGAGGTTGAGGAAGAAGATCAGGAAGCCATCCTTGCGAAGGATACCCTGGATGATGACGAGGAGGATGCTTCTGGCTGGGATATGGGTGATGATGTTAATGTCGAGGAGGATGTTGAGTTTGTCAACGTTGAGAGTCCCGAGGCTGGTGCGGGCAGCTCAGAGGCCGATATGTGGGCTCGCAACTCCCCCTTGGCGGCCGACCACGTTGCCGCTGGCTCCTTTGATACTGCCATGCAGTTATTGAACCGCCAGGTTGGTGCCGTGCAGTTCGCTCCTTTGAAGGGCCGATTCCTCGAGGTCTTCAAGGCTTCCAAGACTTACCTGCCCGCAAGCGTTGGCTTGCCACCTCTTGTCAACTACGTGCGGAGAACCACTGAGGAGACAGATAGCCGCAAGGTTCTCCCCATTATTCCCCGGGATCTCGAGACTGTCGCCAATGTCAACCTCCAAGAAGGTTACGCGGCCATGCGCGCCAACAAGCTGGAGGAAGGTGTGGCGATCTTCAGAAACATCCTGCACACTCTTCTCATCAACACGGTCTCCTCCGAGGCCGAGGTGGAGCAGGCCAAGAAGATCATCGCCACCGCTCGCGAATACATCCTTGCTATGTCCATTGAACTTGAGCGCCGGACTCTGTCTGCCGAAGACCCCGCTAGTCTTAAGCGAAGCCTCGAGCTGTCCGCCTACTTTACCATTCCCAAACTGGAGGTTGCTCACCGACAATTGGCTTTGATGGCTGCTATGAAGTTCTCTTTCGCCAACAGGAACTACAACTCTGCGCTGGGCTTCGCCAATCGGATGCTGGCCAACGGAGGCTCCGCCAAGCTTCTGGAGCAGGTAAGACACTCTTATATCAACTATGATTTCTGTTTACTAATCACTATAAACAGGCCAAGAAGATCAAGGCTCAGTGCGAGCGCAACCCCTCAGACCATATCGACATCGAATTCGACCAATTCGCCGAGTTCGACATCTGTGCCGCCTCCTACACCCCGATCTTCAGCGGTTCACCTTGCGTCACCGACCCCTTCACCGGCGCTAAGTACCACGAGCAATACAAGGGCAGCGTTTGCCGGATATCTGAGGTCACCGAGATCGGCGCACCGGCCAGCGGCCTGCGCCTGTTCGTACCCGGCCAATATTAACTCCCCCATGACGAAGTCTGACGGTTTCCTCCACCTTTTCTTGACACGAAATTCTAAAATGGGTTCTTGCTTCCATCTTCTGGTACAAGAAGTTAGTTGTGTTTGGCGCGCTTTATTTCGGGAGCTCAAAATCTCCTGGAGTCTCCATCCTCCCCCTTGTCTAGACGTCTTTGTACCCGAGATTTTATAATTGTTAGCGGTCTTAGTTTGTATGCCATTGTTTCAAATTTTCATTCCAGTCCAATGCATAGACCTTCCAATGGTACTCAGTCAGTCAACGCAATGTAGTTATGGATGTAGGTCGTGGTTATAGTTGAAGTGTAAATATGCAGTAGAAATACAATCTATACAAGTCCCCCCAGATGCAATACTATACAAAGAGAAGAGATCCAGATCACCAAGCAGAGCAGAGATCTAGTACCCACCAACGCCATATCAATATCAATATCATACAACCATGCTCTCAACCCCTCAATCACACCTTCCATCCTTCCACCCAGTCCTCCATCTCTCCTCCCAAAACCGACAATCAAACTCCTTCTTCCCCAGCTTGCGATTCACCTCGTTATGCGCCTCGCAAAGCCACCAGCCGAAATCCTTCCGACCACTCAGCTTCGGCTGGTTGCGACCACTCGGATGCGCCATCCACGTCTGGAAATCGTCCGCGCACACCCAGCATGGGTATAGCTTGGAGAAGAATTTCAGAAATCCCCGCATATTGTCTTGGTGCTCGGTATTCGCGGTTTCGGGGTAGGTGGCGGCCATGGAGTGCAGGAGGGTCCAGGTTGAGCGGCCTAGTTGTTCGACATCGGGTGGGCATTCCGGAGGATTGGTGCTTGGGGATGGGGTTGCGGGAGTGGCGAGGGATGTTGTGGGAGTTGTACTTGTGCTGGTGGTGGATGAGGAGCTGTCGGATTTGGCTTGCCTAGTTAGGTTCTTCCAGGCTGCGACGGAGGTGCAGGTGCGGCAGCTGCAGATATCGTCAGTTTGTGTGGTTTTTGACATTGGGTGAATGTAGAGGAACGTACGGCTTGCCGTCCTTGTCGAGAACAACGCCCTTGGGCAACGGGGCCTTGGAGTCGCTGTCCGACTCATTGCGCGAGGAGCTGGCGGAGGCCTGGCTGAACGAGAATGGTTGGCTTCCTTTCGGGGGCACCTGCTCCTGTGGGACCTCGGCCATTCTGAATGTGGGATTGGGTGTTGGTTTGGGTGGGTGGGAGGTTGCGCAGAGAGAGAAGTTCTTTAAGGCTGATTTCTAATACGCGCGGAGGCGGAGATCCGGAGATCGTTGCCGGTGATCAGGAACGGAACTTTAACTGCCCCGATTGACTTGGAACATGCATAAATAGGGCATATTGGTTTCAGGTACTATTTATGCTGATCTCTTTTGTTAACTGCATGCTTCTCAGAGAGTAGCACAAGGCTGCGGCGCAGAGGTATTGCCAAAGTGGCAAAAGTCCCTATACAATAGGCCTGACAGGTGCTCTTCTAGAAGAACTGGGCCCCACCGATCTTTGTTCAAGCACCCAAACGTATTTTTATCCGAGTAATTTTCCCAGGACAACTAGCACATCAGCTGTTAGTGCCTATTGCCATTTATTGGAGCATTTACGTGGAGTGGCTTGTTGTCTATCGGTAAACGCAAAGACTAGTTCGTCGAGTAATTGTAGCTGAGCTGTCACTTACCATTTAGTTTTATTTGACAGCTGCTAATGACCCCAGCTCGAGAAAGAAAAGCATCTTTCAGCTTCGGAATATCCACCTGTCTTGCCTTCTCATTTGTGATACACTATGGCGGCGCCTTTTATGGCACCTGATGATGTCGAGCAGAAGCTTTATGACTACTTGCTGATATTCGAAGAATATGGTCGAAAGAAGGTCCGTCTTATCCTCGAATTCATCTATCACAGCTGCAAGCGTAGGCTCACGTGTTTCCAGTCATGGTACTCTGACCCGTAAAAAGCTCGGAATAACTATCGAGAGCTTCCATCGCGGTCCAACTCCCTCAGTCACATTCCGATTCTCGATAACCGATGAGCTATGCAGCGTGCGCAATACGATACACGGTGGACTTACAGGTGCTTTGATCGATGATCTGGGTACAGTTCTTCTTGGAGCTATATCTCAACCTGGGCTATTCTCCCAAATCGGTGCGAGCAAGAACCTTAATTCCACGTTCATCGGGCCTGTGAGCCTAGGTGAAGAAGTAAGGGTTGTTGTGAGCTGGAGTATGTTGGCAAGAAGCGTGCATTGATGCGAAGGAGGCTTTACAAGATAGATACGGATGAGCTTTGTGTTATCACGGAGAATGATAGGGCGAATACGGATCCTCAAGTGAGAGCTAAGATGTGAGATTGAATGGAAACAATAAGATTCAATGGCAAGAATGAGGCGATTCAATTTACTCTGCTTTGAACGCGATTTCCATCGAATTCTCGAAAGGTTTGCGTCGCGTTGTCGATGCCCCCAAGTCGTCTCTCGCGGCAAGTCTGTTATCGCTTTTTGCAGACCAACGAGCCAACAGATCGCGGAGAGGAGCATTAAATTTTGGGTTGCCCCGGTTAAAGAGTTCAAAGACAGTCATCCCAGTATCTGGATCTGGAATAGTTGGATCTGCTCCTGCGCGCAGAAGAATATCAACAACCTCGAGGTTCCGGCGCCAGGCGGCAATAAAAACAGGTGTGGCTCCAACACGACCTCCAGGCGCATTAATATCAAGTCTTGGATTAGACTCAATCATGGCTCTGACCACAGAGGCCATGCCAAACGATGCAGCATAGTACAACGGTTGGGTCGTTTCAATGACATTGATAGCCACTCTGGGCAGCAACACTTGCACCCATACACCAAAGTTCCCACGACGGGGTAAGCCCTTGCTCTCAAATAGTTTATTGACAAGACTTCGTTCGTGCTCGTCGAGATCACAGGCTGCGGCATGTACGGCCCAGTAATGTGCGGCGTATTTCAATAATGAGTACTCGTCCAGGCGCGCATAACATGCAGCGGCTGTGGGCACGTATCCCGTCTTGAAATTATCGAGGCAGAGGTATGTCAAACACCGGCGCATAATTGTGGAATCCGCAGTCTTGTGATCCAAAGCGAAGTATTTTACCGAAGACCCTCTAATCCAGTCGGAAGTAAGAAAGTCCTTCACGGACGAGTGGGCAAGACTGACATATCCTGATGCGTCTATTGTTATCAGCCCTTGGCTAATGGGCAAGAGTATTTTTGGAGGAAGCAGCATCATGTCTTCGTCAAAGAGTGTCGAGCCTTCGTCGACTACTACCGCTTCATTGAGCTGACTAAGTTTGAAGGGTGTTTTCACGAAACTCAGCCAAAAGAGAGCCTCGCGAACAAATTTCTGGTCGTCCGAGGCTATTCTGGCCAGTGTGCTTACATAGGTCTCTCGCAGTGTTCCCGGTAGCCTATGGAGGGTTTCTCGCATTGCTTTTGCAGTTCTTTGCGTGCTCAGGTTGTCAAGCGAGAGCTGCACCCATCGGAATCTAGCATATGGTTAGGCGACATAATCACAGATTGAGGCATCATGTACTAACGATCCGTCGGCATTATACAGCAAAGTCTTTTCGATTTCAGCCTTAAGCTTCGGTGGCAGAGCTCTCAAAGTCTCGTCTTGTTGAAGCCGGTGTTGTATGAACGCATCAATATCATTTCGCATCATTGTTGCGCTAACATTGATTGTCCGCGCGTACTCCGGGAGCGATGCTGTCGACACGGCCGTTGTCGTAACAAGAATGCGAAGATTCGAAGAACAATTTGCAAGCTTCAATAGCAGTGGCTCGACGCGGTCTAATTCGGAGCTTTCATTGATTGCGTCAACAAGCAGAAGGACAGGTTTTGTCCAAGAGGTACATTTGGCAACCGCATTCTCAAGAGCTGAGATCTCGATGGGCTGCCTGTGTGCTTGATTCTGGGCGCCTTTCTCATACAAAAGTCGAATTTCATCTAGCATCAACGGATCGTAGCTAGAGAGCTGTGCTACGAGTGATCCTAGGATGTTCCTGGGGTCTTGAGATGCGGTATCCCCGATCGTGACATAGAAGTAGGCAAAGTGTAGGGCCGAGTCTTGCGAAGCCAGTGTGAGCTCTTCAACTGTTTGAGCACTGTAAAAAGTTAATATTACCTCATCAGCTAGCATGTGTTCGAAATCACTCACAAGAGTGTGGTTTTTCCAAGTCCAGCTAGAAGCTTCAGTTAGAATAATAATGGGTTGAGGGAGCAGTGCAGGTAGAGATCACAACACACATTTGCCAACAAGGAAGAGTACTTTCTCGGGGGATTCTTTTCTCCGTATCCAATCCTGCAGATAGCCATCGATAAACCATCTTCCCGTGCCAATTCTTTGCACTTTGGAAGCTCGCAAGTGGGAATTTGCCGGGTTGACTGGGGCAATCCACTCGAAAAGCGCCTTATTTGCCATCTCATTTCGCTCTTGATTCCGCATGCGTAGATCCTCTGTCAAGGTGCGGGTGAGACTACTTATCTCGCTGTTCAAGGCCCGGTCCACCGAAGCATGATCCGCCGTGAGAACCAATATCAACCACGACTTCACCCTTTCCAGTCTTGCCAAGTGCTCGTTGTTTTCTTCTTGGGTGAAAGGCCATTGCAGCTTTTGTTTCATTCGCTTGAATTTGTTTTTTGGCGTCTCCAAGCTTGCGAGCAAAGATTGGAGGAACTCATTCGTCGTCTGCAATACCCTCGCCATAACATCCCGATCGAATGAATCGGGCGTCTCTGCCTGCTCCGATTTAGGTTCATCTTGTGGAGCTTCTTTTGACAGGTGCTCCAGAATACCTTTTAAAGCAAAGAGCTCTTCGCTAAGCTGGCGGATCTCCGACTTTGCACCCTGAACAGCTTGGGCATAACTGATCAGACTCGATATGATTGTGCTAACGTCCACAATGAGACCCACTATGGAGATAGGGTCCATGGTTGGAATATAGGTAACCGGGGGGGCAAACAATGCTTGAATCTGAGATCAGGGTTCAGGGATAAGTTGTCTGCTGGGAACTATTCAGGTGGTCGATCTGCGGCTGAGTATTTCACGACCTGCATATGTGGTGCGGCGGGGTAGCGTTGGAGCCCAACTGTGTCCACCTCGTATAGGTCAGCATCTCGACCATGCTAGTATCCCTAGTGCTGGTCGAGTATTCCCTCGCTAGCCCAGTCCAGGTCGACATATACAGGATGCTATCTCTGCAACAACCTGCATGCACATGGGGACCTTTGTGTCTGCATCACTGCATGCTCCACGAGTGACCTGTGAAGACAATCGGGGACCCTATCTACGAGTACCACGTATATCAGTGCTTCCTATTAACACGCGATCCATCGAAATGAATGTTTATTCAACTCAAGTCGTGTCCATATGAATATTTCTGGGCAATGCTATGCGTTACAGACGAAACTGACATGTGGGATTGAGGCTCCTTTGTACTAGATATGGTTGGATGCTAAATATATACCTGCACCTGCAGCTAGAAGATCAAATATTTTGACGATCGCTCACAGTCTAACAAAAGACCTCGATATAAGACGATAGAAGGGACTACCACGGAACTGAGATTATTAATAAAGATCAAGAAGCTTGTGATCGACAAATTGTACTTGTTTTGTGAAGTTAAATCCGAAGTCGAGTCAAACAATCGGGCGGCGGTCTTTGTCAGCCTTCTTTTGGAAGGTTCGCATCTCCGACTCCAATCACCAACCACGCGACCTAGTGCGCCCAAAACTGTGTATTTAAATCCTTGCCTCGTTGCAAAACCGCCTGATCTTTTGACACGCGCCAAATATACCGTGTCGCGTCGCAACTCCACGCAAATCTTGCAGAACCCACGCGCCCTGCGAACGAACACGCGTCGGTCGAGACCTCATATAATTATGGCGCCACGGTATAAACTCTCAGAATCGGAGTCTGATTCCGACATGGCTCTCCCTCACGTTCCATCCGACGAGGTGCTGGAGCAAAAGCTGCGCGATGAAGTTGCCGGGATATTCGCCTCGGGTGACATGGACAACCTGACGGTCAAGCGCGTGAGGCTCGCTGCTGAGAAGAAATTGGGTGTCGCGGAAGGGTTCTTCAAAACTACAGATGATTGGAAGGCGAGGAGTGATCGTATCATTAAGGATGAAGTGGTAAGAGTCTACATTTCGTCGAAGATATGCGGATGGAACAAACGCTAACTTGCAATTTTGGGTATATAGGAAATTCAAGAAAACGGATCAAAAGAGAAAGAAGCCCAGCCTGTCGGAAAGCCATCCTCAACTCCACCTCAGCCTAAGAAGGCTGCGAAGCGATCAAAAGCCGAATCCGCTCCTAAGCCGAGGAAGCGTCAGAAGACACAGACTCCCGTTTCGGAGGACGAGGAATCAGATCAAATGGAAATGGACCATCAAAGTGAAGAGGAGGTCGCGAAGCCCCGGAAGCGCAAAACCTCTGTGAAGAAGGATACCAAGCCTAAGCCCGCCAAGGAATCGCCCGAAGCTTCAGACGTTCCCGATGAAGACCCCAACGCTGCCAAGCCAACCGTGGAAGCCGTGGCGAATGACGATTCAGAAAGTGAAATGTCTGTGGTCATGGATGAGGAACCTAAGCCTGCGCGCAAAAGGTCAAAGAGCACCGAAACCGCCGGAAAGAAAGAAAAAAAGAAGGCCGTGCCGAAGGCCAAAGGCAAAGATCAGGAAGTCGACCCAGACCAGGAAGAGATCAAGAGATTGCAAGGTTGGTTAGTCAAATGCGGTATCCGCAAGATGTGGTGGCGAGAGCTTCAGCCGTACGAGACTCCAAAGGCGAAGATCAAGCACCTCAAGGAGATGCTGGAGGACGCAGGAATGACAGGCCGGTATTCTTTGGACAAAGCCAAAGCAATCCGTGATGAACGGGAGCTCAAGGCGGATTTAGAGATGATCCAGCAGGGGGCGAAGCATTGGGGGACTGGTGTCGAGGAGGGCGGCGATGAACCTCCGCCGCGTCGCGCTGTAGCGCGAGGCCGACAGGCGCTTGCATTTTTGGAGGATGAGGAGGAAGAGAGTGATTGATGCCAACCGCTTATTGAGCAGTTCAGTCGGCAATAATGCCGGCATTAAACCATGTTATAACATCCATAATTAAGAAATTCCGTCACCCGTTTAAACTTTGTTGTCAGGTGTCTCAGGCGTTGACTCGATCATTTGGCGGATTTGGTGCCGCTCATGCGCTGAGCGGCCAGACTGAAGACAGCCACGGACGAGATAAAAAGTACCAGGTTGTAAAACTGTCATCAAAATTAGAGTGTCTCATGAACGGGCGATTGGGGGCATCGTACAGCCGTGCGGGAGTACTCGTTCTCCTCGACCTCCGTCCGGGCCTCGACGAAGAGGCGTCGCAAGTTGGGAAGATTAGCCTGTAGGTGCATTAGCCTTGACACTATCATGGTCATCACATCTTGATCCAAACCCACCATCGAGACAAGTAGCGTGAGAAGTTCAAGAGGGAGTGACGGAGTAGGGAGGTCGTAAAGCGGGAAGGCCCAGAGCCCGCCATTTGTGGACAACTTTTGACCCAAACACCCTTTCTCTCCCTCTCCATCGTCACGGCCCTCATCCCCCACACATTCACCCTCCTATTTCTCTTTGTACTCGCCAAGGGGGAAATGGTTTAAACCTGACGTCTCCGATCGCTACCTACCACCTACGTCGCGCGACCGTGACAGCTCGATTCCCCGCAGTCGCCCAACTACTTTCCACCTCCCCGATTGTCATTGGCGGGGGCACGACCTTGTCGTCGCTGAAGCTTCTTTTGCCTCAGCATGGCGATGAACAAGATCCGAGGCGCCTTCGCGGTGCCCCGAAAAGGAGAGACGTTTGAATTGCGAGCTGGCCTTGTGTATGGGGTTCCCCCTCTGAGAACATGTGGCCGTTAGGCCATGACGAAAGAACAATAACGCTGACCATTGGAATAGCTCCCAGTATGCCTATGAACGGTACGTCGGTCTCCGAAACCCCGCAGCCGAACTTCCAGGTATGGGGAGATGAACGTGGCGTGGCTGACAATCCGACAGGAAAGAGTCCATCCAGAAGACAATCATGGCCATGACCCTGGGCAAGGATGTTTCTGCTCTCTTCCCCGATGTGCTCAAGAATATTGCAACCGGCGATCTAGAGCAGAAGAAATTGGTCTACCTCTACCTCATGTGGGTATCCTTTTGTACCGGGAGTTGAGTGCTCACGCTGATGAGACCTACCTTCCAGGAATTACGCCAAGTCGCACCCGGATCTTTGCATTCTCGCCGTCAATACCTTCGTACAAGACTCGGAAGACCCGAACCCGTTGATTCGCGCACTCGCCATTCGGACCATGGGCTGTATTCGGGTGGAGAAGATGGTGGACTACATGGAGGAACCGCTTCGGAAGACCCTCCGCGACGAATCGCCCTACGTTCGCAAGACCGCCGCGATCTGTGTCGCAAAGCTTTTCGATTTGGACCCTGTTATGTGTCTTGAGAATGGATTCTTGGAGATGTTGCAAGAGATGATTGGTGATCCTAACCCGATGGTGGTGGCCAACTCGGTCACGGCGCTTTCGGAGATCTCTCACACGGCTCCGGAGACCAAGGCATTGCAAGTGACCCCCAACACACTACGGAAGATGCTTATGGCGTTGAACGAGTGCACAGAGTGGGGACGAGTGACCATTCTCTCTACCCTAGCTGAATACCGCACGTCGGACGTCAAGGAGTCAGAGCATATCTGCGAGCGTGTTGCGCCCCAATTCCAACATGCCAACCCCAGTGTGGTGCTTGCGGCAGTCAAGGCTGTCTTCTTGCACATGAAGTTTGTCGGCCCGGAGCTGGCGAAGACCTATCTTAAGAAGATGGCCCCTCCTCTTGGTATGGAACAAGTGCAGCTGTTGCCGTGAAAAGCATCTTACTAACTTGTAATAGTAACGTTGGTTTCTTCGGCCCCCGAGGTACAATATGTGGCTTTGAGAAACATTGATTTATTGCTGCAGAAGCAGCCTGACATCCTTAACAAAGAACTTCGGGTGTTTTTCTGCAAATACAACGATCCCTCATATGTCAAGTTCCAGAAACTGGAGATCATGGTGCGGATAGCCAACGACCGCAATGTTGATCAGCTTTTGGCCGAGTTGAAGGAATACGCTCTCGAGGTTGATATGGACTTTGTCCGCCGTGCCGTCAAGGCTATTGGTCAGGTTGCTATCAAGATCGAGAGCGCCAGCGAGAGGTGTGTGAATACTCTTCTGGACTTGATCAACACCAAGGTCAACTATGTCGTCCAGGAGGCTATCGTCGTTATCAAGGATATCTTCCGAAAGTATCCCGGCTACGAAGGCATCATTCCTACTTTGTGCCAGTGCATCGATGAGCTGGATGAGCCTAACGCCCGAGCAGCTCTGATTTGGATCGTGGGTCAATACGCTGAGAAGATCAGCAACGCCGGCGATATTCTGGGCGGCTTCGTCGATGGATTCAACGAGGAGTTTTCCCAGACTCAACTACAGATCCTCACTGCGGTGGTCAAGTTGTTCCTCAAGCGGCCTGAGAAGGCCCAGGGTCTCGTTCAGCGTGTCCTTCAGGCTGCCACTGCCGAGAACGATAACCCGGATGTGCGTGACCGTGCGTATATCTACTGGCGTCTGCTGTCCAACACTAGCGACTCGAACGCCACTAAGAATATTGTTCTTTCGGACAAGCCTCCTATCGTCACTACTATCTCCTCATTACCACCAGCTCTCTTGGATCAGCTCCTCCAGGAACTGTCTACTCTTTCTTCCGTTTACCACAAACCCCCGGAGCAGTTTGTTGGACACGGCCGCTTCGGTGCCGATGCCGTCCAACGGGCCGCCATCGAGTATGTTTCAATTCTCCCGCATCCCTTTGTCCCTTTGTCTATACTAACCTTCTCACAGGGAGCAACTCCAAAACGCGCGAGAGAACCCTCTGGCTGCGGCCGCAGCCGCCGCAGCAGTCAGCGGCGACAGCTCCTCTGCGCCGGCGCAAAACAACGTCGAGAACTTGCTGGACATCGATTTCGACGGTGGTGCCCCGGCATCCGCACACCCAGAGGCATCAGGAGGCATGTCAGGCCTCGAGGGCCTGGCCGGTACCCCAGTTCGCATGCAGTCCCCTGCTGTCGGTGCCCCGGCACCCCCGGCAAGCAACAACTTGGACGACTTGCTTGGTGTATTCGGGGACTCTGGACCCACGCAGCCATCACCTAGCAACGCGAATGGCAGCGGTGCTGCCGGCGATCTTATGAATGGGTTCTCTGGGCTCGACCTGTCCGGCAATGCACCCCTGGAGGATAACCAGGCCAAGAAGTCTAACCAGGATATCATGGACCTGTTCTAGAGTTAGGGTATAGCTGGTTGTATTTCTTATATCCCGGTGTTTCGCAAGCGAGGATCTGAACAGAACGAGATAGAATGGTTGCTCCTACGTGTTTAATTTCTTTTCTTTTCCTTTGCATTTATACGCCGGACTACAAAAAGGCTCATGTATATCTTTACTGACAAATGTCGTCTCTAAACACCCCTGTTTACTAAGGCCATCCATGGATGTAGCACATCATGACGTGTATGCCTGTCAGCCACTCCGGAGCCAGGGAGATAAATCCGTTAGTCCCGATAAAGATGACAGCGATAGGGTTGAAGGGTAAAAATCCACAGGGCTCCACTACCGAATCGAGGGGGACAGGCATAGATGCGAATCTGCGGTCTGTATAGAGCCAATTATGGTCACTTTTGGAAACCGACTATGGAGCATGACCAACTTGGGCAAGTACGGAACGAGAATAACTGGGCCAAATCCACTTGCCGAGCAAAGGCCGACTCCGATGCCACTGATAACCACCGACGGTTCATCCCGGTGGAAACCGTGCTGACCAATTCCGAATCGAAATTTCCATTTTTGGTCCCATATGGATCAAGGCCCGCTGGAGAGGGGCGTGTGTATAAATAGACCGCTGGTTCCCGGGAAGATGGCGTGAAGACAACTCTAACCTCCAATATACACACAATGGCACAGACCGACTACAAGTTTGAGGGCTGGATGGGCCTCGACCCCAGCGCCGGCGAGGGCAACATGGTCTGGCAGGAGTTCGAACCCAAGAAGTGGGAGGAAACCGATGTCGACATCAAGATCACGCACTGCGGTATCTGTGGTTCGGACATGCACACTCTGCGAAGTGGATGGGTGAGTTTGATACCTTTTCTATCTTTTCTGTCCTTTGCGCTTGGAATCATGTGCTGATTTCTTTAAAGCATCCTACTACCTACCCCTGCTGTGTTGGCCACGAGCTCGTGGGTAACGCCGTGCGCGTGGGCTCTGAAGTCACCCACATCAAGGTTGGTGACCGTGTGGGTGTTGGTGCCCAGAGCGATTCTTGCCAGGGCCGCTTTGGCGACTGTGAAGAGTGCGCGATGGGTCTGGAGCAGTACTGCTGTAAGAAGGTTATTGGTACCTACAATTCCACTCACTGGAACGGCGATAAGAGTTACGGTGGATACGCCACGTACAACCGTGTCCCTGCTCACTTTGCCATCAAGATCCCTGATGCTATTTCCTCGGCTGCGGCTGCACCTATGCTGTGCGGTGGTGTTACTCTGTTCAGCCCGCTGAAGCACAACAACTGTGGTCCCGGCAAGCGCGTTGGTGTCATTGGTGTCGGTGGTCTTGGACACTTCGGTGTGCTCTTCTCGAAGGCCATGGGCGCTGACTACGTCGTTGCTATCTCGCGCAAGTCTGGCAAGGCAGAGGACTGTCTGAAGATGGGCGCTGATCTTTACATTGCGACTGATGATGAGCCTGACTGGGCGACTAAGCACTCTCGGTCTTTGGATCTGATTGTCTGCACTGTTTCGTCTACTAAGGTGAGATTTTCGTGGTGTGATGTGCTGGGTGAATTAGAGTGCTGACATGCAGTAGATGCCGCTCACTGATTATCTGGGACTTGTCCGTACCGGTGGTACCTTTGTCCAGCTCGGTCTTCCCGAAGACGGTGGCCTCATGGCGCACGTTCGCAACCTCATGCGCCGTATTAAGCTCGAGAGCGCGCTGGTCGGCAGCCCGGACGAAATCCGTCAGATGTTCGACTTGGTGGCGGAGAAGAATGTGCAGCCGTGGATCGAGGAGATCCCCATGAAGAACGCCAACAAGGCAATTGTGGACATGGAGGCAGGAAACGCGCGCTACCGTTACGTGCTGGTCAACGAGTAGATTACTTTTTTTTTTTTAATAGAGCATAGAATTAGACAGATAGATGAGAAATGAGAGACGCAAATCAAATGTATACAGATCCGCACGTGACGCCGCTCTCGGAGTTGCTAGGCCCGATTCGGAACACCAGATCGGAGTCGAGGCCATCTCCCCGCCAAATGATTCACCTTTCTTCCTTTCTCTGCTTTCACGTCGTTCTTTGTTCTCCTTTGGTCAATTGGATCTGTTCCTGACCTTGCAATTATGGCTCCTACTTTGTCGCAACAATACCTTAGCACACGAGGTGCCGAATATGGGGTGAGTAGAAAAAATAGTGGGGTGGCTCACACATATGACTCTTTGCGCTTATGCGACACACCTGCGATATGTGTTGCACTTGGCTAATGCGGTCTTCCAATACAGCTCTCATTCGAAGAAGTCGTCCTCAAGGGTCTCGCTAGCGATGGCGGCCTTTTTGTCCCCGAAGAAATCCCCGCCCTGCCTGCCTCGTGGGAGACCGAGTGGCGCAACTTGAGTTTCGAGGACCTCGCCTACGAGATCATGAGCCTGTATATCTCTAAGGATGAGATCCCTGCCGAAGATCTCAAGGATATCATCAAGCGGTCATATGCTACTTTCCGCCACCCTGAGCGCACCCCGCTCTTCGATCTCGACTCTAAGCAGGGCCTCTACTTGCTGGAGCTTTTCCACGGACCTACATTCGCCTTCAAGGATGTTGCACTTCAGTTCCTGGGTAATCTCTTCGAGTACTTCCTTGTCCGCAAGAACCAGGGCAAGACTGGCAAGGACCGGTGAGTGTGGCTCATCTTTATCATCCAATAACGGTTTCTAATGTGTTTCAAGTCACCACCTCACCATTGTTGGCGCCACATCTGGTGACACCGGCTCCGCTGCTATCTATGGATTGCGCGGAAAGAAGGATGTCTCCGTCTTCATCACATTCCCCAATGGCAGAGTCTCAAGCATACAGGAGGCTCAGATGACCACGGTGTTGGATGCTAATGTGCACAACCTTACCGTGGAGGGATCTTTCGATGATTGCCAGGATATCGTCAAGGCTCTCTTTGCCGATAAGGATCTGAACTCCACCCACAACATCGGTGCTATCAACAGGTCAGTCTCTGATCTCCATCAGATAATTCGATCCGACGCTAATCCCCTAGTAGCATCAACTGGGCCCGTATTTTGGCGCAGATGACATACTACTTCTACTCCTACTTCTCCCTGACCAAGTCCCCATCATTCGTCCAGGGCTCCAAGGTCCGCGTTGTCGTTCCCTCCGGCAACTTCGGCGACATCCTCGCCGGCTGGTTCTCCAAGCAAATGGGTCTCCCCGCCGACAAGCTCATCATCGCCACTAATGAGAACGACATCCTCGACCGCTTCTTCCGCAGCGGCGGCCACTACACCAAGAAGGCCCTCGACGCCCCCACCGATGGTGTCAAGGAAACCCACAGCCCTGCCATGGACATCCTCGTCAGCAGCAACTTCGAGCGTCTCCTCTGGTTCCTCACATTCCGCAGCGCCCCCGGTAGCACCGATTCCGAGCGCCGCCAGCACGCCTGCGAGAGTGTCAGCAAGTGGTTGAATGAGCTCAAGTCTCAAGGTGGCTTCCAGGTCCCTGCCGCTGTTCTCGACGGCGCCAAGGCCGATTTCGAGAGTGAGTGCGTTAGCAACGACGAGACTATCTCTACTATCCGCAACACATATCTCTCTTGCAACAGCTACGTCCTCGATCCTCACACCGCTGTCGGTATCGCTGCCTCTCATCGCTCTATTCAGCGTAACCCCGGCGCTGCCCATATCTCTTTGTCTACCGCCCACCCGGCCAAGTTTGCCAGCGCCGTTGACCTTGCTTTACGCGCTGAGAAGGGTTACGATTTCACTACCATCTTGCCAGAGGAGTTCATCGGCCTCGAGCAGCGTGAGCGTCGCGTTATTGCTGTTCCCGCTGGCGCGGGCTGGGAGGGTGTTAAGGAGATCGTTAAGGCTGAGGTTGAGAAAGAGCTGCAGGGCTCGCACTAGATCCATATATCTCACGTACTTTGATTTTATTGCATAGAAGATTGTCTGAAGACATCTGCATGTATGCTTTGTCTTTATGTTTGGCATGTTGTGTCATCTTTAAAAGTTCATGTACAGAGAGAGACAGGCATTTATGACTGAAAATATTCCATGAGTCTCCTTTTTAACTATATTGAATGTTTTGCACATACATGGCACACAGATCACTTTCAAAAGCATGTTAGATGCCACATGCGCATTCACATGCAATATGTGATGAATTGTTCGCTGTGCTGGTCGGGGCCAATAACTCCTCCATAGCTTGCCCAATACCACGAGATCCCTCAAGAGTACCAGCGCAAGGCTCTCTAGTAGCACAAGCCGGCCTGATTCTTTCATTGGAATGATGTACCATGCAATATCCAACACTAAAATGTCTGCTACATGAAGGTGTCATGAATCATGTTATAAAAATTGGCTTGACCGATACTATGTATGTATGACCTCTACTCTTCCACATCAATAAACAGAGGCGTACCCCAAGGGCAAGGTTACATCCAAGTACTACTTAGACATGGTACATTGAGAAACCTGGTTTTAGAACCTTGAAAGAATTTTCAAACAGCAAGACTTCCGCAAACGGCGATATTGCCTAGATGCTCGCAATCCTTTTCAAGAGCCCCCCAAGGCCAGGAAAATTCACAATGTTCACAAGAACAGTTACTGTCAAGATTGGCAAAAGGAATCATGTTTATAGCCTTCATATGCTGGCATCTAAGTGTGTAAAAAAAATAGCAACAAAATCCAGCAAATGTATTACCATTAGAATATAATATAGATCTGACTCGTAGTGGAAAACAATGAACATCTCGAAACGACCAAGCAACTCTTCCTCCTCTGGCCCTGTCAAGGCAAAGGAAGACCAAGCGGGCCCGTATCGCGCACAATAGCCAGAAAAAAAAACACAAAAAAAGCAATTTCCCGAAACCGCTCCAGTCTCCGATCCCCACCACGAAGACCGAGAAAAAGGGCGGGAACAGGTACGGGGGGTTTTTTAAGCGCCACAAGGGAGGCAGCTTAGCTCAATGGCTACCTGATTTACAGGAGAGCCATGAGGCCGACGATACCAGCCAAGAGGCCAGCAGCGGGCTTGACGGCCGAGGCAGCACCGGTGAAGGCGGAGGTGCTGGGGGTAGACTCGGCGGGGCTGGACTCCTGGGGAGTGGAAGACTCGACAGGGGTGGAGGACTCAACCGGGGTGGAAGACTCAACGGCAGCGGAGGAGTGAGCAGCCTGGGCGGGGACGGAGGAATGAGCAACAGCGGGCACCGAGGCAACGGAGGCAGCGGGGACAACGGAGGCAGCAGAGACAGCAGGCACGGAAGCGGCCGAGACAGCGGGGACCACAACGGAGGTGGCCTTAGCGGGAGGAACCACAACGGAGGTGGACTCAGCAGGAGGGACCACAACGGAGGTGGCCTTAGCGGGAGGAACCACAACGGAGGTGGCCTTAGCAGGAGGGACCACAACGGAGGTGGACTCAGCGGGAGGAACCACAACGGAGGTGGACTCAGCGGGAGGAACCACAACGGAGGTGGACTTAGCGGGAGGAACCACAACGGTGGTGGACTTCACAACGGTGGCGGAGGGAGCCTTGGTTGGGGGCTGAGTAGCGGCGTGGAAGCTCACAGACTTCTCGCACTCGTCACAGACAATGGTCGAAGTGAGAGTAACGGTGTTAGTCTCAGTGACGGGGATAGTGACAACCTTGGTGCCAGAGGTGACGACCTTGGAGGTGACTGTATATCGATGTTAGATGGATGTCTTTCATATGGGATTGAAGATATCAGAACTTACCAGGGCAGGTGGTGGTCACAACGGTGATAGTCTTGGTGGTGTGGTGAGTAGAGGTGGTAGACTTCACCGGGGTGGTCCAGGGAGTAGTGCTGGTGACCGGGGTGGTGGTGGTGTGGTGAGGCTTGGTGTGGGTAGGGGTGGTGCTGGTGCTGGTGGTGCACGGGGTGGTGGAGGTGCTGGTGCTAGTGCTGGTGTGAGGCTTGGTGTGGGTAGGGGTGGTGCTGGTGCTGGTGGTGCACGGGGTGGTCGAATGAGGGTGAGCCTCAGAAGGGCGCTGCCACTCCGAGCTCCAGCCCTCGACCTCCTTGTGGGGAGCGGGCTGAGCAACACCGGCGAAGGCCGGGCTGACAGCAAGAGCCAAAAGAGCAACGTTGCGAATCATTTCGAGAGTTTAGAAAAGATTTTCCTGGAAAACTTAGACAGATCAAAAACGAGTGAAGGTGAATGAAGAAAGAGATAGAGCTGGATTAGAGCAGCGAGATGACGACTTATATGTCCTTTTCGACAAGACTTGAAAATTATGAAGGGGATAGCTGCCACGGTTGTGAACTAGGACAGCAAATCCTGCCCTGGTCCACATCTGGGTGTCTTTTGGCTGAAAGCAGGAACTGGGCTAGGTGTTCCGTGGAAGGCAGAGGCACCGGTGGACGGCTATAGGATGAAAAGAGTGGGCAATGATACGTCCATATGGTGGTGTAAGATGCAAACGTGACATCCTGTAGTATCATCTTGGGGAGAAAGTGCTCCGGGACTCCACAAGCTGTCCTGATGCGGAAGGGAATGGGACAGAAAGCTTTCGATCAGAAATCAGAGATTTGCAAGGGCAGTAGTCGGCATGTGAGTTTGACAGGCGCCATCTCGATTAAGAATGTCAAACAGCTTCCTAGGTTAGTGGTCGTTTTCTTAGCAATTAGGAGAAGTTAATTTTGGCATATCTGGACCTTTCCCCAGGGCAGACCCGATTCTGAACAAACGCATTGACAAGAACAGGATCAAGTGCGGTGGCATGATCAGGATGCATCCGGAAGGATGGCCAATGCTTCGCTCAGCGACGGGGCGACGGGAAGCGGCTGATTGATTGCGGGAGATCTATTGTTCGCCAACGGCGGCGATCTCTCAGCTCGGTAAAAGGCCCCTAAGAGCTTATGCCATGCGACAAAGTGACGGCCTTGGCGATCAAGAACAGCCAAAAGGCCGTTGCTGCTAATCGGAGCGTTTCCTTGATCGTCCAAGAATGTAGATCATTCAATTGCTTGCAGATCAACTCTTTTTATTGGCAGTTCCAAATAGAGAGGAATGTGAGATGGACGGTCAATCAAGTTGAAGGCAAGCAACATCCCATCTGGGAAGTGATCGTTCATGTTAGTGGATGGAGGTCGATCTGACAGCAATCATAATTGTGCAAGTGTTTGCAGGTCCATGACGCCATGATCGTGACATTGAACCGGATTCGATTCAGAGTCCACATCGAGGAGTGGGTTTGCACCAAAGAGGCAATCAAGTCCTGTAGATTTTACCAAAGACGAACAAGGAAGAAAAATACTTGACTGAACCTGGTACCTTAGCTGTACAGGTTGGCCACTGGTCGAAGTCTTGCTGTCATCCAAGGTTCCGCCATGGATGGCAGGGACTGCAGAGATTTTCCGTTCTCCGGCCGCAAACGGCAAGAGTCAGCGAGCAGAGTCAGGCAGACTCGAGAAGACAGCTTCTAGGTCCACGTTGGGGGAGAGGCTGACTGAAGTTGATTGAAGTTGACTGAACTGTCCGTTTCCGGTATCATTGATATAGATCACGTGAGTAGGGCTTAGGGCGCGACGCGTCTTCACGCGTTGTCGCGGCTTCCTGTTTGGGTCGAGATGGGCCTCCCTCATCGCATCATAGTTTCAATTCGATCAATTGCACAACATGCCGCACTCGGTGTCACCTGCTAGCTCGCGTGAACACAATGATGAGGAAATGACTGATGTCCCTGTGGCTCCTGCCCCCGAGGGAGGTGTCAAACTGGAGGACATGTTTGACGGTGACGACGATGAGGAGGAGTTCCCGGCTTCCAGTGCACAGGATGTAAAGATGCAGTCGTCACCAGCTCCGGCACCAGCAGAGTAAGCTCGGGCATACTTGCTGTAAATGGAAGATCACTGACTTGAAAACTTGTGACAGGCCTGCCCCTGCTCCGAGCGGTGTTGACACCGACGTGATGCTCATGTTCTACCAGCGCCTTTTCCCATTCCGATATTTGTTCCAGTGGCTGAACCATGGCATTGTGCCTACCCGAGACTTTGGCAACCGAGAGTTTGCTCTGACTCTCCAGAACGACGCCTATCTCCGATACCAGTCCTACCCCACCGCAGACCTGTAAGACTCCGCGCCAGTTCTCCAAGGGAACCTCGAGCTTATTCATGTTGTTGTAGGTTTCGGAAGGATATCCTTAAGATGAATCCATCCCGTTTCGAAATCGGTCCCGTGTACAGCACGAACCCCCGTGATCGCAAAACACTTCGAGGCGGCCAGATGAAGCCGGTATCCAAAGAGCTGGTATTCGACATCGATATGACAGATTACGACGACATTCGAACATGCTGTCAGAAAGCGAACATTTGCCACAAGTGTTGGGCGTTTGTGACGATGGCAATCAAGGTCATCGATACCTCTCTGCGGGAAGACTTTGGGTTCGAGCACATCCTCTGGGTGTACTCCGGTCGACGTGGTGCTCACGCCTGGGTTTGCGATCCACGTGCACGGAACTTGCCTGATGATCGCCGCAGGGCGATTGCGGGCTATCTCGAGATTCTCCGTGGAGGTTCGTCGAGCGGTAAAAAGGTGAATTTGAAGCGGCCGCTCCACCCGCATGTCACTCGTAGTCTCGATCAACTCAAGAACTACTTCGCCCAAACCACTTTGATCGATCAAGATACATTTGCTAGTGCTGAGCAGGCCGAGCGTCTCCTATCATTACTCCCTGACAAGTCCCTGAACGAGGCCCTGCGGAAGAAATGGGAGTCATCTCCAGACCGCCCCAGTACCAGCAAGTGGGCCGATATCGACGCCTTAGCCAAGACTGGAAAGAGTAGCACCCTGAAGCCCTCTACCCTCCGAGATGCGAAGCAAGACATTGTCCTGGAATACACCTACCCCCGCCTCGATGCCGAAGTCAGCAAAAAAATGATTCACTTGCTAAAGAGTCCCTTCGTTATTCACCCCGGAACCGGCCGAGTCTGTGTACCCATCGACCCTAAAAAGGCCGACGAATTCGACCCTCTTGCCGTGCCCACCGTCATGGAACTCCTCGCGGAGATCGACGCCTACGACGCAAAACATCCCGCTGGCACACAGGAGGTCGAGATGCCCGATGTGGAGGGCAGCGCAATGAATTCAGATGCCAAGAGTACTCGCAAGCTGCAGGATTACGAGAAGACCCGCCTAAAGCCATATGTTGATCACTTCCGATCTTTCATTGCCGGTCTGCTTAAGGAGGAGCGTGTGGCTAAGCGAGAGCGCGAAGAGACTGGCCCGGCTGTGAAGGCCGATCCAATGGAATTTTGATCACTTTACAGTCGGAATTTTCAAGTTACGAACCTTATGCATCTTTGTTTCCATATCTCCTTGGTGGTCCGGGTAGCTTTCATCAAGGCGTTTTGTGGTGTTCTTGAGCCTATATCTGTTCTATACTCCTTTGAATTTGATTCTCGATATCAAGTCAATTTCAAGGACTCAGTATCTTAGTTTTGACCAGGTTCTTTTTAAACCGAATCGATAGGCAGTTAGGGCGCGCTGCTCAGCTCAACATTAAACAAACAGTTGGCCTCTGGAGCTCATTTAATGCAAGTTATAAGCTTCAACGTGTGATTAAGTGGCGATGTATGGGTACTTTAATATAGTGAGACAGAAAAGTGTCAAGGTCTGTTTGTATATTTAAAGGTATTGGTACACATTGGAGTTAGATGGCATCACCATTCATGTCCAATTAGCTTGGAGTATTACAACACAAGGAAAGAGAGAGATGAGAGGCAGAAAATATCAACCACGAATATTCCTGTCCGTGGCGATTCCTAGGGACGAATGATGTGAGGGGAAGGGTTGAGATCATCATTTAGGCAGAAATGAACTTGCGGACGTCTAGAAAATGACGTTAGTAAAGAACGACTACCTATACTCTCAGAAAAAGAAGAAAGAAACTTACTGTCCAACCACCGGACGTACTCCTTCTGCTCCTTGAAAGCGATGTAGTCGGTGACCATGTTCTGGAACTCGAGGTTAAGGCCACGCTCCTCAAGGTAACGGCCCCAGAAAGCGAGGAGCTCGGGGTCGAGGTTCTCGGCGGGGGGACCGGCGTAGAGGCTCTGGCGGGCCCAGTCCTTCTCGGCGGTGGCGGCGTTGGCAACCTCAGCGTTGGCGAAGTGGGAGATCTCCTCGATCTGGAGGTCACCGTCCTGAATGACAGCCTGGATCAGGAGGGCGCCGTTGGCGGGCTTCTCGACAGTGACGTTGACGCGAGCGGGGAAGGTAGGGGGGAGGATCTCGTCCTCGTTCTCGGCCTTGTTCTGCTGGCTCGAGAACTCGCCCTCGTCGCCGAGAGCGTCGTCGTGGAGGTCGTCCATCGGGTCCTCGGAAAGGTTGTTAATATCGGCCACAGTAAATGTAACGCGGATGCTAGATGGAGATACATGTCAGTATCGCATAGAGAACAGAGCTTTGTAGTTTGTTGGACCTACGTCTCGTTGCCGAACTTCTTGGTCAGGACAACTTCCTGCTCGCCCTCGACGTCCTTGGCAGTCCACTCGCCATTCTGCAGAGTGTAGTCGATGCTGGCCTGCTGCTCACGCGCATCCTCGGCACCGGAAGCCTTCTCGTGCTTAACTTCCTCCTCGAGCTTAGCGATAAGCTCGGCGTCACCTTAAAAAAAAACATTCGATGATCAGCAAATTTCGTTCTGAGACCAACACGAAAAGGATCGGAATTGATGGGCATGCAATGGCAATGATTTACATACCCTCACCAGCGGGCGCACGGAAAACACTGGAAGTGGAAAAGGCAGCGTAGGCAGGCTTGGTGGCCTGCTTCCAGGGCTGCACGAAAGCGGGCTTAGGGAGAACGGCGGGGCGCAGCGAGGTGCGGGCGACGGAGCGCGAAAAGCGCGGGACGGAGCGGGTAAAAGCACGAAGGGACAGCATTGTGGATGGAGATGATGTTATGAGTTGGAGATGGGGGAAGCTTCGAGGAGAAAAAGAAGCTCTGATGATGCCACGCCAAGCCCGGCCAATTCCTGGCACCGCCCGGAGGATCTGCCGCTTTTCTACCTTTTCTACGTTAAGGCTCATCTACCGACTTTAAATATCATAGTTGGAATGGATTGAGACTATTTGCAGAACTTTTTATACTCATAGATGCCACCCATGTACGCCAATTTTCCACAGTCATATCAGAAAAAAGGAAGAAAATGTTAAAAACGCAAGATCTAGAGGATATCCGTAATCATGAGATGCTCTTAGGCGGGAAGCTTGAGGATTGCTTGTCTCCGGCCTGTGTCAAGCGAATGAACGTCAACTGGCTCAGACCCGACCATTGTCTGTTCCAGTTCTTCAGGCCAAGAAGCACATCGAGGTCACTCAAATCTGGCATCCAGAACCCAGTTTTGAATTCCTTCTGCTCGGTCTCAACCCGCTGGGTCAAAGCTTCCTCTCGTCGGATCGGGGGCCGGCCTTTGCGTCGCTCTTGCTGAAGCTGTGAAAGCTCTTCCTCGTCGCGGTTGATGTACCTGCATTGTGTTAGACATCGTTTCAAGTGGGGGTGCGGATCCCACATACTTGATAACCATCTCGGACAATTCTGCCTCGGAAAGGGGATTTTCAAGCTCTTGGGCGGCTTCGTAGAAGTAGTGAATCCGATCCACTGTTGTGAGTCAGCGAAAGCACAGCTGGATCTCGAGAAAACTGCGTACGATATGGCCGACGGCCTTTGCCAACGTTTTGTCCATGCTTGATCAAGCGCTCGTCACGGGCACCAGCACGACGTAACCGGTGGGCATCACGGCTGTTCTCGTGCATGGAACCAATGGCCCCACGCTTCTTCGCGATGTGCTTTGTCACCTTCTGGAGATTGCGTTGAGGCATGGTTGTAATCTTGTTGTGACTGCAAGATTCAGCGCAGCGCAATAATTATTTTCGAGGCCCTGCAGAATCTGGCGGTGAGTGGAATGGTACCGCCTTCCCGATTCTGCCAAAGTCGCGTCTGCGCGTCGAAGTGAACAAACGTGAACAAACATTCCCTAGCGATGGAGGTATCTCCCTGGTGATTCTTTGCTCGTGCTTTTCATCCTATCTTCATGTTCTTTGCGACGCGTTTGTCCTTATAAACTTGGACCCGCATGTTTATTCTTGAGTAAATACGAGGACCCGAGGACCCGCTTGTGCCTCGAACGGTGCCCGCCATGGGCATTAAAGGTATGTTACCATGGGTTAAGAGCAAAGGGGGTATGCTGACCAGAACTAGGACTCCATGGTCTCTTGAAATCTATTCAAAAACCATGTCATATTAAGAAATTCAGTGGACAGACCCTTGCGGTCGACGCCTATGGCTGGCTACACCGCGGTACAGTCGCGTGTTCCGTTGATTTGGTCCTTGATAGGCCGACCAGGAAGTTTGTGATCGTGAACCTAACTTCAGCTTTTCGGACTAAAGCTAATTCTTATGATAGGCACATAGATTTCGTCCTTCATCGAGTCCGCATGCTCCTCTATTTCGGCGTTACACCCTACCTCGTGTTTGATGGCGACAACCTGCCTAGCAAAGCAGCCACAGAGCAGGATCGGCACCGCAGACGTCAAGAGAGCAAAGCTTTGGGGCTGGAACTACAACGAAAGGGTCGAATGCCGGAAGCATACCAAGAGTTCCAGAAGGCTGTCGACGTCACGCCCTACATGGCCCGACAGTTGATTGAGGAATTGAAGCAGATGAAAGTCCAGTACGTGGTGGCGCCTTACGAGGCGGATGCACAGATGGTGTACTTGGAGCAACAGGGTCTGATCCACGGGATTATTTCAGAGGACTCCGACTTGCTTGTGTTCGGAGCCAAGAGACTGTTGTCAAAGTTGGATCAACACGGTGATTGCATTGAAATCAACCGGGCGGACTTCACTGCATGTCGCGAGGTTAGCCTCGTTGGATGGAGTGATACAAACTTTCGTCAAATGTGTATTTTGAGTGGATGTGATTATTTGGCAAATATCCCCAAAATGGGACTGAAGACGGCGTATCGCAGCATTCGCAAACACCGGACGGTTGAGAAGGCGCTGCGCATGGCTCAATTCGACGGCAACTTTCAGGTCCCCTCTGACTACCTTGCCAACTTCAAGCAGGCTGAGCTTACTTTCCTCTACCAGCGTGTGTTTTGTCCTAATGCTAAGAAGCTCGTGACCCTCACAGTCCCGGAGGAAGGTGTCAAACTCGATGAGCTGCCCTTCATTGGAGGAGATGTGGAACCCGAGATTGCGGCTGGTGTTGCATGTGGAGATTTGGATCCGATGACCAAGGAGCGGATTGTGTTGAAACCGATGGCTGCAGGTAAACTACCCATGGGAATCAGTCGTCGTCAGACCCTGGGTTCAGAGCTGAAGCCCAGCAAGTCGATCAATTCGTTCTTCACCCCGAAGCGAACCCCGCTGGCCGAGCTGGACCCGAACAGTCTCACCCCATCCCCGAGCCAGCAGCGCCTCCTAGAGCGGAATGCGAACAACTCCTGGCAAGCCAACTCGGCTCCCTTACGCTCTAATGCGGCTAGCTCTACGCCCCTCCGCGCCTTTTCCGACCAGGGTCTCAGCCCTATGATTCGCAGCGTTGAACGCAATTCGTTTTTGGCCCAGGCCGCACGCGCGTCGACTTTGCAACCCATCAAGCGGCAAAGGCTTTGTTCTGAAACCGAGGACGACCAGCTACCCACTCGCCCTGATAATCGCAGCCGGTTCTTCGCCCCCAGCGCTGAGCAAGCCAGCCCCAGTGGGCTGAAGTACTCCAGGTCCAAAAAGCAACGGAAGTCGACACTGGATGTCTTCTCCGACGAAATTGCGGAGGACATTTTTTCCAGTATTCCGGATCCTGCTTCTCAAAGTGAGGTCGTGGAGAACCAAGCGGAGACTGGTCAGAGTGGAGCTGAAGCCCCATCCGATCCCCAGATTGCTAAAAGCGGGCCACCCGCAGAGGGTCAAACCAAGCAATTCGAGTCCACGTCCGAGACTACCACGTTTGATCATGCTCTTGATCATCATGTTCAAAGGCAAACTTCGACGGTCATGTCCAGGTACATGTTCAACTCAGCCTCCACGCCGGAGTCGACACCTCGCTCACCTCAGACCAGAATCCCTGTCATTCAATCTGGGAATAGGCCAGTGCCAGTCTCTTCATCTTGGACACGTCGCACGGCTACTCCAAGCAAATCTCCTCAGCGCCAGCGTATGACCCCGTTGCAGCGCATGGGGCAGGCTGCTCTCACGCGGTCAAATACTATCAGTTTCCCAACTAAACTTCGAAAAGCCGACTCTCTATCATCCGAAGCAGACAAAGCCCAAGACAGCCCGACATCACCCTTCGCACCAAAGCACGTTGCACATGGAAGCGAGGACCACATGATTCCGGACACCGAAGACGAGGACGAGGATGAGCCGTACACGTCTCAGCGCACACCGCTTGACCTGAAGCGATTCTCATTTGCGGCAAACTAAGTACTATGCATATTTCGGGATTGAGCAGGCGTCTTGGAACATATCCATTTTGAGGGTGCATTTCTTTCGGTCTATGTTAGACCATACGTAATTCTTCAGGAGTGGAAGGGCATATCTATTCATAACTGTCATTGGGTGTAGCATTTAACTTTACAATTAACTTAGCGATCACGCTGTTCCAAATGATGACCAGGGTTCCAAGCTTGATACGTGTCAGACCATTGTAGCCTGATAACCAGGAGGCTGGGTGAGGCGGAGGCGTCAACCCGCGTGGGGCGCCACATCTTAGCAGTGACGATGATCTACGCTAACCCGGATCGGGCCTAGCACCTGCGCCAGGAACCAGTTTGTTTCTGTATAAGGAAGGCGGTCAGGGCTGGTTTCCAGGGAAGCGGGAAAGTAAACAAAGGCGGTTGGCCCAGCCTCCCAAATTCCCATACTCTGTCTCCATCCCCAGCCTCCAAAGCTACATGCAACATTGGCCCTGAATTGCAGCTACGATCTTTTCTCTCCCCCCTACCCCTTCCATTCCTTCTACACATTCCTCTCCTTGTCACCACTTGCTATCAGCAAGCTATTCTGACCCTTGAGGCTTACTAGGTGCGATCCGAAGAAACGCCTGTCAATTGTTCTCTGGTGTGCTCTCGACCTCGATCTCGACATCACCAGACTCAACCCGATCTTCCATTGTCACTTCATATCTTCCGCATTCTTGCTCCGCATTCCATACCGTCTCGACGGCCCGGCCGATCCACGGCCATCTCGTTCTCGCTGAGCACAACCGCAGCCGCCAGAAGGCATACTACGGAGCTTTGACTCTGCCTTCGCTACCATATACTCCTTCTCGGAGAGCCGAGAAGTGAGTCGATTGACGTGCGAGAAAGACAGAGGCCAATTGCGTGCCTTCGCGAGTCACCATGCCCATGCGTGCTGCAGGAGGATGGGGCCGTACGTGATAATCATAACAACCCTAGAATCAACAAGAGCTAACAAGACCGCAGGATTCATTCCCATGATCGGGTACCACCATGTGTTGATGATTGTTATTGCTGTTGCCATTATTTTGCTATGTAAGTTTGAGATCCTTCAGATGAATTCCACATTTGTCTCTGGAATGTTTCTAACAATGCGCAGCTCTCCTGTTGGCCGGATGCTCTTCATCGTCTCCACAAATCCCCGATATCTTCTTGATCTCGATGTACTATGAGACTTACTCACCGGTCTTCGACAAGTCGCAGGTCGATCCTGGCGTGGTAACGGCCATGTCCAATATTGTCGGTGCTGCTGAGCTGGAAGTCCGTGTTGGATACTTTGGTATCTGTGTTCAGCCGGATCACGGCTCGTTCATCTGCAATGCCAACGCCACAGCCCTCGCAGAGATTGTCACTGTGGACCAAGATCCGCTCAATTTGATCTGGGTTGCCTCGACCTTTAAGGATGCGGTAGTGTTTCCATACCTGCTGTAAGTCAACTCTATGCTCACTGTTTGCCACCGAGCAATACTAACAAAAAATCAGCATTGTGGCTGTTGTCCTCGCCTTCATCTGCTTTATCCTCCTCGCAACTTTCCCCGGCTGGCACGAGGAGCGCGATGAGTCTGGCTCCGACGTCGAGGTTAAGCCTTTCCCATCACGGCCCGTCTCCCAGGCCGCTCTCGCCCTGATATTCGTCTCCTCCGTCTTCGTGCTCGTCTCAGTACTATGGCAGCATACAGCATCTGTGGCCGCGAGTACAATCGCACAAGACATGGGCAACGGCAGCGTCAAGAGCGGCGTCGGCACTTCAGCCATGGTTCTTGGCTGGTTTGGATTTGTCCTACTAGTCGTCGTAACCATCGGTCTACTCGTCATGATCCTCAGCATCAGTCTAATTAGGAAATTGACTGATGAAGAGTGATCAGACTGCGCAAATGATCTGAAGGTCTTGTTTTTATTGATTTTTGCCACGCATCTCTTTTTTTTTCGCCACTTTTTACCTCTTATATCCGACGACACGAATGGGAAATGAATAATATCTACGAGCACACGGAAATGGCTCGCAAATGGAAATGGTATGGACTATGGGATATGAATTAAGGATATGAGTTCCTCGGGAAATGGGTTTGGACAATTGGGATCACACGAACATACTTGAGGATCGGGATCCTCGCCGCTATTATCGGCTGCCAACGATATGGCAAGCAAGAGAAGAGCTGCACAGGCTATTCTGTTGATTTTTGTCGGAATATGCCGACGACATGAAATGAATCTCGTCGAATCTCATTTTTGTACAGCCATATGGCCGGTGTTTATGGGATATGTGTCCCTTTTTTTTTTTTTGCAAGGCGTTTATTCTCCCATGTATAAAACATGTTTTTGAGCTATCAATGTATCTCCGGTGATGCTGGTTGATTCACTGCTTTTCCTTGCATAGATTTGTCGTGTCGAAAGGCACAGTGCTAGTTAGTCATCTAGAATGGGATATGACACCTGAAACACTTTCTTCTTTTCCTATATATCACGTCCCTCCTCCCAATGCCCACATTGTCTACTTGCTGACCTAGACCAATGATGTATTCGTATCATCTCGGCCATTCAACAGCAGAAAATCAGGGACGAACACCTATGACGTCAACACCCTCAGGCGACGTGCTCGTCAAGTTGGGCACACTACAGTACATATTACATAGATCAAATCAAGTCTTGAAAATCTAAAATTTGAGGCACCGATCGATTTCATCATCTTATTAAGCGGAAGGTCAAATACAGTTGATCTTGTAGCTACAAGAGCTCGACGTGCATTGCTCCCCGTCGGATTTGCGGATCTATGGGTTTAAGACCGCATCCGACGGGACCATAGAACCGGTTAACCAAATTCCCAGGCGAGACTTTGACATTAAGTCATCGACTGTGGCAATCTGTGGATCCTACATTCCAGATGAAAAAAAAGCATAGAAGTCGTTATATAAACCCCGTGCCTCGCCTCAGTTGTGTTGAGCAAAAATAGTTAGCGATTGGTCAAAAGGGACCAATATGGAGACTCTACGCGACACGACATTTGGCAAACTGGTGCGTCTAGTCAGTCGCTGCCGATGGATGCAATACCCCGAAGAACGAGACGCATCAGTGTGGCCTGAGTACCTCAAAACGGAGACTGAGAAAACCGAAGAAGAGCCTTCAATGCCTGTAATTGAGGACGAGAATCCCGGTGGTCTGGAGGCTTTCGGTCTATATACAGTCAGATCTCAACTTTCGAGCCAGTCTCGGCAGATGTCCATTGCCCAAATTTCGAGCCGGTCTCGGCGGATGTCCAGTGCATCAATTATACATGATGGGGACGCGGGTCCATCAAGTTCACAACCTCTTGTGATTAGCTGGCGAGGTCCTGAAGACCCCGAGGTACGTATCTTGAATGCGAATGTATGATTTTGAAGCTGATGATAGGTAGAACCCGCAGAATTGGACCACCAAGAAGAAGGCCTTGGTCAGCGGTATGATCTGGCTACTTACTTTCGCCATTTATGTTGGCTCTGCTATCTACACCCCTGGTATCACGGGTGTCACTGAGCAGTTCGGCGTAAGCAGTGTCGCTGCTACATTGGGCCTGACTCTCTTTGTACTTGGATATGGAGTCGGTTCGTCATTTTCCACCTTTTCAAACTACACAGCTAATTATTCCAGGTCCGATGGTCTGGTCTCCTCTCTCCGAGGTCCCCGCGATCGGTCGAAGTCCAACATATATCCTGACGCTATTGGTCTTCGTCTTCTTCCAATTCGGCGTCATCTACGCCAAAAACTTCGGAATGCTCCTAGCCTTCCGTTTTTTAACAGGCTTTATGGGCTCTCCCGTGCTGGCCACCGGTGCTGCATCAATGGCCGATATCTGGTCTTCCAAGGTCCGGGATTACATGATTGGTGTCTGGGGCATGTTCGCTATAGCAGCACCCGTCCTAGGCCCAATGCTCGGCGGGTTCGCGGCATCCGCCAAAGGCTGGACATGGACAATATGGCAGCTAATGTGGGTCTCAGGATTCACATTAGTTTTGCTCTTCTTCTTCCTCCCGGAGAGTTTTGCGCCGAACATCCTCGCCCGTCGAGCTCGTCGAGTACGTCACATCACAGGCAACTCTAGATACATGGCCGAATCGGAGATTGAGATACGAGAAATCAAACCAATGGTAAGCTCCATCGGCTTCTTTCACAATCATCCAAAGCTAATCTAGGATCCCAGGACGTCATTTTCGAAACCCTCGTCCGTCCCTTCCAACTCTGCTTCTTCGAGCCCATTGTCTTCCTCTTAAATCTCTACATCTCCCTGATCTATGGCATCCTCTACATCTGGTTTGAGGCATTCCCAATCGTCTTCGAAGAGATTCACGGCTTCAACCCTGGCGAAAGCGGCCTCGCCTTCATGGGCATCCTGGTGTCAACATGCTGCATTACCATTCCAGGCTATTTCTACTGGAAATACCGCTACCAGTCCGTCCACTTCGATAAGGATGGAAACATCGCACCCGAGTACCAGTTGCCGCCTGCCTGTGTAGGCGCCTGCGCGCTTCCCATTTCCCTATTCTGGTTCGGCTGGACGGGCAACTTTGAGAGCGTGCATTGGATCGTGCCGATTATTGGGTCGATGTTTTTCGCTGTTGGAGGCTGTTTGATTTTTAATTGTATTTTCTGTTATCTTGCGCATGCGTATCCGAGATATGCGGCTTCAGTTCTGGCGGGGAATGATTTCATGAGATCGTGCTTTGGTGCTGGATTCCCGCTTTTTGCGACGGCCATGTTCCATAATCTGGGTGTTGGGTGGGCTTGTACGTTGCTTGGCTGTTTGACTTTGTGTTTTCTGCCATTTCCGTTTATCTTGTTGTGGCGGGGGAGAAGAATCCGCATGGCTAGTAAGTATGCGAGGCATGATATATAAATCTTGGGGCCGAGGTATGGGGCTGAGAACGTGTGGACGTCCCCGGCATTTTTCAAGCCTCTTAGAAATAGATTAGATGACTAGATAATGAGATTATGAGTTTATGAGATGAACATTAAAATTAAAAATAAAAATAACTGTAAGCCACTTGACCACTTGAGGTAAAATCAGCACTTGATTGTTTGTTGAAGCATTTGCAAAGCAAAGACCCCCCATCACAAGCTTGGCACAGCCGGCGGTCAAATCACCATATCGGGAACAAGTTGACGCCGATCACATTAGCGACGTCGTATTCAGACACGGAATACGCGAACCGTTAGTGATCTCTGCTCTGCCATGTGAAAAAGATCGGTGATCGACATGGAAAGGAGTCCCCAATGGGGTCTGGCGAAATGAAGTTCAGCCCGACTGGTCCTGAATATAACCTGTCACCCAGCTCAAACCCCTTCCCACTGTTGATCGCGAATGTCCGACCACCGCCACTCGTCCCAGGGTTATGAAATGAAACTCCCTCGTGTTGTCATCGTCATAGATCCATCGTCTTGATTTCCCTTTTCTTTCATGTCATTCCGAGGAGCTGAAAGTACGAATGATAGAGGTGTTACATTACACTTGATAACTACACCATGTCCAAGTCCGTTATCGAGAATAGCTCGGACTCCGATGCAATTGCCGTGGCTACACCAGTTAAACCGACAGCATGGCAGCGATTCAAAGCACACATGAAAAAGTGGCGGTGGTGTTACTTAATCGGACTCTGCGTCGTCGTCCTAGTTGTCGTGCTCCCACTGTAAGTCAACCAGAGCAACCAAGGTATAAAGACTCAAAACAGTAACCTGCTTAGCGTCTACGTGGGAATCCCCCATTTCGCTAACTCCTATATCAACAACTACAAATACGACTACGAAGGCCTATCAATCACCAATCCCCGCCCAACATCATTCCACGTCCGCCAATCCAAGAAACTTAGCATGGGCGGCGGGTTCAGCGGCAGCGGCCACTTGTCTGCTTTCAACGCAAGTTGTAAAATCCCTTCTACTGGCGAGCAATTCGCCTTGTTCCCCGTGCCGACGATAGAGTTCAGCGATGGCGCAACTTTGGATATCGATCAGGATCTAGAATTGACATGTGTGGATTGTTTGGCGCAGTTGGCGGTCGAGGCGGCGACTAACCAAAGCTTTGGGGTTTTGGTTACCGGGACGCCGGATTTGAAGTTTGGCGTGCTGCCGACTGCTCATTTGGATATCCATAAGATAATGAATATGAATGGGTACAATGTTACTGGTGAGTCTAGTGGGAGGATGTATGAGTACCGCTGGTCGTCTAACATGCTGCAGATTTCGTGAATGAGAATGGGGCTTTCAATGTGACGAGTGTTGATCTGTTGGATACGCCTGTTGATGGATTTAATGTGAATGCTACGATTAGTATCCGTAATCCGACACCCTTCATCGTTGAAATGGTATGTAGTTTCGATCGCAGAAGTAGCAACAAACTAACAAGTATAGGGCCATGTCACATTCAACCTCAGCATGGGAGGCTCAGATCTGGGTTACGTTGACCTTCCCAATCTAATGCTTCAACAGGTTATCTCCAGCACAATTGTCCTTGGGAACATCAACACATCAATGTTGGTAAACGAGGCTGTACTGGGCAGTGGAGAACTCGGCGAAGTCACTATTGACGTCAAGGGTCACAGCTGCGACTACAATGGAGAAGATATCCCATACTTCGCGGCAGCCATCAAGGCCGTCCAAGCATCGGCCACTCTCGATTTGCTGAAGTATGTGTCAAGCCTAGACTCGCTTTAGATGTTCGATGTGCTACGATTATGAAGATTCGGATGAAAATGATAGAATTCAAGGAACTAAGAGACCTGGAGTAAAAGTGATCCCCGAGACGCCAGAGCCATCTTTGATGATGCGCCATAACCCGATGCAAGCTTGGAACAGACCGTAAAATAATAGAACCCTCATGAGAATGAAGCACACTACCATCCGTGATGCTCAAATATAGCTTAGTAGTCCATTGAGAACCCACCACCTGTATTGCCGCCCTTGGAGTCGTTTGTTGATTCGTTTCCATTGGTCTGATCATCCAGGGACTTGTAGTAGGGGTTCGATCCTCCACGACCCCGGCCACGGCCTCCTCGGGCTCCTCGCCCGCGCCCATTCCCACGTCCACGTCCACGGCCAGAACCCCTGCGGGGTCCGTCTTCGTAGTTATAGCGGTTGTTCTGGTAGGGGTGATAGCCATGTGATTGACCTTGTGATTGACCTTGCGCTTGCGCATAGCCGCCCTCGTACCCGTTGGTCTGTCCAGACTGGGGGTATAGGATCTCCTCATTTCGGTCTTGGAATCGCCTCTTGTGACTCTTATTCATGGATTGGCTCTCCCACTCGCTCTCCTGAGGATTGTCAGCCTCGACTCGAAGGACCACCTTCTCGCCAATAACAGCTTCAAAGGTCATGGCCGTTTCAGCGGGAACGGGATGCCAATTCTGGATTTTGCCTGCATCAATAGGGCGCGACCCTTTGCGAACGGCAAGAACAATGAGAGGGGTGGAGTTTTCAGTGTGGACCGTCTCTGTAGCCGGGATCGGCCTCACGCGAGCTGCCCAGACTCTATTCTCATAACATCCGGTTCCAGTGACCTGCCAGCTTAGTTTCTTCCCCATACCTCCAATCTTCTCCAAGATGGACTTGGGAGCGGGACGGGGTGAGATAAGGATGCTGTTAGCCATGTATTTCAGGTTGTTTGCCTCGGACATTCCTGGAGGCAAAAGCGGTACAAGCAGACCCTCAACCATCTTGTGCGAGTCTTGTGCAGAAAGCAAGTACCCAGTGTAGAAAACTGTCCGCTTAATATGGATCCGGTCCTTGGGCCCGGAGGTATTGCGCAACGAAAGATTGTGAGAATTGATCATTCGCTGCACCTCCGCGACTTCAGTGGCCGGATCAAGATATCTGGTATCTTCTGAAACCTGGATCACCTCAGCAGTCATAGGCATACGAGGAGCCTCATGTTGTGCATTCTGCAGATTTCTGTTCATTTCCTCAAAGAAATCCCTAAAGGCCGACACACTGGAGTCACATTAACACGTGAAATACTAACAGATGCTTAACCAGACTCACTGCTTGACACGGTCCTCGTAAACACGAATTTCCTCAGCCTGTTTGTAAGTGAAGAGAAGATCCTGCAGGAAATTCTGCTTGAAGTTCATGGTGGATTTGAAGCGCTGGCCGTTCGGGCCAACTTCGGGCTTCAACCCGACCAAATCAAAATCAAGATTCTGACTTGCCACCATGCGTTTGATGAGTTCACCAAAGTTGGCTTCACCCCGGCCGGTCAAGAGCACGGTCAGGGCATCTTTCTGTTCCATACTAAGTCTCACCAAGCGGATCTTAAATTGGTCAGCCAAGAGCGCATTTCAAGTGAGGAGGTGGGTGATGTACAATCTGCTCATTCCAGCACCCTTGCCATCCTCGAAGCTCCTCGACCTCAGCTCCACTTCCTGTAGCAGTTAGGATAGTAGGGTCGTGCCACCATCCGCCATTTGCAAAGCTGTCGTACGCCTGAAGGAATCCGATGGTAGCTCCATTCCATAGCTGCGGGTTCGGGAGAGGACTAAGGAAAACTAGGCAGGTAAAATGTCAGTCTCTCGTCTTGCGGAACAGAAAGATGTGGGGGTCTCACGGGTATTGTCGAAGTCATAAACATGGATTGCTCGGATTTGAGAAACAGCTGGATATGGTCAACGGACATTCTTGCCTATAGCAGTGAGTGTGGACAAACAAGGAAGCTCTTTGCTCAAGACGGACCAGCGCTTCAGCGAGGTCGTGGTGTATGACCGCGGCGCATTTGCGGTCATGCTGGATGTTGTAGTGCCCAGTTGGGCTAATTTCTCAGATATAACGGCCTTGGCGGAACGCATCAGAGGGTTTGAACTTGAGCTCTCGGCAGAATCAGCAGATAGAGGCCTGTCATTAGCGATGCATGTTGTGAGATTTGGGGATGGCCGTCGCAGCAGAGCAGGCGCGGACGGCGACTGCTTCTTTTTTTGCCGCGGGCGGTATAGTTGCGGTAGGCGCGGCTTTCTGCCTGCACCCGCTCGTCTCTTCTTTCCTTTGCTCATGGAGGGGGACTTGCAACGCGAGATTCTCCAAAGGACTCTCAAGGAAGTGGAATGCGAAGAAGCTGAAGGTGATCCGTGTGTGATCTGTCTGGAGACCATCACCGAGCCCAGTGTTGCAGTGCCATGCAAACACTCCAACTTTGATTACCTTTGTCTCTTGAGCTGGCTAGAGCAGCAGCCCAACTGTCCATTATGTATGGATCTTGAAAATGCGCAGAAGCGTGATTCACAGACATTGACTGATTGTTAAAATAGGTAAGGCTCAACTCACAAAGGTACAATATGACCTGAAAAACCCGCGGGGGCCGAAAACATACAACCTTCCTCTCATTCAACATTCCAAAGAGCCTCAGGGGTCATCTAATATTCATTCGCGAGCTCTCGCGGGTGGCCTCTTAATAGAACACTCTAGACGACGACGACATAGACCTCCTCCGCGCCAGTCGTTAACACCCTCAGACGATCCTCTCACCGTGCGACGAAACGTCTATCGCAACCAACTATATTCCCTCCGAGTCGGGTCAAACCGACTTTCACAGTACACGGAAGTGACACCAGAAGATTTCAACCGTGATGAGACACTCGTGTCGCGTGCTCGGAAATGGATCCGCCGCGAGCTACAGGTCTTTGCTTTCCTGAATCCGGACACAGAGGAAGACCAACCATCCGTCCCAGCTCGGCCTGGTCCCCAGAGGCTGGAAGAACGTAGAGCCAACAATGCTGAGTTTCTCCTCGAGTACGTGATTGCGATTCTGCGCACCGTCGATATCAAGGGTAGCGCAGGACAGGCGGAGGAGCTTCTTCGAGACTTTATCGGTCGTGATAATGCGCGCTTGTTCTTACATGAGCTGCTAGCGTGGCTGAGGAGCCCTTATACGTCTCTACAAGACTGGGATCGCCATGTGCAGTATCCAAGGCTTTCTCACCATTCTCGTGATCGAGGCGGTGATGGAGACAATCCAAGGCCAGACCGTCCGGCCCGTCGCCCATCTCGAGGCCCAGGAGCAGGCCGCCGTCGTAGTGCTTCTCCAGTCCGTCAACATGATCAAAGTCTTTTTGACCGGATCTCAAGACCTGGAGAGCCCATTTCTTCACAGGTGCCCAGGGGTCGGCCAAACCGTCGGCCGAGGCCACCGCGGAACCCAGGCCTTCTAGATCGATATTTACCTGACTGAAAATCCAGAACAATTGAGGAACTGTACGATAAAATAACTTGATGTAATTTACGAGCCTTATGACAAATGCGGTCTCTTGTCTCTCCTTCGAAGGAGCGTAGTCCATCTCTGCCCGTCGGTCAACGCTGAATAGAAAATGCAAATAGTAAATTGCCGCCAGTGAATACTTAGCCTATCTATGCCAAAAAGAATGCAATCGTGACTTCATGAATACAAGCAAAGCTGCCACTTGTAACTTATCTCCTCCTGAAACGCCCACCACCCCTCCCGCGACCTCTATGAATCTTCAAAGAACGATAGTTCGCATGAGCTTGGGGATTGACCTTCTTAGGAGGTTTCGTCTTCTCCTCCTTCTCTCTCTCCTCCTCAGCCTCCGGAACCTTAGCTGGAGCTTCCTTAGCCTTTGGTCTAAAGCCCACAGCCTCCTTAATGCGATCCGAGAAACTCTTCGCCCTCGCCAACGGTTTAGGCCGCTCCTTAAACGCAGGATCATCATCCGAGTCCATATCAGGCTCAGTCCCATAATCCGATTCAGCGTCAATGCTATGCAAAGAAGCAACATCGTCGGGAATCTCGATCTCTTGCTCCTCCTCGCCATTGGCTGCAAGCTGCGTTTCAGGGACGGCGGCTTGTTCATCATCGCTGTCATCAATGGGCGCAGCTTCTGGCTTTGGTTTGGGACGAGGCGCCACGGGACGCATGATGACTCTCCGAGTCGTGCGCTTCTGGCCCTTCTTCTTATACGGTTTGCCTTTTTGTTCGGGGTAGTGATCTTCCGGTGCCACGGCGGCTTCTTGTTCTGCTTCGATTTCGCGGAGCATGTCCCATTCGTCTTCGTTGCGTTCTTCTTCCATTGCGCGAAGACCTTGAACGATATGTGAGAGACCTCGGCCGGCGAATTGGACTGGTTTCCTGGAGGCGATGGGACTGAGGCCGGCGTTGTCATCGCGAGTGGGCGGAGGGAGGCGGTTGAAGTTGGATCGGCGGAGGAAAGATGGTGTTTCCGATGGGTTTGCCTCCGGTGACCTTGCGCTTGCTGGCTGTGATGCATTCCGCTGTTCTGCTTTCTCATCTTCTGCCTCTACCATGGCTGCATAACGCATGGTGGTCGGGGTTGCGAATAGGTTCGCTAGGTAGAATTGTTTCGTTGAAGAGGCTGGGGTACGCGACAGTCTGGAGCTTTCCTCCTCTTCATCTGGGGCTTCTGCGATGGGCTCAAATGCCTTACGCTTGGAGGGTGTTTGGAATCCTGCTCCTAGCATGTCTTTTTGCTTCTTTGCGGAGGGTGTTGCGTGACTACCGCCCGACTCGGACAGCATGTCGAATAGGCCAAGAGTTTTACCATCGCGCTGGGGCGTAGGTCCAATGGCCGCTTTGAGGGGAGACGGGGCAGGTAGGTCCTGTCGGTGTGTGCTGGGACTGAACAGTCTGCGGAAGGTTGAGGGCGAGTCGTAAGGGTCTAATTGCGAGGGATGGATTTCTTTGGTACGGTTATTGGACGGGGTCGCAAAGAGTCCTTTAGATGACTTGCGTGGTGTTCCTTCGACATGCGATCCAGTTGGGCCGGTAGGCGACGCATATTTTCGCTTTTTGGAGTGGCTTTCGGTTTGTTCTTGTCGGCGGTTCTCGCGACGGGCCAGGGAAGCCTCGAGGTTCTTGAGTCGGGTGTACTCTTTGTATTTTGCGGCTACAAACACGAATGAGCTTCAACCGTACTGTGAGGACAAATTCCAAGCTTATAGATCATCCCTACCAATTTCCGGGTTCTGTTTGATGTCGTCTCGGCCAGCCTTTTTTCCGCCGTGCGTTGACGCGAACTCCTTTTCCCAGACTTTCAATTCTGCACGAACTGTACCAGCCTGCTTCGCGACCTCCGCACGAGAAGTAAGAGCGTGGTCTGTCATTGTTGCATTGCGAAGGTGTGGTTGTGAAAAGGAGACGCGTCGCGAAACTCATTAACGCGGTGACGTCGCGTCGGCCCGCAACCCTTGCAAGTCCAAAGCCCGTGTAGTTACTTCAGGCTAAATTCCATTTGCCATGACATGTTAGATCGTGACTTCACAATTTCCATATCTAGCTACAGCCTATCTCATGACGCATGATGTTATCGGCTTTAGGAAAGCGGCCCGAATTGCCAATAATCCCGGAACGTGTATGCCTACCAGGCTGAAGGATTGTACTTCCCCGCCATTGTGACTTGTCCGAGCGCTAGAAATCCCCGATGATAAGTGCACCCCCGCCTGATGGCCTGGCCCAGGCTTGGGACTATAATAGCCGCTGCGTCCGCCAGGAAAGAGCCGATCAGACACCCCGAGACCGAAGACCGTACCTAAGATGACTATTCGTTCTCTAAACATGCCTGCCACTGCCAAACAACCCCCATTTGATGCCGTGTTTGATCAACTTGTTGCTGAGACCCTTGAAGCATGGAAGATACCAGGACTGTCTATCGCCGTTGTGCACGGAACTCACACTTATTCCAAGGCAAGGCATTAGTTACACGGCTCTGACTATCAATCCATTAATGAATTATAGGCTTACGGACTGGCCGAACTTCCCGACAAGAAGATGACGACTGATGCGCTGTTTCCCGCCGCTAGTACCACAAAGGCTTTCACCAGTGCAGTCACCTCCATGGTTATCAAGGATAGCAAAAATAGCGAGTCTCCAATTGACTGGGACACGCCTATTTCTTCTCTGATTCCAGACGACTTCGCACTGGCGGATGACCATCTCACCAAACACACGACGTTAGAAGATGCGCTTTCTCACAGAACAGGTCATCCAGGCCATGACTGGATGCTCGCCTTTACACCAGAGGATGCAACTATTCGAGACCTCATTCGCTCACTACGACACTTGCCAATCTCGTCTCCCCCTCGGACTCAGTTCCAGTACACCAATAATATGTTTATCGCTGTGACGCATGCCATACAGGAACGAACTGGCATTCCACTAGGAAAGCTCCTGAAGGACCGAATCTGGGAACCGCTCAACATGAACGAGACTTTTTTCGGAGTCCCCGAAGCTCAATCGAATCCATCAACTGCCAAAAAAGTCGCAGAGGGATATACTTGGTCACCAAATGAAGAAGGTGGCTCTTACTCTCACGAGGCCCATCCAAACTGGAGACCAAACACCGGCGCTGGAGCAATAGTCAGCAGTGTCCTTGACTACTCCAAGTGGATCAGAGAACTGATTGAGAGATCCGGACCTTTAAAAGACCATGACTCCCTGATTAAGCCCCGAGCTTTCCATTTCGAACAAGGGTCTGTGAATTTACCCTCACCATACCATGCGTATGCACTGGGCTGGTATGTGGATAATTACCGCGGCCAGAACTATTATCATCACACTGGTAGTTGGCCTGGGTATGGACATCTCGTAGGCTTCATCCCCGATAAAAAATTCGGATTCGTCATGATGGGGAACTCGGCCACCGCAAGGACTGCGACCCTGAGGTTGGCTACTCATCTTATTGATAAATTGCTTGGACCTTCTGCGGACCCGTTACTCAATGCCCGCATGGCCGCTCTTTTTAGGAGTCAGATGGAGAGGCGGCAGCATGAGATGGACAACGAACAGAAGAGCACGGAAGATTTCAAACGGCAACTGTTCCCCAGTCTTCCTGTTCCTCCGATTTCTCATTCTCTTGTTTTGGAGAAGTACGCGGGGACGTATATGCATCCGGCTAATGCTTCGGTTACTATCAAGGTTGAGGGTGGCCAGTTGGTTACTGAGAAGACTCAAGGTGCTATTCCCTGTGTCTTGCATCTAACGCATGCTAGTGGGGAGTTTTTCGTCGGTAGGGTGAAAACTTCCAGTGTTCTTTTTATGGTGCCGTTTGTCGTGGAGTTTCAGATTGATGCTACGGGGACTGTTAGGAAGGTTGGAATGGACATGGTGCCGGAATTGAAGGGGGAGAAGATCTGGTTTGAACGCCATGAAGCTTGATAGTGTCTGCCAATGAGTTTAAGTACTTTTCAATAAGCTGGATGGTCTCATTGATGTTGTAAAATATTCTATTATAGAGCTGTCCAGTGATGCCGGCTTATAGCGTGCCCGACCCAAGACGTGGTCGAAACAAACAGCAAGGAGGAAACATGCCATAGCCGTATTCAATCCTGGAGCTTGCACGCGATATTATGGTACCTATTACGACGCAGAATCTCATAGCACATCACCAGCTCGTCAGCCCCCGCACCCGGTCAAACCCGCCCCTCAGCTGCGACTCAGGATGAACAACCTTGCCCTCCAGAATCGTATACTTGACAAGACCCTCACAGTGCTCCGGTTTTACACGCGCAAGCCAAATCATCTGCTGGTCTTTCTTCCGATAAACAAGCACATTAGCAGAAAACTTGTGCCCGCCAACATGCGAAACAAAGAAAATGCCCACGCCCCCAGGTCGCGAATCATCCGCATCGCGATCAAGACCAAGCGGGCGAAGATGCCGTTCGAGTTCACGTTTGATAAGAGGTGCTGTAATTCCGCAGCGCGCATCTCGTCGTCGGTGCGAACACAGTAGAACGACATAGTCCAGTTCGCAAGGGCGAGCATTCATGCTTGTTTCTGGTCTAACAATTGCATTTTCAATCTTTTCGTCGTGATTATCAATGTAGCGATTGACCAGATCAGGGACGTCTGCTTGTGATACAGAGTCTACGAAAGTGAATGATGGGAGAATGAGTACTGTTGTGCGCTTTGAGTCATCCCCTGAGTGGCCTGGGGATTGGATGTTTGACGCTGAGACCATGATGCGCTGGGGGGGTTTTGTTAGCGATGGAGTGACGATGAAGAGTGGGAATACGTACGCCAAGTTTGGATTTGGCTGAGGATTCTTCGAATGCCTCCATCAGGCTCCCCTTCTCCTGTCCAACTTTTTCCTTCCAGTCGGACCGGCCCGTCGCGACCAGGACGTGGGAGTGGAATCCTTTGATTTGGCCATACAGTGGTCTCAAGGTTTCGATTTTCACTTTGTCTGGGAATTGCGTTGTGCAGTCTGCGCAGTCTTTCAGGCAGTCGGGTCCGTCGTGCGCGGGATCCACCTTTGGAAAGAGATAGTCGGGGGACCGGCCTAGTGATAACAGCGAACGTAACATGCCTGCTATGCAAACTGCCTCTCAGATAAATCAAAGGGAGGAGGATGAGAGCTGGCTGAATGAGGATTGAATTATCTCTGTCCGGAGTCGTCGGTGCCTGGAGATGATATACTCCAGTATCTCCGAGCTAGAACTCCGAAGGCTTAACGCCGAAGAAAGTCCGATCAGCTTTGCTTCTTTGGGCTTGACGTCGGAACTTTAGGAGCAATGTCTAAGTGCTTATCGCCCCGGTAGCTTATATGCATTAAACTCGGATTCTGGAAATCTTTTTGCCTCCTTTTATGATCCTTACCTCCAATTACAGGCCGCGGGCTTGAGAATATTTTGCTTGTCAAATGTCTCGAAAATTGACACGTGGTGTGGAAATACTTCAGAATTCACGACCGCGAGAAAGGGTCAATGAATGCAATTAACATGAAATCTTCTCGCTGAGCCGCCCGTCTAAATCTAGTTGCACACGTGCTTGTTCTATTCCTGGTTGCTGGTAATGTGCAGGACAAGGTAGTTGCGGAATCAAAATGATTTCCCATCACAAAGAAAAGTTAAGATAGATAATGAAGAGGCATAGTTCTTTCCACCCGAAAACATAGGCTGGTTTCCGCGGCTTCGCTTAAAGAATGTGCTTAGCATACTAAAAGCACCTGAAAAAGCATGTACGATGGGGTATTCAATTCAACGCGAGCTTGTAGAGAAATATTAAAAGGAGAAGGCATCATTTTGATGGCGGAGTTGGAAGCTCTTTTCTTGTAATACCATGCCGGCATGATAGATTTCGCAGACATAGCTCTTGTGTCAGCGGCTGCGAGCCGTCGCGTTCATTAATTGCGTGGCTATCATGGCCAGCAGGCATTCCATAGACCGTGTCCTGCGACCTGGCATTCAGTTTAGCGGTTTTGTAGGCTCTTCTGCGCCGAGCTCCTGGACTCCATTTGGGTATCCTTGAGACAAGCTAGCAGACAATTCAGCCACCTGCGAATAGGAATCGGCGGATAGAGCATCTGTCGATGAGACCTCTGGTTGCACATAGAGTTGCTCCGAAGTAAGGAGCCGCATAAGAGGCTCAGCCTTCGGCGGAGGAATCTTTCCACTGAGCAATTGCGTCGCTGTTGACTCAGCTCCATACATTTTCCTGTTCGCCTCGAACCGTCACGCAAACATTTCACCCTCGAATGACCTCCTACCGAAAACACCGCGAAGTCTTCGAATAGGCAGATATACCCACTAGGCCCTTGGAGCTAAGAGCACCAGCGATCTCGCCGCTACGAGCCCAAGGTCCTAAAGCGACAGAGACATTGTAGCCTAGAGTGAGAGATCCAGATTGAGCAAATACCTTCATGACAGCATCGCTGTTCAACGAAAGTACAAAATCCGTCAGCTCGACGCCTATCTGTCCGCCGAGGCCGATGCCGCCTGTCGCCATGGCGGAAGGGCTAGATCAGCTGCCATCGGGTAGCCGAGCCACTATCAGTCCAGACCCGAACCGAATGGATCCGACTGCTTCAATCCTGCCGGCCCTACAAATAGCAAGGCCTTGAACTTGTCAGTGTCGTTCGGCCTCCGGAGGGAAATGGCCCGAGGCCCCTTTGCACGGGCGAGGGTCGCCCTTGGAACGTCGAGACCAGCATCGCCAGTCTTTAAAGATTTCAAGTTGACAATGGACTCTTAGATTTTCTCTGCTTCTTGCATGCATCTGGCGAGAATCAGTCTTGGGCTCCGCACCACTTGTGCGCAGCAGAACACGCACTGGCCAGCGGCGAGGCAATGTATTATTGAACTTGGGCATGGAGATCCACTTGTCCAAATTTGAGCCCGAGGACCCGGGAGTCCGAGCTAGCGATAAATGATTTTCGTTCCAATTGTGTGTGTCTCAGAGATGTACACCGTACTTGGCATTTTCACTAGACCTGCATGACACTGACATGTCGACTTCCGGCTGGCGCTTGGTATTTTTTGATATCGCGTCTGTTTCAGCACACAGCAGGATGCTTATGACGTGGAAAATCAGTTCTCATAATTGATCATCGCTGATCGATTGCTTGGGTCGTTCGCGATGGACCCGCATAGCCAAACCATGAAACCACTCGGCACAACAGAGAAAGCTTACCAAGGCATTGGCGCAGATCAGATGCTTGATCGGATGCTTTTTGTAAAACGCGTTTCCTCAACGCCAGATCCTGAGGATTTTACTCATCGAAGCCTTAGAATCCTATCAGTACACGAGAGTCTGACGGGGCGGCCGGCCGGGTGGCCCAAGCGTTAGGTCCCCGGTCGCAGGGGAACGTGTATGATCAGTGTACAAGGAAAAGGATCCAGGCAATTATTATAGTCTCTTATGGCTTGCCCCCCGAACCTTTAATAGCAGCGCAGTAAAAGTCGTTGATGGGGAAGGTCGGACACACTTTCCGTATTGGGAAGTGCAGAGCGGGTCATCCTACGTAAGCCGAAGCTCCCTAACTCAGCATCTCGGATCTAACGATAACCTATTGTATGCTTCATGTCCCTGATCCCTATGACTTGAATCATCTATGGCGGATGTCCAGGTTTTTGGCACTCCGCAGGCCGAGCGGCCGCGCAAGAGACGCCGCCGCACAATGGCCTGCACCCAATGCCGCAGCCGAAAATTACGCTGTGATCGTGAGTATCCGACATGTGGTCGCTGTCTCAAGAGCAAGACGCCCACAAAGTGTACTTACGAGGACGGCTTCCTTTGGCAGCAGCCCGCCACTGTGCCGGCTGCGGCATTCGCCCCAGACCGAGCCTCCACTCTTTCTTTGTCGCAGAATGAGCAGATTCATATTCAGACACCCCCGGACTCGGGTTTAGGAGTGCCCTCAACTCGGTCGGAGACTCTTCTTTCGACAAGTCACCCCGGGCCCACGCCAACCCCATCTGAGGGCCCGCCTTATCATCATCACTTTCACGGCAGGGAAAGAGGACACCACGGCCGTGAACGTGGCTTCCTCGAGACTGTCCTGGGTGCTCCAAAAGCCGCTGTCAATCAGGAACCGTATGTTAATACGGGCCTCCTGCAGCGACCAAAGCGCTCATTTCCTGAACCGGAAATACCTTTCGCCTCGCAAGTCGATGGTGAAGGAATTGATGACGAGGATTCTGAAGATGAAATATCGCCGACGCAGCAGCTTGATCTGTCCCCTCGGATCATGATGAGAGGCTGTGAAACTAAGACTCGTTTCAGTGGCTCGGGCATATATGCAAATCTCGTAGCCCAGGTATGTACTTTGAACGTCGCTAGCGTTTCCAATTCTGATCACTGGTCAGTTCCCCGATATCCGGTCCTTCGCAGAGGAAATCAGACTGTCAAATCCAATTCTCTCACGGGTCCGGCCTGACCTGGAGAGGGTCAAGCGTGGCCTATGGAAGGTTAAGCCGCTGAACACGCCACTCCCCGAGCCCACAACGCTATCATTGATTTCTCTGTTGCCGCAGCGCGCGGTTGTCGATGAACTCATTGGACTGTATTTGACTTACATCGAGTCGACACACCGCATCTTCCATGTCCCTACTTTTCTGAATGAGGTAAATGACTTCTTTTCTATGGTTGATAACCCGAATATGGTGTCAGCGGCATTCGTGGTGCAGCTCCTGCTGGTTCTTTCCTGTGCGTGGAGCGTTGCAGATGCAGGCAGTCTGCAAGAGAAAAGCTCTGTTCCACTCAAATGCTACACAGGAGTGGAGTGGATCCTGCATGCAGAAAGGTGGATCGAAAACGCTCGGATTAAGCGCTTCGAAATCAATGCTTTACGGCTATACATTCTACTAGTCACCGCTCTGAATACTCATGGCATGAAACGCAGCAAGTCCTGGGTTACTACTGGCTCACTGGTTCAGAACGCTATGCTGTCGGGCTACCATCGCGACCCAAGCAAATATGCACGTATATCCCCGTTCAATAAGGAGATGCGACGGCGGATCTGGACGACAATCGTGGAATTGAACCTACAGGTTTCCTTTGATCGAGCTATGCCACCGTCGGTTCAAAGCTCAGACTACGACACCCTACCCCCTCTGAATATCAATGACGAAGAGATCAACGAGACCTCTACCGAGGCACCAGAGGATCGACCACTCAGTGATATCACCGACTGCTCGTTCCAGGTTGCCCTGGCGCGGTCCCTCCCTCTTCGCCTGAAAGCATGCCATCTGATGCACTCTCCTCGCATTAGTTGTCGGTACGAGGAGATCCAACGCCTGGATTTGGAATTAAGCCGCAAGCTTTCTCGAATTCCTATCTGGCCTGCGTCCGAAGCCAGCGACATCGTAACCCAGCATAAAGTCAGTCTACGGAAGACGCTGATCGAGTTAAAACTCGCGCAAGCCCTGCTCTCGATCCACACTCCATTTGCGATCGAAGCACGACAGGAAGCTCTTTTCGCACCCTCGGCCAGATCTCGCCTGGATGCTGCAATTATGATACTCTCAACTCAGCGCCGTATGCAAGAGACCTCACTGCCATTATCGCTTTGTACACTAGGCGATTGGACCCTTCAAGCGTACATGTCCATCTGCCAGCATTTGCACACCATGGACCACCACAACTGTAAGTTTCCAGCAAATGACCTTTGACCGTCATCTGAACAATTCCGCAGCTGTTTCGTCATATCCATCATCTTCTATCTTCACGATGCACACCCTGCCAAGCCTGTCCGATTCCCTGCTGTCCCTGGTGGAAGCGGCCCTTATCTCACTCGAGGCCCGGTTCCTACTGGTCGTCAAGGGTGCCAAGGACTACTTTTTCCTGTCAACCATCGTAGCACTAGTCAAAGCCAAGCTCTGGCCAGTCCAAGCGTTTGTATACAAAAAGCAAGTGGTGGAGCGGGTGCTGTCCTTTGCGCAGAACCTGTTTTCGCGACACGCGACTTGCGAGCACTTGGGAAACCCTGGCATGGGCAGCTTCAAGAATAACCAGGTTTGTCTCCAGGTATCATATCAATTGAGTTTATTCCTGACCCACATAGGTGGCTGCCTTTATCGCAACCCCCGGAATGGCCGCCGTCCTTCCTTCCGACTTCGAGGGCATCCTTCCCCCACCCAATCTCGACGTATCTGTAAGGCTTATATCCCTTGCGATGCTCCCTCGTGCCTTTCTGACAGATCATGCAGCCACCCGGAGATTTTGACCCCTTTTTAGACGTCTTCGACTGGGAGGATCTGACGGGAATCGCACTCGGCAGCTAAAACACCCCAACATGTACAGTACGCTAGGCGCAGTGGATATCCTTTGATTCGAAATGTGTAATGAATATCATTATTACATCACCCGACCAGGGTATCGTAGATAAATATTCAGGTCCCAAATATTTGGCCAGGGGAGCTCGGGAGCTTGGTAGGGTCCACAGTGAGATCATGATCTGAGACGATCGGTAGTGACTGCAAGGGCATGCCGATCGTGTTAGATTAGCTGCACAAGCAGGATCGGAACTATTACAATAGACTGTGCATCAATTGAGCATCAATGGCTCTAGAGGTTTATCAATGCGAGCCTTGCGACTAAACCGAGGGGGGTGCTATGTTTTCTACGGTGGGGCAGTGATATGGGTGATAAGGGTCAGGGGTACCCAGGGTATGAAGTAGGTCTAGACTGGCAGCGTGGCATATGGAGATTTGAGTACCGAGATAGCGAAGCTAAATAATTGGTGGGAGAGAGGGGAGGAAAGAAAGCAAGAGAAGGAAGAGACAAGAGGCTACAGATAGACACGGCAAATCCGACTTGGCCGTTTCTTCGCGCCGTCAGCGAGGCCCGTGAGGAGAACTCGCGCCGTGACAGGCTGTGCCGTGGGAAGCCGCAACTTCTAGTGACTTACGCTTCTGCCTGGCCCACTATGTGCCCACAAGTACCGACAAGTAGTTCCAAAAATGGCAGCCTAAAACACTTGGCTTTTTTTAGTTCGATCGACGTCCGGTCCCTGCGCTTTTCCTGGCTGTGCTGCTGTTCTTTTCTTTTTTTGTTTGTCTCTTTTGGTTCTTAGCTCATAAGGCTCCAGAGCTGCTTATGTAGCGTGCCATGTCCCCCAGGTTTAGCTGACGCTGTCCTATTCTCTTCCTTTCCCTCCCGTGTTATCCTACCCCAGCGCACCATTCGTTGTCCGTCCCAATAAAAACCCAATTCCTCACCCCGATGTCCTCTTAGGCTGCACAACTACAAGCCCCTCTTCTAACCGGTGGAATCCCGCAGCGCGGGATTCACCTGTACATATCTACCACAAAAACCAAAAAAAAAAAACATCACAATGTACCTTTCCAGGGGTTTACCCCATCTCCAACTCCTCATTCTCGCATTGGTCACGCTAGTAGGGGCGAATCCCGCATCACATTTGAGCTCCACAATATCGCGAGTCTATGACACAACCGACAAGGTCCCACTTCCAAACCAAGGCCACGTCCAAGTCCACGACCCAAACATCATCAAACACAATGGCAGCTACTACCTCTTCAAAGCCAGCCACCACGTCCAAATCTTGAAAGCAACCAACTTGACCGGTCCCTGGAATCAAATCGGCACCGTCCTCGACGCAGACAGTATCATCCATACCGGGAACCGCTCACGGCCCTGGGCACCTACCACCATCGAGCGCGACGGAACCTTCTACTGCTACTACACGCTGAGCACGCGCGGCACGCGTAACAGCGCCATCGGAGTCGCCACGACGACCACGCTAGACGGTAGTCCGTGGACGGACCACGGGGCGGTGATCCGCACGGGCGGCGCGGATAAGGATGTATGGCCGTTTACGATTACCAATGCGATTGACGCATCGTTTATCACGGATAATTCCACGGGACAGTCGTATTTGAATTACGGCAGTTTCTGGCATGATATCTGGCAGCTTCCGCTTTCTGATGATTTGCTTTCGATTAAGGCGCCCAGTGATCCGGATGCGATGCAGTTGACTTTTCTTCCGCATGAGCGGGTGAGGCCGCAGGAGGGGTCATGGATGAGTTTCCGGGATGGGTATTATTATGTTTGGTTTAGTCATGGGAAGTGTTGTCGATTTATGGAAGGGTTCCCTGCGCGAGGCAGGGAGTATAGTATTAGGGTTGGACGGTCGAAGAATGTTAGGGGTCCCTTTGTGGATAAGGAGGGACAGATGTTGCTTGATGGGGGTGGGACGATTGTTTATGAGTCGAATCATGGGAAGGTGTATGCGCCTGGTGGGATTGGCGTTTTGGATGGGAATGAGACGACGCCGGATATTCTCTATTACCATTATTTGAATACGTCGATCGGGTTTCAGGACTATGTTTGTGTTACCACGTTCGGAATTGAGGGGATTGGTGTGCTGACTTCGATTGCAGGAGGCTCACTTGGGCTGGAACCTTCTCAATTACACGGATGGGTGGCCATTTGTTGTGGATGGGATTCTCATGACTTCCGATTCGGGCACTGTGGGTTATCCTCCGAACTGCTTCTATCTGACGATGTTGATGTGTATGTGGAATTCCTTGGGTCATTGGAGGTCTTTGCTAACCTGTGCAGTTTCATGGCTGTACATATGGTCATAGTGGATGCCCTGGCATGGTACCACCCATCGATTCCCTTGTCTATTTTTTAGCGATTGCACGATACAACACATAGAGGTGGCGTTTATGTTTTTGGCTCCTGGTCAATTTTTGAGCGTGCGACTTTTGGGTCAAGGCATATTGTGTTCCATATTGCATGGCGATCTGTTGTTTCTACTTTTATATCTTCACCTGGAATCTACTCAAATTCTGCTCCCCCGCCGCGTTGCGTGATTCATCCAAAGTACACAGCGGTAAACCCGCCTTTCTTCAAAAGGCTATGTGCAGCACCGCTGCGATTCACTATTATATTGAAGAGTGGATATAGGAATTGAACAGGAATCAGTGCCAAAAGATGAAGAATGTGGGGAAGCACCAGGTTAGGTTTTTAACTTCAGCCACCGTGATGTAGGACTCATATTTCCAGATCTCTGATATAAGGTCATGACGATGACGGATAGTCACGCTCTTTATCCTGTCCTTTACAGATAGGTTGTTGCACTTCCTGAAACGAACTTAGAGCCTCGTCAAGGCCTGCCGTGGCCTCATTGCCATTCGTGTTGTTCCGCTGCCCTCATGGCGCACGCCTGCGAAACCGTTGTGACGCCTTGGCGAACTCTAGCACAGCCTCGACCGTCCTAGCCCGCGACACGCTGCCTGTAGTACCTTTTTCACCTTCTTTTAAGCCTCCTAGCAGACTCGACACGCTATTGGACGCGTCGCCGATCTTGTTCCTTAATTACCTCCGTAATTCCCTTAGCTCCGGACAGTCGACTAGCACGTAGTTGACTGTTTCTCGCTCGCTATTTATGCAGTGATCGTTATCACGAAGTTAGTGCGCCTTAGCCTAGGTGAACAGCTAATTATAGCCCGTGCGTCGCTACGTAAGAAGGTACGCTCGTTTCCTAAGCAGACTCCTATAGAGCCTTCTTATGTAGGTGGCCGGTAGTATATTTATTCTTCGTAGATAACTACCTTTAGTGGTGGGCTTTTATTCTTGCTCCCACTAGGTAATCATCTTGTTTTAGATCTATGCCTTCTTCCTTGTGAGTAGGGGGCGGAAGGGCTATATTTTACCTAGGCACGCGGCGTCCTTGGCTTGGCGATCTACTGCGTCGTTTCCTATATTCTTATTATTCCCCGGCAGCTATTACAGGCGGAGCGCGATGGTATTCGCCTGAACCTCTATCGCTGCCTGAAAGATTACGTGGATAATTCGTTATCCCGACATATTCCCCGGGGTCCGGATTGCTTATAAGGCGGATTTACTGTCACAGAAAATCGTCGCTTTAGTTGTTTCTCTGCTTGCACTTAGGCGCACATGGGCGACCTGGAACACCGTACTGATCGCGTGAAAAATGCCTGTTAACTCCGCTACGCGGACCGACCATTAGTCCATTGGTCCCACTTCGATCTGTTGTGATTCTACGATTTCGAGATTGTCGTCGAGCGTTACGACGGCGGCTCTTGCTTTTTTACGAGATTGCGCTGATCGCGCAATGGACTGGGTCTTTTTTTCCATGAAGAGACATTTGTGGAAGGATTTGCTGAGACATTTAGCATGGCGGGCGATTCTCCCTCGACTATTCCAACTGAAGCTTGGCCAAAGGTAGCAATAGATTGTTGATAGAAGCTTGGAGCTAGGACCACAAAATTCCGGTAGACAAATGTAGTATGAAACTGCAAAGGATCATAATTATAAGGTACAGCAGCCCAATATGGGGCATAGCGAACTGTCGTGGTGATTGTTTTCGATCCCAGTCTTTTGCAATCTGCTCACTCACAATCTTACCACCCGCTAGACAAACTGGCACGCCTGTGCCAGGATGAGTACTAGCGCCAACAAAATAGAGTCCGTCAATGCGCGCGTGCTTACTTTTTGGTCGGAAGGCCAATACATTGAAGAAGGAATGCGAAAGACCCAGGATCGCCCCGCGATCAAGGTTGAATTTCAACTGCCAGCTCGGCGGAGTCTCCACCGACTCATCGATCAGAGAGTCGCGCAAGTCGCGAGCACCGGTCCGTAATTCGATCGTGTTGAGAACGAAGTTGCGCGTGAAGTCGACTATGGCAGGCCAGTCCTTCGACTTCGGTGTGAGGTGCCCGACGGGTACGAGAACCACAACAGCATCTCTGCCTTCGGGTGCCGCAGACGGATCGATCCTGCTAGGAACGTTGACGTAGAAGGATGGCTCCCCTGGAAGCGTCTTGCGCTGAAAGATGGCATCAAAACTCTCCTGGTAGTCTTTCGCCAGGAAGACATTATGTGGCTTTAGCTCTGATATCACTTTGTTGAATGACCAGAAAAACGAAATGCTGCTACAGGAGGCAGGCCGTTGGCCAAGTGAGTGAGAGATGGAAGAAGGGGGCAAGAGATGTTTATATGCGTAGACAAGATCCGCATTAACGACCACGATATCTGCCAAAAGCTCTTCCCCGGACTCGAGGCGCACGCCTTTTGCCTTTTTGTTTCCTGAGACAATGATTGATGCGACAGCGGCATTCAATCGATATGTCACTCCATGTCGCTCAGAAATGGTTGCTAAAGCTTGCAGAACCTATATATTCTTTGTAAATATTCTGTTTTCTTCTAATACTGACAAGAAACTTACCTTTTGAAAACCACCCCTCGGATATGTAATGCCATGGACCAGCTCCGTATATTGCAGCAAAGAATATGTCCCAGGTGCCTCAAAGGGGTTCATACCTAGGTACATGCTTGCAAAGGTAAATACGCGACGTAACTTGTCTGACCGGAAGTATCGACTAGCCCGAGAATATATACTCTCAAAAGGGTGCATAGTAAACACTGAAGACAGAAAGCTGAGACGCAGCATGCTCAAGAGATTTTGGAAGTCCATTGCCATGACATGGGTCATGGATAAATCGTAGTGCTGTCCAGACTCCCGCAAAAAGGACAAATAACGTTGGAACCCCCCTTTGCCTTCATGGCGCTCAATTTGTTTGCCCATCTTGGCGATGTCGGTGGAAAGCTCAATACAGTCTTTGTCAGCAAACCATACACAATAGTTTGGCTCGCATTTCAATAGTTCAACACCCTCTTGGTCAAGGGAAGTGCCAAAATCAAGGAACGTCTGCTCGAAGATTTCCGGCATGAGCAGTAGTGACGGCCCTTGGTCGAACCTCTACTCAGGAATTAGGAAATGCTACCTTAATTGGCTTGATCATTGGGAAAAAGGCAGAAAGTAACTCACGTAGCCATTTTTGTGAATGAGGGAGCACCTGCCCCCGATAAAATTGTGCTTTTCGACGACTGTGACCTTCATCCCCATTTTGGCGAGTCGGGAAGCCGTGGATAATCCACCTGCACCAGCACCTAGGATATTATATTGATTAGATTAATATAGGAATGCAATATGGAAAGACTGACCGATCACTAGAACGGTGGGGGATATCATCGCGAAGATTGTCTTGTTACCCACGGTGATGAACTGGAGGGCTGTCTGTCTAATTCGCGAGAGAAGATTTCCCGACCTCTATTTGTATGAACGAACAATAGGAAATCCAATTTTAGCTTAGTTTGCACCCCAGCACTATAAATACCGTTCCGTGTCTGTTCTGTCTGGCTGTATTGAACACAGTGGTGGATCACTGGTGGATATCGCGCTTTGGTATCCCTTGAGTCGAGCTTGCAGAAAAGTAGACCGCTATTTGTATTTTTTGATTCTTTCTATCGTTCTGAATTCTGTCTGTGCAATCCATTCACGCTGTTTAGCCCATCGGCATTATCGATAATTTAACGACAATTCACTCCTCTCCAAGGACAGGATGATTTCGTTCGTTCAGCAAGAGGTCACGGAGGTCAATCACCGATCAGTTGTCGCCATCACAAGCTGGGGGGAAGGCTGGGCCATCAAAATACTCAAGCTACAGTCATGAGAAACCTATTGGCTTTCGCAGGTCCTGGACCCTGACAGCCCTCTTCACCCTGTGTTGCTTCGCGTTCATCACCGGGTCCTTCCGTGCTCACCGAAATGAGCTGTCGACACTCTTTAGCCTGTCCGCTTTAGCCTGTCCGCTTTAGTTTCCTAGATCTAATCCATGGGCTATTCTATTTTGCAATAGCCGCTGATCTGGGTTGGGTAGCTGTTGAGGTAGAATTTGCGCGCTGATCACAAGGCGCGCTGAATGCCCATCCCACTCGCCAAGCCTTCTGGATGCGCTACGTAACCTGGTATTTATCTCGAGTAGATCTATTATCGTGAATTGGCTGACAGTGTCGTGAGGCTCACTGCTACTCTTCTTTTGATGAAAGAGTTGTTGTTTTTGATATACGCCTCGCTCGAGATCATATTGCTTGACCTTTTAATGATCTTCATCGTCATTGGCGATAAGTCTCGGTGGGGCTGTTATTCCAAACGCACACAAATGGGCTTACTAGTGTGTAATTCTGACCAAATCTTCGGAGCTTCGTTCGAGAAGGAGTGATTGGCACTTGCCAGACCTTGCTGACCCTTTGGCTTGGATGCGGTCTGGCCTGGGGGCTGAGCCAGGGGGGCAACGTTTTGTCACCAGATTGGAGGGCATATTCTACGGGGTACTAGACTTGATTGGAGGCCCTCTGTACGGTATGCTTATTATTTTAGCAGCACTGAAAAGCCCATGTCTGCCTAGCGGTGAGCCCAACGGTGGGTCTAGCGGTGAGCCTCGTGAGCTGTGACGAGGACGACGCTGGTCACAGCAGAGGATGATGTGGTTTGAAGGCAAAGGCTAAAAGTGCAGATGGGCAAGGCTTTTGCAGATAGATGTGATGGATCGTGCAGATGTGCTAGCTCGTTCAGATGCGAAAGGCTTGTCCTCTCCTCGATGAACCCACCCGCGGATCTCCACATACAGTCGGGACGCACATATATTCAGTACCCACTTGATGAACCATTTGCTTTTCTGCTAATCACCGCCTTCAGCATCACCCAACCCGATATATTAGTGGTCATGAAGGAGAAGCATTGATCATGTGGCAATTTGGGTACTGAATATATGTGCGTACTGAATATATGTGCGTACCGAGTGTAAGAAAACCCATTTCTCGTTCAATCATAGTTTTCTTCCATTATCTAATCTGCGTCACTGTTAACTCCAAGGTCACCATGACGCCTTCCTCTATGCACATGCTGGCGTTCAGTTTGCTAAATCCTGCCACGCTTACGTTGGACGCGGACGGTCCATTCCCCACCGATTCAAACCGTAAATCTCTCTAACTATTCAGGCCGGACCATTCTCATTACCGGTGCCACAAGCAGCTGTGGCCAGGGCCTTGAGCCATATAGGATGCAAGCTGATTCTGACATCGAAGAACCTGGAATGCGGCGAAGACGCAAAGCGACCGATCAAGACCGGGGATTGCGAATAGACCACAAGTAAAAACCGTACAGCCCATCAAGTATGACAAAAGCAGCCGCTAACCACCGCTTGAACGTATTATCTGCCCATGACTATAGCGAAGGCCAAGAGTGCGTTCTAAAAAACAGGCACTGGACATGCTAAATTACTTGTGAGACCCTTAACAAGCCATTCCGCTATGGTAGAAAGCAGGAAGTGGGTTCATTTGTTTGGTAAATGCTATATGCTCCCATGCCCAGAACACGGCAGCTAGTACGAAGAAGGCTCACAAACGAGACTTTGCTACACTGGAGTTTCGTAGGATAGCCGGTGCAAATCAAAGTGCAACAAAGATAACACCAAGATTCACGAAGAGCCAAAAGCCAAAAATGGGTGACCCAGGGGGTGGGTATAAGACTATGTACACCAGTTCCCGGGCATGAAAGAAACAACAGAGGTATCCAGCAGGCTCCCTCACGTAACGACGTGCGGATTGTGGCGATCTATACAGAAAAATAGAGTCAGCAAGTTGACTAGATAGGATATGTCAGATTTATCAATCAATAGTGTATAGATGCATAAATCCGAATGACACGGAAGGTAAAAAAGGAAGAAGCAAGCAATTGAGGTTAGCTTATCGCTTGAATGTCCGGGGTAGATTGAACCGAGATTACGCTGCGCAAGAAATCCAGCGAGCGAGCACCGAGAAAAAAAAAATATTGAGTGTGGTGACAGAATGTGGAAAGTCCAAGGAAAGAAATTGAGCAAGATCAGAGCCCGAATTCAGTAATGTGTCCAGACGGAACGAACTTGCAGCCTAAACTGATCACCAACTCGTCCTTATGAGGCCATAGCCAACCATGCAACCTTGGCCCTTCTCCATAATGGAAGTTTAAGCTTCCCTGTCCAAAGATTCTCTTCTTTCTCTCTCATGATATGGCCTATTTCCATATAGCTCATGACAATGGCCCGAACAGGGCCTCTTATCTTTGATGGAAGCCTATCAATCGAGCCTTGCGTTTCTTCGTAACATGTCACAGCTTTATCAAGAAGCCGTCTCCGGAGGAAGGCAACTCTGGCGTCATTGGGATTGGCAATGACCAGTAAAGGTGTAAGCCCCTCGCCAGAGAGCCAGGATGTTGGAATGTAGACTCTGCCTATGGCAGCATCCTGGACAACATCACGTGCAATATTCACATACTGCAGAGCCTGACCCATGCGTTCTCCGGATGACATAATTTTCAAGCGGTCGACATCATCGATGGCAGGTGGATATTGACGAAAGGCCATATCTAGGATAAGCTCCGCGATGGTGCCAGCCACACGGTAGGCGTATAATTCCAAGTCTTTCTCCGTTGCAATAGGGAATTGGTTTTTCTCGGCATCAAACTGCAAATCAGTTTCAAAGCCCTTAAGCAGGCAGAAAAGCGGAGCCTTCAATATCCGGGACACTGGCAGTAGATAAAGCGGGACATGCAACGGGGCCAGTATCAATTCTGTCAATTTTTGATAGGCATCTGGGTCTCCCGGTTTTATTTCAGTGGAATCAAACCTCACATTCAAGGATTTGTAAATCTCTTTGATCCAATACTTTGCCGTCTCACGGTCCGGTGCATCATCAATCAAATCATCAGCCTTGCGGCAGAATGAGTATCTGAAAGGAATAAGTCAGGGACGTCTTCTCAGTGGACAGTTGATAATCCTTACAATGAAATCAGGTCTATTCGTAGTTGGCCTTGAAATATCGCGCTGCCCAAGTACATACTCTGGCTTTTCTTTTTCAAAATCAACACGGCTTGGGACAGATTTTGAAGTAAATCCTGATCATATTCCCGGTTGTCGTTGACAAATGGTACAATGAGACGGGTGACGGAAGGAATTTCGCCAACGGGATTAAAGGACGTAAAAGCCTTGTACTCATGCAGTGCAATTGCGTTATCAATTGCCACAAGGCCAAAGACAATCATAACATTAGTCACAAGGAAAAATATTGCCTCTCTAACGAAGTTAGCTGTCTCTCTAATACGGTTCCAGGAAGATTGTAAGTGCTTACTCTATATCCAGGCTAGACCAGATCTGAACGTCTAGTTTAGTTCCACGCTCTATAACCCATGTACCTCTCCTTAAGGCAATAGTATCCACCAGCCAAAGGTATGCTGTTGGTAAAAGGATAGGAATTGAAGTGTTGGCTGGTGGAAGAGCTAGCAGGAAGCGATACGTCAGGAGCCTAGATCATCAGTAATGTGTTTCACACTCGGCAGGTCAAACCATACCATTGTAGTATCATAACAGGGGTCACCCAGACGAGAATTAAGCCTGTATACATGTAGTTTCCCCCGTGATAGATGCAGGCCATTCCTAAAGACATTGCTCCTGAAAAGAAAAGAGTACCAATATCTCTCCATGGGATAAGGCCGATGTGGTTGGTATCGTCTGGGTGATCAAAAGGCCCTGATAAGTACATTGATAGCACCAATCGTTTGCTGAGCAAGATGTAGAGTAGGCTCGTATTATAGGTTTGAATGAGGAAAAAGAACACCTCTTCCAGTGGAATTTTGAAAAGAGTGTATCCAACAACCGAATCGGTGGGATATGTCCATACATTAGTATGAATAAGAAACGAATCCCATGGAATCGTCCAAATGACAGCAATCTACCGGCTGATTATCAGCTTCAGATTCCATAGATATCTGAGTACCATGACTCAGTAGAAACCTACCGAGCATATAATAACGATTTTCTGAATATCTGTTCGCGTGAAAAATGGTCCGTAGAGAAGTGTGATAATCACCGCTGGCGGTATGTTGTATTTGGCATGTCTTCCATTTCTTAGCTGAGAAATTTCACTCGTTGACACGACGTCGGGCGGACTTACATGAGCAAATAGTCGAGCCCCATAGTTCACAATATATGATGGAATCGTGGGATTTTGGACTTACTGGAGAATCTCAAGGGCAGGATTGATATTTCTCTTAAAGCAGCGGGTAGCAAGTGCATAGTTAAATAAATTAAAATCAAGATTTGCAGCTCATGCAGTGGTAGCGGTGTGCGTAAAGGAACCGATGGATGGATCTCAATCCTTGTCGTTCAAAACGACTAGTCGAACTTAAAAGCTCCACATTGATCCACTTCCAGGATTGGCCAGTGACGAACCTCCACGATCGAAAAATTCAAGATCTTCGCAGCTTTACCAGGACCTGGTATGAAATATACTAGAGGTGCATATAGTTACACCAAACTTTATGAAGTGGTCGGTGTATTTGCGCCCCCGCGGGGGGGGGGGGGGGGGGCGGGGGGGGGGGGGGGGCGGGGCGCGGGGGGGGGGGGGGGGGCGCGGGGGGGGGGGGGGGGAGG